>JAECXX010000004.1:18050000-18675000 GCA_018153305.1 Drosophila kurseongensis | reverse complement strand
GGGGAGGTACTTAGGTTCGGTAGCGCTAATTTGAACTACAAAATAGATAGATAGTTAAGATTTCCCTTATTGTTATATCTAAAGACTAAAGTTTAATTTTGATGGCTTTACTAAAATGTTATTGCATTTTTTGTTTGCAGGAAACTACAATGCTCATAACAACGCGGATCCGCCAGTGGCAGAGCATCGCGATAGGGAAAAGGAGAAGGACAATGATAAGGAAAAGGACCGAACTGTTGCATTTCAGAGCGAATACAGCTTACCCATTTCGATACCATTCCAAAGCGACAATTTCCAGGTAAACGGGGTGCACGAAAAGTCGCGCGACAAGGGCAAACAGCGGAACGGCTCCAGGAGTGGTAGCACCGCTACCAACAAGGAAAACGTCACGCTGCAGAAGTTCGTAACCCTGCGCGAGGCCAATGGCCCGAGCGACGAGACTGATATTTGATCGACGGCGTCGGATCGAGGAGGTGGAGAAGAAGAAGGAACCAGTACCCTTGGCCAGAGTCACAAAACGCCAACGTTGAAACGGAGGCCAAAATCGAAGTTTAGGCGCAGGCGAAAGCGCTAGTAGTTTTATACCTCAGTGTTTTGTTGGGGTGGAGGCTATATAAATTATGTAAAAATTGTATTTATAAATTAATCGTAAAGCTATCCCCCATTTGGCGCCTTACCCGGTTATGTTATCCCAGCTCCTGGCCAGGGGTGATTTTGTATATAGTGCGGGAGTGCTTTAATCGGTGTAACAATAGAGAATAAATCGTAGAAATCTTGGCCAAACTGCAGGTTCTGTGAATCTAGGCTTTCAGCGTGGCCCAGATAAAAAAAATCAATCACTGTTTGTATTTATTCTTACGGTTAGGGTGGCCCGCTGCACAGCATTGGTCCACTCAAGAGCGACGTATTGGGTCTATTTATAGAGGACCAGAGCGTAGAGCACGGCAGCAGATGTGTGTGGCTCTTCAGCTGGCCCAGTTTATAGAGATTCAGTGAGGCGTGCGGAGGTGGATGCACATCTAGCAATTGTGTGAGAGTGCGTATGAATTTCTCTGGCTGAAAACCATCTCTTTTGGATAGTATATTCGCGTTCGCCACGATGAATCCCTGCCATGTGTGCGAGGAGCCCACGAAGAACAAGTGCTCCAACTGCAACCAGGTGTCCTACTGCAGCGCCCAGCACCAGAAGCAGGACTGGAAGGCGCACAAGCCCAGCTGTCATCCATTCAAGGTGGGGTACTCACATTTATCCAAACGAAAAGGTTCCGAAGGCCCAACATAACCTCAACCCGCTTGCAGATCGCCCACAATGAACAGCTGGGCCGGCATCTGGTGGCCACTCGCACCATCAAACCGTACGAGATAATCCTCAGGGAGGCACCACTGGTGCGAGGTCCTTCCCAGATCTCCGCCCCCGTGTGCCTGGGTTGCCTTAATGGCATCGAGGCGGAGGATCACATCGAGTGTGAGCAGTGTGGATGGCCTCTGTGCGGACCGGAGTGCAAATCCCTGGATGAGCACAAAGGGGAGTGTCGCCTCACCAAGGATCGGGGTCATAAGGCCAACGTTCAGGAGTTCAATGGACCTCATCCGCTCTACACCTGCTTAAGCACTGTGAGATGCCTACTCATTGGCGAAACTAGTCCGGAGAAGGCGAGCAAGTTCCAGGACCTGGAGTCACTGGAGGCAACTAGAAGGGGTTCCAGCCAATGGAAGGCAGATCTGGCCAGCATCGGGCAGTTTATTCCCAAGTAAGTTTTACAGTGTTTAAACAGTATAGTTGGCTTTCCAACCATAGATAAACTTTTAACATTCATTAATAAAAACCCATAGTTGTCTAGTCCAATTTTATTAGAATCGTTTGAATTTTTATACGATATCAATAAAACTTTTATTGAAGGGATATTTATTCTCATACTCATGCTTAGCAAGTAAGTCTAGCGAAACGAAAGTAGAAGGTGAAATGTGTAAACGTAAACAATCTTATCTTATCTGCCCTTAATATGCATGCATATGTACCCACCGTTACTGTAGTGCTATCGCCTCAGGTCATAAATATTTTTAAATCGTTATTAAAATAGTAACATTAAAGCAAAAGAACATATACACATAACCACTTCACGATATTATAATATAAATATTTAATTACTTGATAACAAAATATAACGATTTCAATAATTTTGGTGATAAGATATGGAAAAACTTCCGAATTACACTGATTACCATTCTATATGTTTAAATCGCTTTCAGGTTCTTCAAAACCGAGAAGTTTAGCGAGGAGGAGATTATGCGAGCAGTGGGTGCCCTGCAGATTAATGGACACGAGGTGCCAACAACTGATCCCTCGCATGTGGGCGTCTTTTACACGGCCTCCTTCACGGAGCACTCCTGCCTGCCCAATCTGGCCAAGAGCTTCAATAAGAATGGCCACTGCATCCTGTGGGCCCCGCGCGAGATCAAGAAGAACACCCACCTGAGCATTTGTTACTCAGATGCCGTGTGGGGCACCGCCGATCGCCAGCGACATCTGATGCAGACGAAGCTGTTCAAGTGCGCCTGCCAGAGATGTGTGGATCCCAGTGAATTGGACACCAACTATAGTGCCATTAAGTGCGAGGATCGCCAGTGCGGCGGCCTGATGCTTCCCAGCAAGTCGGACGACTGGAACGGCAGTTGGCGGTGAGTCCCCATTGCCCATACTTAAAATATTCAGAAGATCAGTGGTTCCCCTTATCCTTCCAGCTGCTGCGAGTGTCATAAGCAGGTTCAGAAACACTATGTGGAGCGCATTTTGGAGCGGGCTGGCAAGGATATCCAGAGCATGGAAAAGAACGTCGAAAACGGTTTGAAGTAAGTTCTTTTTTCCTAACATATGTATGTAAAATGTTAAGTAAACATTAAAAAAAGAACCAGAGTTAGGTTTAGGAAACAAAAAATATCCTAATAAAACTAATACTATGGTCTTAGTGAAACAATTTTACGATCAAAATATCGTATCATTTTCTGGCTATAATTGTCATATTCTTATAATTAATACTAACTTCGTTAGCACATCAACAGATACTAATATAATAATTAACGATTAGTATTATACAAATTTTTTACATTGTTTTTTCTTATCTTCTTAATTTAAAGATATCTTAAGCACTATGAAAAATGGTTGCCTCCTCACCATTTCCACATGAGTGAGATAAAAATCCTACTAGTCCAACTACTGGCCAAGGATCAGAAGGAACTAATGGTTATCCCAGAGGATAAACTGCTGCTAAAGTTAAATTTCGCACGGGAGCTCGTTGAGTTGTATGAGAAACTGGCGCCGTGTAAGTGTTATCAGCGTTATCTTAAGTGGTTATTGGTTATTTTTCTATCTACTCAACAGGCGAAGTTCGCACGCTCGGCACGCTTTGCTTCGAGTTGCACTCGGCAATCGCCGAACAGACTCGTCGTGTGGCGCTGGAAACCAGCCTGTCGCCCAAGGATCGGTTGGAGGAATCTCTGTACTATGTGGAAAAGTGCGTCAACTATCTGCAATACGAATCGGATATTTTCGTCGAGGGTCACATGCTCAAGCAGGCAAAGATCAACCGCGACGCCCTGCGAATGGTCACCAGGATATCTTAGGCAGCCAGTTGAATAGCCAATACAATCAGAAAATTTTCACAGACAACCTGTATCAAAATTACCAATAAATAGTAATCACTGAATCCCCTTAATTGAAGTTCATAGCTACTAAATCGGCATGAAATTGGCCAGTCATGTCTTCACTCATAGGTCCAACGTCATTAGTTGCCGGCCAATTAGATTCGTATTTGGTATGGTGAGTAAGCCCTGCTGACAGTCCATCCGATAAGGATAATTGTGTGTGAACCGTGACATTTTAATTTTGTTCAAGATAACTTTAATCTTTTCTTCGTAGGTTGTAGCCTATATAGAATTATAGAGTATTATAACTCATTCAATAAGCCTTCATTCATTACAAATGCATAAGCAATAACTAATTAAATGTTGTTGCAATATTGTGAATAGTTGAGTTATTACTCGTTATCCACGCTGATTGATACATTATCTTAAGAAATTAATTATGGGAAACACTGTTTACTTATCTTTGGCAATACATTATGACCATTTATAACCATTAACAATTTGATTTAACTTGTCCTTGTCATTGGTTCGTAGTTTGATAGTACCGAAAACCTAATTACAGTTTAAAGAAAATTTTGAGTTATAAAATGACTGTTTTATATTTGTTTTTATTTTCTTAATTACAATAAATAATTGGATTTTAATGTTACTGACCTATGCCTTTATAATTTGACCACTTGAACTTATTCCTTCCAAAGTCCCTCCTTTAAAGTGAATTAGTTGGTTTAGATCCCATCAGTTATCACGTTCCCAGCCATAACATTCACATTATAATCGGTTTCATCAGATTTCTCTTCACGTGCAACCAGTGGCGTAGGCAGGGGGAGGGGTTTTTGGGAGTCAAGTCTGAAAGCCACTCAAATAAAATCTGATATTTTAATCTTTAATTTAAAAAGAAAGCTGTATGATATTCTGAAGCCCCACCACACCAAGTCCTGGATACGCCACTGTGCAGACATTTGACTACGAATTTCACAAGCCGACCAAACTCACCGTTAGTCTTAAGAATTATATACCTGTTCAATAAATTGATAAACAAGCATTATCAGCTGATAAGGCTCCACTCTGGTCGGGCAGCCATTCAAATATAAACCCAATACAGTTGCCATATTCTAATAGTCTGTTTAAGTCAGCACTGCCTTCAGTTCTTTCTGGCCCATGTGATACCAGCACCTCAAACGGATTGATATAAAGTGATATTTAGTCATAGCCTTAACTGAATTAAATATAAAGGATGACCGTTAAGAACGGGGACATCGTCAAGGACGATGGGAATTCGCGATCGCAGTACAAAACTAATATCGTCCTGAGCAGCAAAATTGAGGATTCGCAAAGAGATCGAAAGAGCTTGTGAGTTTTTTAGAAAGTGTTTTATTACTTAAAATCCGATAAGGATATACAATTTGTGAACAGGACATTCGTGTCTAAAATGTGAAAAAAACAAGTATTTTATTGTGAAATAAACGTGACTGAAAACTTAAGAAAACTTAAAAAGTATTATTAATTGACAACAAACAATTAAATATAATTAAAAATATATATAATAAATTAATTATTATATACATTTGTATTAATTAATTTTCATGTTTCTATCAAGTGCTCAATACAACCTTTATTACGAATTCCATTGAAGTTTTTCACCTTTAACAAAATTGCTCTTTAACGATGACATTGCAAATTAATTATATAGAAATGTTCGAATAGTATACGTACTTTAATTCGGGTATACTCTTCCTAAATGTGATACACTGACTTTGTGAAGAACTTAAATAAAAACACAAAATAATTACAAAACAATTAAGTAGGATAATTATCGGACTAATGATACGATCCATTTAAAGAAACGTCTTATAAAAGGGTTATCCCTTAATTGAAATTTATTTATGTTATATTAGAAACAATGAACTGAAATTAAATTTAAGAGAAAATTTCACTATTTTTGAAAATACTAAAAACAAGTGATTCACTAAAAAACACTATATTGTTAAATAATAAATGATCAGTGTATTATGGAGTCGTTAAATTCTAAGGGCAGCTATTACTTTATCAGTCATTGATTGCTAATGCAATAAATGTCAACCAACCAGAAGAGAGTCCATATCACACTATAGATAGTAAATACGTCGGGCAAATCCTAAGCGTGGTCACAATGTTATTGGTTGTTTAGAATCACTACCCTCGGCAAGTGTCATGGGCAGATAAGGGTTGTGCGATTGGCAATTCGTCGCCCCACGGGTTCAGGGCTATACCGGCGATTGGATAGAGTTTATTACTTTTATTATTATTGCAGTGAGCCCAACAAATCGAAAAAGAAGTCCAAGCATGACGAGGCGGATGCTAGCGATGAGGAAGATGGCTTCCAGTACAAGGAGGAAGTCAAGCAGGTTAGCTACTTCCAGCTCTTCCGGTATGCCACCAAAAAGGATCGCGCGCTCTACGCGATTGGATTACTATCTGCCGTGGCCACAGGCCTGACTACTCCCGCCAACAGTTTGGTCTTTGGAAATCTAGCTGATGTAAGTTTAATTTAATACTATGAAAACATGTGTGCTAACTTAAAACCCTTAGAATATGATTGAGTTGGGCGGTCTGGCGGCTGGGGGAAAAACTTACCGCGCAGACGACAGTTATGGTACTTTGCTGCTGGACAAAGTACGAGAGTTTTCCCTGCAGAACACCTACATCGGCATCGTTATGCTGGTGTGCTCCTACCTCTCAATCACCTGCTTTAACTATGCCGCCCATTCCCAAATCCTGACCATACGCTCCAAGTTCTTCCGCTCTATTCTGCATCAGGACATGAAGTGGTATGACTTCAACCAGAGTGGTGAAGTGGCCAGCCGAATGAATGAGTAAGTGACTCAAACTCTTTATCACATTCCTAAAAAAAACCATAAATGGTTATCAATTCTAGCTTGCTTTCACATTTAACAAGTCTCTTGTCTGTGACTTATCAATATGTTAACGTAGAAGTTATTAACTTTATTTTTAAATTCCATAAGGGTAGATTAATTTTTCCAACTAATGCTAAAAACCCGACTGTAAAGTACAGCAACATAAAATATAATTCTAAGATAATAATTTTAGATTGTTTTCTAATTACTATACTCAACTGATTTATCGTTTTTACTTATTTTAGAGATCTTTCCAAGATGGAGGATGGTCTTGCTGAGAAAGTGGTGATGTTTATCCATTACCTTATATCCTTCGTGGGATCTTTGGTCCTAGCCTTTGTAAAGGGCTGGGAGTTATCACTAGTGTGTTTGACCAGTCTGCCTCTGACTTTTATCGCCATGGGTCTGGTGGCGGTGGCCACATCCCGCCTGGCCAAAAAGGAGGTGACCATGTACGCCGGTGCAGCCGTGGTGGCCGAAGGCGCTCTCTCCGGCATTCGGACTGTGAAAGCTTTTGAGGGCGAAGCCAAGGAAGTGGCTGCCTATAAAGAACGCGTGGTGTCCGCCAAGCTGCTGAACATCAAGAGGAATATGTTCTCCGGAATCGGGTTCGGTCTGCTATGGTTCTTCATCTACGCATCCTACGCTCTGGCCTTCTGGTACGGAGTGGGTCTGGTGCTCAAGGGTTACCACGATCCGAATTACGCGAACTACACTCCTGGCAACATGATCACCGTGTTTTTCTCGGTGATGATGGGCTCCATGAATATTGGAATGGCGGCTCCTTACATCGAGGCCTTTGGGATCGCAAAGGGCGCCTGCGCCAAGGTCTTTCACATCATCGAACAGATCCCAATAATTAATCCAATTGGTGCTGCGGGTAAAAAGCTGAATGAGCCCCTTACTACCATTGAGTTCAAGGATGTGGAATTCCAGTATCCTACGCGACCAGAGATCCCCATTCTGAAAAGACTGAACCTGAAAATCCATCGGGGCCAGACGGTTGCTCTAGTGGGTCCATCCGGCTGCGGCAAGTCCACCTGCATTCAGCTGGTCCAGCGATTCTACGATCCCCAGGCTGGTGATCTCTACTTCAATGGTTCTAGTCTCAAGGACATCGATATCAACTGGCTGCGCTCTCGGATTGGAGTGGTGGGTCAGGAGCCCGTTCTTTTCGGCGTTTCTATATATGAAAATATCCGATATGGCCGCGAAGATGCCACCCGTGCTGAGATCGAGGCAGCCGCTGCTGCCGCCAATGCTGCGATTTTCATTAAGAAGCTGCCTAAAGGATATGACACCCTGGTGGGAGAACGAGGAGCTCAGTTGTCTGGAGGTCAGAAGCAGAGAATTGCAATTGCTCGCGCCCTAATCCGTGACCCAGAGATCCTGCTGCTGGATGAAGCCACCTCCGCTCTGGACACCGCAAGTGAGGCTAAGGTGCAAGCTGCCCTGGAGAAAGTCAGCGCTGGAAGAACCACCATTATAGTGGCCCACAGACTGTCCACCGTGCGCCGGGCAGATAGGATTGTGGTGATCGACAAAGGAGAAGTTGTGGAGAGTGGAACCCACCAAGAGTTGATGCAACTGAAGGATCACTATTACAACCTAGTGACCACCCAATTGGGCGAAGATGATGGCTCAGTATTGAGTCCCACCGGCGACATCTACAAGAACTTTGACATCAAGGACGAAGATGATGAGGAAATTACAGTTCTACACGAGGAAGAAGAGGAAGAGGTGGTGGTGTCTTCGAAGAAGGATAAGAAAAAGAAGAAGGTCAAGGACCCGAATGAAGTGAAGCCCATGTCTGAGGTGATGAAGATGAGCAAACCGGAATGGCTGGAAATCACAGTGGGTTGCATCTCCTCCGTGATAATGGGTTGTGCCATGCCCATCTTTGCCGTGCTATTCGGCAGCATCCTGCAGGTTCTTTCGGTTACGAATAATGATGAATACGTGCGGGAAAACTCTAACCAGTATAGCTTGTACTTCCTACTTGCTGGAATCGTAGTGGGTATCGCCACCTTCCTCCAGATTTACTTCTTTGGAATCGCCGGTGAGCGGCTGACGGAACGTCTCCGAGGACTCATGTTCGAGTCTATGCTCCGCCAGGAAGTTGCCTGGTTCGATGACAAGGCCAATGGTACGGGAAGTCTGTGTGCTCGACTTTCCGGAGATGCAGCTGCAGTTCAGGGTGTAAGTTGAAATGAGATCTCCATTTAGTAATTCCCTATAATAATTTTCATTATCTTTAGGCGACTGGTCAGAGAATTGGAACCATTATCCAATCTTGCTCCACTCTTGCCCTGGGTATTGCTCTGTCCATGTACTACGAGTGGAGTCTGGGATTGGTGGCTTTGGCTTTCACGCCCTTCATCCTGATCGCCTTCTATATGCAGCGTACTCTTATGGCAAAGGAGAATATGGGCTCGGCCAAGACCATGGAGAACTGCACCAAGTTGGCCGTCGAAGTGGTTTCCAACATTCGTACTGTGGTGTCGCTGGGACGAGAGGAAATGTTCCACCAGACATACATTGGCATGCTGATTCCAGCTGTTGAGGTAGGCTATCGTCCTTACAGAGGTCTTTAGATCTGCTGGCATAGTCTTTTTAACTAATTAATGCCTTCTTACTATTCACTTAATAGATTTCTAAGAAAAATACCCATTTCCGAGGCATGGTGTACGGTCTCGCCCGTTCCCTGATGTTCTTTGCCTATGCCACCTGTATGTACTATGGAACCTGGTGTGTGATTAACCGCGGAATCCAGTTTGGAGATGTCTTCAAGTAAGAACCCAGAATAGTAATGTCAACCAAGAGGATATCCCTAAAATCGATCTCTCTTTTAGGGTATCCCAAGCCCTGATCATGGGCACAGCTTCCATTGCAAACGCTTTAGCCTTTGCTCCTAACATGCAGAAGGGTGTATCGGCAGCCAAGACCATCTTTACGTTCCTCCGCCGCCAGCCGATGATAGTGGATAAACCTGGTGTATCCCGCGATCCGTGGCACTGTGACGGAAGCGTCCGCTACGACAAGGTGGAGTTCAGCTATCCCACGCGCAGGGAGATTCAGGTGCTTAAGGGCCTGGATTTGGGTGTGGGCAAGGGTCAGAAGGTCGCCCTGGTTGGTCCATCAGGATGTGGAAAATCTACGTGCATCCAGCTTATACAGCGATTCTACGACGTAGATGATGGTGCTACTCTCATAGATGAGCAAGATATTCGCGACGTTTCCATGACAAATCTTCGCAACCAGTTGGGTATCGTATCACAGGAGCCAATCCTCTTCGATCGCACAATCAGGGAAAATATTTCCTACGGTGACAACACGAGGAATGTGACTGATCAGGAAGTCATCTCCGCCTGCAAGAAGTCCAATATCCACGAATTCATCTCTAACTTGCCTTTGGTAAATTAACTAGTCTTGAATTCTCTTTTGGTTGTACAATAGTTTCTTCTGATTTTTCTTAGGGTTATGACACGCGAATGGGTGAAAAGGGTGCTCAGTTGTCTGGAGGTCAGAAGCAGCGCATCGCTATCGCAAGGGCCCTCATCCGAAATCCCAAGATCATGTTGCTCGATGAGGCAACCTCAGCCTTGGACGCTGAAAGTGAAAAGGTGGGTTTTCCCAATTTTAAAAATATATGAGCTCAATTAATTATTTAAATTGCTACCAGGTTGTCCAAGATGCCCTCGATGCCGCCTCTGAGGGTCGTACTACAATCAGTATAGCCCATCGACTGTCCACCGTCGTCCACTCAGATGTGATCTTTGTCTTCGAGAACGGAGTAGTCTGCGAAAAAGGAGACCACAAACAGCTACTCGCGAATCGGGGGCTCTACTACACGCTCTACAAACTACAGAGCGGAGCCATGTAGATACATAATGATAGATCTAGCTTAGTGAATTGCGAACAACGACATTGTCTAGTATTTGAAGAAAAACTCCATAGATTAGTTAGGTTAAGATTATTTATCACCGCAAATTATTTAATATTTCGAGGAATATACTTAACTTCAATATTCTAAGGAAAATAAAGATATTTTTGTAAGTAAATGTTTGTTTTTGTTTTATTTTAAGTTTACATCGATTTGTTTAAATTTAATTGCATATTACCCAGTCGAATTGGTTGTCCACTGGAAACCAACATACAATTTAGCTTAAAGTAGGACCTCCAAATGATCATCTGTTTAGTTGTCCGCGTCAAGAACGCCGTGGCCGCCTTGCGAATTGAGTTTTTGTGCTGTGCTCGTTATTGTACAACTACATCTAGTTTAGAATATACGTAAAAATAATCAAAATCTTACAGGAACACAACACAACACTGACCACGCGATCCAGATAAGGGAGAAAATCGATTGATTGCATAATAAACAATAAAAACTTTATGCAGTCACCCGTTTCGGTTCCCTGGCGGCTTGTTCTACGTCTTTACGCTTGGAAGTCACATCATCTGATTCGACCTGATCGCATCTGATTTTACTACACATTTTTTTTTTTGGGTAAATGCTTGTGGCTTTGTGTGATTCATGATTCGGAAAGGAATATGACGTGTTTGTGTTTAACGTAGAACTTAATCGAAATCCAGAAGCGGTTATTATTAAATAGGGGAACAACAACTATGACTATGGTTGCCTAATTTAGTTCTTCTCTTCTTTCTTGGCGTCGCCAGAAGTGTCGCTTGAACTGCTGCTGTCGGAAGATCCAGCTCCAGCGCCACTCTCGCGCTCAGCAGACATCTGAAATTGGTGGAATACGTCAGTACACTAGTAAAACTCATTAGAGAACTAAAAACTCACCTTCTTGTAGGCCAGCTCGAAGAGCTTGAGGGAAGACTGCTGCAGCGAGGAGGTGGCCTTCCTGACTTCCTCAAGGTCGGCGGTCTCCTTGTTGGCCAGCAACGTGCGCAGATCAGCAATCTCCTTCTTCAGCTTCTCGCACTGAAATTAAATCAGATTAGTATTTTTTAAGGATGTCAGTTTTCCTGTATTGATTACCTCCTCAGCGGGCAGCTGGCTCTTGAACTCCTCCATCTTGGTCTCAGTGTCGTGGACTATGCTCTCGCCCTGGTTTACGATCTCAATCAGCTCACGCTTTTGCTTGTCGGCTGTGGCGTATTCCTCGGCCTTCTTGATCATGTTCTCGATTTCATCCTTGCTCAGACCACCGCTGGACTGGATGACGATCTGCTGCTCCTTGCCGGTACCCTTGTCCTTGGCCGACACGTGCACAATGCCGTTGGCATCGATGTCGAAAACTACCTCGATCTGTGGGACGCCGCGGGGTGCCGGGGGAATTCCCACAAGTGTGAAGGAGCCGAGCAGCTTGTTGTCGTTGGCCATCTCACGCTCGCCTTGGTGCACCTTGATCTCCACCTGGGTCTGGCCATCACTGGCCGTCGAGAAGACTTGCGACTTCTTGGTGGGAATCGTGGTGTTGCGGGAAATCAGACGGGTGAACACTCCTCCCAGGGTCTCAATACCCAGCGACAGGGGGGTAACGTCGAGCAGCAGCACGTCGGTAACATCACCGGCCAACACACCACCCTGGACGGCGGCACCCACGGCCACAGCCTCATCGGGATTCACAGAGCGCGAGGGCTGGCGTCCGAAGAGCTCCTGCACGGTAGCCTGTACCTTGGGCATACGAGTCATACCGCCAACCAAAAGCACTTCTCCGATCTCTGACTTGGCAACCTCGGCATCGGACAGAGCCTTCTGGCAGGGCTGGATGGTACGCTTGATCAGATCACCCACCAGGCTCTCCAGCTTGGATCGGGTCATCTTCAGGTTCATATGCTGGGGACCTGCGGCATCCATGGTGAGATAGGGCAGATTGATATCAGTCTGCTGAGAGGAGGACAGTTCACACTTGGCCTTCTCGGCGGCCTCCTTCAGACGCTGCATGGCAATGTTGTCCTTGCGGATGTCAATTCCACTGTCCTTTTTGAACTCGGCCACCAGGAAGTTGACGATGTGGTTGTCGAAGTCCTCACCACCCAGCAGGGTGTCTCCGTTGGTGGACTTCACCTCGAACACGCCCTTCTGGATCTCCAGAATCGAGATATCGAAGGTTCCACCACCCAAATCGTAAACGGCAATGCTGAAAGGATTACATGTGGATACGTTCAGTTATATGGTGTGTAAGATGGTTAACTAAATTAATTGCCTTCATCCTGTTTGGATTAATAAGTTATTAGGTTAAAAAGTATATTCATATCAGTGAAAAGCTACGTTTTCAGAGTCATCTGTAGAAATAAAGCATTTAATCGCTGCTTGTCCAATTAAAGTTCAAAAATATATGTAGGTACTTTAATTCTAAATACATATCGAAAACTCACATTTTATCCTCCGTCTTGTCCATTCCGTAGGCTAGAGCAGCAGCAGTGGGCTCGTTGATGACGCGCAGCACATTAAGTCCGGCGATCTGACCGGCATCCTTGGTGGCCTGGCGCTGGGAGTCGTTAAAGTAGGCGGGCACGGTGACCACGGCGTTCTTCACGGGAGTGTTCAGGTACGCCTCGGCTGTCTCCTTCATCTTGATTAGGATGAAGGCTCCGATCTGGGAGGGAGAGTACACCTTGCCGTCGGTGGAAGAGACCCAGGCATCGCCATTTGAGGCTTTAACGACCTTGTACGACAGGTTGGTGATGTCCTTCTTCACCTCAGGATCATCGAATCGTCTGCCGATCAGGCGCTTGGTGGCGTAGAAGGTGTTGGCCGAGTTGGTCACAGCCTGACGTTTGGCGGGCATGCCTACCAGGCGCTCACCATCCTTGGTGAAGGCGACGTGGGAGGGTGTGGTGCGGGCTCCCTCGGCGTTCTCGATTACCTTGGCCTGCTTGCCCTCCATGACGGCCAGGCAGGAGTTGGTGGTGCCCAGATCGATGCCAATAACAGCACCTTTGACCTCGCCGGACCTGCAAAAGGGGGTGGGAAGTTTGGATTACACGGGCATATGCAAAGTGGCCTGATAAGGCCGCCGGCAACAAGTGCAGATAAGCGCCACATTTTTATCTATAGATATTTCCAATTATCATTTAGTATTTCTTTAAATCTTCTCTATTATGATGCAACTTAAGGTTGCTTCTGGAAATTCCTAAGTTTGCCGAGTGCTTACATAAGCGGGGTCCGAAATTTGAAGAAATCTACAGATTTAAAGGTAGACATTACTTACTTGTAACGCTGCTGCACCGATAATCCATTGCTAGCACCAGGCAGATTCTGCAAAAAAAAGAGAGGTGTTCCGCTATAGAATCTTCCCGTAAAACATGAACCCGCACGCCGCATGCCGCACTTTATATAATAGCTGGGGTCGGGGGGGAAAGTACTTACACGGAACATGCTAGAAGCCACCGAAATATTGGAGGGCACTACGCCGGCCTGGCGGGCGAGACGGGGCAGAAACTTGGGTACGCGCAGCATTTTGGCTTTTTACTTCTGCAATTTCACACGACAATTGTCAAATTAAAAGCAAAAATTTCGTCAGAACGGCGGAGCACGTTTCTTCCCGTAAGAGGGCTGTAGGTAAGTGACTGTCTCGTCTCTATCTGACCATGCGATAGTTCCCCGCGGTTTGTGTGCCAGAGTTGCCAGCGCGCGTGCTGGGGTTTCTTTATTTTCGATTGCGAGTTCCTATTGTGTAAAAAATATTTAAATATCTTACTTGGATTCCAGCAGAATGTGATTTGTTAACTTAGTGAATGAAAGCTAACTTGATTAAGCACGACTAAAAGAATGAGTCTTTAAGAAACTTTATACCGCCGGTCAATGACTTGGTAATACCACAGGTTTTACCTTGCCGCGCTGCTGTGGTAATCAAATATATAAGAATTGATAAATTTAGTCAAAACATTTATTACTTCAATATTTGCATGACCTGTAAAGAAACAAAGCGGTAAAGTCTCATAAAAATAAAGTCGTACGTTATCAGTTTAAATATCATGCAATAGTACAACAAAATTAGCAATTTGTTTTTAAGTTTTTGCTATCTCTATTAAACGATAGTTAATAAAGTTAGCACCATCTCCCATCACCAGTTCGCCATTCATAAGTGAGACCATACTGACGCAGTATGACCGCACGTCACAACAAAACCCCATTGGAGCAAACCATCGGCACTATCGGCAATTTCGACACATGTATAGGCATTGCGTAAAAGTACCCAAAAATTTCGAATTCCCAAATTAACATAGAACGCCGGTGAGGCCCGTGCGCTGCCCCGTCCTTGCCCCTCTTCAAATCCGAGCAGCAACCGCGGGTTCAGACCAGCGACATGGCAACGGATCACGAGGAGTCCGACGCGGAGCTGGACGAGAACTACTACACATTTCTTAATTTGCCCCGGGATGTAAGTGCAATGTCACCGGCCGGTAGATAACCATCGAGCTAATCTCCCCTTATTCCCAGGCCACCGCGGAGCAGATCAACACGGCGTACCGGAAACAGAGCCGCATCTTCCACCCGGACAAGCACCTGGAGCCGGATAGCAAGAAGAAGGCCGAGATCATGTTCAACCGCACCAAACGGGCCTACGAGGTGCTCTCGGATCCCCAGCAGCGAGCCATCTACGACTCTGTGGGCGAGAAGGGTTTGCGCACCGAGGGCTGGGAGATTCTCCACCGGACGAAGACTCCTGCCGAGATCCGGGAGGAGTACGAGCGGCTGGCCCAGGCGGCTGCCGAGCGACGCCTTCAGCAGCGCACGAATCCGCGTGGCAACATTACCATCAACGTAAACGCCACGGAGATCTTTGCGCCGTACGACGATTCCGAAATGCCGCGCGTCGAGATCGGCTCCATGAGCATTGCTCAGTCTATTGAGGCTCCTATTACGCGCAAGGACATGATCATCATGAGCGGCAACCTGTACTCCTCCAATGGCAATGGCAGCGGAGGCTTCGTGGTCGCCGGGCGGCGGCTGCTCAACAAGGGCTGGCTGGAACTGTGTGCCGGAGCAGGAAACGGATTCCTTCTGGGTCTTAAGGGTAAGTGTTTATCTAAATCACTGACCAAACAACAATAAAAGATTTCCATTTTAGGTGGCCGAACTTTGAGTCAAAAGGTAACAGTAAATGGAGGTACAAACCTTAACTTCCGGGACCATGGAGTAATACCCGCCCTGTTCTCGACGCTGGCCGTTCAGCTGGACAAGCACACGATGGGCAGCCTAACGCTGAACGCAGGTCCGCAGTCCTCCATGTCCACGCAGATCGATCACTCCAAGGAGACGTACTCGCTGAGCTCGTCCCTGGTGATTGGCACGCCGCATGTGTACTTCGGGTTATCCTACACCCGCAAACTGATGGAGAACGAACTGAAGCTAAAGCTGGCGGCCAAGTAGGAAAATCGGAGAAGCTATAAATCTTTATAAATGATTATTCTTTTTTCCAGGGTTGGAACCTTTGGCTTTATGGGCGAGTATGGAGTGGAGAAGAAGGTTTCCAAGTACAGCTCAGTGACGGCCATGGTATCAATTGGCGTGCCTTCCGGTGTCATACTCAAATTCAAGTGTGTGCATCTATAAAACTTTCAAAACATCAACTTCACCACCACTGTTTTCCCCAGAATACTACGTTCAAATCAATCGTATGTGTTCCCCATCCACCTGAGCGATGAGATAGTGCCGGCGGCGGTTTTCTACGCCTCGGTGACGCCGGTGATTGCGTGGTTCTTTATCAAAAAGACTGTGATGGACCCCATGGACGCAGAGCGGAAGAGTATTGAGGTGGAGCGGACGAAGCGGCAGAACGAGCAGAGGTTGACTGCCAAGCGCCAGGAGGCGAGTGCCGCCGTCCACCTAATGCAGGCCACGTACAATCGGATTATGACCGAAGAGCTGGAAAGGACGGGTCTGATTATCACGCGAGCCGTTTACGGCTGCACGGCGGAGGGTGGCAGCCAATTCAAGCCAGAGCAGTCGCTAGACGTTACCGTGCCCATTCAGTGCATGGTCAAGGACGGATCGTTGCAACTACACGATTCCTCAAAGGTGGGTCTCCTTGTTGATTCCAAATCTGACAGATCTTATCTTATTTTCTCGTGCAGAGCGACCTGCCCGGATTCTATGATCCCAGCATTGGGGAGGACAAGATCCTGCGCATAGAGTATACCTACCAGAACCAGTTCAAAGTGATCAACGTCAAGGACAACGAGGCACTGCAACTGCCATTGGCAGGATAGTGGGGCCTCGCTGCTCTACACTGCAATTAGTTTAAATCTTCAGTTGTGTTTGTAACTTGTTTTTATTCTTGATAGAAAAAACCCATTCCCAGGACTTGGGGCAAGTATCGCCAGTTCGAATATTGCCCCAATTTACAATACCATTCTGTAACTCGCTATTTTTGGGATACCTACGCGATCCGAAGCGCGCAATAAACCACTAAAATATAAAAAAGCATGGGTATGAATTTTTTTAATATTGTTTCTAATTCCAGAAGAGCTTTATTTTTTAATTTTTGGTACTGATAGTTTAAACTTATTTTTAATGAAGAGCTTTAATTTTTTTTTTTTATTTATGAAGTGTATAGCTTAAACTTATTTTTAATGATTTTAAACAAATCTTGGTGCTAGCGATGGGTAATTGAAATACAGCGCCGAAAACTATCGGAGGTCTATCGGTACGGGAATTGCGCAATCCTGGCAACCCTGGTTGTGGGGGAGATTCACCTGACTTATCTGCTGGAGTTGCAACTTTAAAGGCTTTTTGTTCGGTGGGCGAATGTTTTGCGCGTGAAAATGCCAGTTCGCAGCGCTAGAGCGTCGAGCAAGGTATGATGCAATCCGCGGACCATGTCCCTGTTCACAAAGGCGAATCTCATTCGCTTCCTGGCCGGCGCGATTTTCTTGTTGCTGGTGCTTAACTTTGTGGTCTTCCGCACCGACGGGGCCAGCAGCACGTCCCTCAGCAAGCTCAGGTGAGTTCCAGGTGAATATTCCCCGAAGGTGGACTAAATATCCCTGCGTACAGCATCCGACGTGTGCACAAATATGCGCATATCTACGGGAACGCCAGCAGCGAAGGAGGAGCATGGCTGCCCGCTGCTCCGCTCGCCCCGTCAAAGGAAAGGGAGCGGGATCGCGATCCACACGGCGGACCCAACTCCACCGCAACGACTGTGATTGCCACGGCAAACTTTACTTCCATTCCACAAGACTTAAACCGCTTCCTGCAGGGCACACGCAAGTCACTGCACCCGGGACAGAAATCCACATCCGCCCTCCTCGCCAACTGTACTGATCCCGATCCCCGAGATGGTAAGATCTCCTGGGAATTCATTTGGCCAGAATTAAACATAAACCTACTCTTTTCCAGGTGGACTTATCACGCCCAACACCACCCTTGAATCACTAGACATAATCGAAGCAGAGCTAGGTCCCCTCCTGCGCCCTGGTGGCGCCTTCGAGCCGGACAATTGCCATGCCCAGCACCATGTGGCCATTGTAGTGCCCTTCCGCGATCGATACGCCCATCTGTCCGTCTTCCTGCGCAACATCCACCCATTTCTAATGAAGCAGCGCATCGCTTATCGCATTTTCATTGTGGAACAGACCAACGGAAAGCCCTTCAATCGGGCCGCCATGATGAACATTGGCTATTTGGAGGCCTTAAAGCTGTACCAGTGGGATTGTTTTATATTCCACGATGTCGATCTTTTGCCTTTGGACGACCGCAATCTCTACAACTGTCCACGTCAGCCGCGGCATATGTCGGTGGCCATAGATACGCTAAATTTCAGGTTAGCAAGGGCATGACCACAGATAAGAACGAAAAGTGCTCAACATTGTTAAATTTTCAGGTTGCCTTATCGATCAATATTTGGGGGCGTTTCCGCCATGACGCGTGAGCACTTCCAGGCCGTAAATGGGTTCTCAAACTCGTTTTTCGGCTGGGGCGGCGAGGATGATGACATGTCCAACCGGTTGAAGCATGCCAACCTATTCATATCAAGGTATCCCGTCAACATAGCCCGCTATAAGATGCTGAAGCATCAGAAGGAGAAGGCCAATCCTAAGCGGTCAGTTAAGATAAACTAGTAATAGTTCAGTACCTAAAAAATAATTTTTCCCCATTTTTCAAACAGCTATGAGAACCTTCAAAACGGCATAAGTAAAATAGAACAGGATGGGATTAACTCGATCAAATATGCCATCTACAGCATCAAGCAGTTCCCAACCTTCACTTGGTATTTAGCTGAGCTAAAGAACTCCGAGCGCAAGAGTTAGTCTGCAAAAAGACAGCGTTACAATACGTGACCTTTCCAACTATCTAATATGCGTATGTACAAAGGACAACATTACTTTCACGAACGGTAGTCTCTTTTAATAGAATGTCAGATCATGGCAACATGATTAGTATATTAGACACATATTGTGTACATGGTAGTAAGTCCAGTAACTATACTCATATTACGATGTAGTATACTTTTTATCCATTATTTAGCTTCAATTCGTACTCAAAGAACAACAGTAACAACTCGTCTCTGTAGCAATAATCCTCCCGTTCACTACTCAAAGTGCTCAATGATACTTAGGTATATATAGTATATATTATAACCCATGTTAATTTTTGTATTGTTTTTGTTTTGTTTTAATTTTTGTTATTCCACTATTGTACTTTATTAACTTCTCAAAAGACAGCTACACCTACTCCTACAAGGTGAAATGTAGATATTACTTTTGTGATATGCAAATTGTTATTCGATCAGAACGATTTATACCAAAATAAACTTATAAAAACTTTTACTATACCAAACTTAAAAGTTTTGCTTACCCCCACGCAAATCCATCCATCCAAAAACGCAGTCAAACAGTTCATCGCTTCGTTTGTTAGATCTCGTTTTTATTATGGTTACTACGTGTATTAGAGATAGTATTTATGGCTCTGTAACGACTGGGTTACCTTTTAAGTCGCAGTTACGATTATGGTTTATGATTAGTGGGTATTCGGGGGCGCTAGCGAAACGAATAATAGGGGGAATTGGATTCCACGGCTCATTTATTAGTGTTTGGTATGCGGTATGCAAATTACAGTTAAAACAATTGGCATCGAGTAAACTTTTTGGGCATCCCACTGGCAAATTTAAATGCTTGAGCAACAATTTTGAGCAATCTAAGTTGGGGCAAACTATCAAATCCAAAAAAATATAACAATCGGGCAATCCGTAGACGCCGCTTTACAAATTATATACATAGACAATAACGTATAGATATATAGACATAAAATTTGGCAAAACAAATTGCACGTACAATAATTAGAGCAACCAATTGACAAGCAAACCCAATAGAAGCTAGACGACCTAGTAGAGAGCAATTAAAGGCGCGGGGCAGGATATAGCGTTAGACCTATTAAGGGCAAATATTAGAAACCTATGTACAAGTAACGATTTCCCGGCAATGTCCACCCAACTACATAATGGAGCAGGGCATGGCACAGCAGAGGGGCAGGCACACGGGCACCACGGCGCCGCCGGACTTGGTTTTCGTCTTTGACTTGGAGCCGGACTCGTACTCGTACATTCCGGATCCCTTGGCCCAGCGACCCTGAAATATTAAAGATTATTAATTTGGGATGTTCCAGCCGACATATTATTAGGTACTCACGCCAGAAGCAGACCCAGCATGCATCTCCTCGCGCTTCATGACGATGGTGTCGTGTCCGGGTGGATAGTACACCTCCTTTCCCATTTTGTTCACGGATGGTACATGCTGCTGGTTGGGCGAGGCCACCGCCGTCTCAATTTCACGCTTGCGCACTGGAGTCTCAATGTCCACTCGATCCACATGGTCAGTAGTCTGAGGAGAAGAAAATATAAGGTAAGTGAAAGTCATAACACAAAGCACAACAAAATAAATCACTAACATCAAATCTATATTTATGATATCATAACAGTAAATTAAGTCTTATCTTTATCTGTTTACAAGTCGATTCAGTAATTGAGCTATCAGAAATGTCATTTTTAATAACTTCTTAGGCAGGGTGATTAAGATATGAGTTCTTATCGTATACTTCCAACGTGCCACTACGCTTTAAAAGCAATTAAAAACATTGTTGATTTGTAGATAAAAATCAGAACGACCAAATAATGATCTCTAATAGCAACAGTTCTTGTATCTTTTCTAAATTTAAATATTATATTTTTCGAACTCCAAAAAAAATAGGTTCTTGAAAGACTTTTATACTCAGAAATACGATTTTTTTGTTAACATTATTTTTAAAATTGTTATTAATTATCTTAAACGCCATTAATTAACCGTATACTTACAGTTCCGAAAGACTGCATCAGATCGTCCACCCGCTGAGGAGGATTGCTATTCACCGGATACTCAACACCATCCACGGGGAATGGAGATGGCGATCCGTAGTCAGGACCACGTCGATTGTTTGTGTTGGTGGTCGAGGAGTACTTGTAGCTGTAAGTGCTTGTGTTTGGGGGATATCCATTTCCGTTTGGTGGCTGCTGTGGTGGATACGCGTTGTTGGGTGGCAGCTGCTTCAGTGGAGCGGACTGGGGTAGACCCGGCTCGTAGGGTCCACCGTTGGGCGGCCTATGTAGGCTGTTCACCGTGTTCGAAGTCTCCGTCTCCTTGTAGTAATAGCGATTTACTCCCGGCTGCAACGGTGGACTGTGGGGTCCTCCGTAGTTGGGACTGTGAGCCGGACTGTGCGGCGGATAGCGCTGCTGCGGCGGCAGCTCATTGACTGTGTTCACGTTATCCGTCTTGTGGATATTGTATATAACCGTACGGTTGCCTGGCGGAGTGCCTGCCGGACCCGTTCCAAGGGGCAACTGGCGTGGCTGTGGGCTCACTCCGCGAGTGGTGGTCTCCTTGTGCTCCCGGATCTCGTAGGACTGGTTGCTAACCACCGGGCGATCGTTGGGCCTGTTCAACGTGGAGTAGCTCTCCGTGTTGTAAACTACGGTCTGTGGCACATGTGTCGGCTGTGGGTGTGGGATTGGCGACACCTGCGAGAAGTTCTGACTGGAGTTGTGGCTCTCGTGCAGCTTGTAGCTGCTGTTCAGGGTATTCGAGTTGTTCAGGGTGTGAGTGCGGTTAATGGTACTGGTGTTGCTACCGGGTCCTGTGGCCGGAATCTCGTAGGTGTAGGTCCTCACCGTTGTTGTTACCTTGGTGCCCGGAGCAGGCAGGATGCCATCGCTCAGGGCGATGTCCTGCAACTCCTTGTCGATGGTGGTGCCGCTGGTCAACGTCTGGTGGGTGCTGGTGGTTGCAGGCAGCAGCTCCACGTTGTTGTTAATGGTGCGATTGCTCTCGTAGATCTTCGACTTGCTCTCGTAATGTCCTCCGCTGGGGGATTGGGCTGAAAATATAACAATTAGTTTACATCGTTCTTTAATCCGCTTAAATTAAAATAGTTAGTAGTCTTACCCAGAGTATAAGGCTTTTCCTTGGTCTGATAATCATCCCGCTTCAAGCTCGAATACTTGGCCGTGGACTGAAGGGTACTATAGTCGGTGGGATTGAAGGTCTCCACATCATCTATAAAGGGCTGCTGGCCTCCAGAGCCCGAGTGTTTGCTGGTCTTGACCACTCGCGTAGTCCTCGTTACGGTGCCCGAAGGATCAGTGCGTTCACTGAAACAAAATGAAATAAAAAGCCATAAAAAGTGTCTACAAAATTAAATCCGAATTATAAACCCACAGCGTTCGATAGGTCGTTCCATTGCTGGGCAGCAGATCGCGATCCCTGTTGGTAATCTGGCGTTCCTGCTTCAGATCCTCCAACAAGGCATCCAATTGATCTATGTTCTGGTCGGGAGATTTGCCCTGATAGGACACACTGTTATCGCCAGAACTTGAGTATTGGTAGGATGACTTTTTATAGGCATAGTTTTTGTCGTTCTGATAAGTTAATAGTGACGTATTAGTGAGTTATTATCGAATGGACTATTAATCAAAGTCTCACCCTGCCCCATTTCGAAGGCTTGTCCCGCAACGAGGATGAGTAATTTTCCGAACTGCTCGAGTACTGCATTTCCAATTAGTTTTTTGCTGAAACGGAAACCAGTATCATTCATAAATTATTCAAATTCTACGTGTGAGTAACTGAAACGAGTCGTGGGTGTCTGCGAGACACGTAATCACGGATTGCGACCCCGAATGGCAGGTTGATTTCGCTCCAAGGCGGTTCGCAAGAATCCCAAGCATTTTTCGCACCCACGCTACCATACGAAAATGGCCGCATTCGGCATTCTGAAGTGAGAACTTTTGGCGCATTAATGGAAGCTTAAGTCATCTGAAGTGGGCACCACTCGAGCACACAAAGCAGGGGATGCCAAACAACAATGGGCATGAACAGGCTGAGGCTGTCATGCGAAGATAAAATACTCTGGAAAGTGGCAGAAGTGGATCTAAAAGACTGGAGCTTCTAAGCTTTACAAGGCAGATGTGTAAATGTTGCAGTTGGCTGGGATAGTAAGAAAAATCTCCACCGACCAGCTACGACTTTTTATAATAAAACAATAAAATACTTTTAATATTGTAGTTCAATAATTAAACATCTTTAGTATCATCATATAGACCTGTATTTATATACTTCAAGGGTTATCTCTTGCTAACCGGAAAATCTCCTTGTAAATATTAATAGAACAAACTGGCTTATTTTAGATACCTTATAGGGCTAACAAAAATGATTTGATTATTTGTGACCATGTTTTCTAATAAGCAGCTTTTAACACTTAAATAAAATGAAAAGAAGTTTAAAACTGTTTTCTTTTATAAAGAAGTAATACTTTTCTAAGAAGTAATACTTGTAGGTCTATATAAGAATGAATTCGGACCGTAAATTATAGCTTTATATATAATTGTTTCAATCAATATGTCATATAAATTTATTTGTCAGCTCTGGAGCTTTTAATTTAAATAATAAATTCTGACAACCTTGAAATTTCAAAGCTAAATATGATATTTATATAAGTGCTTAGTATGTACAAAATAATCTTTTATTAACATCATGTAATCTCGATCCCTTTAATTTATAATACCCTTTGGCAGAGAATCCTCAAAAATTGCTGGCATTGATTTTCAGAACTGGCACACACGCAAAAACAAGAAAAAAGGCAGAGGCAAAAAGTCAAAAATTCAATGTCAAACAGGTTTTCACTTTCGGCGTGTCCTTAAACTCCTTTTTTGTCTGGGCCGGAACACAAGGTGCACACACATGCACGAGAATATATGTATCTGTATCTTATGAATCGCTTTTACTTTGTTGTGGATGCAGTTTTTGTTTTTGTAGATGTTCAGCGATAACCTTGGGGAGAGAGATAGTCTGAGATGATGCAAAAATTCGAAAAGGATGACATGACAGACCGACGATGATGTCATAAGGCGGAGCTTTTGACGGCAACTGCATTAAACGTCAACTAGCGTGTTGACTGGCTTAAGTAATCAAATCAAGGCGAGCTAAATAAATCACCTTTGAATGGGATTCGTCGGGGATGCTACGCCATATGGTCAACAGAATATAGCTAATAAAGGCACACAAAACACAAATAATAAAGCCTCACGTCAGCCAAATACACGCATAAAAAATCATAATATAAATAAAAGGCCAAATCTAATTGATGCCGCCGCCAGCGCCGCCCCCTCCTCCTCACCCACTATATGTATATGTATGTATGTAGTATGTCGTATGTTCCCCGATCTCAGCACGTTTTTAGCAGTTCTCTGGGCCTCACTTTGGCGAAGAAAACAAAAACAAAACACCGAGAGCGGAGCGCGTGTTTTGTTTTTGCATATGTACACACGCAGGTCAGAAATGATCTCATATACTCAAATACTTGGATCGAAACTCTGGGGAAACATGTTGCTCGGTCTGTCTGGCGATCGGAATTAACCCGTTGCACGACTTGTTGCCATATTTACTATACTTTGCCCAGTAAACATTGACCAATACGAGTTTTTTATGATTTTATGAATGAAAAACTTACCATTACGTATTATTTTAATGATCATATTCATAAGATCTCTGACGTACAGTACGTATCTTTTTTCAAAACAAACAAACACTTTCCCAAATTAGCTCAGGCTCATTCTACAATTTTCCAATTAAGGCTAACATTCACCTTACATTAAATATGATTTTCAAATCTTTTATGGCAGTAGAAAGTTTTCTCCATAGTGAGAAATTACACCGTATAATTTTCAAAATAACTACATTTTCCATTTAAGTTCTGGAAAAAATGTTAACTTGCTAAACGAAAAGTTCAGGCCATTAAATCTCTCAAAGATTTTGGGACAATAAATTAAACTTAATTTTAAGTTGTCAACATTCTTTTTTTATTAATCCTCGGAATTTATTAGCTTAAGTGGAAGCATTAATGAATTAAGTCCAACTGACTCATTTAAGAAAAACCTTTGCAAAAGTAAAAATCTGAAAAGGTGGGATGCATGAAATGAATCACATGTTTTCCATAATTTTCATATGAACAACAATATTACATTTTCGAAAAAATGCTAATATTAGTTTTGGGATCTGCAATAATGAATCACTTTTTTCAAAATAAGTGCATTTCCTTTAAATTATTATTTTCATCAAGCTCTGTTAAACAAGTTTTACTTCTTCTTTTTCTTTTTAATCTTGGTAATGATTTTTTATTTATGTAAGTGTTTCTTAAAATCCATTTAAGTTTAAACAAAACACATGTTTCCATTTTGTGTTCCAGCTTTTTTAAAAAAAAAAGTCAAAGATCAAATCTTGTAAGAACACCCAAAGGAATTTTGTTGTTTTCCCAATTTGGAGTAGATATATTACAATGGGTTAAATCATTGAAGTGGGCGGGGTTTCGGAAAGGGGAAGCGAGATCGCCGATCACAGATCGCCAAATACCAGATCGCATACGTAGGCAATGGCAAACAAACTCGTAAAATAAACAAATAGCGGGCTAACAACGAGTTTGAAATGGCCAAAAAAAAAGCGAAGGTGTTGTTGTCGTCGTCGCCGTTCTGTTGTTGAAATTTCCGAAAATCAAATCTAAACGTAGGCGAAATTTAACGTCTATATATGCGCCAGGCAGGCATGTATCATTATCTATATGTGTTCTAGACACCAGTGTGTTGCGTATCTGTGTGTCGAGTTGCCAATTTGTGGCACCCACACAAAACAATTCACGAGTTCAAGCCAAGCGGACATAAACAAGGTATAGACGCCGTTTGAACTTGGCTAAATTAAACGAAAGTTTAGCGAGCACCGTCATACAGATACAGAGATACAAAGATACTCAGCTACTGGGCGAATTTCCGAACACTTTTCGACTTTTGCCGAGCCATTTTTTTCGTCGGTATATGAAAACAAATAATTCTATTTATAGTTCACTGCCACTGTTCTTTCAATTTGAATACTGCGTTGTCGGTCGGTTCCGTGGGGAAATAAATCGAGTGTACGTACGAGTGCCCACCGTACATGAATCATCTGGCCAAGAAGAGATACACAACCTATCTGCCAGATACATCGCTACATGGTCGAGGAGGATGCGTTTCTGCTGCTTTTCGAATTTCACTTCAAAAAGCGAGTACTTCCACGTACGTGAAATGTGAAATACCACGACACGTAGGGAAAACTCGTTTCTATCTGCGGTTTTGAGCTCGTCTTCCATAGACCAAAAAGAAACAACAGCCCACACACTCTCTCTGCATTTCTCTCGCACAAATACTTGCAGCACTCACTGTGCACTTTTCCAAAACTCCAAAAACGCAACTGCCAGGTACAGTTCAATGGGGAAGGAAATTCTCTGTAATGTGCGGGAAATTCGTTGGTGAGTGTATTAGTGTTCGATCGCTCCCAGCACAAGAATGTAACGGTTCGCGCAGTGTAAGTTTTTCAGTGTAGTAACGGTTCGGATCTCGACGCGTCGCTAGCTCAGGCGGTACTGAGGCCTCCGATCCGCACTTGCCACCAGCGATCCGACCAGGGCGATCCGATCCGATAGCAACTTGCTCCGGAGACGCAGCTCGGACCTGTTCGCCAGAGATTGAGAGTATCTGGGAGGCAGCCACAGCTCTCTCGGTTTGGATACAAAGCTCAAAAAGCTTTCCTCTCTGCAACTAATGTCAATTGATCAAGCGATAGAGAAAGGGAAGTGTATTTAATCACAAATATTAAACACCCTTGGTAACTATTAGTTCAGTTTTGACTATCAAACAAAACAGGATGGTTTTCTCCTTTAAAACATTTTGGTATTTGAGCAGGTGTAAAATTTAACTTCATGATAGGATCACTGTGGACGGCTGTACACGTAGTCTTTATATAAAAAGGTCCCTAACAAAAATTTAAACCTTTAAAACCACATTTAAAGAACCAGATAACAAAAATTAACGGAATTTTAGTTAGATAAAAATTTGGTTTATAAAACACATACATTTTTTTTTAGGAAATACACATATACATTTCTGATAACCTACACCAAAGTCTGAACTTAAAAACCTAGCTTCTTTGATACAAATTCACGTAATCCACATCCGATTTGACTTCCAAAACGCGTGCTTGGTTTTGTTAGCAAGCGATCGTAAGGCAGCGTACTTATGTATATATGTATAGCAAAAATTAGCAAAACAATTTTGAATTGAAGCTTGCGATGCGCCTATACGAACTTACTTACGAACAACCAACTGAAATAAAATAATGCATTTTTTGTAGGGCAACCTTTGCTATACTTTATGGGTCAAATATTTAAATGCCATACGACTGTTCAAAAGTGTATAATTCGAAGATACTCCACTTTTTGCCAAGCCGTGATGTGCGATCATTTAATAACAAAAGTTTACTTATAAAAAGCTCGTGTATTTCCCCCTTCCCACCAAAAAATCCGTTCTCGTTCGTTTACTCGATACAAAAGAGTCAAGTGTTTTCATTTTATTCACTCGTATTGCAGTAGCGACGTCCATGATTATAGTGATCAGTGAATCTGTAGTTGATAAGCTTTTTTATAAAAAACAAAGACCGATGATGCCGGTTACAACTGAGGGGAGCAGCATTTACGTTAAAATTACGATCCTTAAGGTAGACAAAAGCGATTGGTCAGGTGGCGTTAACCTAATCCTTGGCCGGCACCTCGATGACGCGCGGCTTGTCGATGATGCGGGCGGTCTTGTTGCCCTTCTCGACGATCCCGATGATCCATGCCTGGTAGCCCTCCTGCTTCTCGATGTCCTTGCAATAGGCGGCGGCCTGTTCGCGCGGCAGGCAAATGAGCAATCCTCCCGAGGTCTCGGCCGAGTGGCCCTGCAACAGCTGGAACATGTTGCCGCAGGCCTTGGCCACCGCGGCCATCTTGGCGATCACCGGCAGATTGTGAATAACAAAGGACACATCCTTCTTCTGATGGGCCGCCAGAGTTTGAGCGTGCCCAAGGAGTCCGAATCCAGTGATATCGGTGGCCCCATGGGCATTGTACTTGTGCATGAGGCGAGCGGCAACTCGATTGAGCCGCGACATGGAGTTCATTGCCCGGTGGTAGGCCTTGCGCACATCCTCCTCAGACACCACCAGCTTGATGCGGTTCCAGCGCTCGGGCTGGTCAATCCACTGGTGGGCATTCACGGCCACCTGGGTGCCCAGTGGCTTGGTGAGCACAAGGACATCTCCCACCACGGCGTTGTCGGGCACAATGTACTCATTCGGCTGGCAAATGGTGGAGGCCACTCCTCCAATGGTGCACCAGGGGTTGACCACACTTTGCCCTCCGGTTACAGTGGTGCCCGCCTCCAGTGCAGAGTCCTTGAAGCCTCGCATGATCAGCGGGATGACCACGTCGCGCTCCTTCTCCGTCATCTTAGTGCTGACCGCCAGGAGCATCAACATGTTGTCGCAATCGGTGACGCCCATGGCGTAGAGATCGCTCAGCACATTGGCGCATGCTATCTTGCCCATCATGTATGGGTCGTCCACGATGGGGTAGAAGAAGTCGGTGGTCTGCACCAGGCAGAGGCCGCCGTGTCGCAGCGGGATCACCGAGCAGTCAAGACCAATACCGATCCGGGGAATGGCCACGTTGAGAAACTGCGGCTCCTGGTCCTGGGCGGAGTAGTCCTGCTGCAGGGCGGACACCAGCTTGGAGAGCACATCCTGAGGCACTTTGCAGCCGCGTCCTTTAAGATCAGCGAACCGGGTGAGCCGAAAAGAAGCATCCAGATCGTGGGCCGTGGGATCGAAAGGACGACGCAGCTCGGCGTCGCCACCGCCATGAAGCTCCAAGTGGGCCGAGTTCAGCACATCAGCGGCGTAGCTCATCTTGTTTTATGGCTGAAGGACAAAAAATAAGGATTATTAATGGGTATGACCAATTAACGCACTTTTGCCGCGCAACAAAACATAATGGACCACACTATGCAGCGAGTAACTCGCGTTCTCCCCGGGCACCAATACCACAGCACTCAGACGTGTATGTACACGGATTTTCCGCTGCGTGTGTGTAGCGCGGCCTGTGATTGGCTGTTGCCGCGATGGCGGCTAAAACGGGCGAAGTCAGTATTTCTCCCCGTTGGCGAGGCGAGAAACGTGAACAATGCCCACTCATTTTAATAGCTAAATGCTTATAAAGTACGCATTTGGCTCTTCGTACTAGATCGTTGGTAACTAGTAATGCATTTCCACTTACGTTTGCTTGTGCGAATGTACAACAAGAATTGTATGGGTCGTCAGCAAATTTTATTTATTTTGCGCCTGGATTTTGCTTTTCCAACGAGCGAGATGCAGTGTTACCAGATGGTGAAAAGTTTTTCCCGCAAATGTTCATGTGCGTCAAGTTAACGTCAATCACTTAAATACGATTGTGAAACGATGGAATTTGAAATTGTTATTTGTTGTTGTTATTTTTTAATTTTCTCGTTATAAACTCAATTTTCAAAAAAAGAATATGTAAATGCAGAATTGTAAAGAAGGAAGAAACTAACGTCATACATTTTGTAAGTATTTCAAAAAAGCATTTCCAAAATCGGGTCTTCCCAACTTTGTTGAATTGCCAACCCTTGACATTTCACATACAAAAAATGTGACAAAAAGTAAATTCATAAAGATCCATTCTCCGAATTTTCAAATTTCGGATCTTCTTAAGTACGTTCTGTGACTATTTTGTAGTCGTCAATTTTCGATGTGTTAAAGAGGTCAACAATTAGGCGCCAACTCCAAAACCAGAATGAATACATGATCGACAATGAATATGCCTTTCACAACGCTAACTGTATTTAATTTCTGTGAATCAATATAATTAACATAAAAACAATCAAAGCTTTTTTCTAAAAAGTATTCCCTTCCAGAATTCACCCTAAACCTGAGGAAAAACTTTTTATCTGGAACACTTGTGTCTGCGGCCGATTCGATATGCGGGTTGCCGATAGTCTAATCCGATATTCTTTTGCAGGGCTGCCAACTCTTCGAATATATCGATAAGAATACGCGCCGAGAGTAAAATAAGTAAAAATATGATATTAAAGCGGAATAAAAGAATAAACCAGGCTGGGAACTATTATTCTCATAAGAAAACGTTCACGGCGTAATTTTATAATGGAAAATCACTTCATGGACAGGTTCTACAGCTTAAAAGAGAGCGACAGCAAGAGCCGAAGAGCGGTCTGTAAAACCTGTTGCGCCAGCAGAGTGAAAAGTAAAAGTGAGTAGGAAATCACGAATGTATTTACCTTTGTTCGTTAATAAGGCAAGTAATCTTTTTTGCACAGCTCGAAAAGCCCCACCTACTGAAGCGGAAAATTAAATAAACAAAGAACTGCAACTTCGAAAAGGGCAGCACCCACAAAAGACTTGAGCAACAAACTTGGTCTTGGGCAATGGGCTAAATTAAATTAAAACGCTGACGAAATCCTAAAAACCATGATTCAGCTACGCCTGCGCAGTCTCGTTCTGCTGCAATTTATAGCCTTGGCAAGTTCGGAGTATGTTTACGGCGAGCCCAAGTTCAAGTGCCCCAAAAAGTGAGTTAAATTGCTTAAATATATGTATTTTTGTAACAATACTTTCTTTAAAACAGAGCCAAGGTGTTGTACCCCTGCGAATGTGTAAAGGGTAGCGATAATGGTCTATATATACGCTGTGAGAATACCAATCTGGCTACTTTATCCGTGGCCCTCCAAAATTTGGCTTCTTTTGAAGTGCCTATCGAGGAGTTGACCATCTACAGGGGACATTTTGGTGCGTACTTATACAAAATCATAGAAAGTATTTATTAAGATCTTATTCCATTTTAGTGCGTCTCTATGGTCCACTATTTGCTCATATCAAGGCGCGCTTGCTGATCATAGAAGAAACTCCACTGGCCACCATTGAGGATTATGTATTCTATGGGGTAAATAACACTTTAGAGGAATTGCATCTACTCCGCACAAATCTAAGCCACGTTGGACCACTAGGATTCGGAGTAAGAACCACAAGAAATAACCAAATAAACCACAAGAAATAAACATCAAATACCCTTATAGATTCTTGGTAAAGCAAAGGAACTGGTGATCGATGGCCATGCCTTTGAGCAGCTGCCAAAGGATCTGTTTGCTGGCCAAGAGATCGCCAATAGTCTTGGTGTCATAAAGGTGACCAATGGCAACCTGAATGATTTGCCTGTAGAGACTTTTCAGCCTTTGCGCAAACTTAAAACCCTCGACTTGCATGGAAATCAGTTGGAGAATCTAAAACGCAATCAGTTTAAGAACCTAAGAGAGTTAGAGGTCCTGGATATAAGCCACAACAAGATTCAAAAGTTGGAAGCACAGCACATAGCGGATCTTACAAAAATGGGATGGTGCAATGTATCTCATAACGCCTTAAGCGAACTAAGTCGAGGAACTTTTGCCAGAAACTCGGTCCTAAAAGTATTGCATTTATCTCATAACAAAATTTCCCGACTGGATGCAAATAGTTTCAGGGGAATGAGATTCCTGCGACGTCTTTTCCTTAGCGATAATGTGCTCACGGAGATTGGACGCGGTACTTTTGGTTCTATAGCCCGCATAGGAACTATTGATTTGGCTCGCAACCAACTGAAAAAGGTGGAATACCAGATGTTTACGCAGATGAACTATGTGGAGGTAAGCATTTGTATGATATAAATGTGTATATTTACTCATAAAATCCTCTTCATTTTAGCTTCTCGATTTAGCGGAAAACAACATAAGCAAGATTGAAAAGAATTCGTTTAAGGATATTTACCAGGCTGTAATAAACATCTCGCATAATGCTTTAGAGCTTATAGAAACAGCAGCCTTTGAAAACTGTGTAAACATCACGGTTCTTGACTTGTCTCATAATCTTTTGACCAACTTTTCGCGTCGCAGCTTTGATGAGACCACTTTTGCCACCTATTTTCAGCTGAGCTATAATAACCTCACCAATTTAGCGCAGGTAATTTCCCAATATTTTAAATTTTCATTTCAAAAAGTTTACTAATTTAATATTATGCAGATTCCAATCCAAAATATGACAGGCTTAAAAGTACTAAATGCCTCGCACAACAGCATAACCGAGATACCCAAGAACTGTTTTCCAAAGCTTTATGAATTGCACACCATTGATGTTTCCCACAACAACATCTCCAGCATATTTAATGGAGTTTTTCAAACCCTATTCTCACTACGCTCCATTGATCTTAGCTACAATAGTATGGAAGAGATAAAATCCTCAACTTTTGGCACTTTGCCTACCCTCCTGGAAATGGACCTGAGTCATAATAAACTGGTTTCCGTTGTTCGTGGGTCGCTGGCCAAGTTAACCAGCATGCGGCAGCTATACTTAAATAATAATCAATTGGAAAAGATGTTTCAGCTGCCCATTTCCCTGAATGAACTGCATTTCAGCCATAATAGACTGAGTGAAATACCTGCGGGTACTTGGCCGGTCATGAACTCCCTTATATACTTGGATCTGAGCCATAATCAGCTTGGTGATAGTCTAAATGGGCAAAGTTTTACGGGTCTGCTGGTGGTGCAACGTTTAAAGCTTCAGAACAATGGGATAACCCAGCCGCCATTAGAGGCGGTTTCTGTTATGTCTACGCTGCAGTATTTGTACTTAGAGGTGAGTAAATACCCTAAAATTAAAAAAAAAAACAAAATAAATATCCATTTTTATTTAGAACAATAATATTACCACCCTGGAGCGCAGTGCCTTTGGAAAGTTGCCCGTACTGTTTGAATTGAATCTGTATGGTAATCAAGTTAAGGACATAAGGTGAGTTAAGTTAATTTTTAAATACATTTTAATAGGATTTATATATTTATTTAACATACAGCAAACGAGCTTTTGAGGGTCTGCTGCAACTGCTCACTTTAAATTTGTCCTCCAACGGAATCAAGCAGCTTCAAAATGACATCTTTATTGGCCTGCCCTCATTGCGAACTCTTGATCTGTCCTTTAATTCGCTCACCAAGTTGGACAACAAGACCAATGGCGTCCTTGATGATTTACTCAGTCTAGAATCCTTGGATTTGAGTCACAATCGCATAAGTTTTGTGACAAAGAAAACCTTCCCTTCTCATCAATACATTCCTTACAATCTGAGGAATCTGAACCTGAGCTACAATCAAATGCCAGTGCTTACCTATGATATTACTTTCGGCACCAAGAAGCTGTTCAAAATGGATGTATCCCACAACCAGATCAACGATCTTAGGAGAGGAGTATTGTCCAATTTCACATCACTTCAGAGTCTGGACATGTCCTACAATGAGCTGGCAAATCTTGCATCCGAGGAGCACATCTTTGATTTGCCACAAAACCTGAGTACCTTGAATCTCTCTCACAATCAAATCTATCACCTGCCCTTTGCCAATCTGGTAAAAGTAGACTCCCTGAAATATGTTGATCTAACCAACAATAGTTTGGAGGATGTGCCGGCCTCGGTAGTGGGCAGCATGCGGAATGGTAGTCAAGTGCTCTTTGCCGGAAATCCCCTGCACTGTGCCTGTAATGTCCGCCCTTTGAAGCACTTTATGTTGCAGCAAACGGCTCCGAGTGAGGACTTGCAGAGTATCTACTGCGGCACACCGGCTTTGATCAAGGACAAGCAGCTTCTCTCGCTGGAAGATGAGTATCTGCACTGCGCCGAGGACGAGCGGGAGATGTATAAGGGCTTTGACTATGAACAGCTTACAGACGTCCGTTTCCGTGAAGTAAAAACGTAAGCAGTTGGTTCGATTTTTAGGTTTAAAAACAAAGTTCCATTGCAAAGCTTTCAACATATTTATGAACCTTCCATTTCCCTCCCTCAGCAACAAAGCTGGCCAGTTAAGCCTGAACTGGTATGTTTCCGGGACTTCAGACGTCTCAGACTTTCATGTTTATATCCGGAGCACCAGCAACGAGGTGTTACACCAGTCGGACTACGCATACAACAATCGTACTGCCCAGATTCCAGTGGAGGATCTCGTGACGCTTGGAGAAGAGAAACTGCGTGGCGCTGAAATTTGCATAGTATCCAGGGATAGCGAGGGCAACACCCGCAAGTGGTTCTCCGGGCAGTGTCAGCAGCTGCCATCGCTCAAGCGTCCCCGTACTTTCTTCTTTGGAAACTTTCAGGTCAGGGGAGGTGTTTCCAAAACCTCCAGCAGCCTACCTCACTGCCTTTTGTATATAATACTCGCTTTGTTTGTTTCCCCGTTGTAGTAAACATATAATTTAATAATCTATAAGATAATATTGATCTTTTCGAACTTAAAACTGTATACATTAATATCGTTTATTATTATTTGTTCATATAAATACTGTGGTGATGCTAATTACTAAGATACAAGTGTTACATGCTAAGACTAAACCGTTTTAAGTTCGAATTGATGTGATAAAATGAACCTTTTAAAAAGATCAGGGTGACCTTGATCCTTGATCCTATTGTTGGCTGTGTAAATGTGTTTCTGTGACCATGGCTTACTGTAAGGACACGCTGTGCATGTGTCCTGACCTTACAGCTGAACATGTGCGCGACGCCCTATTATCACAGCCGTGCGCACATGTATTTGTTTACTTGGACGCCGCCTCGCGTGGGCAGCGCAATTCAGAAAGCGTTGGAGCCACAGCCAACCAAATGGGCCAGCTGATGGCTGATGGCGGACTTTCATTCAGGGCGAAAACACAAAGGCTGTAATACGAAGAGCTCCTCGGCTCGGCGATTCATTCTCAATTTGGTTTCGGCTCCTGCTTTTGCAGCGGGAGCATAAAAATGGGTGAAAGGACTCGCCTGAGAGCCTGGCAAATGCGCACTCGCGCTCTTATCCGAAAAGGCATGCGAGGATTACACTGGCGGTCGTAATTGTTGGTGCACTTACAGCTCCGCTGGACCTCTAAAAGTATGCTTTGTTTTTTTTTAAACCTTTTTAAGTTTTTATGTTAGATTTTTTCTTTTTGCTTTTCAGATCCTACTGAGCGCATCTAAAAACAACTTTTAAAAGAAATGCCAATTCGTGCGACGGGAAATTTAATGAAGTTCTTACAGGATTTTGAAGCTTATATTTTATATTTTTGACAAGGAGAACTGGCAGAACGTTTTAAATGAATCTTATGTGTCTGACAAAATTTAATCTAAATTGAGCAAAAACCACGAGATAACTTATACCTAAAAATGAACATCATCTACATATATAATAACTTCAAGGTATGTTTTATGACTAGTTCGGCTTTTTTGCGCTTCGAGGTATGCTTTTATTTTCTAAATCTTTCGATCAAATTATTGTAAGTAATAATTTTAAATACAATTGGAGTGTAGCATGGAATTTCGCCATCTTTTAGGACCCCCACTGTGCCAAAGGACACGAGACACTCAGGACATGTGCACTTTCACTGCCGCGCCACCCACACGCTCTCGGTTTCACTTTGGCCGCAAAAGAATGTGCTTTTGTGCCGTTCGCCTTTGCCATCCTGGCCCCCCAGTCCCCCTTCCCCTACTCTGCATTTTTGCCAGGCGACTTTGCCTGTCCTTATTGATTTTCAGCGAATCTCGCAGGCTCGGCCCGACTCGACTGTTTCTGTTACCACGGCGCACGTCAGTGGCATGCGAATCGGAAAGCCAAGTTTCACTTGTCGCGCTGAGTTCGTTCGTGTCGCAGCAGCAGCAGCAGCAGCAAGTAGCAGCAGCAGCGAGAGTGCCGTTATTCCGTTCGTTACATAAAGAAGAGATTTCAAATAGCAAGTTTAAGTGCGCTGCTCGGTTGCGAATGGCATAAATCATTCAGCTAAAGCAGCATTGTGATAAACATTTAAACAGCCAATGTAAACGAAAGGAGACAGCGCGACCCGTATGCGAAAAAATATAAATCAAATCGAAATTAAAATTGAAATCGAAATCGAAAGGAAAGAAAAGTAATGAAATGAATTCAGAGCCCCAGTGACTGTGTATCTGGTATATGGAGCCCGAAAAAAAATAAAATATTAAATGTGCCGTAACACGGGCGTTGAAAAAAGTCCCAGGTAGTCATGGGCCCAGTGGAAAAAGGAGGAGTTCAAAGAGGAAGAGGCGGAGGTCGCAAGGTGGCAAGAGACGAAAGGCAAACGAAAATGTAATAGAGGTCAAAAGAAGCATTGATTTAACGTGTGCACTTCCTCCCACTTTCACCTCCACTCCTCTGGCTTCTTCTTCTTCTGGTTCTCCCTGGTATCCTCCCACCACCATCCACAGTGTCCTGTGTGTCCTGAGTGCTGTTTTTCGTGCCTCGACTGTGCACTGTGTACGTGTCTCTCTCTCTCGCAATATTTGCGTGTGCGTGCCTCTGTCTCTGTGTGTTATAAATAATTTGTTTAAAATTCGTCAAATCGCTTGACGTTTCATTCAATAAATTTTACCCAAAAAGACACAGAGTCACGCACACACACACAACGACCCGTGTGGCGCCCGTGAATCGTGTATGTATGTGCGAAAAATGTTGATGACGAACCACTTACGTCTATCGCAACCCACGAAACCAACGAAACCACCACAAACACAAACACACAGCCTCAGCAGCTGAAAAAATCGCATGTAACACACCAACACACCCGCGCACCATACACACACATAGCCCTGGGACACACGTACTGTTCAATATCCAATAAGAAACCAAGCATAATTACATAATCAAATAGAACGACTGGCAAAAAAAAAAGAATAAAGACAAGAGACAAACACGAATAAATAAAATCACGAGCAACAAAAGCGGAAACCAGCGCAAACAAGGACAAGAAAGCAAACACGGAAATTCAACGCAAAGTGCAGAATTATTTAATCAACGCCAGCCAGTCAGCAAGTCGAAAACCCTGGAAACGCCTAAAAATAAAAGGACACGCGATAACCAAAAATAGAACGTAATGATAAAACCAAAACCAAAGTACCTGCAACAATGAAATTGAGCAAATCTTAAAAGCATATAACCCTAAAAACAAACCCAAGATAGAATTACTTTTAAAAATATACAAAGGACACTCGCTATATACAAAAGTGCTATAGATAAACGATAAACGCTAACCTTATAAAAAAAAACCGTAGTTCGTTGCCGTTTGTTCACCGCTGGATGATACCGACACAGCCCAAGGATATAGAGCGTAATCCCCGTTGAGATAGAGTAATGGAACTAACCTCGTAGTTTGTAGAGAGACGAGCGTCTCAGCCCGTAGGACAGCAAATTAAAAAATTCAAATAACCGCAACATAAACGCACTTAACGACTAACTAAAACTACCAAGTAGTTGCCTCTCTATATACAATATATATATAAATATATACACCTACGAGATATATACAAGATACCTAGCCGTAGCGAATAGATAAACGCCAGTCTGTATATCTACCTATATGGATTTATTTTTATAATGCCGCTAGAGCGAAACTCGATCCCCGCCCTCGACCTAGGCCTTTCAAATTGCATCTGAATAAGTAACGAGGGCGATTAATGCATTAATTGGGTGGCGAAGGACGTCGCCACACGAAGTCCCAAGGAGGGACTGTCGCCGGGTCCGGGTCCAAGTCCACACTGCTTTGCGTGTTGCTCGTGCCAGATACACACACCCAGGACTGTAGACCTCAGACTGTAGACCCACGGAGGGATACAAACGTACAGGACGAAATTAAGCTACCTGCTTTGGGTTTCCCGTGTTGCGCTGCCTTGACGTAACTCCGCCTTAACTCGCGTCGCTTCCATTTGCCACAAAGTAAAAAAAAATATAAGGCGACCGCAAAGCCAAAACTGCGGTGCGTTCGTTAAACTTTCATGACCAAACATTAATTTAAGCAGGGAAGAGGAGAGAAGCAGCCAGAAGAGGGTTGGAAAGCGGAGAGATAGCATACATTTCGGAGCAAGGAAACTGAGCTGTCATCGTCACAATCCCCCCCTCCAACAGCTAGTTTGTTTTTGTGATAAATAATTCAACGATCCACTCTCGGATCCCGATCCTGCCCACCCCACTTCAGCTCCAGTTACCGTTACCGTTACCGTTATAGCTCCAGTTCCAGGCCCCACCATCACATCTGTACTCCACCAACCGAATAGCAACAATAACTATACCCTAGTGGATAAACGACATTTATAATCCAAAGTACAAAACGAATAGCCCCGAAATAACGCTGTTAACTAAAGTAAAACGAAAGCTAAACTATAAATAGTAACATATGGTATTATTATACACGCAACTCAAACAGATAGAGTCCTAAAGAGTCACATAACCTCAAACGAACAAGCGCATAACGAAACGAATTGAAACGAAAAGTGAAGAACCATAAGCAATATAAGAAGTGCTGTTGACTATTTTAGAGGCCACCTTTTAGATATCCTCACCCAACCTACGTTACTCAACCAAACACCTAAGAACCCACCAAAATCGAATCGAAAACCTAACCTAAAAACTAAAACACGGATAAGGACGACGACGAGGACGAACAGCCCCATGTGCGAGTGAGACAGCCAGATAGTAACACAACGAAAAGCAATTTATTTTTGTTTACGTGTCCGTGTGCCCGAGCGCTCGAGCTGTATTAGTTAATGCCAAAAATCGAAGCGGAAGTTGCACCCACACCTGCACACACACAACAACTACTACTAACACACACATACCTACTCAGCCGCCATGACAAGGCCAAGAATTGCAGCGGGCATTGCGGGGCCTTCCCGGCGGCAATAGCAACAGCAACACCCTGAAACAAAAAATAAAGAAACCAGATATATCCCTCGAAACAACAACAACCACGTTACGTTAGCGAAGGTGGCGCGAGTGGTTCGATGTGGTTCGAATCCGACTTCGAGTGCAGGTGGTGACGTGACAGCGGCGGCGTCGTGGGTCCAAGAAAATGCACGTTAAACACACTCAGCGCCGAGTCAGCGGTCCTGGAGCCTTCGGAACCTTTACCAACGATCAACGGTAGGCGTTACCAACTCACTTGCCATCCTTGTCTGTCCATGTACTGTTGTTGTGCACGATGTACGTTGTACTTGTGTGTGGGAGAGCGAGTGTCCTTTGGGTGCGAGTGAGCTGAATACAGGATGTCCTTGATCCGGGGATCCTTGCTTGCTCGCTCGCTCACTCTTGGACCATCTCCCACACCCCCTTGTACAGTTTTGAGATGAATGTATTAATGTTTCATTTTAAATGTGATTCCCGGGTTGGACCTTAGAAAAGTTTAAGAAAGTATAGCGCTTTGGTTGGGCTTTCGGGAGATGGTTACAATTAACATAAGAATTTAACTCAAAAATCTAATTTATCCTCTGAATTCATTCTACCTACTGATTCAAATGTATTAGGCTTAGTTATTTAAAGTAATCCTTCTAATTTGAATCTCCAACAGTTATCTCAAGCCTCTATAAATTAGAACATCCTTGTATTAGAATTAAATAATTAATTAAAATATGTCAATATTGTATTTTGTTACATAAAATATTTATTAAAAAAACTTTTTTTATCTAACATGTGTGAGTAATTATTGTATTTAAATTTACTAAACTTAGTCCATATTTTGTGAAAAGTGCCAACATTGCGTATGAGTTATGCACAAACACTTATGTACACCATGTTTATAACGCATACGCAGTGTTGACACTGACGTATACGTGATTTGTTTAAAAACACGTTGATTGAATAATACATTTTGAACAAACATTTTTAAAAGAAAAAGCTTGTAGGATCAAACATTTCGAGGTCTGAGGTCCAACCTAGTAATCCTGTTTCTTGTGTTGTTCGTTTTGTTTCGTTTCGTTTTGTTCTGTACCGTTTTTGTTCGATGTCTCCGTTTTGTTCTTTGTCTCTTGAGTTACCCTGTTATTGTTGTTGATGTTGTTGCTGCTGCCGCAATTGCTGTTGTTGTTGTTACTGTTCACGTTCATCTGTGTGGGTGCGTATGTGTGTGTGAGTGAGTTGCCAAGTGCTCTCCTTGTTAGCCTGCTGTGAACTGATTTCCTGCTCCTTCTCCTGCCAACCCTACTTCCCGCCGCCCTTTTAAGGGGTCATCCGTCACTCCAGTCAATGCAATTACGAAACTAGATTAAAAGTCAAGCCAGGCCGACAACAATGGCCGCACCAATACGAGCGGACAATCGCACCAATATCAATACAATGAATCGCATCGCTTGAGAATAGTGTCAAAGTACTTTAAGTGCAATCGCACGCAGTGTTGCATACATTCAGGGGCCACTGTACTTGTAATTGCAATTGTGTGAGTGGGCGAGTGAGTGGGTGAATGTCTGTGTGTGTGTTTGAATGAGCGGAAGCTTTCGCTTTTACTTCAATGATTAAACCACTGACCGAATTTCGGCTTGAATTTGCTTGTGTGTGGGCGTGTGTTTGTTTGTATGTATCGATAAGCGCTTGCCGACTACGGTATTGTTGTCCCACCCACACACACATAGTTTATTCACCGATACACGTACACATACACACATGCAGATAACAGACAGAGACGGCGACAGTGAGTGAGTGAAGCAGAGGGCCAGATAAGCTGTTCTTTTCTTTTGTGCCAAAAAGGAAGCCCGATGTTTCCAATTGAGCTAGTTCTAGTTCCACATTTCCATACACTCGACAGCAACAAAAACACACCCACACACACACACACACTTATGAGCAGGACCCTCTCGTGTCTGTGTGCTTTGTGCAGTTAATTTAATTTCTTATCCCCCAAACGAATCTCATTTAAGTTATTTCCCGCTCAGTTTGTTAGTTTTCAGTTTCGTTTCCTTCATTTCTCGTTTTTTATTTCCATTTGGTACTCGTCACGTGAATAACTTGGATTTATTTCGTGTCCTTGTCGTTGTTGTTTTGCAGAAAACTTTGCTTAAAAGTACAAATACGTTGAAAACAGAAAGTAAGAACCAACCAAACTGAAACCAAAACCAGAATAAAAACCACAAACCGAAAATTTTTGCAACTGACATTTGCTGTGGAGCGATCTTAGACATCATCAGTGAAGGTACCGCCGACCAAGTTCCGAATATTCCCCATACTTTCTCTCTATCTCTCTCTTTTTGTCTCTCAGTGTCTCTGCCTCTCTCTCTATATAGATCGTAGTCTCTGTATGGTACTTCTCTACAACTACTACTAATACTAATACTACTACTTACCGTTACAATTACAACTGCAACACTGATTTAAAAAACACACATTTAATGCTACTAACTTTTCTGCTCGTTATTAGAAACTACCCCAAAAACAAAAACCCCACCTCCCCCGCAAGTTTCAACTTTTGAGCTTCACAATTTCTGGCTGCAACCGAAAGTAAACTCATTAATTTTGATGCACTTTGCTAACTTACCCACCTCCACAAATAAAGTCAATGGAATAAAATTTCCGAATGCATCGCTTTAATGACTTTTTCCCCCGCCTGCTTTAAGATCTTTAGTAAACCCACACTTCTCAGACCCCTTAGATGCTAACCCTGATTCCCGTATATCACACAAGTCGAATCCAAATTTATTTACAATTGGCATGCCAAGTGGTTGTGATGTAGCATTTCTTTGTTTGTTGACTCCACTGATTTCCCTAACCCCCTGCCCGCAAGCCTGATTTATTAATTGCTCGGCTGTCGTTATAATTAATGGATAATTCTGGCTGAATTCTGGTTAGCCGAAAATCGTGTTATTTATAGTTGAGCTAAGCTCTCATCGAGTTCTGTGTTCATTTGCCTGTCCAGCCGGAAATCTTTTGAAGTCAAAATTTAATTACTGACTGTGCAGTGTATTTAAAATGGCATTTCCATATAAACGACACTAGATGACCCATTCGTAACCTCTGTTCGTTATTGCAATGACCTTAAACAGAGTGATTCGGATGGTCAAGGTCGTTTCAGACCTGCTCTAATTGTTAATTAAGGTCTTTGTTATATTTTCGGGGGATATAATTTTACTTTTGAAGAATTTCCATGTTGATTATGAAAATATTTAACTCGAATTTTTTGAAATCATAAGACATTTAAATAGGATTTTATTGTCATTACTTAGGTTATAGACCAGTGTTGTTTTCAAATTAAAAGATTGAAAGATAGAGCGATCATTTGTTTAGGCTTTTTTCCCAAGGATTATATAAACATTTTAAATTTAAAAAAAAATTTTGTTTGTTTCTTCATTCCATAAAATAGAATAATATATTTGATTGCTAGTTTTCCTATGGGCACTTCCTTAACGAATTTGCAATGTTCTTGAAATAAAATAAGGGAAGTCGTAATCACCATATTTATAGTGCCTTTTTTCTGATTCACTTTCATTTATACAAAGAAGAACTCGTAAATATATATTTGATCAAATAAAATCCGCCTGACTGCACAGGCTTTGTAGATTGGCGCAATGGTAAACATTTGTGCACTAAAAATGGAAATTTTCGTAATTTGTTTACACGGAAATGTGTATCGAGTGGCATGTTTGGTAATTTGCTTTCAATTTTGTTTGATTTTGCTGGCGGGAGCTTTCTGTTCATGAGCCATTAAATGCATATTGAACAATTTTCAAAATATTCGCCCAAAATCAATTTTAAAATAGTTCAAGCGGTCAGGTTGAATGTTTCAAAGTTCAAGACCACAAAAATATTCCACGTTTAATCGGGTTCAGGGAAATTAGAGTGGCACATTTACATGTATATTAGGACAAGTAGCTCAGATATAAATATAGTTGCAGATCCCCCATTTGGGGGGCTCACAGCTGCACTTGATTTAATATCGATGAACGTGGAATGAAGTGGAATGCAGGCAGGCAGCGACTCAATTACGTACGCCTTACGAATTTACGCTTAATGCCTTCAATTGGCTTTTGAATTATTAATTGAGGCATATTGTGTCTCAGTCGCGGGCGGAGGGGCGGGTGAGATTTCGATGGCGGAAACCTGCTCCACCAGACTCGTTTGGCCCCCAATTCCAAACTCTCGAGGATGGGCAGCACATGCTCCGAGCTCCGAGTTCCAAGCTCCACCGATAATCCCCTGGCTGGAGGGCCACTCCACTGCGCCAAAGTTGACATTGGACATGGGCCGCACAAAAGTGCCACACAAAGAAAAAATATGGAAAAATATGGGTTAGTAACTCAGCAGTTTCTGCTGAAAAAGACTATTATTTGTGGCATTGCAACAAAATATTTGCCGTCATGTAAAAAAAGACAATTTAAAATATATTTTTTTTAATTTTTACTATGCCAAGCAATATGATAGGGGATTTTAAGATGTTTAAAATTATAGTTCAAACTGAATACTAGAAGATCAACAATAGATCAACATTAGGATCAACGAAATCGTTCAAGATAATGAAGGATTGAATAAATTACGTTACCAATATGATTTGTATTTAAGAGATATTAGAAAACTGCTATAAGTTGGCAATAAAATAAATGTTTAAACATGAAGATATATTTTTTCTCTGTGCAATCAAGGTTGTCTTATTAGTTTACACAGCCCGAAAACTGGGTCCAAATTTGGGCGTTTCGCTTCTTTGCCTGCGAAAAGGGGCAAGGGCAAGTTTGACTGCAGCACTTGACAGGTGGCAAACACTCGAAGCCGAGATGAAAAAGCCATCAGATAGGAACCCCAAAGAGCTGGAATCCCCCCGAGGTCTCGATGCTTTTGCTTTGATTTGCCTTTGCCTTTGGGTTTGCCTTTGCCCTGGCCCCCTCGAAAGTGACTTTCAGCCAGATTAGGTCCGAGATTGCCAAGAGGCCGCCACTCGGCAGCGGATGTGCGATTGTATCTCGGTCGTTCGGTATCTGTGAAGTGCACACTCATCCGCTGAGCATTAGCGTGCAAATATTTGACATATTTACTTATATTTGCACAAACGACGATTCGATTTGATTCCAAATCCAATTCCGATTCGCATTCAAATTTGAATCAGAATTCGGATAATTGCGCCCCTGGCGTGAGGGAGCTGCCTAATTGACCGAAATTGATTCGAGTCGATTCCGGCCTGGGAAATGCTGTTTGCTCTGCACCATTTTTCCCCCATTTTTCGCACTCAACTAAATCTGGGAGCCGGAGCCGGAATTGGAATTGGAATCGGAAAAGTTCGATGCACGCACACCGAGAATAGGGCCTCAATTGTTTTCCCTTTGTTCGAAAACGGGGGGCGGGGGCTTTAACCACCCCATATTCCCCTCCCTCCTTTGCGGCAGTGTTCAGCTATGTCAACAATAGTTTGCCTCACGTTTCGTAGCATTGATTGCCCAACGCACAGTGGGCTAGATCGCTCGACTAACCAGCATTTCCATATCATTTGTACATAAAGCATACAGCTTCCCATTGGGCGCCACTGTACCCAAGCTTTGCTCCCACGCCTTATCAGCCGTGTCCGTCTGTCGCAGCCTTATCTTATCTTGGCCATTTGGCCATTTGATTTAGGGCACTTCCGCCGCCCACCGTGCGGAATGGTTTCAGTACCATCCGGGCACGCGTTGCCAGCCATATATCTCTATCTCCCCGTATCGACTCGGTGTGTATCTGTATCTGTAAATGTATCTGTATCTGTATCTGTATCCCTATCTGTATCTGTATCTGTATCGCCCTGTAGCTATTTGTTACCGCTCTATCAGTGCTTGGCCTGCGTGCCGCCATACATTAATTTAGTTGAATTTTTCGCGCGATCAGAAACCAGATGAGCATGTCAACCATTGTATATAGATGTCTCTATAAATTGTATCACACATCGCGGTCACAGGTGGCATTTGGTATAAAGGACAAGTTAGAGACACGTTAATAGTAAAGATTTAAAGTAAAAATTAGTCACAATAAAAGTCATTTAATGGTCCTGTTAATAAGAAAATTGGATGAAAAGAAAATGTAATGCTATTCACACGTTTGAAGTTTACGTTTCCCTTCTGAACATTTTTTAGATCGATAAATAAAACAAAACCTTAGGCATTGATTTTATAACCTTTGAATTAAGATAATAGTATTCAAAACATCTTTGTAATATTTGTATGTTAATCACGCGACGGCTTAAATAAATATGCAATTAATGACCAGATTAGGTCATTCTTTATAACGAATTGTTATGACTTTACGAATAAAGTACTTTTCGTAAAAGCGAACGTAATTATCAGATGAAGTCATTCAGTACCCAATTATTGCCGCAAAACTTCAATAATATAAATCGGGATTTGAGAATGCTCCTATATCAAGTGTCCTCTGTGCGATGAACTCACATGTACGCCGGGAATGCGATACTCCCCCACCTCCACCACTCCTCACCGCTCACATGTTGCACAATCAATATTTATAATTAAGAATTTTCTTTGTTTGTCTCGCGGTTTTCCACACTCGCACACTCTGCTTCCTGCTCACTTTAGCGTGGCCCTCTGAACCACGGAACCTCTGTTCCGTCTCCCTCCAATGCTTGCTTGCCAATTTGAAATAGATAAATTTGAGTGTTCGCCAGCGCCGCTGGCCATTCGTTGCGTTGCGGCATCCCATACTGAATCCGGTACTCATTGAAGTCTCCTCTTTCTTTCCGCCCCACTCCGTCCGGCTCCTTGGGCCGCCCGTGACGATTCCGCCCGCAGTGCCAGCCGCGACAACTTGTGCCCGGAGAACCAGCAGCAGCAGCAGCAGCGGCACTCGCACTCGCACCAGCACTTGGTGCGCCAGTCTCTGGTGAGTCTTAGCAACGGACAGCCGGCGGCATCGGCGGCGGACAGCGTCTCGCTGCTGCGGGCGGGCGATGACCAGCAGCAACATCTCCAGCAGCAACATCTGCAACAGCAACACCTACAGCAGCAGCAACATCTGCAACAGCAGCAGCGGCAGCGCAGCAGCAGCAGCCGGCTATCAACGAGTGGGATCTCTAAGCAGAACTCCGGGGACAGCAGGAGCGGTCTGCGAATCCTCGACAGCAGCCACAGTCCGGTGAGCTGCGGCACCCAGAGCGTGAGCAGCACCGGTGGCCAGTCGGCGCTCTACGATGCCTGTCACGAGTACTCGCGCAGCTTGAGTGCAGCGGCTGCAGAAGGAGCCGGCTCGCTGCTCAAGAGCCACTACAGTGACCAGCAGTTGGCCCAGCCGGAGCCAGAGCCAGAACCGGATCCGGAAAGGGATCGGGATCGGGATAGAGACAGAGATCGAGACAGGGAGAGGGAGCGTCGCCACCTGACCAACCTCAACCTCAATCTGAACAGCGAGTACGACTACAGCGGCAGTGACAAGCAGCAACTGGTCAACGAGACATACATCTTCAAGTGCATCGCCAACAGTCCCTCGTTCCTGCGCACCAACAAGATCAAGGAGCAGTCCAAGAAGCTGCGCAATCTCTCCCTTAAGACACGCACCGCCAAGAAGAAGGGGCAGATCATCTCGAAGTCGAACGCGGTTTCGGATAACTCGCTGCATCCGGGCGACAAGTACTTAAACTTGTATCTGGTGGAGAAGAAGCACTCGCTGCAACCGCAGGTGGCCTCCACCTCGAGTTCCACCCCGCATCCGCAGGCCTCCTCGGCGCCGGCCAGCTCCTCCTCCACCTGCACAAGGGCCCAGCAGTTGCCCGCTTTGTCCGCGGTTGCTGCCCGCCAGCAACAGTTGCTGCTGAACGGATCGCTCAAGGGCAAGGGGCAGTCCCGGCAGACCCTGCCCGGCCATCGGGCGTCGGTGAGGAGCGAGAGTGGAAGCGGGAGCAGCCACACCATTCCGGCGACGGGCAAGAGTCCGCCGGTGCCGCAATCGCTGGCGGCCAAGATCAGCAGCTCGGCAAGCGGCAGCAAGAACTGCAACCTGCTCAGCGCCAGCAGCAACTCATGCCACAAGCTGCACGCCCACGCCCACGGATCGGGAGCAGGATCGGGATTAGGATCAGGATCGGGAGCCGGTGCAGGAGCAGGACCTGGACACTACTCGGCGGCCTCGCCCAAGAGCTCGGTGAGCAGCAACGGGCACCTGAACAAGTACTGCCTCACGGACCTCACGCGCCGCAAGGCCGAGTTCAATCGCCAGCTGAGCGCCCCCACGGACTACACGCACCACTCCTCCAGCAACGGATCGCAGCAGGAGGGCTCCTCGGAGGCCAACGAGGGCCACGAGCCGGTCGGGGAGTCGACCATCACAGTAGCCAGTGCGGGGGTCTCGTATCCGCACCCGTACTCCTATCCGTATCACTACGCGCACCACGCCTCCTCGGCCACAGCGCCCGCCAATCTCAAGGCGTCGCTTCAGCTGCACAGCTTCGGGGGCCACCACCCGTGTCCTTATCCGGCAAGGCCCACGTCCACGTCGTGCACCAACAGCTTCAACCGGCGCCACATCCGCCGGCACAAGGGCAAGCTCGGCGATCGGTGAGTACTGTACACGGCTAGAAAAAGTAGGAAATCTAATTTCAGTTTACCATAATGCCATTCTTTTAAGATATTTTATCGACAGTTAGTAAATTAAATTATTCTTTTGTTACTAACAATTCCTAAATATTTACTCAGAGTACTCTTAAATCTCATAGTTTATGATCATTTTTGTATACGTATATATTTGTAAATAAGAACTGTTGTCGCCTAACTAATATTCCTCTCTAGTTTCCATTACAATCAGTAAGGAAATTCAAGAGATAACGCTTTGAATACTAATTTTTCACTCACATTTTTATCCCTTGCTTAACAAGTAAAATAGAAATTGTTTGTTGAAAAGATAAAGTTCCAAGATTGGCCCGCCTCAATAATTTTAAAAGTATACACAAGCGTTCCTAATATATAAAGCCTTGAAAATAAGAAAATTCCTGAGACTACTACGTCTTTTTGTTCAGATTACCCAATTCCCCGAAAAGAGAGCGAGCCATTCAAGACATTACCCCAGCTTACAAGTGGGAATTACGCGTATGCAAAGCGACTGACCGTCTCTTACCGGTTTTTTTGAGTGCTTTTCGTTCGCTCTGCTTATCGCAGGGCATTTGCATAATTCCATCGTCGCAGACCGAGATTCCCACTCCGACCTGCCTTTCGTCTCAGTTCGCGCAATAAACTTCTAATGGTCGGCGAGCAGTGAACTCCAAATTTGAGCGGATCGAACGTTGAAACGTCAGTCAAAATATCCAAATTCGAAGGGTTCAAAAGTCTAAAATCGGTGTGTGAAAAGTGCTTTTACGTACAAATTGTAAACTATAGATTTTACAAAATAACTGTTTGTTGATAGGAAAGTATAAATATATATATACTTGCTTAGTATTGTTTGCATCATAACTTTTAAACAAAAATCCCGAAGCGATAAACACAACCTTCTGAAGTTAAACCTTGAATGATTGAAAATGTTAGTCTCAAATTTGTCAATCCTATAGTTTGAAAGTCGTAAATAATCGTATTAAAGAAATCCAGATGGAATACTTGAACAATCATTTGTCATTGTGTGATTTCAAAGTGTAACTGAATCGATAATCGCGCTTTGGAAAGCTAAACGGAAAAGCGACACGGAAACACAGCTCCATTATCACCCAGATTGCGAGTGACAAAGTAAACAGCGATTCAATCGGTCCGTGTGAATAACATAATTCCATAATTTGTTGCGGGTATACAAATTGCGACCGAGAACGAGACCCAGACCCAGATCCAAATACAAATCCAAATCCAGAGACAGAAAGAGACCTGGACGACGCTTCCTCCTTTCTTGACCAGTGATATCCAATCCAATCCGAACCATTCCGATCCGAACCCCCAAGAATAGAACGTTTACATTTGCATAAGCCGCAGACGTATTTTTCGGATCATTGTTTATGTTCCATTGGCTGTTTACTGTTTTCGGATAGTTTTCGATTCGTATATATTGTATTGTGTGGTTTTATTGGCATCAATTTTTGTGAAGACAGCAGGCAGCGAATTACAAGCAGCCATAATTTGCGTCGACGCTCGTCGCGAAATCAATTAAAAGGCAGCACAAATTCGTTATTTATTTATTGTGCAACGGCTGCGGGGTTCAGAACAGGTTATCAAGTCGCCGCAGCATCAGCAATAGCTTAAAAAGAGTCTGGCAAATAAAAAAAAAAAAAACTAGAAGCCGTAACAGTAAAAAGAAACGGAAAAAAAAAACAAAAAACAAAGAGATAAAAACCAGCGTCAAGTGCACGGTGTCAATATCTCAATTATTTAATTAGGCAATTGCCAGCCAATTTCGGTCTAGTGTTTCTCGACGTCTCGGAAGCAAACTGCAATTCCTGGCCCAATTGATATTCGAGGTAAGAATATCGCTCGGCCAGCAAAGACAGAAAGTAAAAATAAAGAATTATACGATCCCATCCACCCACTCACATCCCCTCCCCGCACCCTCTTTTTCGGGTCTCGAGGACGCCCGATTCGATTCCGAAACGCCACGAAGTCGCCGCGATCTGGTCTCGTTTTCGGAGTGTTTGCCGGCGATTTCCAAGCGGTTTGCGAGCGGCGACCGCTAGTCGCAAAAAGTTTGCCGCTGTAATCACTCGAAGTACCCGGTTCTGTTCTACTCTATATAGCGCGCTTCCAGACTTCTCCGATTCTCGGCGAAAGCCGTGCGAGCTATTTTGTGTGAGTCGGTCGATCGGCGCGAGTCATATCCATTAAATCAGAGAAAACATCTGCTACAGCACGTTTTCCAGTTGCCAACCAAGAATTCCGAATGCAAAACATCAAACAAAAACACTGTGAAGTGAGATAAATTTGAAACCGCAATTATGAAATGTATCCATCAAAGTGATTTGATTTGTGTAATGCAATAGACGGGGAAAATAAACACTCGGCGGTTGGTTGGTGAGCAACCATAACAATAACTAATAAATTCATTAGCCTAATGCCAATGGCGGCCAAGATTAAATTAAATCAGCTTCATCAGGCTTAATTAAAACGAAACTTTCCCATTTAAAAGTACACACAATTGAGTGTGAACAGGCGAAAGAGAGCAGTAATAATAGAAGCACAGACACAATTACGAAAAGTATTATAAATATACGAAAATATCAGTACGACTAACCGTGACGCCAAAACCAACGTAACCACGAGCACGCGTCTCTGCCGGGCTTTAACAATAGGACCGCCGTGAATAATATCCGTACCACGCGATTTGTCGTTCAGTGTTCGGTGTTTGGTGTTCGGTGTTCAGCATTTAGTATTTAGTGGCCAGTGTTCGCTGCTCCAAAAAACGCAATCGGCATAAACACCCAGGGAGTAGGAGGAGGAGAAGGAGGAGGTGGTGCTGGCAGGGGGATTCCAGTTTCTCCGGCTGCTTCCCCGGAAAACCTTGACAATCACCGTCTAGTGGGCAAGGTGAGGGCAGCAGCCGCCGCTCTGATACAACTTGCATTGTGCGTGTGCCGCAATTAAAAGTAAACATAAATATCAAGAAAAACTAGATAGTTTTGGAGATCGAAAGTTTGAATACCCTTCCATGTGATTCTAAAACATAAGATGTTTACTAAACCTTTTAATTGAACTACAAATTATCTTCATAAATAATACATTTTAACAATTTAAATGAATCAATCCTATGTCCTTTCCCTTACTTCGTATAAAGTATTAAAACTTGAACGTTTTTAAAATATTGTTTTGCGTCTAAAATAGTTTGAAATTTGTTAAATATTTTGGAAGCTTTCGAAAGTATAGTTGCAAACATGTCTAAATAACTTCTGTGACAATAATAGGATAATTTTCGTTTAATAGATTTTGAAAGGATTTTAATTGTACATTGAATATTAATTTGAAAGAAACTAAATCATAAGTGGATCATGATTTAGTTGTTATCAAGCCTTAAAGGTGCATAAAAGTCAAACTTTGCTTCTAAATACATTCCCTCACAACCATTAGCTCAATATCTTCTTGAAAAAAGTTCTGATGTCCTCGATCAGAGTAACAAAATTTTTCAAAATCTGTTTGCAGAGGTTGATTATTATTTATTAATCTTCATAACATATTTATATATTAGTCCTTACGAAAGAATATACTAATTTTGTATTGCAGATAGTCTTAATACAAAATGTTCTAAGCAAAGATTGATATAGGTATATCCCCAAAACTAAGATACCCCGTCATAAGAGCAAACTATATCAGTAAAACCGGTGCGTTAACCGACACCGGACCATCCCGCCCACCTTGACACCCCATCTGCGTAGTTTCACTTTCATTTTAGGCAGACCCCAAAGCCTTGTGGCATGATTTCGTGTAACGGAATTTTTCGAGGCAGCACTTCCGTGTTTACTGATTCCGATCTTCTCAATGCCATTTCAGACTGCTGAGCGGGGATAGTGAGGAATCGGTACGCTGCTCCTACTGCTCGGTGCTGAATGTGAACGAGAACGACCTGCGCATTTCGTTCGAGAACACCTGCACCGACTCGCTGGTCACCGCTTTCGATGATGAGGCCCTGCTAATATGCGACCAAGGAACCGAAATGGCAAGGACAAAGGTTCCATTTGTATTACTAGCACAGGACAGACCCTCCCTTAGATAACACCCAATCATCACCAGACTCTGACTTTGACTGCTCAACCAGGCAATTGGTTTTGGGATAGGGAAAGACTAACAAGATCCCACTTTAATCCTTCACAGGTACACTTTGATGACGTGTCGTTGTACGGCACTCCGAAAGAGGAGCCCATGCCCAACATACCGATTGTGTCGGAAAAAGTCTCTGCGAATTTCCTAAAAAGTCAATTGCAATCATGGTTCCAGCCGACAGACAACCGACTGGCCATGAAACTGTTTGGCAGCCGCAAGGCGCTGGTCAAGGAGCGCATACGTCAGAAAACTTCCGGGCATTGGGTCATACACCCTTGCAGTTCATTCAGGTGAGTCTGTCATAGAATATATATAGAGATTCGAACTATAAAATATTACTTAAGTTTAGTAGGACTCTGAAAAACCCCTTAATAATTATCACTTTCTAATCCAATTAAATCATTCCATTTTGACAGGTTTTACTGGGACCTTTGCATGCTTTTATTATTAGTAGCAAATCTTATTATCCTGCCAGTCGCAATATCATTCTTCAACGATGATCTGAGCACACGATGGATTGCCTTCAACTGCCTAAGTGATACTATTTTTTTAATAGATATTGTAGTCAATTTTAGAACAGGTAATGCACACTCAACCGAGCCAACTAACTAACAAACCCCTTTTCCAAAACCCCTCCAAAACTGGTACCGTGTCCCCCATTTACTGCGCCCCTGCTTAACCATTAGACCGAATATATGATTTCAGGAATTATGCAACAAGACAACGCTGAACAAGTAATATTGGATCCAAAGCTTATAGCTAAACACTATTTAAGAACTTGGTTTTTTCTCGATTTGATTTCGTCGATACCGCTAGATTATATATTTTTAATTTTCAATCAAGTAAGTCAATGTATTTAAGAAACAGTACGCAACATTTTAATTTAAGATTATGAAATTGCAGGATTTCTCTGATTCTTTTCAAATATTGCATGCCGGACGCGCCCTGCGCATCCTGCGCCTGGCCAAGCTGCTCTCCCTGGTGCGACTGCTCCGCCTTTCCCGCCTCGTGCGCTACGTGTCCCAATGGGAGGAGGTCTATGTGAGTACACCCGGCTCATTTTGGCAACGCTCGATCCTTAAGTTCCTTTTCGTTTCCTTCAGTTTCGTTTCGTTACCGTTTCATCTTTAGTTTGCATAACAATTTACTTACTCTCCCTGGTTTTCATTTTTAAGACACACTTGTAAAATATGTACACAGAAAAAGAGATATAAGTTTTTTAAAGATTTTTCAACTTATATAATTTCGATGCCGTTTATTGAAAGCCCATTCAGAACTGATAAGCTATATCATTTATTTATTTAGTTCTTCCCAGTTCTGTTTATGCCTTTACTAGAAACATCATTCCATTTATGAAGTTAAAAGGTTTAAAGCAATTGTTAAGATGCCTAAAAGTATGCAGTGGTATTTTAACAAACGTGAAAAAATAACATTCATTATTTAAAGTTCTCAACTATTGTTTTAAGTCTCAATGAAGAAAACAAAAACATTTTAAATGTAATGGTTTTACTCATTTTTGTATCTATTTTTTCTGTGTATATATATTTAGAATCCTCCGTTTCGTCAGTACCTCTTTAGTTTTAATCCTGGGACCCTTGGTCCCCGATCGATCCCCTTTTCGGTTTAAATTTCCCTTTCGTTTGCTCCAAATTCTCGACCGTAAGATCAGCATAACTACTCGTTCACTCCACACCACAAAAACAGATTCGAGGATCTAGGTTATATCTAGGCAACTGCAGTTAGGCTCAGCACAGTGATCAGTGGTCGGGGACTATTATATCCTCAAAGTGCTCACTTTTCTTTGTTACATGTGTACGTACATGTGTGTGGCATTAAAAGTACTTTAATTGTGGATGGCGCGCAGAAATGTTCAAACTATGTATTTTCTTTGAGTTGTTATCTGGAACCTCTGTGTCTATGATTTCCGTTAAACGTTTAAATCCTTTGCGTTCGATTACCAATCGTTTTGTTTACCAAGTATGATATACCTTCCTCAACCTATGTGTGTCTATAAAGTCAATCAAAAATAGAACCAGACAATCGCTGTACCATAAGCCAACTCAGTTTGTACATTATACAATTGTGTGACCCCGATGTTTGTTACGTGTTGTGCGCCTGCTGCGCTTCGGGTCCACCAGACCAGATCCTAAATAATTCCCCAGGCCGATTACTGCAAGAACATACCTATATCTTACACCATACCTGCATACTCGAAACACACTTAAATCGAATCGAAAATGTACCTTTTTTTTGGGTTTTTTCTCGAACCATCTGACGCGCTCGCTAAGCTTGAGAACATGTTTTCACTTGTGCCGCGGGAAGATTCCTTTGCTTTCTTTCACATTTCTTCAGTTGAGTCTTCAATTTATTGCTTCTGTTGTTCTGATATTCGATTTTCGATTTCCTATTCTTTTCTTGCCGACTTTGAAGCACTCAAATCAATATTCTTCATTGCACTTTGTACTTTGAACTTCTTTGAAGGCATCTCCGCAACTCAAGGGTTGGGGAATGTTTCTACCCTATATCTCTATCCAAAAACGTAATCCCCCACCCACTCCCTCTAATCCAAACCCAACCCAACCCCACCCACAGCACACATCCCATGAGATACGTACAAGTACAGCTCCTTGAGCCCTTTGAAAACATTGCCTAAAATTGGAAACCACTGTATATTATGATTTATGTTTATTTTGTTTTTGAAACGCTCAACTTAAGCGATGAAAAGAAAAGTATTCCGCTAAATGCGACTAACAACTAATGATGCTTATGAAAATCAGTTTAAGAACAACAAAAATAAAATAAACAAAACAATACAAAAATCCAACCTAGCTGAATCAGGGCCTAAAATACCTGTGTATATATGGTTTTTAGATTCTGCAGAATCTACAGAAAAAAAGTGCTGATCGCAGAGGGAGAATGAACAGAAAAGACAAAGATGGCTTGACAAAAAGCAACCTAATTCTCAAGGTAAACCATCCAATAAAAAAGTAACAACCCAAAAATCAAAATCAACAACACAACAACTTCAGTATATATTGATAAACAAAAACCAAAAGCCTTGATTGATTGATTGAAATTATGATTATGTATTATTGGTGCAACATAACTCAAATTTTGAGGAGTGTTATAGCCAAAATTGAGTTTTAGTGCATAATTTCGTTCGATTGTTCGTTCGTTCGATTGTTCGTTGATCATGTTTGCTTGATTTTAATGTTCGTTCGTTCGTACGTTCTGTAAATTTTCTGAGACTGCCTTTTTTACATATTGATTGATTGATTGATTGATATTGCCATACATAATCTCTATTTCTCATTTAATGCATAATGAAAATCTCAATATAACGAAAAGAAGAAGAGAGACTAGCCCAAAAGCAGCAATAAAAACATAACATATTTTTTATTTACAAATCTTCGGTGCGAAATCGAAGCTCTTTTCATGCTCTTCACACGACGTAGAATCAGTCAGAAGGATAATGTAATATATTTCGCTAGATTACGTAGCTTTTGACTCCATGCATGGGCATGATCGGAAGTCCTATTGTACTGCTATATCTATCATTATGAACCACAGATTAGCTGGGTTATATTTCGTTGCGAAGAGCATGAAAACGCCACAGATCTCAGGAGATATTACGGATTCGGATTGTTGTATACTGTGTTAAATGCTTTTGGCTTGCGAGAGAAGCAGCACAGATCGAAATGTTACCTTTGTAAAAACACTAACAAATGTGCACTATATAGTAGGAAAAGTAATGGCTGCTGCTGCTTTCGCTTTAGGTTTAGGTTTTAGATCCGGACACACAGACACACATCCAATATAGTCAATCGATCTGAAGCAGGAAAACTGATCCAACGACCAATCAGATCGAACACGAACACTGTAATATATGTAGCCACATACTACTCGTATTCTATAGCATACATTTGTGGGCCCGTGCCAAACGCTTTCCACATTTCCTAACCTATGTCGTCTATCGTACTCAACTTAACCTCACTTTGATTGACACTCTGCTCAATGCTTTCTGCTTTTGTGCTGCGCGCTTTCCGCTCAAACTTTCTCTTGCTCTCTTTCTCTCTCAAGTTCACAGAGAAAATATATATTACAGAATCCCTCAAGCCTTTCTTACGAATATAATTTTGAACATATCAGTAGGATCCCATGAAACTCCAACCACAACTGAAGATCATTCAAATTAATACCACAACATTATTTTAATATTCATGTCTTGATATCCTTTTTAAATAATTTTGTTGTTACTAATAAATCTTGGATACTATTAATAATTATTTCTGTTATGTTAATAGGTATAAAGTAAGTTTTTATGATAAATACATTTTATTATGAGTAAACATAACATGTTGCTATGCTAACAATACCAATTTGATATGTTCAAAACTATTAGTATATGATATGTTCATAAAAAGGATACATTTTGTTAAGATCCTATTATTCTCTGATGATATTTTTTCTCTGTGTAAAAAATGGAAATCTATTTTGCTGCCTTTGCTACTGTTTCTTGTTGTTTGGTTACTGTTCCTGGTTTTGGTTTTCACTGATTTTTTATTTTCTCAGCCTTCTCTTCCTTTTCTGTTGTACAAAAGATTTCAGCAGAAGCGCGTAAAAAAATAAAGAAAAATAAGCTTTTTTGAAGTGACACCCACACACACATGTACACGCACACGCAGCTACAGCCACTGAATTCTTGAATGCAACAACCGTTATTTTATTATCTCAATACCGCTCCCCCTATCTCTCTTTCTCTCAAGCTCTGTGTTCCTGCTCTTGCTCTATGTTTTCGTTTACCGTCCGTTTGGTTTTCGTTAATTTATTGATTGTGTTTATTTCGTTGGTTTGTTTACCGTACTTTGTACAGAATTACGTAGTTCATTTACTAACAACTGCGAAAGTGAGACAAACAAAAACGCTTTCATTGTAAAATACGAGTTTCGATTTCGATATTTTGAACGTTTGAACGGCTTAGTGTCCATAATTATTTTTAACAAACGTAAAACAAAACAAACAAAAAATAAGAAAACAAACAAAAGTAAAGATGAGCACTTGTACCATAATCTAGAAGCTGATTTTGCACCTATTCGAAACGTAGAAATGGTTTGAATTTGAATTGATTGAGTTTGAATTGATTGCTCAGGTTGTACACTGTACACAAAGTACACCAAGTACACCGGACACTGTTGTATTGCCTAACACTAGACTAATCTTATCTTATTTTATCTTATCGGATGTACTTTGTACATCGACTCCGTACCGCTCTGCTCCGATGATCTGCAGGCCGAGAAACATGGGTATCCGTAGCATACTTATCGGGCAGAGTGGGGAGATTGAGTAATTTCTTGTTTAATGGCTGTGGTTTGGTTTGTTTTAGTTGCTTTGATTGGCATAATGCAATAACTGTTACATTTACTACCGGTAGCTGGAAACGCCAAAATTCACGAATTGCGCCAAGTTGCAAAAAAAAATGTTTCCAAGTTCCAAGTTTTATTTCCTCGTTTGGGTTTTCTTTCTCTCGTTTACTTGAGACATTTGGTTTTATATATATGTGGAACTCACACCCATATGTAACACGCATATACATTCGAACACACACACACACAAGGACATAGACACACACACATTCACAACCACAAATAAACACACACAAACACGAGCGGTGTTGGGCTTTAGTTGATGTGCACTCCTTTTGATTGACCTCTCTGGTTGCAGTTCCTCAATATGGCCTCGGTCTTCATGAGGATCTTCAATTTAATTTGCATGATGCTCCTAATCGGCCATTGGAGCGGTTGCTTGCAGTTCTTAGTGCCAATGTTGCAGGGTTTTCCATCCAACTCCTGGGTCTCCATCAACGAGTTGCAGGTGCGCCAGATCGGTAAATCCCTACTAGCTGGTATCGGCTATCTAAATGGGCTGTTCCATTTCAGGAATCGTACTGGCTGGAGCAGTATTCGTGGGCATTGTTTAAGGCCATGTCGCACATGCTCTGCATAGGCTACGGCAGGTGAGTTAATGTTCCTATCTACTTTGGTTTCTTGTACCCACCTACTGTCCCTATCTACTTTACCTGAACGATTAACTTAAAATGCCTAAAAAAGAACTGAATAATAATTCTCTCTTAAATGCTGATGAATATTGTCCCATAAGACAATCTGACTAATTATTATTCCCACTTACAGATTCCCACCACAATCACTGACAGACATGTGGCTGACGATGCTGTCGATGATATCTGGGGCCACGTGTTACGCATTGTTCCTCGGTCACGCGACCAATCTCATCCAGAGCTTGGACTCCAGCCGGCGTCAGTATCGCGAGAAGGTCAAACAGGTGGAGGAGTATATGGCCTATCGCAAGCTGCCGCGTGATATGCGGCAGCGCATCACGGAATACTTCGAGCATCGCTACCAGGGTAAATTCTTCGATGAAGAGTTGATACTTGGCGAGTTGAGCGAGAAATTGCGCGAGGATGTCATCAACTACAACTGCAGGTGGGCGATCTGTCACTATGCAGTGCTATTTCAAATGTTTCTACTTTCAGCCGATTGATTAGTATCGTATTTCGTATTATTAGTATTTGCACTGGCCACCTAATTAATCATAAAATAATATAACACACTTTTTCAATATTTCACAGATCCCTCGTGGCGTCAGTGCCTTTTTTTGCTAATGCCGATTCGAATTTCGTTTCCGACGTAGTTACCAAACTGAAATACGAAGTTTTCCAACCAGGTGAGTGGGTCCACCTTCTCTAAATAATCGTATTAATATATCACCTAATGATTTTTCCGATCTCTTTCAGGTGATATTATCATAAAGGAGGGTACGATCGGTACTAAGATGTACTTCATACAGGAGGGCGTGGTGGACATTGTCATGGCCAACGGCGAGGTAGACCCTACAAATTCGATCAATTTCCTGTGTCATTACCATCTTTTACCCCAGGTTGCCACCTCACTATCGGATGGCTCTTACTTCGGTGAGATCTGTCTGCTGACCAATGCGCGTCGTGTGGCCAGCGTGCGATCCGAAACCTATTGCAATTTATTCTCGTTGAGCGTGGATCATTTCAATTGCGTTCTGGATCAGTATCCGCTGATGCGCAAAACAATGGAGACTGTGGCCGCGGAGCGGTTGAACAAGATTGGCAAGAATCCAAACATAATGCATCAGAAGGACGAGCAGCTGAGCAATCCGGAATCGAACACGATTACGGCTGTGGTGAATGCCTTAGCTGCTGAGGCGGATGACTGCAAAGATGAGTAAGTTGCCTTGGGAAATTGTATGATACAATACAAAAAACAATTAATCTACATCAATATCATTATAACAGAAAACTTCGTGTTATAAAAATAATTCTTAAAAACTCCCAATTAAAGTTCAATTCTATAAAAACAGATAATCCTTTCTTAGAGGGATATACTATATTTAAATACACAAAAATTAGTTAGTTTGAATTAGTATTAAATCTTTTTTTCGAATCTTTTTCAGTGACATGGATCTCAAGGAGAATTTACTGCATGGGTCAGAGTCGAGCATTGCTGAGCCGGTGCAGACGATACGTGAGGGTCTCCCGAGGCCGCGGAGCGGGGAGTTCCGCGCCCTGTTCGAGGGCAACACCCCATGACACTGAGGAGCGATGACGAGCGGTGCCGGCGGGCACCGGGCAACCATCTGAAGACAGCGGTTCGCTGGACACTCACTCACCTAAACCCACACCCATACCCCAAAAACAGGACTCCCACACTCACACACACACACTGCGTATATAATAATTTAGTAAAAGGAACCCCAAGACGCGATAAGAGTACACTAAAAAAGAATCAATTTATGGTAGACACTCTATATATGCAATTGCGATTTAGTAGAAAACGTATTAAAAACAAAAAATCCAAAAAAAGATAAAACAAAAAACAATTACACAAAAAATGTCCTCAATAATTATTCATAATTTCAGCTCCGCTAACTGTGATGACTTTAATATAAGAATCGAAAAAAATTAACAAAAAAAAGAGAAAACGAGTACATACAGAGATAAATTATACGATAGAGAGAACTCAGCAGCCAGCAGACAGATCAGAAAATCACAACCCACAGCCATAGAAGATTTGCCACCCCACACACCCACACACACCAAATACTGACATATAAAGTAAATCTACATATAAGTTTTATGCCCACGATATTGTAACGATAACGAAGTGAATAGACTTTTGAATTGCTACATAGGCGTTAGTCCTATGGACCTACTACAAGAACACACAACCACACACACGCGAGCACACCTGTAGCTGACCAGGTGAACAGGTGAAAGGGTGACAGGTATCAGGCATCGGGCATCGGGCATCAGGCATCAGGCGTCAGGTTACAGTCAGTCAGACAGACATGCATCAACTTATGATATAAACGAAGCGAAGCGTTACAGCATACCAAAACATAGCTAAACGTAGCTATTATGTACTCGAGCAACCAACAAACAAACAAACAATTATGTATTATTGCGATTATATAGCATATTTAAATACGCATTGCAAAAAAGGGAAAACATAACTCAGCAATATACAAAACAAGAAAACAACCCAAGAAACAAAACAAAAAGAAAAGTATTTAAGCAAATTTAACGAATGCGCATTAGTAGTTGAACTATTAGTTTTTCACTCACTAACAAACAAAACACCACTCGACACACAACGTAGTAGAGAAGCCTCAAAAAAAAAAAACAAAATGGAAAAAATATATTAAAAACCAACCTCAGGGTGCCGTCGTTTCAGCGGTCACCAAAAAATAACAAAAAAAGAACAGACAAGAAACCAACTATATACACAACATATATATACAAAACATAGACAATGTTGTCTTTTATAGGGAATTGTTAAAGCGCCTCAGTTACATTTCAAGTATTTATTGCGGGCCTGCCGCCGAGCAAGATCATGATTTTCCATTCAGATTCAGAATTTCCGTTCAAGATACCATATTTAGTTGCGAGCGATATCTCTTTTGCAAGTGGTTCGTCTTTGAGTCCTTGTTTGTTTTACTTTCGAGCATAAATCAGGCGAAGGACAGCGACTTGTTGAAGGATTTATGTAACTTAGTATTTTATTACACGTAAACTAATAAAAAGAAAGCAGAAGGACAGCGTTTGCCTTAAAATAATACGTTAACGAGTTTTATTTAAATCCTAGTTCAAAACATAAAAAAATCAATTTGGCTTTCCATGCCGATACGTTGGAGTTTGGCAATAATAGACAGTAATAGTAATATACTTAAAACACTAAAAACGAAAAACTGGTGATGTATGAAAAATTATATTAATTTGAATCTAAGCTGAGATGCAGCGCCGCACCAAACCGGAATCGATCAGGGACTTATTCAAGTTCATGTTGGGTGCTTTGCTGTCCGGATCGACCAGCACCAAATAGGCAGTGTTGTTCTGGAAAAGCAAAATGTTGATTGAGCCTCGCTTGCTTAATATGATTATTGACTCACGTTGATAGCCTCGACCTTGGCGTAAAGTCTGCGATAGGAAACCATCCTATAGAAGAAGTTAACGGCTTCTGCACACCAAGCCGGACTCTTCCACTGAGTTATAAAGGCCAATCGACCGACCAAACACTGCGCCGGCAGGATGGCAAACTCCTTCATCAGAAACTTGACTTCTTTGTGGCTCACACACATTATGACGCCGGTGTCGATCAGCTGCACCTCGATGGTCTTCTTGATATTATTGGGTCGGTGCCCTAACACTTGGGCTCTTTCCCACACACCCGAAATGTTGGAGCGCACCACGCAGAGATGATCTGTGGTGATTAAGCAAAGCGGCATTGTGTATTTATCCGAATCAAGACCTTCGTAAAACATTCTGCAGGGAAAAATTAAAAATGTAAATTAAATAACGATATTACATTTCTTATATAAAATCGTTAGCTTACTGCATATTGCAGGATAAAGCCCTGTAGTCATTAAACTCTTCGTTGTATACCCAAAAGTTGAAGCTGTGCGGATTGTCCACCTTCACCAACTGCACCTCCATGCGCTGCTCCAACTGAACAACAGCCGTAATATCGCGAACAGGTAGCTTGAAATCACATCGAACACAATCATTTGGATAGTCCACGCCTAGAACTCGATCATCCTAAACATAATTGAACTCTTAATTAAACTCTTAATTAAATTAAATTAGTTATGGTTTATCCTACCACAGCATATCCTGGAATGGCATTCTCTTCGTCCCCATCATCGGAGGACTCATAATTAAATAAGGGCTCTTGGAGTCCCAGTGGCTTGACAATATTCTCCTGAATCGTTGACTTGGATACGAGATCAGGCTGAGGCTGGGTGACTGGCTCCAGTTCGAGCGCCACTGCCACATCTTTTTCCGGTGAATCTCCAATTACAACGGCAGTTTGAGGAGCATGTAGTCTTTCTCTAGAGCCGAAAGGATCTTTTGCAAATTGCTCCTCGTCAGACTCAAATATTTCGTATTCCTCGTAGTCATGGTAACCGGAGGAATCTACATCTACAGAAAGATTTTCGAAAGCTTCCTTCATTTCCTTGGTTTCCTTCTCCAATTTCTGAGGCGAACTTGCTCGTTTAAGCTCAGTAGGAGTCGGTCTTAAAATGTCCTGTGGTTGAAAACTCTTCTTCGATTGTCCTTGAACTTCCAATGGCTCAGGTTTGGTTAGATTCAACTCCATAAGTTTTGGTATTATCTTTGGTAGAGTTTGCTGTTGGGGATTTGAAGTGTTCTTCGGTTGCGGATTTGGGGTGTTCTGCGAACAAGGATATGGATAAATCAGCGATAGAAGATAATGATAATACTGCAGCTGGTAGTAATTAAAGAGCACCTGCTGCTGTGCGGCGCAGATCATGGCGTTAATATTGGTGTAGACAACTGGAGTGTGAACGGGATTCATCAGTCGAGTATAGTTGGGATATGAAACGGGTATGTTGAGATCCATGGGCCGCTGATATGTTCTATTCTGCTGTTTTCTAGCATTCGTTTTCCGGATACTTTCGTTTATGAAGATCAAATCGGAACGCTCAGATGCATAGAAATACTTAGGTTTGTGATTGGGTCGATTTCTGGACCTGTTGCTGGGCTTCCTTTGGCACTGCACGAGTTGCTGAATATGCGCCGATTTGGCGGTGGTCACCGCAGTTACACTGGCCACGGGTCCGTGGCCCATCACCTGGCAATTGGTATTATTAAATGCATTATTTGGATTATCGAGGCACATATATAAATACCTTGACTGTATCCGGAATCGAGCGGAGGAAGGATTCGGCGTCACTGAATCCCAGTTTGTGGTGTGGCAAAGTGCAGCCCTCTTCGCTTCGGTAATCGCGCATTAGCTTTTCGATCGTCATCCTTCCGGGTGAGGAGACCACCAGCGAGTGCACCACCTTCTTCACTAGGCTCAACACTCCGTGATCATCCATGATGAATAAATGTCGGGTGAATATATAAAAATAAGTTGTTGTTTCCTTGGAATTTCGCAAACAGTTTGTTATTTTTATGCGCAAAAAGCGCCGCCACGCTTCGAATTAAAATATTCGGCTAACTGTAAACTAGGGTTGTCACCAGCTGTGGAGGAATCGTTGTTTGGCAGGGCACCGTCGATGTAGAGACGGTTAATTTTAAAATGTGCTTTGTTTTATTGATAAAATATATAATTATCTTATTTAACGAAAACATTGTTATTGTGCTTCATTTTCAAGTTACCTGATATGTTTTAAATTTTATAATCAAATATTTGTTGTTTGTTCATCATAATATGAAAGTTAAGAAAATTTTAAATTGTCCCCGGCGATATTGAATTTTATAAGAAGTATCGATGTTTATAGTTGTAGGGCATTTATAGCAACTATCGATTGAACGGTGCTGCCAGAATATACATTTCAAAGCAAATATTTGTAGGTCAGGGCTGCCAGATATTTAAAATTTGGTGGTTTAGCGCCACTTTTAAAACCGGTTGCACCATATGGCGGTGTTGGCTTTCGTTTTAAATGATTTTTTTGCCTTTGAATGTAACTTAATACCCCCGACAGACGTCCTTCCTTGTGAAACTCAAGTAGCCGAAGGAAGCTACAAGTTCAGCGTAAGTTCAAGTCACATGTGGGGCTTGATGGAAGACCACCAGCAAATGGCATGTTTTTTGGGCTTGGGTTGGGTTGTGTTAATCTTTTGACTCTTAATTTCCATAGTTATCTACAACTTTTACCTAGAACTTGGCCATTTAGATTTGCAATTGCGCGGTGTTACAACATCCGCTTACAACTTGGGCGGTGGGCCGATAAATCAAAACTAAAAACCCGCCCAAGAAATGGAGTTTTTCCGGGAAGGCAATAGTAATACCCAACACTTTCCACACATGACACATGAACTTGTCGGAGACAGTGGCTCCATTAATAATTTTCACACGACCGGCAAAAGGGGCCTTGTGCCATGTAAATTTTACAAGCCCCTCTTCCACATTCTCCAGGTTGCGTAAGCTGATACGTTTGGGTTTTATGCAGCAGCATAATTATATTCTTTATATTGTTTATGGGGAAACAAGAACTGGAACAACAACGACAACAGCGTTTTTGTGGTTTTTGTTGTTACCGTTTTGGTCACTTTACAAATAGTTGAGGAGGAAAAAAAGCTTGATGGGATCTCTGCAGTTGGCTATGAGCGGGTGACTTGGCAATCAAACCGGTTGTCCCTGCTCCAAGACTCCGTCTTTGCCAGTGTTCGTGTGTGATTTATAGTTACGCACAAGCGCGCAAATCCAATTAGACGAACTGGCTGACTGACTGACTGACTGACTGACTGGCTGCCTGAAAGACTGGCCAACTGACTGACTGACTGGCCAACTGACTAGCTGACAATCCGAAGCATGGCCCGCAGTAAATGCCGCCAGGTTATAGGACGGCCGCTGGTTCGATCCCATCTGAAGATCTCGGCACAAGCTCCTCATCGCACATCGCCACAGTTGTCATTGGCCAAAAGCAAAATATTGGTCTAAACGACGCCATAAAATGTTCACAATTGCTTTACCATACTTACAGATCATGTATTTTATTGGTTTCCTAATATTTTTAGATTTTCAAAACGACGCTATAAAATGTTTACAACTGCTATTCCATACTAACTGATAATTTGTTTTTTATGTCCCAACATTTTCAGATTTTCTTAATATCCTTTTAAATGTTACCAATAATAAGTAATTTTTTTGAGATTCATAAATTTTATATATCTGTTAGGCATTTAGAGCTATGAAATATAAGTATTGTCTGAAAATATTAAATACGTGATAAATGCTAATTAAGGTCTGACCTAGATAAGAAGTTATGCCAATGTTTGTCTCAAGTGATGGATTTGTGCCATTTGTGTATTTTTATATATTCATTAAAGCTTAAAAATAAAGTTAAGATCTAGTTATGAATTCTCAAGAGCTGATCTTTAAAGGATCATAAAAATAGTATATTTTCATATATTTATTTACAGATTTACTTTTCAAAATTGTATTTCAATCAGCTAAAAATCAATTGAATCCCTGTCTGTCGGTACCCCATTTATCTATCTTTTACTGTACTTAAAAAGATACATATGGGTCGGGAGACTGTATCTGTTTTCGATGTTTACATCATCGCCAATGGCGGAACTTCAGTGGCCCGGCCACACAAATATCGTCCACCGTCCGCTGTCCGCTGTCCACTGTCCGTCTTTGTTGCATTTTTTCAAAAATATACACATTGAAAGAGCGAAAGAAAAACGAACTGCAGCCGCATCTTTATCTAAAAATTGAATTGAAATGTATGTCATAATACCTTTGGCATGCCGGCCAGTTGCTTGACATTAAAAATACGCCGCCCCCTCCCCTCTCACTCCCCCATTTGTTTCGGCCAGAAAAAAACCACATATAGCTGAATGCAAATTTGCTGCCATATGGAGCAGAAAAGCTGATGACGTCGTCATCGTCTCACTGAAATTGAAATGCAACTCACATTTGGGGCCCGCTCCTAGTTGAACATTTTGTGTTTTTCATTTTTTCGCAAAAAGGGCCCTGGTGTTTGGAGGTTGATGGTTGTTGTTAATGTTGTTGTTGCTGCCGTTTCCCACGTTAAATGGGTCTCCAGTGCGATATCGCTATATCGAGATCTGGGTCTCCGTCCGATGAGGGAGTGTTCCACACGTTCCGCACACCTGAATGCTTAAACAGATAGGAGAGACCTGGCGACGGAATCGGAGTCCGTAGTCCGGATAACCGATAACCTTCGGCTGATTTTTGGGGCTTTTCCTATGGAAAGTCAAGCCGGTCTACGGATTTGGTAACACCCGCCGGACAATAGACCGAATTTGGTAGAGGCCGGCAAGGGGCAAGAGCAGATTGATTGATAGTCGCGGCACATTCCAAGCTTCCCTTTGAATGCACTGTGAGAAATCTGAACTTGTATGGCTCTAACAACTATCTCGCACAAAACAATTTGAGTTTACTAACTAATTGTAACTCAAATAAAATTAAGTAATTATAATAGTTTAAAGGTTTATAATGTTGTCTGTTGTATAAAGACAATTCAATTAACATCATTTAAATAAAGAAAAAAGTATTATGTCAAATTTATATAAAACGCATAAACTTTTTATTATCGTAAAGGGAGGCGTCGATTACTCATCGTTTTATCTACTTTACTAATATTTAATGTCAAACCGCAACTTTTTTCCGTGTACACCCCCTCCATAAACGTGTTTTCGCTGCCTCTCCTTCCCACTTTCCCACTTTTTGTAACTCTCTTGTGTCTTTTGCAAAGCAAACGCGATTGGATCAACAAGCCAAAGCGATGATTAATTGGGAATGACGACTGGAGGTGCGAACCTCAGATTGGGAATACGGTTTGGATGGGATGGTGGTGTACCATGCCATTGCAGATAGGTCAGATCCCAAAACAGATCGTCTAAAATCGTTCAATGAACCAATCGGAAATAGACACAAAAGCTGAAGATCTATGATCTGTCTGGAAATAAACACCGTTTTTAAACTATAGCCATTGATTGGGCTTTGTTCTGGGCCCGGATTCTTGCAAACTGATATTTGCATGTTTCGGCCAACCTTTCGCTTGTACCGTTAAATCTGCGCCACTCTCTTAGCACGGCCGTAAACAATAAATTAGCCAAAGCAGAAACAAAATGCCTCATTAACACCTGGTTTGCGTGCGATATGCGAGAGCTTTCGATTTAACGGTTTGGTCATGCCCGATAAAATGATCGAAACCTAATTGGATTCGGGCCAAAGGGTTCAAGTTCAAATTTAATTAGATTCTTTTTCGAAAGCACACGCAACCTAAAACAATTCTAGTTGTTACTTCCTAATACAATTTTATGGATATTTGTAATTCCTTGTTTTTATGGTTTATTCTGGTCCTAAGATATGCTTTTTTTGGTCTTAGCAAATACTTTATTGATTTTGAGTAACTTGAACATTTAACGCGTTTATTATTGCGGTTTATCTGTATTTAACCTATAATTTATATATTTCTTGTTTTTTATAATGTAGTAAAAATATAATATAATATATAATATAAAAATATAATAAAAATACCTAATCCCAAGTCCATAATTATAGGGTTCAGGGGGATCTTCTAAAAAAGTATACATTATCAGCAAATTCTTTTTAAATGGTTCTTTGTACATTTTTCTGAGAACCTTTTCTTTAAACCTTACCGAAATATGCGAACTCTGTGTGTTTTCGTATTGTACTATTACTATTTATAGCGGATAACCAAAGATGGTTCAAGCCATAAGTTTTTTTTGGCAAATTTAAAAAAAGACTCAAAGAATCCGCACTGAAATATTTGTAATTAAAACGATATTTATTTTAAAACACTCTATTTGGGAGTTACACGAATTAGGAACAGCAATAAATATTCCTGTTGGCAGCCGACGAAAACGTGCAGTTTTCAAAGAAATACAGCGTATTGTTTAAAGATTTTTTTTTGGTAAGGAGTTCAAGTTCAGAACCCCGACTTCGTTGGTGGTCTTGGGTCGCCTGCTTCCTCTTCTGGTTCTCCTGAGAGCACACACTCTTAATTAAAATCAACTTGCGCTGAAAATGAAAAGTGCAAACAGAACATAAATCAACTTTGAGTGAATCAGAATCAGATTCGGAATCGGAGTCCGAGTCCTCAATTCTAAAGATGCCCGGATCTCTGGCGGACTGGACCCAACGGCCTTGCTTATCAGCCGTTTTCCCTTACTTTCCTCATTCGCTGGCTCTTTTGGCTAGCCGTCTTGCCACACGATCTTCTTATTCCCTTTGTTTTCTTTTTCGGGTTCAGTTTTTATTTTATTTTTTTTCGGTTTTTGGCTAAGTTGCAGGCCATTTTGCCGCAACAGGTTCTTGGCTCGCTTCTTTGGCTCTCTCTTCGGGCCTTCCAGTCCCGCTGTCCGCTGCCCGCCCTCCCCTCCCCCTGCTTACACTTCCACCACACAGAACTGGACAACGGCAACAGGTTCTGACCGAATAGAGAGCCGACTCTCGCACTGAGATAAGTGACTTTCAATACGAAATACAAATATACCTGTTTGCTTTGGCTTTGCTTGATAAGAGGCTCTAACCCCCATTATTTAGCACTAAATTTACCACTGGGTCTTGGGCGCTCTCTCGGTCTCTCACATACACACATTGGCGAACGACAGGTAATGCAGCAACAACAACAGCTTAGTAGTGTTTCCAGACGCTCTCTTTCTTCGGCTCTCTGATGGACTGATTTCCAGCTGGCTGTTAACGTGGCCCAATCGAGGAGAATAAAGGTGTACTAGACTGCTGGCGAAATATGTAACAAATATTAAGAATAAGTAAGAAAATGATATTGTAATAAGTGTGACAATTTATTTTCCCTTAAAATAAACAATTTAGAAGTTCACAACTTTGTGGCTTCCAAAGAGCCAATTCATAAATGTCATTTTAGCTGACGACAGGTGCTTAGATCGTCTAATGTTATCTTACCATGAGATGACAAAGCAAAACATTTAACGATCAAATAAACATATGATAAACTTCTTTTTGTAATTTGGTTTTTCTGCAAAACCTTTAAAATATATAAATAAAAGTAAATAAATTAAATAGGTATTAAAGGGTATCTGTTAGTATTGACGATGTTATTATCGACTATATGTAAAGAGACATTTTCGCAATCCCAGTGAGAGAGAGAGATAGATTGAGGGAGAAAGAGCACAAGTGCGATTGGAGAGGCATGTGGCAGTGGCACACGAGCTTTGCTTTGACTGATCGCGAGTTTCAGTCTTCTTTTGGCTCTCGCAGCGTGTAGTTCGTGAGGAAAAGCGGAAAACCCTAGGAAATTCAGAGCGTTGCATGCCCCGCGATTCGGGGCTCGTGTCCGTGTATTCGTGTACCTGTGTGCCGCGTGTGTGTGTGCTAGCTTGTGAGTTAACAAAAAAATTAAGCAACCAAAAATGCACGAAAAAATTAAATGCAGTTTCTACTCAATGAAAATGCTGTGAATAAGTTTAATCAGCTCTCAAGCTCGAGTAAAAAATAAGCAACAGAGAGTCACAAAAAACCGAAGAAACAACAACAATTAGTGGCCAAAAGCACGAAACGGCATAAAAAGCGACAAAAACAAAAGGTGTCGTGTAAAAATGCGCCTGAAAAATTACAAAATTCAGCAAACATAAACAAAAAACAAAACCGTGTACAAAGATCAACCTTCGAGGCTTTAAGAATTCTTCCGCCTAGAAAATAGTTATAATAATCAAAAAAGGTTGAGTGTTGTGCCTGCTTTTGCCTTTTAGGCGGGTGGCAAGAAGTTTCAAATTCTCCCTCTTCTTTATCTTCATCGTATTCTTCTGCGTCTTCTCATTTTTATTTTTCGTGGCTGCCCCAACAAGTTTTCCCCCCAACATTAGCGATTTTTCCAACCAGTTTTTGGCGCTTGCCATTTTCCGCGCTTCAAAACTTCTGCCCCTTCTTCTGCTTCTTCATTTTCTTCGGCATGTGGGGAGTCGAAGAAAGAGTTGGAAAGAAAGAGCGACAGAGAGAGACAGGGATATGGACAAGGTGGAGCTCAAGAGCAGCTGCAAATTTAGCATGGGTCAGTCTCAAAGACGAAACCGTTCCGATCTCGTTTCCATTTCTACACCTTTAACCATTAAACCTGGCTCAGAAAAATACCCCTAACCGCCCCCAGAAAAACAGGTGTCGGGCAGTACGTGTTTTGGATTATTTTCGACTCGCTAAAAAACATTTGCGGTGAGAAACTTAATTCGAAATCCAAATGTATCTTTGAACTGCGCTTGGAATTGTGGTTCGTGAGACCTTCGAAGAAGTTACATAAGCTAATGCACCGAAAAAGATTGAGAGAACTTGAAGCTGAGGGTGTTTTGTTCTAGACTTGATAAAGGAGTGTTAGAACTCGGAACAAAGAAGGCTAAAAAAACACTAATGCAATTGAAAAGCTGATAAGGCAGGTAGAGTCAACCAAAGGAAAATGGAAACAATTAGGTTAGTTATATAGAAAAAAAACTAGTGCACTACTAAAGACGAAAATGTACATGATACAGAAACAATATTACATTTCCTTAAGAAAAATTCATGTTAAATAAAAGCTTTAATACTTTAATGGAAATAATTTTCTCAGTTATTACTGCCTGCCGTTTAATCGATCTACTTTTATAATATAAAGAAATTCATAGTAAATTAAATGCAAAGATTGGCCTGCTTTGGCCTAAACAATAAGCGAACCAAAGTCCCCAAGAGAGTGGAAAAATTTGCATAGACAACAAAGCTAGAAGAAAACAAATTCTCGAGTGCTAAAGAATTCCGAGTCTGATTCTGCCAGCGATAACGGATGATAAAGAGCAGGAGAGGCAGAAAGAATAATTCAAATCCCCCCGGCCAGGTGACAGTTCTGCACTGCAATTCAGGGAAAGTGGGCGTTAATGGGAGAATGGGCGGGTCCCGAGGGGAAGGAACTGGGAGCAGGCATAGGGTTTCCATGTCGTTTCCATGTGACGACTTATCAACTGTCGCGGCGGAAGGAGGCGGGATGGGGGGATCGCATAGCATCAACATCAAATACTACTCAAGAATTTCAAAGCAAACTTGTTTGCTCAACTTGCCAGCGATTTGTGGGAGGGTTGGGGGTTTGCTACACAGGAAGAAAGTTGGTATGATTGGACGTCCTTTGAATGAAAGTAGCATAATAGGACAATTTTAACTCTTTTGAAACTACAAAAATAAAACCAATGACATCAAAAACATACAAGGTAGTTCATTACTATTAGTTTTATAATACACAGGTAATCCATTTGTAGAAATTGAAGAGCTAATAGTAAACATATATAGTTTTTTCTCCGTGTAGGCAGGAAGGTAGGTAGGTGGAATTGGTGGTAAAGGTGGAGGTGGAGCAAACTGAGTTCAATACACTCGGCGGCATTCAGTGACGAACATTTGGCTTTTGGGTGTTTTGAACTCATTTCGAAATGCGTAAAATTTGTTTTGTCTCTCGGTCTTTTATGTATGTGCCTGCCGTTGAAAGATTGATTAAATTATCAAGATGTGTTGTCGAGCGCCAATTGGCTTGCCGATGATCTATTTAATTAGGAAGGCAAACATCCGTGGAATGCACTGCGAGGCGACCTTGCCATATTTGACGACTGGCTTTTCTATCTGCTTTTCATTCCCAGCCTTTTCAAGTTGTCAACTTCATTGGCAACCCGTTTGCGTTTCTTTTTTTCCTGTTCCCTCTCTCCATGGAGAGTTTTATCTTATCGGACATTGTTGCCGGCTTGGCAGGCTAAGACTAATTATAATCTTATCTGTCACAACTAAGTAGTGCAAACATCAGTGGAACTGTAACCGAAACAGAAACCCAATGAAACATCACCCGCCGAGAATTCGGGTTCAAATCTGAGATCCCTCATTCGGCGGAGCTGTAAATTCCTCACATAATAAGCCGAAATTTTTGGGAAACAACATGCAAAGTGTTTTCCCAAATTGCGCATAAAAATTGAGTTCCTCTTGCCTGACTCTTGCCTCGCAAAAGCCCAGCTAAGTAAATAAATACTGGCAATGATATAGGAGAGAACACCACTAGAAGAATTCAACAAGCCTGAAAAATAACTTCCCGAGAAATTGCCATTTCATCATTATTTGAGATAGAAGGGGATGCAAAGTAGGAAAAGATTTGCCAAAGGTAAATGCAAATACAGTTGTTTAAGAAGCGATCAAACTTTCTAAGATTGCAGGCATGTTTTGGTGGAATTTCATAAGCCATCGAGGAGTTTTGCGGTAATAAATATTTTTTAGAGATTATTTTCTTAAATGTTATAAAGTGTTTATAAAGTGTATTTGCCCATGAAACTATTGGGGAATGGTTTTTTTTGCAGAGCTACTGCAATGCAGTCTTTGGAGGTTTAATTCTTCTTTTTTGGTTTGGATGGGAGGTATATAAAAAACTTAATTATAATTATAAGTTAGGAAAATACTAGCAGTTATAGCGTTAAAGTAATTTTATTTTTAAATGTAAATACCCCTTTTTCTTTTTCCGGGGTTTCTGAGTTTTTACAATTTATATTTGCAATGCATAGAGTGCGAGGAATTCGCTGAGCAAATATTTGTGCCCCATACCACCTGTATTTATCTGTATCTGTATCTGCCTCCACATAGCAGATACTTTCCACCTTGGGCCAGCATCTCAGCTGTGGAAATGATAAGCGAGCAGTGCGACCAACGAGCGACCTTGTTTCCGAAGCCAACGACCTTCGCAATTTACCAAACCAATTACAACTTCCCCGGATAAACAAGAGAAGTAGCATCCTGCTGTGAGATTGTGATCTGGGATCAGGGATGCAGCCTCTGGGATTCCAGATCCGTGATCCGACGGAAGTAAGGTGGAACAATTGTCGGGATCACAGGATTTGCTTAGGTAGTTGACAGGATCATAAACAAATGCCGCTGGAGAGCTCGAAGAATGAGTTTCAAATCTGCCTATCTCTTTCTTCGTGGTTCCTGCTGACTCTTTCACTCTGCATGAGATTTTTCGCGAGGGTTTCTCGGTGTGTGGGTGTTTTCATTTGCAACTACCAAGAAGCGCGGCTTGGGAATATTTTTTTTCCATTCGTTTTCCATCTTTTTGTGTTATTTGTTGCAAGCCAAGCGCGGCGGAGCACTAAAGAAAGCGTTGAACTTGCTGCAGGTTGCAATTGCCAATGTTGCCAGGCCCTTTTTGCGGAAATCCAGCGAACGAATTACATTTAATTGTAAATTTATGCGTCTGTTTCCTTCCCCCGTCCCCGGCCCCATTCATCCATTCTTTAACTTAAGGCTTAGTGTAAATGCCGCGCGCTCTTCACCTTTGTGTGAATGTTTTTGCAGCAGGTAGTTGTGTGAGAATTGACAAAATTATAATGAGTCGGCAATGTTGAGAGTGCACAGGGAAAAATCATGTACATCATTAGAAATATCAGTTATATCTCTGATTATATTAAAGTTTCTCTCAGGCATTTGTAATAAGATTACCCAAAATTTTGAAGTTCATTTTTTCAAAACTAAGTTCAACGAATCCTTACTTTTTATAAAACCTATTTCTTAATAACTTTTTTAAATAGAGTTATTGGCCCAAGTAATATTAAGGTTTATCTTATCATTACAATCAGTGAAGTCTAATATGTATTTAGGATTTGTACCTGGCATTTGAATTCTACACTTTAAAATGACGTTTCCTATTATTTGTTTGTCACATTAACAAATTGAGGTGGTAAAATGGAACATATTGGTTATATTCCTGTGGATTTTTCCAAGTGTCTGCCTGCCAAAACCACGAAACCAACGGCAGCCTTGCCAACACCTCCGCCCAGGTACATAATCATAACACATAACCGGGCAGGTAACAATTTCCATTCATCTTTGTTGCTGCTTTGTTACGCTTGTTAGTAGCTGACACTACACTGCAGAGTAAGACTCCGATTTACGACGACCTTTGGGCCCCTTTTTGCATGCGGCTATCAGGTATCCGGGCATCTCAATCTCGGAACACTCTTTTTCGGAATACGACCACCAACGCCGCGGGTAATATTTGGCAGATACTTTTAAGCTGATAGGCAAACACTTGGCTATGGAATTAAACAGTTGGCTGAAGTGGTAACAGGGGTCACAGTTCAAGAAAAGAACCGAAGGTTGGCATAACAATATCTCAGTGATTTATTGTCCTTTTCAAGAGATTCTCGTTGCAGAGATTAAGATATCAGCAGTCAATAGGAAGATGTTGAAACCGTATTTAATATGCTGTTTTCGTTGAGCATATCTTCCTGGATCTACCGAACATTATTGTTAATAGAGATCAATGTGTTTCGCTTTGGCTGGGTTTTAGCCATTTGTGACCTCGCCATCGATTGGCTAGGCAATAAAAACCCGTTCTGGGGACTCGAACTGGGAGCTGCTAACTGGAATTGGAACTGGGAACCGACTAGCACTTGGTATTGGGATTGCAATCGGGGCTGGGGTGTGTGTGCTCATTTCGATGGCGCCACTCCGATTTTGCATGTTTTCCGCATTAATTTTATGTTTTTTTTGTCATTCTGCATTTTGATGTGGAATTTTTATGGCCAGCAAAAGTGTCTAATTTCGCTGCAGAAAACCGAAAAGCCATTTCAACAGCAATCACAGAGTTGTCGACATATCGGAAATAACTTTCGAGAAGTGGAGAAGTTGAATTCTACCCAAGGCCATAATTAACAAATTGGTGATTAGCTGGAAAGCTTTTCCAGTCGAAAGTCGGGAGTCTAGGGGGCATGAAAGTGCATGGAGCAATGTCATTGCACTCCTGAAGCTGCAGCAAGCAGATTTATCTACCACGTACTTTGCCCCCATCCCGAAAACAGGCTTCTTCTTTGGGGGCTTCTTGCCAGGGCCTAGGTCTTCTGCTCTTACACAGAGAGAAAACCGTAAAGAAATCAGTTTAGGAAAAGGTAAAGTTTGTCGTAGTTTCAATAAACATCACAATCAGGAAAAAACAAATGAAGTAAAACAACCTCTTCTAAATGTTTACCTTTAAAACTTATTGAAGAGGCTTAAAAATCGCTTAAGAATATTTTTAAGTGTTGTAAATAACACTCAATCAATGATAAAAATGTTGGAGAAATCAGTGCGTTTGTTTTAGGAAATTTTCAAATGGGAGAACATACTTAAACAAGTCTAAAGCATAAACTTCCAAGCTTGTTTATCATGGTTGATATATGTATATAAAATGTTTCATTGCTGAGTCAAGATAAGATTCTAGAGTTAAGAATTTCACTTTTGAAATGCTTTATCATGCACCAGACTTAGGATTTCACTTTTTAAATGCTGTGTCATGAGGTAGAATGACTAACTGAATCGAAACCTCAAGAATTTCATTCCTAGTATGGGAAGGATTATCTTTCGGCCAGTGTACCTCCGACTTGGTTTTGTGTCTGGGTTTGTCAACAGCCTGGCAGAATCCAGTTTTCGCCTAGGAGCCTGGCCTGCCAGTCGAAGTAGGAGCACAAGTCGATGAGGCCGAAGCCTCTCCAGTTCCAATTCCAGTTCCAGTTCTTTGGGCCGCGGCTGCAGTGGCTCATAATTATGCATTAAACACTCGAAGTTTACGGGCCAGAAGTGGCAGCTGCAACTGCGGCTTTAATGGACATCAATTTGCATGGAAACCATACAGAAAACGATGACATTTCAAAGAGCCAACTGCGTGGGTCGTTTGCTATATGCTGTCCAACCGAAACGAAACGAAATGCAGTCGCCAAATCGCATTTGAAAATGCACAACAAAAACTTGTTTATTGGCTTAGACCCCTCAGCGTTGTCGCCTCACTGTATATTCGTCTCGTCTCGCGTCTCGTGGGTCAATGTTATGTAAACCTGGTTCACTTTTTTATATTTATTTCTTCTTTTTTTTCGTATTTTTACCACACACATAATACGCTCAACTTATTACACAAAAACCCAAATAACTCAACAAATATTTACGGACGCAGTCAACAGAAATCGATTCAATTTTCCTCCCTACCTCTGTCTATCTGTCTCTTTTCGCCGCATTATACCCATCTCTTTCGGTCGGCGTCTATGTGGATTCGTCTTACTGGTTTGGCTGCACTGCATTCCAAAGATGCGAGTTGCGGACCGGACCCGATAACAGAAATAAAAGTGCAAAGCAGCCACAACCAACAGTCACCACAAAAAATGTCGCCAGACCAAATTAAAATAATTTAACACATATAATTTCGTGTATTTTTCGCTTACATCATAACTCTTGTCTTGTCTTGTCAAAAGGTGGCCGAAAAATGAGATTGAAATGAAAATCGGGCAGGTCTAATCGCAAAATCACATCAGCAAACAAGAAAGAAAAGCTAACTTCGGGCGGAGCCGAAGTTGATATACCCTTGCAGAATACTCTGTAAATTATATTCTCCAAAATTATTCATATGATGCATTCTTAATACTCATAAAAATCCCATCTTCCTAACTTTAAAAACACCAAAGTTATGGCATTTCCGATCAATCAGTTATATGGCAGCTATAGGATATAGTCGTCCGATCCCGGCCGTTCCGACTTATATACTGCGTGCAAAGGAAAGAAGGGTGTGTGCAAAGTTTCAATTCGATAGCTTCAAGACTGAGAGACTAGTTTGCGTAGAAACAGACAGACGGACAGACGGACAGACAGACAGACGGACAGACGGACAGACGGACATGGCTATATCAACTCAGGAGGTGATCCTGATCAAGAATATATATACTTTATAGGGTCGGAGATGTCTCCTTCACTGCGTTGCACACTTTTGACCAAAATTATAATACCCTCTGCAAGGGTATAAAAAGAAGGGGGAGAAAAACTCAAAGATAATTCCTGGTCATAATGCAAAAGGCCTCGGTACTTTACAACTTGGGAGAAAACATATAAAAACTTTTAAGATACAAACTTCCAATAGAAAAAATAACAAACAATTGTAGAAAACTTTTGAAGTACGCATATAAACAACCATCAAATCAGTTTAAGACTATTTAATTCGAATCACTTTTTGTTACCATCAATTTTATAAACCATATCTATCTGACCCTTCTCAGAGGTGGCCGAAAGATGAGATTGAAATGAAAATCCGGCAGCTCTAATCACAACAAGCGATCGTGAAAATAACCGAAATAAAAACTAAATGAAAATGCGAAATCACAAGGAGAACGGAAACGGCTCGGATCTGAGTGATCCCAAGGTGGCCGGGCAGAAAAACTTGGCCAAAATGGAGCCGGAGAACAACAATAAGATTTCGGTGGTGTCCAAGCTCCTGCTGAAGGATAGTAATGGGGCTAGCAGTCGCAGCAGCAATGGCAACATCAGCAGCAACATCAGCAGCAACAGCAACATCAATAGCAACAGCAACAGCAACAGCAACGCCAGCTTCAGTTCCGCATCGGTCGCCGGCTCAGTACAGGTAAGTCTCATTTTTTTTCTGTGACAACCGGTTTCGGTTTTCTTTTCTTCGACCGTCTGACTTGTGTGCCTCTTGTTTTATTATTCTTGTTAATAAATCCTCAAAAGCGCGCAGAATTCCAATCGCACGGGGCTGACTCACAGCTCCAAAGACCCGGCTCTCGACTCTCGACCAGCAAATGAAACAAAAGTGAAGGCTGAAGAAAAAACAAACAAATGAAACGCAACGAATCGGAGCCGAAAAGCCCACGCACAGTGGGTCTGGGGGTCTGGGAATTCGATTTTCGATATTCGGACCACTGCAGGTTCCTAATTGAATTATGGGTCTGACCTCCATTTGCATTGCCCAACCCGGGAGGTTTCGTTTTCGATACTCTATATAACATATATATGCCCCGCAGCATCCACAAGATCCACTCTGTGTCACTCAGTCACCCGAAAACGGTACATTTACCACTTGAAGAGCTTTGTTTATTTTTGGGATCATGTGGGGGAATCCGTTGATCGATCAACCGACCGACCACTCCTCATCTTTCTCCTGCGCAGGATGCCAGTTATTAATTGGACAACTGGCCATGAATGAAGCCGTAGGAATGCCGACTTGCGTGTGAAGTTGTTTTCTCGGTGCCAAATGAATGAATGAGTGCTTGTTGTTTTGGTGCTTTTTCTGCTTATGAGATAAAGTGTGGGGTTTGATAAGGAAGCTGTAGAAATGTGGCTCAAGGCGCGGTTCTAAAAATAAAGAGGTTTATTCGCTTTTCCATATATCTCACGAAGCGTAGTCATGAAGTCATTAAACTAATACAAATACTGGTTAAGTAGAAAATGGAAATCCAATTTTCAGTGGAGTTTTAATGGTCCATGAAATTCTCAAAGATATTTATAGTTTATTTTTATTATATTTGAGTTGCTAAGAAAGCCAGTTAGCTATATTTGTATTTTTCTCAGTTATACACTCTTTAAACGCGAGTATCTTGTGGTGCTTCACATAATAGAATAATTACTTTTAATGATTATTTTGTGGCTGCCAAATTCCCAGAATGTTTTGGAATCTTTCGCTTCTCTTTTTTTGACTTGCCCCCAATGATCCCATTCTTCCATTAGACACACAGACATGTGTGTGTTTGATTCTGTTTGATTTGCCCCGTCACCCATTAACCTTAACTGAATTATTTGGAGCCAGGGCCGCTGTGTAATCCCACCGGCCGCCATTCGATGCTCCACTGTGTGGCAGTGAATGCCACACATTGGAAAATGGATTGGTTTGCGTCTAAAATGCAAAATAATTTACCAAATTAACGGTACCATTATCAACAGCGACGATCCGATCAATCAAAGTGAATCCGATCAATTAAATGTTGCCTCCGAGCGTGGCACAAAGCGTCGAGAAAACAGAGAAGAGAAATGAGCAGTAAGAGGAAAAGAGGTTATGAACAGAATAGACCAGAATGCTAAGAACATAGCTCGAAGATGATGATGGTACACAGATAAAAATTCTAGGTACTGAATATCAATAGGGAAATGCTACACATCATATTGCAATGACACACTGATTCCAACTGACTTTCATTAAAATATATTTAATACTTTCAAAAGTTCTTAATATTTCATGATCTTCAAAATCAGCTTAACATTATATCTTCATAAAATATTACATTCTTATTCTATTTCCTCAAATTTTTCCCAGTGCACCTGATCGTGTTGATGATAGCTGGGCGAAGTTGGAGAAATGTGGCTGAGAATTGGAACAGCATTGACCTTATCACCGAAAGCACCGTCTGCAGGGGGCTTTTGATTAATCATCTCCATTCTTAATTGTGGCCCCATCTTCATATGCCGATTGTTATCATCTCTGCGCCTTCCCCTTTTTTTTTTTGCTTTTGCAAAAAAACCAGAGATATGTATTTTACATAGCCTTTGGGCCTGGCTTAGAAGTCGAAAGAGAATGGCCGAGCGGCGATCGATAGATGGATCGATTCGCGGATCGATGGCGGGAAGGTTATTGAACCGCTTTATTCTCGGGCATTTGTAACGTTTTATTTTTTTCAATTTTTTCCATACATTGTGGAGTCTTCCACAAACGCTAATTACTGGCGAGGCGCACGCTTTAGTTCCAGTTATTAGACAAGACTCATACTTCAGCTGGCTTCTAACTCCAGTCCTCGTACGCGATCTGGTACTCGTACTCCATCCATTGATGGTGGTCGCACCACCACGCCCCGTCGATCCCTCCCAGCTTAGAACTAGTTTCGGGGTCTGGCTCAGATATTTTTGCATCGATTAGGCCACATTCCACGCACCTATCTCACGCCGCTGGGCGTTGCAATCTCTTTGGGGCTATTTATAGCTGCAATCGAATTAATTGTGGCCACGCCCCAGCGTTAGTGCCGGAATCTCTGACAAAACAAACTGTAATGGCCCAAGTGGGTAATGGGCAATGGGTAGATGGGTAGATGGTAGAAGGTAATGGCTATGACTGGTAGGCAGTGGCCAATGGGCTTGACGAAGGTCGTCGCTGACCATTCTTCAGCCTCTTCTTTGCTTTAGATGAATGCGCAGATTTCTAAAGAAATATATTTTGGTTATAGATGTAAAGATTTTTTTAAATTTTTTTTGCCTCACTTGGGTTTTTTTTGTATTACTTATTTTTTTCTGTCGAATCAGCCAAATCACTTGACGCTGCACTGGAATCTTTTTTATGTATTTGTATGTTGGTAAAGTTCAAGTGTTTGTTGGGGCTAAAAATGAAGCGTGAGCTGATCAAGTTGAAGCCAGTGGGGCACCTTAATCGTCGCTTCATTTCCGCGCAGAGCTTTCCTTTTAGCTGCGGAAATGATCGCCTATTTTGCCAAAAGAGATCTCGGAAAGCCGAACTAGCCCATCGAGTTGCGCAATTAGGGGCGGCAAAGCGGTCTGGTCTCCGCCTCAATGGTTAACACTCCGGGCGGTAAGAGGGGTCTTTAAGTTTGGGATTAGACATAAGCTTCGAGTAGCTAAGAGTTCCAAGAAATGTATAACATAATTTAAGAATTTAACACAGAACCCACTAGTCCACTCACTGAAAATATTTGACGCCCTCGGGTGTACATCCTTTTTATTGTTTGAGTATTTTTTTTAAGTGCTACAAGAGTTCATTCCTTTAAATTGTTATAGGTTTGTAAAATATCTTCTCTGTTTTTTATCCAAAAAGTTTATAGTTAGGAAACATCTTTCCTTTTTAGTGTTTAAGATGATAAGCAAAGTATTTTAAAATAACTCAAACGTTTTATGCTAAAGGAAATCAATTCTATTTGGGTATTTGTGTAGCTTGAAGTCTTGTGGTTAATGAATATAGTATATTTGATTTTCATATAAAAAAGAACTGGTTTTCTTTGTACATACCCATTCTATTATAATTACGACGAGAGTATCCCACCATCGATGCTCGCTGGCATTTCCTCGGCCTGTCTTCTATTTCATTTTCATTTCAAATGCCTGTCGAACGCTTCAAGCTCAGCTCAGCTCAGTTCAGTTGAGCTCGGCTCTTAACGCTCATTAGTTCTCTAAGTCCGCCAGCCCCAACTCTCGACTTGTTTCTCACACACCACACGCCACATAGGAGGCTTCAGCTCTGCAATTAATTAATGCCAACAGTCCGGCAGCAACATCAACAGCAGCAACAGCAACAGCAGCAACATCAGCAACAGCAACATTGGCAGCAGCAACATCAACAAAAAGCAGCAACAATGCCGCCTGACAGCGCTAAATTCTAGCCAGATTCCAGCTAAATTGTTTTGGCTTGTCTTTGAACTCGAACCGCCAGCCCAAGCTTCTTTCTTCCCTTGTACTATACTGCCGATAGTTTGCATTTTTTCAGGAGAAAAAAGAGAAAAAATTATAACAAATAATTGCGGTGCTCTTGCGACAGGTGCACCCTCCTTCATCTTTATCCGGCATTCTGCCCCCGGAAAAATGTTGAGGAAAATTTCACCTATGTCGCTCGGCTGCGGAATCCATTGTTCCGGACCTGGAAATGCTCGGCTCATTGTATGCACTTCTTCTGGCCATGGGGCATGAAGATTTCTTTATGAGCGAGCACTGCCTTAATTAATTAACAGGCCAAGTGAAAATGCATTTGGCCATGTGCCGTTGGCTCTGCTCTGCCATGCTCTGCTCTCCTAGCCAACTTCGATTTCATTTTCCGCTGGAGTTGCCACTGGCTGCTTTTCGGCTAGTTCTTGAACCCACACGAGCAACAAATTTCACTTTTGTTTCTCCTCCAGCAACGGCAGACAAAGCGACATTCGAGCCACGAAAATTTTGAGGTCAACAGCAAGAAGCGGAGTCGAGAGACGAGAAGCGAGAGACTCGTTCCCATTACCGGAGATTCATTCGTCTGCTGGCCGTTTTGGCCAAAAGTGGCCGCAAACATTGTTGCCATCTCAAGTCTGCGGCTGGAGACCATTGAAATTCTTGCCATCGAACTGAAACTCTCCGTAATTTAATGCCAACTTAGAAGCCTCAAGAGGCGCAACTCGAGCGACAGCTGCCCTTTCGATCCAGTTGCAATTTGGCCAAAATAAACATGATTTGCCATTTCGATTTTCTGTGTTGTCATCCGGCAGCCAGATGGAGGATCGTATCCTCAATGCTGGAAAAACAGAAAGTGACCGAGTGAAAGATTTTCGGCTTTCTAATTGGATCTGAAAAAGAGTCACCACTTTTTCTGCGATTTTTTCGTTAATTTTCGTTGGCCTGACTTCGCCTGGCCAGTCCAGTGGGGCTTGGCTAATTAAGGGTCTCGCAGCAGGGCTAATTATGGCAAATATTTTCCATTGGCATATGTGTGAAAGTGAGACCAAGAAGCGCAAAATGGGAACCAACTTGCCAACCAACTCTGCTGCTGACTCCATCCACACAGTTTTTGGTTGCGCTCCGCTGGCCGAACTAAACTGAACCAAGCCGAACTGGATATATGCATATATAAATTGCGATATTTGTACGTGTTCTTCTGACCTTCTGGAGCTGGCATTCTCCCGCATCTCGAGAACCAGTTGGGGTTGCTGCACTGCAAATAAAAATAGTTCAAGGAAAGTTGGGAGGCTTGCAAATATGTTAATAAGAAGCGATAATTCTGAGAAACTGATAAATCAAATATATTTCAAGCATCTATGAAAGCTGCATTAATTGACTTTATAAGGTTTTATAATCTTAAATGAAATTATAGTTTCGAAAATACATAGTTTTGTTTCTAAGATAGAATTCTTTAAGAATTTAATATGAATTTGTAGAGAAATTCCTGAAATTAATTTGTTTTTAATTTGTAGCCTATTTGTTTGGAATTACATGTATATGTATTATATGTATAGATCAGTTGGGGTTATATACGCCAAAAATCATAAAATTATCCAATGAAGACCGAATTTTCTCCGTGTGCCTGGGCAATTTATTTGTTCTTGTCGCAGTCTCCTTTTTGGCCGGGCCCGTTGAGGTTGAGTTGCGTTCCTTGGTTGGCCATGTTCGTTCTTATTTGCTGCACGCCTGAAACTTATCACTGGCCATAAATCTAGCCGCATGCCAGGCCGGGCCAAGTCGGCATACCAGACCAGTGGATACGATACGAAACGATACCAGTGGATGCCAGTGGACCAGACGAGTGGATGCCAGCGGATCTGACCAGTTGCCATGCCATGACCATTACCAGTTCTCGGCCGTTTGGCCAGTTTCGCCAATAATATTAACGCCACAAGCGGCCATTGAGGTCAAGGATGCCTCGGATCCTGATCCCCAGTAAATCCATTTCACTGCATTGCATAAACTCATTCCCACTAATGAGACTCACCCACAGCGAGCTGCCAAAAATTATTACTAATGAACCGCAGATTCACTTTCATCGGTGGCCCACTTAAAGGGATTTACGGCCAGTTTGCCAGTTGGCCAGTTGTCCGTGGCCAGACATCCGATCACTTGACAGCTGGCGAAAGGAGTCGAAATCGAAGTGCCAGGCGTCATCGCCGTCCTCGCCTTTCCCCGCTTTTCCCCAACTTTCCCCGAAAGTGTGAGTCTGGCCGGGACCTCCCGAGCTCGCTGCCACTTTGATTTTATAAAGCCAAGAGCTACGCAATCTGCGGCGGTGGAAACGAGCGAAATAAGTATTCATGCTGTCGGCCATTGTACAGTGGTTCCAAAGGAGTCGTTTTGTGATGAAAAACGTAGACTTCTATATTTAAGATTGTTTAGGCCCTGTATTTTATATTTATTTTTGTTTAAAAGGGTTATACCAAACAAACCCTAGTATTGACTAACGGACTTATGGTATTTTAATCTTACATCAATTCATTTATTCATAAATGTTTTAATCTTGATTCAATAAAGTTAACCTAATACAAAGTGTACAAATTGCTTCTAAGTATCTCGAGTCTTAACGAGTTATCATTAACTATTTAACTTATCCTCGCCTGTAGCTCTTTTTTATATGAAATACATTAGGTTATCTTTAATCAGCAATCCTTTGTATTGGTTTTTTTACATTTGCCATTATTCAACCCAATGTGCGACCACTTTTGGCCTGGCTCGCACTGCCGTTTTGTGACTGTGTCCAATTTGGGCGCAGATTGACAGCGATATGCGTTTAATTTGACGATAAATGGCCAATATAGCACGCAAGCCGAGTTGGGGGGAGTTCAGCAGGCAGGACTCGGGATTTCGGGCTCTTTGCAATTCAATTCTAATGCTCGAGGCCCGCGGGCTTCCCCGACTCGTTCGTGCTCTCGCCAATTGCCAAATTCAAATCCAAATCGCAGCACGATCCAAGCTGAAGTTGAAGTTGAAACTGAAGCTGAGAGGTTGAAGCTAAGTCTGAATTTGAAGCTAAGTTGATGCTGAATCTGAATCCGAATCCGAAACTGAAGCTGAAGCTTGGCCACGTTGGCAACTGACACGTTTGCTCGCATTTTGATTGCAATTTCTTTTCTTTGGCCGACTCTCCGCTGGAAAGAGTCAAATTCGTGTTGGCCATTAAAAGCCAGCGACAATGGAAAACGCAAATCAAAATAGCTGTGGCAGAAAAATTTACAAATTTTCCTCACGAAATCATTGTGGCCAAAATAAAAGCCAAGCTGATCGGAGACACGAAAATCTCCAGTTGACTGCATTCTCGCTGCGAATTCCGCATCTTTTGCGAGACATGTGGGCGGCTGTCAATCTGTCTTTGTCGCTGTCTCTTTTTCTGGCGCTGTTGCCGTCTCTTTCTCCCACTCTGGCCCCCGCGTTGCTGTCTCTTATCACGCTACGCCGACCGTCTGACAGTCTGACAGTCTGACTAACTGACCTTCTTGCGAGTCATGAGTCAAGCGGTTCGGTGATAGCCAGCGTTACTTCCAAACAAAGTCTACTGGATGCAAGCCAACGCGGTCTGACTAATGCCATATAGTATAGCTTTTATTAATTCAATTTGCATAATGAAATTTACATAATTAACAATGATTCTTTCAATAAATTGTGGTTTTATAAAAGCAATTGTATAGGTAATATTGTTTAGATATCTAGTCTTTCAGTAATCTTTTTATGAATAGTACTTTTACAGAAAAACGTAATGAAATAAATTAATTATTAAAGCAGATTTGGTCTACATATCTCAAAGAAAAAATAATATATTACATATTTCACATTACTAAAGGAAAACCATTTATCATATTGTCAATAATCATTTTAAGGCTTAGTTCAAATTCCCTAAAACTATTATCATTAACTAAAAGAAAGATCAATTTCGTATATTTTTAAGAAAGTACCCCCTGTATTATAATCTCTTTTTGAGGAATGGGAAAAACAATTAAACTAAACGGAAACCGAGTTGTCCAAACAATCAAACGTTTGTGGCATTTTTCTTAAGTAATGTGACTATTAACCCGCTAGGTTTACCCAAAGCTTCGCTGGCGGGCTTCCGCTCTATTGATATAATTTTAATGGATTTACAAATATTACGCATACGCCCAGGTGCCCGCGGTCACCTTTCCCCAGCAGTTTCCCAGGCAATTTGTTTTGCTTTTCCTGCAGGCGGCATGTCGGGCACTTAGCACAATTCATCAAGTGATTTATTTAACACGCGCCGCACATTCGGACGGAAGTTTGATTTCGCCCGTGGCACGGGATCATTAAGAATCCCACTCCAACGGATCCAGCTGTGACCCACTGCACCAGTTAAGATCTCCGCTTCGGATCCCACTTGGTCTTCATCTCCATCTCCAACTCTATCTCCAACTCCATCCCGGATTTTGGCCCTGGCCATTGATTTATGGTGCTGCCGGAGCTGCTCATCCAGAGCAATTTCACATGGGCACACAGCTGTGGCCGATAATTATGGGTTTTGGGCCAGAAAGGTTTCTCTAGGAATAAAATGGGCCAAAAGGCAGCGAAGGCAAAGTAAAGGGCCCCGTGGGACAGTTGCTGATTTAAATTCGTGTTAGAGAGACAAAATAATTACGGCAATTGGGCAGAAAAAACCCGAAAAAACTCAGGCGAACTGAAATGAAACTGCACGACGATCGACTGACTGAATGACTGACTGGCTGACTGGGTGAGTGAGTGAATGAATGACTCCACTTTGAGCCGGAGTCTTGGTCTTGGGAACATTCGGAGAGTGGCTCGGAACCATTAAAATTCTTGGCGATGCGCCCTAGGCAGAAACCAAACGAAAAATAACCGGAGAGGGAGACCTAAGTAGTTGACCCAGAAAACGATTCTATTGCATATCGGCAACTGTCAGTCATGTGATTCATTATTATTATTGTTATTATATGTATTTGCCATTAAGCATTTATGATTTTCTGATTTATTTCAGCTGCTTTTGTGGCGCCAAAGTCAAAAAGACAATCAGCAGCTGCTGCCCACGTAGCTACCAACAAAAACATATATATATATATATATCGTTAAAAAAAACCTCTACAATCCCCAATCTCAATGCAATCGAGACTTCAAGCCAAGTCAGTCAAGTGGCTTAAGGCTTGGTCTTGTAACGTTTCGTTTTCGTTATTTTGAGCGTTAGTTTTATTTCGAGTCGACTTATATTTTTCCCCTGTCGCTGTTTCTCCATGTGTTTCGGCTTTATGCTTGAGTATTTACAATTCGATTTGGTTTACGAGAGTCGCAGGCGCAAACATCCAAAAATTAAGTATACGACACGAGGGCTGGCAAGCAAATTGACTTGATGAGTTGATGAGTGGTGGCGAATTTCGGGGGTAAATGTGGCTGAGTGGGAGTCTCATAAACCGTGATCACAGTGGTAATAAATGTTTAACCAGGAAAATGGTGACTGTGACTTGATTTATTGGAAAATACCTTTTCAATTGATTTATTATGAGCTGATTGCAAGCTTTGAAACGGTCATAAAAGTAAAAGTATGGGCTTTTAAAAATAAAGATAAATTTGCAAACAGAAAAATTAGACTAGATTTAGACAAATTTTTAGTACTCGAATGTTTGTTTTATGCTTACTTTCACTTTTTCAAACTATAATAAACCAAAAGAATATGAAATTACCTATTTTTTATGATGCAAAATACTTATCTATGCAATTAATCAATACAATGATTAAACGATGATTACAATATTAATCTCATATTAGCAAAAACGTATGAATCAATTAATCAATAAAATCCAGCTGATACTAAAAGTGAAAAGGAAAGCATACATTATAGAAACAAATAGTAATTAAAGATAACGTGTTACTCATTCTGTTTGTGAATGAATAAACAATGATTCTGAAAGATTACTTACTGGACTACTTCCTGTTTATTTCATGCTCCAGACTTGGACAATATTTAATGACTTTGAGTTCAACGACTGTGGTCACTGTTTGCTGGAAATACTAGATACCCATGAATTTACCCAACTTAAGTACTGTTTACCCAAAACCCAATCCATGAAATGATCATGTTATCGATCTCGTATTTTTACGTTACCAAATTTTCACCCAATCCAGTGAACTTGGTCACCGTATCGCAGCATGAATCACTGCTGGAAGGCTTGGAGCCCTGCTCATGTGGCTCCGATCCGCTCGCCTTGTGCACACCATTACTTAATCCGGCTTATTATGGACGCTCCGCTTGGCGGTTGTGTCTGCATCCGTCGGTGCCCCCCTACCCCCCTTCAACTCCCTCCCACGATTTGCCTGCTGGTTATGTACATAATATATATGCTTTGGCAACATCGCAAGTTTGGCTATTGCCGCTGCACTTCAAATATGTTTGTTCGTCGGCAATTGCATTGCCTGCACTGCAATAATTTTCACTTAATTATCTAATGATCGACCGAGGGACTATTGTCTATTTTTGTTTTTTTTTTTGTTTGGCTTAAGCTTTGACCGTAATTATGGTTGCGGATCATTTGCAAATGTGAGCTATCCGGTCAGCGGCGGTCACATAACTAATGATTAAACCATTTAAATGCTTCGAACTTATGCAACATCGATTTCTCTTGTCCAAATCTCTTGCAGGATGATATGCCGCACCACAACAGCAGCCAATTGAGCCAACTGAGTCAACTGGGCCAGCACCACCAGTCGATGGACCAGTGCGGACTCACCCAGGCCGGATTGGAGGAGTACAACAACAGATCCTCCTCGTACTACGACCAGACGGCCTTCCATCACCAGAAGCAGGCCTCCTATGCCCAATCCGAGGGCTACCACAGCTATGTGTCAAGTTCGGATTCCACATCGGCCACGCCATTTCTGGATAAGTAAGTTGTCGTGGAAAAAAAGGGGGAAAATATGTGGTGTACAGAGAAAGAAATTAGGAAAATCGTGGTATTTGAAACCATTTTTTAATAAAAACAATTTGCTTTCAATGGAGGTGATTTTGATCATTTAACGTTTTTAAGATATTCAGATCTTTAAAAGGCAAATATATGTTTTTGTGTCTATAAACTTGTATCGAAACCAATTAAAAGTATTATTGTGATAGGTAAAAGATTAGTTTACATTTTAGTTAACAAATTTAACGATCTGTTGACTTCTTTGATGACACATTTATATATTTGTGTCTATAAAGAGAATATGTATTTTATGTATTTAAATCGCAACAAATTGAAAGTATTATTTTGATAGGTAAAATAATTGGTTAACCAACTTACTTCTTTGATGACACATTTATGCTTTTGTGTCTATAAAAAGAATATGTATTTTATGTATTTGTATAGGTATTTTGATAGGTAAAAGAATTGTTTACATTTTGGTTAACCAACTTAACGATCTGTTAACTTCTTTGATGATACATTTGCTGTCTAATTTTCTCTCCGTGTGGCTGCATTGCAAACACGTTTTCCGCGCACATACTCGCATCAAATGCCGAACGACAATTATGAATTTTATTTGTACACTAAAAAACGCCATAAAAAATTCTTGGTAACGCAAACACATGAGATTCAGTGCGCAGACGGAGCAAAGAAATAAAACCGAAAACGAGCAGCTTAAGCTTGACTCTCAAGGTCTTCATAACTCAGTCTCCGTCTCCGGTTTTAGCTCTATTTTCTGTCTGAATGACTGTCCGTCTGAGTGTCTGATTGTCCGACTGTCGGACTATCCAACTATCTGAACTTGCCCCAAGTGGCGAAGAGAGTCCGCTTCTGGCTCTATTGCCCGATGCGAAGGCTAAGCAAGAAATTCAAGTAATTGCGGCCATGCGAAAAGCAGAAACCAGAAATCGCAAATTTCTGTAGCACGCAATGATTTGCCAAAAAGCTCAGTTCGAGGTACTTTTAATGTTGGCTCCAACTTAAACTTATTCCAATTCCAACTGGCTGTGTTGTTCTATTTGCAGATTACGTCAGGAGAGCGATCTTCTGTCGCGGCAGTCGCATCATTGGTCGGAGAACGACCTCTCCTCCGTTTGCAGCAACTCGGTGGCGCCATCGCCCATTCCGCTCTTGGCCCGCCAGTCACACAACCATTCCCATTCCCATTCGCACTCCCATTCCCATTCCAACTCGCACTCCCACGGCCACGCCCACTCCCATGCCAACTCCTCCGCCTCCTCATCCAGTTCCAGCAACAACAATAGCATCACCATTAGCAACGGCAGCAGCAGCAACAACAACAACAGCTCGGAGAGCACTTCCTCCACGGAAACCCTCAAATGGCTGGGCTCCATGAGCGATATATCCGAAGCAAGTCATGCCACCGGCTATAGCGCCATCGCCGAATCGGGTAAGTCATCCAGTAAATAGATAAAGACGGGATTGTCATTAAAACTATAAATATCAATTTATCATTTAAGTCTCTGAAATAAAAAAGTCATTATGATCTGCTACTTTTGTAAGTTAATAGTGCTTTTTAAGTTCTTGTACCTCATAAAACTATTTCAAATTCTTCCATTTTGCAAAGAAGATAATGCTTTGAAAAAAATGAATAAAATTCGAAGACTTCATTTTTATTTAAAAATAAACTAACTCGACTTTGGATTCAATATAGTTATTTACAACTTTTTGTGAGCGTTAATAAAAAATATAGTTTTGACTGTCTAGAGGTTTGATTTTATGTAAATTTTAACAATGCATTAATATTTGTCTATCTCTAAAATTTGATTATTTCATAAAGATAGTTAATAAACATGTATAAAAACCTGAAAGTTAAGGAATTTGGATTCAAGCACTGACAATCGTGGCCATAATTCGAGTGGGGTCACAGTGGCAGTCTCAGTTTTCTCAGTTTGAATGCTTGGCCAGTTGTAATAAGAGAAGGTAGCCCAAAGTATTTGGGCGACTGGCGGGCGAACCCACTCCCCCACGACCTTGGCTCACTGCTGGCCCACTTTTACTTGGCACAACTCCTTTTAGAATGGCCGAGGACACGCCCTAACCGTTCTCCCTTCGTTGCAGTTTCCTCCTCGCAGCTGATTGTGCACAGCTCCCGGGTGCTGACCCCCAAGCGCCATCATAGCGAGAGCGTGCTGTACCTGCACGACAACGACTCGGTCCCGGCGACCTCGCCCACTGGCAGCAACTCCTCCGAGACGATCTCCGAGGAGGGCAGTGGCGAGCCACCAGTGGTGGTGCAGCCACTCCGCATCCAGCACCGCCACAGTCCCAGCTATCCGCCCGTGCACACCTCGATGGCGCTGCACCACTTCGAGCACCACCAGCTGCAGCAGGATCACCAGCTCCAACGCCACCACACCAACACACAAAGTTCCTTGCTGGAGTTGTCCTCGCCCACGGAGAAGCCTCCTCGCTCCCTCCTCGGCCAGTCCCACTCCATGGGCGATCTCCAGCAACAGCAGCAGCATCAGCAGCTGGGCAGATCCGCTGGCCAGCAGCACAAGTCCAGCATTTCGGTGACCATTTCCAGCAGCGAGGCGGTGGTCACCATTGCGCCCCAACCGCCGGCTGGAAAGCCCAGCAAGCTGCAGTTGTCTCTCGGGAAGTCGGAGGCCCGCAGCTGCAGTACACCCAACATGGGGGAGCAGAGTCCCACGAACAGCATCGATTCCTACCGCAGCAACCACCGCCTGTTCCCGGTGAGCACCTACACGGAGCCGGTGCACAGCAACACCTCGCAGTACGTGCAGCATCCCAAGCCGCAGTTCAGCTCCGGGCTGCACAAGACCGCCAAGTGAGTATTTAAGATATGTCCCTTTATCAGTTAACTAATATATATTGTGGATTACCCACCAGACTTCCTGTGATAACGCCAGCGGGGGCCACTGTCCAGCCCACCTGGCACTCGGTGGCCGAGAGGATCAACGACTTTGAGCGCAGCCAGTTGGGCGAGCCGCCCAAGTTCGCGTACTTGGAGCCCAGCAAGATGCACATCATCTCGAATCCGGCCTTGAAGGCCCTCCAGAAGAACGCGGTGCAGTCCTACGTGGAGCGGCAGCAGCAGCAGCAGAAGGAGGAGCAACAGCTGCTGCGTCCGCACTCGCAATCCTACCAGGCGTTGCATGTGGAGCGCAAGTCGCTGCCGAACAACCTCAGTCCCATAATGGTGGGTCTGCCCACGGGGAGCAGCTCCTCGTCGACGCGGGACTGCAGCTCACCCACTCCACCTCCGCCGCCGCCTCGCTCGCGCAGCCTGTTGCCCAATCTCCTGAGGCGCTCCAGTTCGGCCTCGGACTATGCCGACTTCCGGGAACTGCATCAGGCGCAGGGCCAGGTGAAGGCGCCAAGCATAAGGAACATAAGTAATGCCGAGAAGATGTCCTTCAATGACTGCGGAATGCCGCCGCCACCGCCGCCGCCCAGGGGTCGATTGGGTGTGCCCACCAGACGCACTTCCTCGGCCACGGAATATGCTCCCATGCGGGACAAGCTGCTGCTGCAGCAGGCCGCCGCCTTGGCCCACCAGCAGCACCACCCGCAGCAGCACCGCCACGCCCCACCACCCCATGCGCCGCCCGAGCGTCCGCCCAAGCATCCCAATCTCCGGGTGCCATCGCCGGAGCTGCCTCCGCCGCCGCATAGCGAACTGGACACCAGTTACACGTTCGATGAGCCACTGCCGCCGCCACCGCCGCCGGAAGTGCTCCAGCCACGCCCACCGCCCTCGCCCAACCGGCGGAACAGCTTCGCTGGGCCATCCACAGCCACAACCACACGTCGCACCGCCTACGCAGCACCACAGCCCCCAGCGGGCTCCATCGCTCCCAAGGTGCCACCGCTGGTGCCCAAGAAGCCAACGAGCTTGCAGGTGGGTCGTCGACTACTGTTTGGTAATTGGATTCTAATTTCCGCCACACTATTTGTTCGCAGCACAAACACCTGGCCAACGGAGGAGGAGGAGGAGGCGGAGGCGGGAGTCGCAAGCGACCGCACCACGCGACGCCGCAGCCCATCCCCGAAAACGTTGCCAGTCCCGTGGCGCCACCGCCGCCTTTGTTGCCGCGTGCCAGATCCGCCGCCCATGACAACGTGATCGCCAGCAACCTGGAGAGCAACCAGCAGAAACGGTGAGTTCTAGTTCTTATTTTATAGGTTTTAATGTAGGATTAACTACCAGACTTACTAAATTTGTTGGGTATTTAGGAAATAGGTAAAGAATTTCAAAAAAATGTCTTCTTAATGCGAATTCTTTGAAAACCCCGAAACATGAAATCTCTACTCGGAGTTGCATCCTTAGCTAATTACCTTTTATTACTAAATTTTATGTAAATTGGGCTTTGTTTATGTAGGTATATATTTTTATTTAAGGCAAATTTTTTAAAACTTTCTTAAAGTAACATGTTAAATATATTTAACAAAATAACTTCAGTTCTATGTTGACAAGTTATTGCCAACTCAGTAAGCTAAATGATTCGCTTTAAAATCAAAAGAATTTTATTGCATTTTAGTTATTTATTTGCAATATAGCAAAATAATACCTTACCAACAGTTAAGCCACAATTTATAAACTTAATATATTGAGAACCAATTTTGCACTTTAAACTTAGAACAACAAAATCCCTAATATCCCAACCACAGAGTCTACACAAAACATATGTTAAATTAATTTCCTAGTTGTTGGACCCTATTAGAAGCCCAAATTAGAGAAGTTGGACTTGAATTAAGTCTGAGGGTCATTGAGGAAATCAAAGCTCAAGATCGCCTCCACCAAGTCAAGACATATTCAGCAAGCTTTGCAGCATCCGTGGGCCTCGACTGGACCACTCCCTGCTCCATTGTTCTTGACCTTATCGAATCCAATTAGCTCTGAATGGAGTGCGTGGCACGGTAGCCAGCGAGCTTCGCTGATCTTGGCTAATGAGCCGCTTCCTTCGCGGCCTGGCCGTCAATCAGCTGTCGCCTAATGCTTAATTGGATTATGAAATACACTGCTCGCTGAGCTGCGAGCTCGACTTTCGCTTTCGACCCACTAAACCCGACCGACTCCAATTGCCAATCGCCAAAAACTAAACGCCAATTGAGCCGCCACCTGAGCGGCCACAAAAATGTGTCAACCAAATAACGATTTATGTTTTGCTCCTTGGCGTGTGGGCAGCACCACTCCCCGATCTCCCCGAGATTCCCAAAATAAACTTTAAAAAAAAACCACCCCACCCCACTCAGCTGGTCGGTTCTTTGTTCTGATTGTGCTGGTAAAAGCCAATCAAATTGAAAATCGAAATTTATCCGGCCAGCGGGACAAAAGGTCCATTCTTGGCCTGGCTTACGGCCTGACATTGATAGATGAACACCGGGCGGTTCATTAGCGCACCGAGCGCATACTTTTTGCATTCACTGTATGGCATCGCACCCAATTTTCGGGCATTAGATAACTTAAAGCCGCACATTGAGTTCAAGCTGTGGTTGCACAGTGGTTTTAATTTCATTGTTTAGGTGTTACGTGAGTCATTCGATCTCTTTTATTTTATTAATTTTGGCTCATTAAATTAAATGCAGACATTTTCGAAAAACAATAGGATCAAAATCAAGTCACGCATAACGTTACGTTCTGTTTGTTTGGCCCGTGGCCAAATGAGAACTTCTTAAAAAAAATGTGTAAAATTAAAGTAGCATTTTGAGATTCAGTTAATTTTTATCAACAAACCTTGCTATCAAGGATCTAGTTAAGAATCCAGGCAGTGCTATAGTTTAGATTACAAATTCCCATAAACTGAACTCGCTATTTGTTATAACATTTCCTAATACGTTGGGGCTAAAAAATAATCTTACAAAGGGAAATGAGCCTTTTTGAATCAATAACAATGGAGTCACACATTTAATTGAATCTCTCCCACTGTACATTGTCCATGTTCAATAATTTCTATGGACTGTCATGTTTTTTCCCCTGCTGTTCCTTTTTTTTTTTGATAGTTTTTGTTTTGGTTTTCTTTGGTGGCTCAGTTGACACCGGGGGAGACCTTTGCGGCACGATTTGTTGCAGCAGCAGCATCCAGCACGAGACAAATATTGACACAATTTGTGGCGAAGTTTCCAGGCTCAGCCGGGCTGGAATCGGCTGGCAACTTGTAAATGGGCTTGTCAGAGGCTTCGTTGTCGTTTTAGCCTGGACCGGGGTTCAAATGCCGTTCACCGCGAACGTGCCTAATTTGCATTTTGAAAGTTTGGCGTGCGGAAAATGGAGCAAAGGGCAGTCATCGCTTGCATTTCTCGAACCGACTCACCTGCAGACACTTTTCGAGCGACTTCAATTAGAGCAGCTAGCGAAAAAACAAGAAAAAAACGAAATAACCGAAAAAAGCCGAAAACCCTGAGAGGTGTGCCATGTGTTCTCTTGACAGCCTCTAATTATCGCCTCGCACAGCCGTCGGGTTAAATCTCGGCAAAGTGCAGGCATTTGCCGAATTAATTCCCTCTTTGGCCATTTGGCAACACTCCAGCTAGGTCTTGCCTGTATTATTTTCAAATTAACTGCCAGCATTGAGCTGCGACCACAGACCACGCGTCGTATGCGCGCTATAAATCACTCATTCGCCGAGTTGCCGCGGCACAGTCAGCCAGCAAAAGGAACAAGCGAAACATAATGGCAAACGCCAAGCCAGACAATTCAATTTATCCAGCCGCAAGTCGCGACTGTTTCGATGCAGTTGCCGTGATTAGACGACGTCGCCAGGCTTTCAGGCCAACTCGCTGGTTCTCCGGCTTGCTGGCTTGCTGGCCACATTTAACAAAGTGTTTGCCATAATTCCTGCCCGCTATCGCCAGCTAAATATCGACAGTATACACAATGATCGATTGAACTTTGCTCCGATGACGGTGACGATGCAACAGCAGCGACAGATTGCCGATGAGAACATGGCTGGCATGGCCCAACAAAAGGTGATTGAATTTAATGGCTTGGGGGGATTGGTACTGACAGATCCCCAGTACCTATAATAATAAAGCTTGTTTAATCCGAGAAAAATCTTGATAGCGCAGAACAGGGATATAATATATCTATACCTTTTATGGTTTGTACAAGGTTCCTTGATATTTTAAAATTAGTTAAACTGTTGCCTACTTTTGTGCTCTAAGAGTAAACAATTTCCGTGATCAACGCACTGCTCTCAAAACTATGCTTTGTTTTCTGTTAACCAACTCGTGGAGTACTCTTATTTCCAAACTCTCTTTATAAAGAGAGTGATGTTGTTTGAACAGCCAAAAAAACCATAAAAGTTGGGAAAAGTAATCTTGGGAGAATTCTCAATAAATGTCCTAATTCAATGGCCCATAAATAAATGCTGATAATAAACTAGGAACCCCAGCATTTAATGGCGTTCTTTATTTTTATTTTCAATTTATTAGGCAGAATTCATGGCTAGTGACTAAACTATGTTTGCAAACAGACCTTTAAGCCGTCTGTTTTGAAAGAGAGCGTGGGTTCTCTTAGCTAGCTGTGCCTCTCTTAAACTCTCTCTTGCTAGCAAACCGGCTGTTCATTTGTGTGTAGAGTAGTGATACGTTACGTTACGTTGTTGTGTGTTACGTTCCATGCCGCTGATGTAGTTGATTTAGCCACAACTTCAAACGAGTGAAATCCGCTAAGGCGTTCGGACGTTCGCGCTAGTTGCTTTGAAGCGTGTGTGAAAATAAATCAATTGAAATTGAAATTGCCTCCGAAATTCGGCAATTAAAAATGTAAAACTCTCGCGACACTTGGCTGCATGTGTATCAATTTCATTTGGCGGCCTCAGCTTCCTGATCGCCAAAAACAAAAAAAAAAACCAAAATAAGGAAGTTCAGTGACGGGTTCAAATGTTGGGCCATCAAACTGCATAGCATTTGCACAAATAACTGGCAAACAAAAGGAAGCAAGATATCACGCAAAGTTCGGTTTATTTTGTTGTCATTTGGGATTGTCCGCATCTCTATCTGTATCTCTATCTGTATCTGAATCCCGTATTGCATCTCCGCGTGTGTTTTTGCTCTTCCCAACCAAATTGGATTTCACAATACTGGATACCGTCTACCACATGAAAATGGTGTTCGGCGGCAAGTTTCGAATCAGAAGGTAAACACACTTTCGCACAACTCAATCGCCAGCCAAGTCGGTTGCTTGGTTTGGTTTGGTCAGTTATTATGATCTCAGCTGATAACGGCGGCTATTAACGAGCGCCATTAGTCAGCGGCAGCAGGAAATTCTGTGAAATACGCTGTTGGCACAGAGAAAAAATGTGACATCTGGTCTATAAACACATTAACATTATCAAAAAATGTTTCAATTAGTTGGAAAGAAATTAAATTAATTCATATGAAAAATAAATGTAGTAAAATCATGCATTGAATATATTTATTTTAAAAGATTGTAAAATCTTTAAATTTCTTAATATATTTGAGAGTTTAATGTTTAAGCTTTTATTAATATAAAATATTGGCTTTTAAAAAACATTGTTCCTTATTTTTTCTCAATGTACTCCAACTAAGCTCGCCGCTTGAAAATGAAAACTTGACTTTTAATAAGAACGTGCGTCAGCCAATGGAGTATTTTTATTTTTTCCCAAGATAAGCTTTTCTGTAAGTCGTTTGTTAACTGCATTGCTGTCTGGCTTTTGATCTGAGCTTGCTGCTGGGATAGTTGATAGTTGTTGTTGTAGTTGTTGCCGCTGTACTAGTTTGTGGCGACGTTGTCGGCTAACTTCAGTGAAACCATATTTAGCATGCTCAATGCCTAACGTCTCCGCTAATGACGACAGTTGTTGCTGGCTGCACAGCGAAAAAACCCACAACTGTAATAACAGTGTATTTTAAATATCGTTAAATAAAATTGAATAAATATTTAAAGGTAGCAAGGAATATAATTTGGAGAAATTCTACAATTTAGCAATGTTTTTCAAGGAAAAAACACGGAATAATTATATGGAGATGTATTTACTGTTACATTTTTCAAACATTTGATATACCTCAGGTGAAAGGTCAAACACTTATATTTATTTTGGATGATAAAATGGATTATTTATCCTACATTTTATTTTTAATTTCTCCCTGTGTGGATCTTTGACTTCGTCTGAGGCTCTAACAACTTTAGCCCGAGCTGATAAATTTTCACAGCTGTTGCCTCTCTTTATTTCTTTCCCCATTATTGCCATTCCCTTTGGAAGCCACGTAGGCGGCAGGTGCAAAACTGCGGCACGTTTCCTTCTCCTCCTCTGCGTTTGCCTTACCTTTACCTGCTGCCATGGCAAATTGTCCGCAGACTCACCGCCTCGACTCACCTATATGGTAAATTTTTATTTGAATTCCATTTGTATCTGTGTGGCCGAGACACGCGTCATTCGCCATAATTCATAACGAGATCTATTGACATTCGCATTCGGATTCGGACCATATAAGTGGTAGGTGGGTTACACTTTGTATGGAAAGCCGGCTATCAGTGCACAGATCTTATCGATTTTTTGCTGTATTTGCCAGAATGAGAACAATGAGGACCTTTGTTTGGGTTGGCAAAAGCGGCTAGAACCGGCTTAGGCCAAAGAACAGCTGGTGGTTGATTGGTGGCTCAGTTGGTTCATTGGTCACCCCTAGGAGTGGTCGTTTTATTTGTATCCCGGCAACTGTTAAGGCCAACAACCCTCGAGGGATACATTAAAATGAGGACATCACTTAAAGGAAAGCCGTAGTTTTACTTTCACTTAGAAAAACAATCAAGAACATTTGCTATGAATGGAAGTAAAAAAAACTCTTAAATTTGCAGAATAGATATTTTCATGCTTAATAAAACTAAAAGTTCTTTAAAGAAGATTTTATGTTGTACCAAGTCTAAAGCACAAATTCTCATGATGGGTTGTTTCTCCTTAGTTATGCAACATCTTACTAAAAGGCAATTGAGTTTTAAGTAAGGGGTAACTAAATCGAATGGATTGGATGTGCTTTAATCGCTTAAACCCTATCAACATGTAAGAGAAGTGAAAGAGTTGTAAAACTTATATGCCCAAATTTGTCGAGGGTATATACCATTAGCATAAAAAAAAGAAATAAAATAATATTCAGCTTTGCCGTGATGGTTCGCTGTTATTATTTTTTATTGAGGCTTCGCACGAATTTCGAAATAAACGACCGGCGAAAGAATTTGCTGTCTACGAGTAAAAATTTGTTAGCTCAGCGACGACAGCAGCGAATTTCATTTGCTGCATAAACAAAAGCGTAAACCGAAATAATCAATAAACATTTTTACAATATCAAAGCGGAGACAAGAATGCTCGATCGATCTTGTTCCGAAGAGATCCGTGAAATTACTTCGACCTTCGGGCCAACTTTGATTTGTGTGTGGTTTGGTGTATGGTGTGTGCCATTTGCAGGGCTAAATGTTTATTGTTATTGCGACGGCCCATTCAACTAAGCTAACATCAAACAATAAATGTTTATTGTGGCCTGCGTCTGTTTTCATTGCCAATCGATTTGCCGTGGAAAACTTGTAATACCAATCAAACCGAGTTCTCCGCTCCGCTCTGAATTTCTGCCTTGATTTGTTTGTGGTTTCCATTACGAATGCCCGGGATCTGTGATTTGTTCAATGCTAATTATAGGCGGCGACAAATGTCAAGAGTTTTCAATTAGCAGCCCCTTGATTGTTCTTTACACTCGCTTGATTAGATTTATGGGCTTTCGCCTTCGTCTTCGACTCTATTCCATATTCAGGTCGCAGCACATTTTTTTGGAAACGTTTCGCGACCATATTTATGGGTAAATGATCGCCAACAGTTGTACAAACAAGATGCCCACGAATTTATTTACTATATAGCGTATATGAATTAACACGCTTCCAATTGAAATAACAAAAAGAATGAAAATCAAGTACACCCGGTCATATTTCAGTCTTAATAAAAACGTATAAAAATGCCATTTTTTAATCAACGTTGACAAATCGACAATTTGAATAACATCAGCGAAAAAACAAGGCTTTCACGGAAGCTCGATTAAGAGAGTAGAATGGCGGAAGCCTGATAAAAAGATTCGGTTAATCAACAGGGTTCAAGAATCCCACAATCTACCAATCAATCAATCAATCAGTCAGTTAGTCCGCTTCTTTGCGACTCTATTCTGTATTTATGATAATTAGATGGTCTCGTAAAACCGAACAAATCGGTTAATGGGCTGGCTCCTCTAATGAGTTTGCCCTAACAACGATCAATTGCTTATTGTCGGGGTTCTGTGATTACGTATACGACGCGTACTGGGTACTAATGGCTGGGCTTCTGGGTCGCCCACGATATGCAAATGGTGTTACGATCGCCACGTGAAAAGCTCTTCATTATCGCCCTGCTCTGGAAGTGGGAAACTTTAGAACTGGGAACAGTAATTCGGATTCGACATTTCCCCACAGGTGGGCAGGTCGCAACTCCAGGGAACCTGGCACTACAAAGAGCCGCTCCACAAATTGCTGGGGGAAAAGCGTTAAACAAAAGCTACCTACGTAGTAAACACGATTGCAATTGTAATTTATTTTTTTGTTTTTTGTTCTACATATATATAGGTACATTCTTACTTTCCCAACTTATCTGAAAGTGATCGGGCGAACGATCGTAACTCATCAGTCGCAACAGAACATAAAACTAAACAAACTGAAAAACAAAAAGACTGGCTCAGCCAACCATCAAGTACGGCCACATATCTGCATGAAAGCCCGGAGTGCGCAGAGCATATTTATACAGATACCTATATTGTATATAGAACAAAAAGCCAAATGAAGCTAAATGAGTGCAGAGTGACAAAGGCAAATGGAGGAATTCCACGGGTGACAAAGGCGACTTCGCAATGCTCTACAATAAAAGCGGAAGTGTCAAGTGAAAGAAATGGGTGGGAAGAGAATGGGAGTTGGCCTTTGTAGAAAGTTGACTTTTCATTGCTATTGTGATGAGTAATTATGAATTTGTCTTTCTTGATGTTCCACAAAGATAATTCAGAGAATTGGGTCTCAAAGTCAATAAGCTATTATAATCAGAAAGGTTTCTTGAACTTACTTTTAGGGGAAACACATTATCAAACTACCATAACGAATGCATTTTCGTGGGTATTAAGTATTTTTAATTAGTATTGAATTTAGAACAATAGGTAACTAAACATTTCAACGCTGTCATAAAGTATCTAGATACTGCCTAGGTTCAAGTCATTTAAAGTCTTAAATAAATAATACCCGAATATTCCTCTTAAGAATTGAACCATATAATGAGGCTTTCTAAACATTCAAATTATTCCCATTCAGACACTGACAGAGTGCACCTGTTGATCTAGGTCCAATTGCATGTGTTTTGGGACTATTCCAAAGTGTGGCATGTGGGCAGGGTATAATTACGGCAACGGTTCCCCTTCCACATTCAACTTAACGCACAGGGGCAGATAAAGTTGCGGGTTCCCCCACAAGAATAACAGAAACAGAAAAAAAAGGCAACAAGTTCAAGTCGAGCGGGCAGACAAAGTACCGCAAAAGTCAAACAAATGTGGCGGCAAGAGACAATGAGGGATATATATATATATAGGGTATATAGTACATATGATATATAGGTGGGGGCACCACAGATGAGTTCCCCCGCCAGCTGATCGGTCTTGGAGTTAAGAACATTTGGCATACATTCATTCGAGGAGGGGGGGGCCCAGGTCAACGGATGTGCTTGCGGCTCCAGCATATTTATATCTCACCTCAGTACAAGGTCAGAGTCGTGGTCGAAATTAAGGCAGTCAGAGCCGATTCAATTAGCCACGAAATTAATGAATATGAAAAAAGCCAAGACTGCGGCTAAACGCTCCAGTAACCTCCGGCTTGCGAGCGACTTCCTTCTGAATTCGTGGCCAAAAGAGCCGAGCCACGCAAATCATTAAGAAGCAACTGAAAATTTCACAAATTAACTTTATAACACGAAAATTTCTCGACGCCAGCGACGAGACGAGCCGAAGATGGTAAATCAGAGATACTGGCACACACACACACACATAAATACACATGTGAAAAAGAAAAAAAAAAATTAATAATTATGAGCCGAAAACTGCCCAAAAGGTAAATAAGTTTGGCTTCCTGCTCAACTTCAGTTTTCGGCTACTGTTGAAACCCGCGATTGGATCTTCGACTCCTCTGCAGGGTCTTGGGCTTTATTTTTTACGGGCACTTCGATTTTCTGGTTTTTGGTTTTTTTCTTCATTTTTTTTCTGATGGCTTGTGTCTTGTGCCGTGCACGAAAATTGCTTTGACACAAAAACAATGAAAAAACCTTTTTAGTGGGTCACGCGCGTCATGAGCAAATGAAAACCACTGGACAGTCGGCCAGGCAACCTACCAACCCACCCAGATGATAAAAATCAAAACATGCGCAAAAACCAAAAACCCAAAACCAAAAACCCAAAAAGCAATACCAAAAGCAAAGCAAAACAAAAAGAGCAGCCAGAAAGCCAAATTAAAATCGGAGCAGCACTTGGCCCGGGTTTCCCGGCTAAAAGCGCATGTTTAAATTGTTTGCCTAATTTGGTTTTTTTTTGTTTTTTTTTTTGTTATTTGTGTGCTACTCTTTTTATTTTTTGCCTGGCCGCAAGTTGGCTCAAATGTATTGCAATTAACATTTTTAACATACAATATATATGTATGTAGTTTTAAACGCAACAATTTCTCATCGGCCTGGGAAGGTTTTTTGGGCAATGAAATGCTCATGAAATATGCAATTTGAGGCATTTGCTGGGTTATTTGGAGTGGGCAATAAAAACAAGAAGTGGGAATAGTTTGACAAGACCACGTTTTATTTTGGGTGATTTTTATGGGAATTAAACTGTTTAATTGGGGGATCTAATTATACCTGCTTTTGTGTGGTACGAAGTAAAACTGGGTTAGTCGTGCTTTGTCTTAACTTTGCTTAACATTGAAGCTATTTAGTCCATACTTTTACTATTAATGTCTAATATTTATGTTTACTGCTCAAACAGGAATGAAGAGTAAATATTATCTGTCAATTATAATAAAAAATCAGCCAATGCCCTAGTTTTTTTTTTTTTTAACGTTTATAAAATTGCACAGTATATATTTCCTCATATAAATCTTATCTGAAGATTTATTGCGCCTTTAGTTTAACTACGTTTTATGGGACTGATTAATGTTATTTATTTAAGGGGGCTTTATGTGTTTGTGGAAACTTTCATCAATACTTGATAACCATAGTGCAATAAACTTATTTCTTAGAACTTTCCAATTAAATTAAGGAAATCACCTAGTTCTTTTTTTTTTTAATATGTCGTGAAATTACAAAGTAAACTTTATCTTTTCTTGCATAAGTCCCTGATCGTGTGCATTTGGTTTATTGCGCCTTCGGTTTCGACCACATTGTAGGGCCCTGGGAAGTTCTCTGCGCCCCCCTTCTTTCACCGCGATTTCAGTGTTAACTTGGCTATTGCCAAAGCTAATGACCAAGTCGATAACCGCAGCGTAACGCAATCGGGCGTGTCAGCTTTGCGGCGATGACTGTCGCTGTCAATGAACTTCGTGGCTAAATTACGTGCCTGCAATTATTCTGGTGTCCCAGGAAGAAGCCCCAAAAAACCAAAAACAAAAAAATCTGCATAAATTTCTGGTTGCGCAATGAGAACTCGCTCGATTGGTGTTTAAATTTGTGAAAGATTTTTACAGCTCATACGTGTAGATCGCATTTGCCGTTAAAATGGGGTACATAGCGATCTGAGCTGAAATTCAATTAGCGACACCCACATCCACTCAGATTTTTTTGTTGATCATAACGATGGGAGTCTGAAAACTTAAAAAGCAATTCCATTTTATGATAGAACTCAAATTGACACCGAATATGTGATTGCCGATCGCTCCATTTGGACTGTCTGGGGAATCTAATGGGATGGGAAAGCTTTCAAATTTCATTGAAATGTGCGTCGCACTTGGCCCAAGACATAAACATCAAATCAGCTCAAATAAATGGGGAAAGGGGTGGAGAAATGCGTGTGCATTATGCATATTAAATGCTTTCACTTTCGTTACGACCAGATAAAAGTATATCAGTTTTTTTTTTGGTTTTTTGGCAATGCCCTGCACGACGGGCAGGTAAATATTATATATATCTCGATCAGTCGAGCAGCAAATTGCGTGAAAGCCGAATCTCTGGGCCACAATTGAAATGCAAGACGCCAGATGCAGCTATTTCTATATTTATTTCTATGACCGGGTATCTGAATATCTGGCCATGGTCAGCTGTTCGTTGACTGATTGTCAACCAGCCCGATACATCGTTGTCTACCTTGTGCTCAATCATTACTGCTAGTTGCATGTTTTATAACGCAGATGATCACATGAACAGACACTAAAACTTGGCATTGCATTGACTACAGACAGAAAAATATCTGGGACATATCAGTTCTATATTATTATCTGAACTCCTATTTATTTTTATAATACTAAATGCGGCAAGGTCTAATCAGCTTTGAATACTTGACATCTTATCATGCTGATAATGCAATTAAAGGTTTTTTCGAGTTCTGATAATGTGATAAGCAATAAACAATTAACAAAGGTATTTTCCCTTAAAATAAAGAAAAACTTTCTCTATAGGATTAAGTTTGATCTGAAATATACTTCTACTTTAGTGATCTATGCATTTTCTGCGAGTGGGGATTTAATAACTCGTAAATCCGCAAAAGTCTAGACAAAGTCTGAGGCGCTGGCCAACTTCGTGATTGATTCCCACAAATGCAAATGAGCGGAGGCAAATGAAATGCAATCAGGGAGGGTTATATATACATATATTCCCTATTCTCCCTGCTGCCTCAGAAAATTGCCATAGCCATAAGCCAGGGTCATTATTATGCGTGCAAGTTGGGGATTTTGCTTTCGTACGTGGCCATTTTGCCGCCGCTTCAAGGCCAAGAGTCTGTCATTGCAGCAGCTCCCCCCTCCCCCTCTTCATAACCCCTTACAAAAGCGTTAACTAAGCTTTTGTGCTGGTTCTCCTCGACCACATGACGAATTCAGCCAATAACAAAGACAACAAAGACCACAAATATGCATCGATCCGCTGATCCTGAGACTCTTGGCGGCCTTTTGCGGCCTTCGCATCACGTTCTTCAGGGAAAACCAAAGCCAAAGAAGCAGATGATGATGATGATGGGCCTGAAAAGAAGGTAAACAATTTTCAATCAGCTCGGCGAACTTGCAAGCAGCTTCCAACTGCCAAATCCCTTGGCTCCCCGACAAACCAATTTGCAATTTAAGCAAATGAAATGCAAACCCAAGCGTACAAATTTCAATTCCTTGCACACACACCGCATCATAAATAAAAAAAAAAACAAGGAAAAGCAAACGCCCCAAGACAATCTGCATTCCTCGGATATATAGGTATACATGGACATATATATATATATATATATATTCGTAGAGATCATATACACATTTTGGGTCAGCCGCACTGCATAAATCAGAGCCAATATGTCAGGCTGGCATCTAATTTGTTGGCTAATCAGTTGCAGCTCTCGTCTCCTGGCGACTGGGAAATCTGTGTAAATGGAACGGCGCCGATGTCAACTTCGCCACATGTTCCCCACATCCAACCCCGCCCCCCCCCAAATAGCAACTCATCCCATCTCATCCGATCCCATTGCGTCGCTGTCATCGTTGCCAAATAAATTGTTTAGCTGAATTATGCCATTTATTTTTAGTCACTAAACTCTGCCTCCCGCCGTTGCTCTCATTTTCCCAGTTCTCAATGAAATGGGTGTTCTAGAACGTTGGGCTTCCAGCTAACAGGTTCTCTATGAGGACTTGTCCTACTGACTCATGGTTAGTGAAAAAAAGAGCTTACCTTATCGGTATGATAGCAAAGTATACCCTATCGTAAATGGCTCTGTGATAAATCAAACTGGAGAGTTGAAAAATTAGCAAAGTGAAATGTGTTATTAGATAAATATGATATCATACCATGCCATAGTAATTAAACTAAATATGGGTATTAGAAATGGTTCGATCCTTATAAAAATTAAATAAATTATCTTATCTTTTCTTTTCTTAAATCAGAAATATTAAATATTCTTAATGTCTAACAGCAGATAGTCGATTGTTGTTGTCCTATAAAGTTAGGAACTTATAGATCTATGATATGCTTTACATATCTATACCATCATGTCATTTTCTCCCCCCGTATAAGTACAGATAACTATGATATAATGATCTTATCTTCCCTATCTCTTTAATTATCATTCCTCAAAGGGTATTTGAATATTCCCTGAGGCCTCACGATTTTCGCACATATTTATTTAACGTTTATTTTCAATTTGATGATGGCACATATCACTTTATGTCATGCTCTCTCCCTGTCGCTCCTCGATTTTCACTCTCCCTCTCTCTGTCACGCCGAATGTAAATTTTTAGCATTTTGCCAGCGCCTTCAGTTTTGTTTTGTTCAATGGATCGCGTTGTCGCGGTTTTATTTTCGGCCGTTTATTTGATTTATTTTGCAAGGCAATTTGTTCGTGCCCCAAACGATTCGGTGCGAGATACAAAGTGCCGCGTGCTCAATTGTTTTGATCTTGCCCATCGACTGGGTTCCTGAACTCGCGCCGGACAATGGCTCAGTGGTTTCAATGGCTCAACTTTCGGTAAAATGGCCAAATGCCGTCGTCTAGACAAAAACCCATTATGCAGAAAATCAGCGAATTGGGAAAAGCTCTGACGTCATGCGGTGGAAAAAGGCGTCGGAATGCGTGAAAAGATTCGTTCGTTTCCTCTCCTCGGCCATATATGACTTTTAATTGCAGCGCCAACTTGGGCAATGCAATCCCCATAACAACCTTGAAAACGCAATCCATGCCGCCGTCAAATCTTGATCTCGTTTTTCGTTATTTTCGTTTTATTTTTTACGTTTTTGCCATATAATTGCGTTTTTCATTTGCTCTTGGCATTCACAGTTGTTGGCCAGACTGGAGTTGTGTGGTGCAGAGAAACAAATTGTTTTATAAGTTATGCTTCAAATTTAACCAGAAATTAATAGCATAAAAGCTGTTCTAAGTGAAAGGAAAAATATATCTTAATCACCTGCAACATGAATCTATTAGAATCGAACCATATATCTATACGAATTCAAAACGAAATTAGTAGACATTTCTGTGCCACCTCTTTTAGTATTTAATTATGTTCTTACGAGCTAATAATTCACTGACAAATACAGTAAAATATTAATTTTATTTAGAAATAATATTTTCCAAAAATCATTAATACCTCTTTTATTAAGACCCAATTGAAATTAATTTCTTTCTGTGTGCAATGTGTTGTTGCACGCGATCGACGCCAAATGAATGCCAAATGTGTTTGGGGCTTCATTTTTGAGTTTTCAGTTTTGTTTTTCCCCTTAACCAATTTTGGGGCCGGGCCCAAAATAAAAAATGAAAAACGAAAAAAGAAAAAATAAAACGAATTTCAAGCGACGGGGGATGCTTCCTGTCCTGCGGCATCCCAAAAAAGTTGCATTGCCGCAATGTTGCAACAAGTGGCCCGGCGGATTTTTCGATTATTATTATTATGCAGAGTTCGTTGAACATTTCACAGGAGGGAGGGGGGGCGAATGTCAATTTCACGCTTTACTCTTGCCAAAAGAGTCAGCGGAGAATTATGTTTATGACGATAGCGAGTCAAAAACGCCCATCAAAAGCTACACGGGACCATCACCATTACGATGATGATGATGATGATCGTCATCAGGCAGCATCATCATTAGGGGAAAGACCATAGATCGCATAGACCATCGCGATGAGGTTGTGGATCTTTTATCAATAAACCGTTAATTATCAAAAGCGCCTAACTGCAGCGGTACGGCAAACAATACGCGGATGTATTTCTGTAGTTTTCTGTATTTTGTTTTTATTTTATTTTATTTCGCTTTGTCTTATCCCAGACGCAAAAGCTAGGAGTGCCACTCATCCAGCGACCAGCTCAGAAATCCAACAGTCCATGGGGCAACGTTCGAGATCGCCACGTCCAAGGTTTTGTAAATAACCCGGCCACTGGCAACTGGCAACTGGAGATCGTGTGGGCGTGGGTTGGGTCTGGGTATGGACTTGTGGGCTTGGAATTGGAATGGAAATTGAATCGGGCCTGTGAATTGGGTGTTCCGCTCCACAAATCCTCAACTTTGGCCAGCGCAACCGACCAATTGCGACGCAAATTGCCGCCCCGAAAAAGCCAAGAATAACAAAGAACACTTTTGGCAAAAAAAAACTGAAGATCTCTCCAAAGACAAAGGGCCGGGCCCCAAGAACACTCGGATGAGTTGGCAAGGTTTGCTTGGGTGTCTTATAGGGGCGACCTTGTAACAATACGGTTAAATTCCTCCACTGTCATTGTTTTTCTGCACTCATTCATCACCGATGCTCACCAGGTTCTGGAACTTAACCTTGTGACGTCAGGGTTCTAAGACCTCTTTGTTTACTTAATTATTCGGCGCTTTTTTCGGCTTTGACAGGCGCGTGACATGCTAAACACGATCAAAGTGCAGGGGCAGTTCTTATAAACTCCTATCTATATTGCCATCAGAAATCGATCAATCGATTCCGAAACGGTTTCAGCAGCAACAGCGTGAGAATATCTGAACTTTTCGCTTCGACTTCTCACACAGTCCAAAGAGAATTTGCATAAATAATTGCTGATTGATGCAAATTCACTATGCTCCACCAATGCATTAATTACGCGGAGTTTGGTTCGATTTCAGTGGATTAACCTTGATTTTGGTTCCCTTTGTTCTGCCTTACGACAACGATGATCATTGTTTATTCTCGCCAATCTGCGATCATTATTGCTTATGGATATATATGTAGGTATGCTAAAGGTCACCTTCGCTCTCGAGGCAATTAAATGGTCCGAAACATAAACGCAAGACCATTCATCAATCTCTCACTTTCGTTCCAAAAAAAAAAAAAAAAAAAAAGAGCGTACTTGAAAGTACGAGTTTCTGTTTCTGTGGCACGTTCCGTGTATCTACATTTAATTCCTGGTGATCTCACTGGCGAATTCCCTATGAAATTGCAGTTCTGCATAGATGGTGACATCATTCCATATCATCATGGCATTTTGTTTGGGAATTACAATTAACAGCTAATGAATGTTCATGACAAGGCCCTACTAACTACCAACTTTTATGGTGTAACCTGCGAAGTTCTCCGGCTTTGTCGTTAAACATTTTCAGAATTCCTTCTCACTCTCTCTCAGCTTTTTGTTAAGTTTGTTGAGAAATTTCTGTTATTAAGAAATTAAAAGCCGCTTCGCATGCTTTTCTTTTCTTTACTTTACTTTTCTTTCCATTTCATTTCTCCGCCGCCGGATCTTGGCTAACAAGTAAATGTGTGTTGTTTTGGCCTCTTCGCTCTTTTGTCCATTATCTTTCGCTCTCTTTCGGCTGAAATTAGTTGGCTAAAAACAATGAGAAATCCGTATTCAGGGCAGTTCCTTCAATGGCCGCAACACTTTGGCATTCGACGACGGCTTTTGTGTAATATCTGAAAAAACGCAAATGGCTCAAAGTCTTGTAGCGGTCCCCACTCCACTATATCCCCCCTATATGTCCCCCCCATATATCCCCGACTATCTGCTGATCCGGCCATGGCGGACGTGTTGCGCATGCGCCCGAGGGCAATACAAGTTGCTCGCTGTGTGTACAATTTATATGCCAAGTGGGCTGAGAGTGAAAATGTCATTGGCAGATGTGTCGCGGATATTAGCAGTGGACCCCCTCAAGCCCCTTTACTACACTAGAAAAAATCTCTCTGCAGTTTTGCATTCATTTAAAACCCCTATTTGCCACCTATGAGTGTGATAAGCCAAACATTAGCAATATCAATTTGGTTGAACATTTGTCATGAATACATTTCAATTATCAAATTCATCCTTTTTGTTAATAATAGGTTTTAATAGTTTATAAGTAAAGTTTGAAATAATTGCATTACCAACTACAATATATAAAACAAATAAAGGTACATTAAGAAATATTTACACCTTATTAACTATAGTATTATTCAAAGTCAGAATTTCTTTCTTCAAAAAAATATATTTCAATTCAATATCTTATAGAAATGCTCTTCTGGTAACCCGTTTAACCCTTAGTAATTAATTAACTGAGTTTCCCAAACTTCATAATATCAAATTATATATCCTAATATTCAGTAATTTAATTACTAAACACTTTTCTCCCCGTGCACCATTCAATCTCCCACTTCCTCTGCAATCCCCTATCAAAAGCCAGCAGACAAAAGGCCCGCACTTGGCTGAATAATTTGTTTATGCAAACGCAACTTTGCGAATATCAAAAGTAACTATTTAAAGTGCGGGAGGTGGGGCTGGAATTATTTACAAGCTTGTTGCTGTCGTAGTCCAGTGCGCACACATGTTTCCCGTGCTGGTTGCAACTAGTGTTGCTGCTGTTGCTGCCGTGTTGCTGCTGCTGCTGTTGTTGCTGTTGCAGATGTTGCTGCTGTGTTCTGCCCCCTGGTTGCAGGCATCTTTTTAGCTGTAATTATGATGAGCTGCGGCCGTTTAGCTCACAAGTTAATTACCCCGTTCCATCGGATTCAATGGGACAGGCCGACCACTTTCGACACTTTCAATGGGGGCTGGGCCAAGAGCAAGAGGCATCTGTTGCTGCTGTTTCTGCTGTTTCTGCTGCCACTGCTGCATTTCCCAAGCTGTCTATTTTTGGTGCTTGAGGGCCGCAAGCGAAAAGCGCCATTAAATCGATTTTACATTAAAAATATTGCACAAGCCATCATTGTTGGCGTTGCTGCCAGAATTAATGGATCATAATTATGGTACAGTAGCAGCAGCGGTACGGCAACAGTAGCTGCGGCATTAGAAAAGAAAACAAGAAACCAAGCGGAGAGGCAGACAATTGGAGTCCGATCACGAGGCAGATGAACAGATGAACAGGCAGAAATTGCTCGAGAGGAAAAGTTTTCGATTCGGATTTAGGTTGCGCGGGGAAATCTCAGGCGGCAATTGTGGGACTCTCCGCCAGAAGGTTAGAAGTAAGTCTTTTTTTTCCAGACCCCAGATAAAGATGCCCACTTAGCTAGCATTTCAGTGAAAGAGAACTTTTCTTTTCTTTTTTTACTGCGTTTGATGTGGATGATGATGTTGCTGCTGCTGCTAATGATGTTGATGTTGCAGCCGTGTTTGTTGCATTGTTTTGCTTGGAGTTTTCCAAGAGAAATTTCTGGCATAGTTTGATGGACAACGATGCGCGGCTGTCTCTGCCTAAATACCAGGGAAAAAAAGACTCTCATGAGCGATTTGTTCTGGCCACAGTGCTGACCTCCCCCGATTTTCCCTGCCGTTCCTCAAAGAAAGCTAACTGCGCTGACGGCCATCTGTTTTGTTTTACTTTTCTTATTGTATTTTGTATGTTGACTTGACGTCATTTTGCGGCAAGTGAAAATGTGTGCGATGCGGTGGTGCGGCGGTACGGTGGTGCTGTGGTGCGGTGGTGCAGTGGTGCCGACAAACCCGTTTTCAGGTTTCGGTTTCGGCTGAGCTTGTGAGATGTTTATGTTTTCAACAACAAGCACTGCAACAACATCAGCAGCAGCAGCAACAGCAACATTTGTTCGCCTTTTTTTTCGGCTCAATGTTAAGACGAGATGTTAAAAACGTGATTTCCATGCGTCGCCAGCGTTGTCGTTGTCGGCATATTTAAATAAAATACTTTTACTATCAACGAAAACTAGTCAGCGGGCAAACAGCTCGTTATATTGCTGATCAAAAATTATAGTGCAACGGCGGCGCCAGCAGTTGCTAGTTGCTGCTGCAACATCAATTGCTGCTGCTGCTGCTGCTGCTGTTGCTGCAGTTGCATACGCAATGCGCAACGCGCAACGCAAAAGGCCACTGACCAAGACCTGGATCGGCAACACCACCCAAAAGCCAGTGAACCCAGCAATTATCCCATACCAGGCGGGTGGCTAGGCGATAATACCCGATTTTCGACCCTATATAAAAGCCAACGGTTTATTGTCGACATTGCCGGCAGTTATGCAAGGCCAAGCAATTTATCAATTTTTTCATAATTTGCATCACATAACCAAATGGAACGCCCCGCTTGGCTTAATAATGCCAAATAGAGGGAAAGATAGGCAAATATCCAAATATCCAAATAAAATATGCGTTAATTGTATGGAAATGTATTTAGCCCAGTGTCCGAACATTTCTTTTGACCCTTTCTTTCAACTCTATACGTTTATTTTTTGTCATTGTCTTTCGACCGGCCCGCCGCGTATTATTGGGAATTATACAATAATAGCGGGCAAAAAAGAGTTATTTTCGATCTGTGAAGTGAATCATAATAAAGCTGTTACATTTGCCGACCGTTGAGGGTGTGTATGTATAATGAGCTTATGTCAGGTAAATCTGGGACTTGAAATAGGAATTCTGGTGGGATTACAAGGGTTTACTTTCCAAGGCCTTATCTAGCTATGTTGTTGGCATAAGATTACAAGATGGTAACCACAAGATATGAGCTATTATCTAGCCCTTCGTAAGTGTTCTGTATGTTCTGGGCTTACGTTAGACCTGCTTTCAATTAACTCTTGTGATGTCATCGGCCCGATATGCAAATCTATGCTAATGCAACCGTTTCTTGCCTTTGTCTTAGCCAAATTGGCAGTAGAAAAAAAGAGACTTACTCAACAAGCGAACGGAAGTGATTAAGAAAGGCGAAATGGCAGCAACTAGCCATCTCTCTCGGCGATGAAAGTGAAGAGGAAGAGGGGACGCGAGCCGCGATGGAACTAGACAAAAGGCTGGCTTATGCAAATGCTAACTGGCCGCAGATACATCCATCCAACAGCTGTTTTTGTCTAGCTCTGTGATGTAAGCCAGTCCAAAACGTATTCCCCGCTTCTTCTGCTCTTTCACTCTGCTCTTAATTTATGCAAATGCGACAACATTTCTTCGTCGACGGCTTTCTTCACATGCAAAACACCATATGTATATATGTTTGTGCCACTCATGTGGGGTAAATGTATATGTAATGCAGAAACAATAAAGATTTTGGCAATTTTTGGGGGTGGCCAAGCCAAACGATATGCGCTAAAATCTCAACAAAAGCTTTTACAATAAAAGACGAGATGAAATGTACACAAAAAACATAACAAATTAGTTTAGCACTTTTGAAAGTTGTCAAGGGGAAGCGGACGTAGTCGTCATACGCCTTGCACACTAAAATGAGGCCCCCCCCCCCCGACACTGACTTTTGCTTTTTTGAAACTGAAACATAAAACTCTTTATAATTGCACTGTAAACATTTCACTTTCGTTTTTTATTCCGCCTTTTTGTGCCCTGTGTCTTGGAAATCAGCTTAACACACGACGAAATGTCGTCTCCGCGCGTCGTGCACAGAATAATTTCATCGGTCGTCGCTTTCGCCATCATATTACAATAATTTACAATATGTGGGTGCTTTGGGAGATAAAGATTGCATCGCGCTTGGATGGTGACTCCGCCTGTCGAGGACTCAATTAGCATCTGTCCAGATTATGGCTGCACATTTGCATTAATGAGATTCGGGATTCGCTTTTTATTTCGTTTTTTTTTTGGCAAGTCGTGGCGGCTACTGCCGATGACCCCACGATTGACCCCAGTTAGCTGACATTTTGGGGACAAAAAACCGCTACTAACCAGCCTTTATTTTACTTACCAACAGAGCAACGCCCACAAACCGATGATATCAATTCTTAATGCATCTGGAAAAAATCGACATTTAATAAAAACTTGCAACATTTCGAAATCTAAAGGGTCATCTTTGCTAATCGCCCTTTCTTAAAGCAAATCTATTCAGTTTTAGATTTCTTAATAATTATTCCTATACCCATTGAAATTTAAATAAAATATAAAGGGCTAAAGTTAATATTAATTTGAATTCAGTCTTACTTTTAAGTATTAAATTAAATAGTTGCTTTCCTGGCTTGTTAACTAATGAAACTCCTCTAATTTATCCTTTCAGATCGAATTCCAAGGCTTCTTATTTGCCGCGCCAGAGTCTGGAGAAGCTAAACAACACAGATCCCGACCATGGCATCTACAAGCTCACCCTGACCTCCAATGAGGACCTTGTGGCCCACACGAAGCCCAGCTATGGGGTGAGTGGAAAACTGCCCAACAATCTGCCGGATGTCCTGCCGCTGGGCGTCAAGTTGCAACAGCAGCCAAAGTTGCAGCCAGGATCGCCTAATGGCGATGCGAATGTGACCCTGCGCTATGGCTCCAACAACAATCTGGCTGGGAACTCACCCACGAGTGCCACGCCCCCCTACTACGCCGGAGGGCAGCGGTACTCCACTCCGGTTTTGGGCCAGGGATACGGAAAGAGTCCGAAATCCGCAACCCCGCAGCAATACACGAGATCTCAGTCGTACGATGTGAAGCACACAAGTGCGGTGACCATGCCGCCGATGTCCCAGTCCCACGTGGACCTCAAACAGGCCGCCCATGATCTGGAGACTACGCTGGAGGAGGACCTGCCACCCAGCACGCCCACACCGCCACGCCTCTCGCCGGCCTCCTCGCACTCGGACTGCAGTTTAAGCACCAGCTCCCTGGAGTGCACGATCAATCCTATAGCGACACCGATTCCTAAGCCCGAGGCGCACATCTTCCGCGCCGAGGTGATCAGCACCACCCTGAACACGAACCCGATGATACCACCCAAGCCCACGATGAACCGCCAGGAATCCCTGAGGGAGAACATCGAGAAGATCACGCAACTCCAGTCGCAGCTGATGTCGGCGCATCTCTGCGACACGGGGCTAATAGGTGGCTACACCAGTCCCCTGATAACCAGTCCCACTGCCAGTTTCGTCAACGAACCACTGATGACACCGCCGCCACCGCCCAGTCCACCGCCCCTGGAGGAGGAGGAGGACATGTCCTCCGATAGGGAGCCCGAGATCAAGGAACTGCAGCTGATGCAGCGCAGCGAATTGGTCCTGATAGTGAACACCAAGCCCAGCACAACGGATATGGCCTGCCAAACGGACGAACTGGAGGACAGGGACACGGACCTCGAGGCGGCACGCGAGGAGCATCCGACCAGGACCACTCTGCAGCCCCGCCAGCGACAGCCCATCGAACTGGACCACGAGAAGATGAGCCAGGAGCTGGTGAAGCTCCTACCGCCCGGCGACAAGCTCGCCGACATCCTGACACCAAAGAGCCGCAAGCCCACCTCGCACTACGTGAGCAATCTGTACAATCCGGACGTGCCCCTGCGGCTGGCCAAGCGGGATGTGGGCACCTCCACGCTGATGCGGATGAAGGCCACCACGTCGTCGGCGGAGATCCGGGTGGACAGTGTGGAGCTGCAGCTGGGCGAGCCTAGCGAAGAGCCGACGAATTTAATCAAACAAAAGCTGGTGCGTATTCCATTCTGATATTTATGGAATCTTTAATCTAACCTATCTGTTTCCCTTCCAGGATGAGCTTATCAAGCATTTGAACCAAAAAATTGGCTCTCTGAAGCGCGAGCAGCAGACGATTGGCGAGGAGTGCTCGACCAATGACAAGCTGGGCCAGGAGCTCTTCGCCAAGCTGGCGGAGAAGGTGCGGCCCAGTGAAGCGTCCAAGTTCCGTACCTACGTCGACGACGTGGGACACATCACCAGTCTGCTCCTGTCGCTTTCCGAGCGTTTGGCCCAAACCGAGTGCAGCCTGGAAACGCGCCAGCAGGAAAAGGTTGGTTCTCATGGTAACCCCTTTAAAAATGGGATTGTTATACTAATGAAAAATCTCTTCAATCCTAAGGGTGCGCTGGAATCAAAGCGGGATCTGCTGTACGAGCAGCTGGAGGAGGCGCAGCGGCTGAAGGCGGACATCGATCGACGTGGCGCCAGCATCGCCGGATTGCTGGGCAAAAACCTCAGTGCCGATATGTGCGCCGACTACGACTACTTCATCAACATGAAGGCCAAGCTGATCGCCGACGCACGCGACCTGGCCGAAAGGATCAAGGGCAGCGAGGAGCAGCAGGGCTCCCTCAGCGATGCGCTAGTCCAAAGCGATTGTTAACTTGGCTAACTTGGCCGATTCGATTCGATTCTCCCAGCTGTCAACTCAAAGTTGAGAGCCGATCGCGAGAGTCCGCAGGATCCGCCAGTCCAGTCCGCAATGTGTATTAGTTTAAAACGATGTGCTTAATTACCACACCCACACTATAATGTATAAATATTGTATGTTCATTTGTGATTTTCAACTAGCTAGTAGGTTAATTATTCTATATATCGGCCGCATAGGTGTAAGCATTTTCTACATAATTATCAAAGCAAAGATAAACTGTATGCATTAATAAAAACCATGAAAACAATAAGTGTCATTTTTGAATGGAAATAATTGCATATGCAGCCTGAAAGTATGCAACAAAACTGTAAGGCGTTTGATTTCAACTTGGAAAATTTAAGCAATTTTATTGTAATTATTTTGCTGAACATATTTAGATATTGGTGTAAAATAACTTCCGGTTTTTGGCTGATTTGAACGTACAAAGATCTGCTGACACGCCAATTTCCGTGTCCGCTACTTTTGAATAAAAGGGCAATGCGTTGCAATGGTTGCTCTTTCTTTGTTTCCGCCTTACTAAGCAGGCTCTGATTTGTATTAGCTTGCCTAAAATGTTATACGAATTTTTTAACAGCTTCCTATTTAAATATTTAATATTTAATTTGAAAATCCGTTACGTAAAATAATCGGTGGCTATTGACGATGCCAAATTTGTTACAGCACCGATAGTATCGAATACACATCGTTTTTGGTTCCACCTCTACACCCGATATGCAAAACAAAAATTAAAAACATTGGTCAATTCCAGTCGCGTCCACTTGCACACGTTGCAGTTTTATTGGCATTGGACGAGGTCGAGTGAAAGCAAAGCGCAAGTCCCGAGAATCCCGATTCGTTTGCTATGTTCAGGGTCAGACCGCTCTTCCCCTGGATACGAAGCACTCTGCAAACGACCTTGAAACTCCAACCAGATACATCCACATCCGAATCAGTCGTGCGTCGGAACCTGCGACTCCCACACATCGGTTGTCGTAGTCGCACTGTGAGCAAGTAAGTAGAGCGTCCGGAAAAATAAAACCACCTGTTTAAATGTTACGAATTTGTGGAACAGCCGAAAATACGGAAGAATGGCCACCGGAGGAGAAGCAGCCAAGGAAGAATCCAAGGAGGCAGCCAAGGATGAATCCGAAAAGCCATCCAAGGAGGCTTCCAAAGAGGCATCCAAGGGGGCATCCAAGGAGCCTTTCGAAGAGGGCGCCAATGAGGCATGCGGAGGAGCACCCAAGGATGCAGCCAAGGAGGAGCCTCCAAAGCAGCCCAATCGCTTGGCCTCCTCCAAGTCCCCTTATCTTTTGCAACATGCATACAACCCAGTGGACTGGTAAGTATAACACAGTGAAGGTGCAGCCTAAATCGAAATGCGTGGGTGTCAGTTAAATTAAAATCACGTGTGATAAGAAAATGATAAGGGGTGATATAAATCACCCACTTAAAACTAGCAATAAGAACAACATTATTTCTGTTATACCGCTGCAAGAAAATATATATTTTTAGAACTCAATTTTTGTTAAATTTTAAATAAGCTTTCTTAAATAATTTACTCTACTGCGCATTAAATGTTTGTTACATAAATGGTTGGTGTTGCTCTATTAAATCTTGAAAAACACGTTATTTAAATTGCAATTTACACAACAAATTGAGTTGATAGAATGAATTGTAAATCTTCAAAAAATGATTAATCGAAATAAGAGTTTCTTTAATTTCTTTTCTCATAGGCTTCATACTGATGGAAATTGCCATCAAGCATTGTCGATTTTAATTTAAAATGTATTACCTGCAGGTATCCCTGGGGCGAGGAGGCGTTCGAAAAGGCCCGCACCGAGAACAAGCTCATCTTCCTTTCCGTGGGCTACTCAACTTGTCACTGGTGCCATGTAATGGAGCATGAATCCTTCGAGTGTCCCGAAACAGCGGCCATTATGAACGAGCACTATGTCAACATAAAAGTGGATAGGGAGGAGCGTCCGGACATCGACAAGGTCTACATGCAGTTTCTCCTCTTGTCCAAGGGCAGTGGTGGATGGCCAATGAGCTTGTGGCTAACTCCTGAATTGGCTCCATTGGTGGCAGGAACGTATTTCCCTCCCAAATCAAGCTTTGGAATGCCCTCATTCGCCACTGTTCTCAAAGCCATTGCCAGGAAGTGGACAGTCGACAAGGAAGCACTTGTAAAGGCAGGAAACGTTTTGCTCACCGCTTTGAAGGACAACCAGGATGCTGCGGCTGTGGAAGAGGCAGCTTTTGGGCCGGGAAGTGCTATAGAAAAGCTACGCGAAGCCATTAACGTCCATAAACAGCGATTCGACCAGAGTCATGGCGGTTTCGGTTCGGAGCCGAAGTTTCCGGAGGTACCACGTCTAAACTTTCTCTTTCATGCGTATTCCGTCACTAAGGATAAGGATGTGCTGGACATGGCGATTCAAACACTGAATCATATTGGAAAGGGTGGCATAAATGACCACGTCTTTGGAGGCTTTGCTCGCTACGCCACCACACAGGATTGGCACAACGTCCACTTTGAAAAGATGCTCTACGATCAAGGTCAATTAATGGCAGTTTTTGCTAATGCCTTCAAGATGACCAGAGACTTCGCCTATCTGAGCTATGCACACAAGATCTACGATTATTTATTGAAAGACCTAAGACATCCTTTGGGTGGCTTCTATGCTGGCGAGGATGCGGACTCGTTACCCACTCATGAAGATAAAGTGAAGGTTGAGGGGGCCTTCTACGCCTGGACCTGGGACGAGATTGAAGCTGCCTTCAATGATCAGTCCGAGCGGTTTGGGGACATGACGCCAGAAAGGGCTTTAGAGATTTATGCTTTCCACTACGGTCTAAAGCCACCAGGAAATGTACCACCAAGGAGTGACCCACATGGTCACCTCACTGGTAAGAACATTCTTATAGTGCGAGGATCAGCAAAGGAGACCTGCTCCAAATTCGACTTGGATGCGGAGTTCTTTGAGAGTTTTCTTGCCGTTTCCAATGATATTCTTCATATTGTTCGGGATAAGCGACCGCGTCCCCACCTGGACACCAAGATCATATGCGCCTGGAATGGCCTGGTGCTGTCGGGTCTATGTGAACTTGGTAACTGTTACACAGCCTATCGGGATCGGTATATGCAGACGGCCAAGGAACTTTTAAATTTTCTCCGCAAAGAGATGTATAAACCGGAAGAGAAGCTTCTACTCCGTTCTTGCTATGGTGTGGCTGTGGGAGATGAAACCCTGGATAACAATGAGTGAGTATCCAGTATCAAGCAAATTGTAATTCTGATTATTTAAAAAACAACTTGCCCATTGCAGATCCGAAATCGATGGCTTCTTAGATGATTATGCGTTTCTGATCAAAGGCTTGCTGGACTACTACAAAGCCACGTTGGACATCGAAACGTTGCATTGGGCCAAGGCGCTGCAGGACACCCAGGACAAGCTTTTTTGGGACGAGCGCAATGGAGCCTACTTTTTCTCGCAGGAGGGTGCACCCAATGTTATAGTGCGGCTAAAGGAGGGTAAATAGTACATATTATTGGATTTTCTGTTCCAAAAACTGATTTGTAAAACCTGTTACAGACCACGATGGTGCCGAACCTTGTGGTAATAGTGTATCTGCACGCAACCTCGTCCTACTTGGGCACTATTACGAAGAGGATGCCTATATACAGAAGGCTGGAAAGTTGCTGAACTTCTTTGCCGACGTCAGGCCCTTCGGACACGCTCTCCCAGAAATGATGTCCGCTCTAATGATGCACAGGAACGGACTGGATCTTGTGGCAGTGGTGGGTCCGGATACGGCGCACACCCATTACTTCATGGAGATTTGCCGCAGGTTTTATATACCAAGCATGATTATAGTGCATGTTAATCCCGCGAAATCGGAGGATGGCTCCAACCAGCGCTTGCAAACAAAGTTCAAGATGATCAATGGCAAAACTACGGTTTACGTTTGCCACGAACGACAATGTCGTATGCCGGTTACCTGTCCAACGATGTTGGAGAATAACCTAATGGCGTTCTTTTTCTCGAAGCGTGACTAAGTCCTGAAAGTTTCTCGAACTAGATTTTTAGACCATCTAGATGTTATTGTTTTTTTTGCTTTCAAAGCGAAAATCAGTTCTCGGAACTGCATAGTTGTAAGTAGTTAATAAACTCCCAATGGACTTGCGACAAAGTCATATAACTACAGCTTATTGAATTGTCAAGTCTGATAGACTTTCCCCGCCTGCATTGCTCCCTAAGTGTCTAGAGTTGGTTGAAGTTGCTTTGTATATATAAAGTAACATACAACTAAAATAACCTATCTATGTCTATATAAAAAGTTAATAAAGACAACGCGGGGGAAACCCTAAAATTTTGGTTGGTATTTTACTGCTTTTCAGAAATATTTGCTTTCCATATTACTACGATATATTTTTAGTATACTTTATTTTTAATTTGCAAATCAAATATAGTTTAGTTTCTCTCAAAAAGATTGTAAATCCATAGAAATCGTTCAGGTATTTCTTACACTAAGGATTCATTCACCAAGGAAATTTTTAAAAATATTTCTTTGATAAATAAATCATTTTCTAAATGAATTCATTTCCAAGCTAAGAGAAAATCACTTTCTACAACCAAACTGCTATAAGTAAAACCAACATCGATTAATCTCTCTTCTCGAATACAACACGTTTTGTGCATTTATTGGAATCGTTCTGTTCGTGGAGCAAACAACCATTCGGTGGTCGGCTGCACCTGCTCCGCCCCAGAGGCGTAGGCGTAAAACTAGGCTTTAAACTAAATGCGTGCCCTGCGCTGCGTCCGTGATCCGCAACCATACCCGATCGAATGGAGCTGGGATCCCGGAGGCCACGGCAATCGGCGTAGAAGGAAACTAAACGTATGGAGAGAACAGCTCGGTAATCGGTAATAATAATCGTAATAATAGTAGTTTGTAGCAATTAAAATAATTTAGTTGAAATTCACATTCATCACATTGGTTGGCCGACCATCTGCCATGCCTCATCCTCAACTGTTGCCGTCGTCGTCGTCGTGGCCTCCGCCTCTCAGGTGTCCGCATCGTTAAAGCTCATGGCCGCATCGAAGCTGTCCACGATGGTCTCCATGCGCTCGTGGTGCTCGAATCGCGCAAACTTCCGTGCAAACTTCCGTCCGGATCGCGAGGTGCTGTACCTCCGCGAGAAACGCGCCCTCCGAAAGAACCGGAAGCGGGTATCCTCCTCCTCCTCGTCGTACTCTGGCGCCGACACCGAGTCCTCGTCCGTTTCGCGCAGAAACTCCTTGGGATCCCGGTGGATCTTGAAGATCTTGGTTGCCGGCGCCCCATTTAGCTTCGATATGGTGCGCGAGGCGTTGAGAATTCCACTGGAATTCGAAATGGAACTGCTGCGATTCTTGATGGCCGTCAGACGGTTCGTTATGGACACCACGTTGAACAACTTGGACAGTTCCGAGTCAACGCAGCGCGATTCGCGACGCAGGTTCTTGCCGTTCTTCACGTAGATGAAGTGGTTCAAGGGGCTCTGGCTCAGACTCTGGCCATCCAGGGGATGGCTTCCGGCGGAGCAGGTGGGCGAGATGGAGACGGATACGGAGGTGCTGCTGCCGCCGCCCCCGCCGGTCAGCAGAGTGGGCGTCGAGGGCGGCGCTGGCGGTGGCACATGCGGCATTGTGTAGCAACGCTGGCGGCCCGAGGCCAGCGATGCCCCCCCGCCAGCCGGCCCGTCGTACAGGTTGGTCACGTTGTAGCGGCTCAGTCGGCACAGCGACGTGGACTCCGGCTCCAGTTCCGCCTCCGGATCGTGGCTGGTGGGCATGTCCATGGCCTGCGCGAGTGTGTGCGTGGTTTTTGGCCAGGTTTTTCGAGTGGGTGGAGTGCGGAGTGGAGTGGTGTGGCGACGGGGCGAAAAGAAAGGGCGTTGTAGCAGTCTTTGGGCCATCCGGAATTATCTGAGGATGCAGTGCATCCACTTACCTGCAGCAAGCCTTCGACCTCCATGTACTGGCTGTCGGTGAGACGGTGTGTTTTGTGCATCAGTTGTTGATATCAGGTATATTGATTAGGAAATATTATTATTTTCGCCAGTGTGACCGAATGGCGCAAGTCAAAACACATGCAATATGGGTCTAGCGCCAAGTCACTTAAAAATCAAAATAAAACAGTTAAGTTTTTAAATTAAATATATTTTCATACATTTTTACTTGATAAGTATTATATTTTACACAAAAAATTAGACCTGCATGACCCCTTAATTTTAGCAAAACAATTTAATGCTTTACTTACAAATTCGCGAATAAATATTAATTTAAATGAAATTATTAAAAAATAATACTAGATCTGGTATTAAAACAATCAGCTGGCAACACTTCTATTTCCGCCACAGTTGAGACTATCGATAACATGATAATGTTTTGCTTTGTTTTTCTGTTACTTTTTAAGTTGTTTTTTTGTTCAGGTATTCAGTGCTCAGGGCATATTGGACTTTTGACTTGACTACCATGCTTTTTTTTATTTTTATATGTAATCGAATGTAATGCTTAAAACTGATAAAAATCTTTTTAAAATACACATTAAACTAGATTTAATTTTGTTCTTTTGTATTTTTAGTTAAGTTTAGTTTTCAGATTATACATATATTAAAGAAACAAAAAGGTCTGACATTAATTTTTTTTAATTGTAAAAATTTAAACAATGGGTAACTTGTATTGCTTTACTTTAATGTTTATTATGAAACCTGTAAAATGAATGTGGATTTCCTGTAAAAAAAATGTTTGCCCCCCACCAACAAAATAAAAACAATTGCATAGGATTAGGTTTTGTAGTTTTTTGAGTTTGTATTTTCTGGTTTCAGTCTTGGTATTTTTGTTTGGCTGGTGCTTAGCAGCTTCTTGTGGTCATTAATAGGCCCCCACTCTTGGTATCGTTGTGAGAACTGCGGGCCAAACTGTAGAAGTGCTTGTGGCCAAATCTCCGTTTCAAGGCGCACGCTCCCAGTCTGGCCACCATGTTCCGGGAAAATCCCGGGTCGGATGGCTGACGCGCCTATGTCATCTGCACAAGAAGCCAGCTTTCCATTGGCGGGCGGAGAGAGTCTGTGCCGGCTGGAGGGGCGCGGCAGTGACGAGTCCCAGCCCGGGTTTTGTTGTGTGTTTTGTTGGGTACTGGCGTGCCTCAAGCTTGTCGCGGAATCGCAGGGGTGAAATGATAAACAGCCCTACACCCGTGATCCCGAATGGGACAATTTGACGTGCCAACCGCACGGATGGCGATTCGGGAGCCATCGTAGTGCTATGTGGGAACTAAGATGTTTGACAAATGTCAAAAAAGTTTGGTTTTTAAATTTCCGTAGAAATTTAAGTTTTGCCCGATTCACGCCCGCTGTAGCTCCACTCGCACTAGAGACATGGCGAGGGGTTGCAACATCCACGACCGGAAGCAGCCGAGGCTGCAGCCGGAAACGGAAGTCACCTCCCTTCGGGGCTGTCAATGTCACGTGCAAAAGGATCTAAGCGGGCGATCACCGGACGGGGGGTTTTTTGCCAGCTTCACAAAGGACCAGGATCAGACGGAAAAACTAGGGAAAATGGTCACAAGAGCGATGGTCACTACATTTTTCAATACAGCGATCATCTCTCCGCGTAACCAACTTATCGCTTCTTGTCTTCCGCTGAGCGGCACAAAGTGGAGCCGGCGGTTGTGAGAATTATCGGGCTGAGGGCGGCGGCTGAAGATCAAGCAACATCCATTCGGAGTCGCAATGTCAAAACATTCAATTCGAGCCAGAGGCGTCGGCCTTTGAGTTCGAATTTCATATTTATTTATTGCGACTAACCGATTTCTTGGACGAAATGCCTGATCCCCAGCCGCCGCCGCCTAATAATTCTCGGAGCGTTGCTTGTTCAAAAAATAAATTCAAGATTGCAATTGAAGGAACTGCTGACTGGATTGTTGGCGTTCTTTGCCAAAAAAGCCGCAGGGCAGCGTGAAATATTATGAAAGTAGAGCCGTTTTCGGTTGGAAGTAATCGAAACAGCGTGATTTTTTGGGGGTCAGATGCTGATCGAGGCTTACCGGCACGCCAATTGCCAGTGAGTGTGAAGAGTTTGGGAGTGCTGGCGTATGTTGCTGCCGTACATGTTGTTGCTGCTGCTGGTGGTGTTGCTGTTGCTGCCGCACATGTTGCTGCTGCTCTGGGCTCTCCCGCTCTCTCCGGTTGTTGGGCTCTCGCTGACGTTGGTCGGCCAGTGTGGCTACGAAAAGTTCTGGAATGTTTTTGGGAGGTGGGGCCACCGGTGATGTCATGTGGTGGCTGCTGCTCCCTCTGGGATTTGTGGGTGTTTTGGTCGCCTACTCTTCCTGGTTCTCCTCCTGCCGATCCTTCTGGCGCTTGCGGCAGTTGTCGAAGGTGTGGCCGCGGAAGTTGCAGTAGGTGCAGCGGGTGGTGCGACGGGAGCCACGCACGTTCTTGGAAGCGGCGGTCAGCTCCTCGTCCTCTTGGTTGTTGTGCTCGATGATGCGGCCCTGCTCGAGGAGATCCTTGAAGGACTGGACGCTCTGGCGGGCAATGTGCTTGCGGTACTTGATGTTTAGCAGGCCGTAGAGCAGATCCAGCTCGGTCTCCTCGTCGTGGCGATCGGCAGGCAGCTGGGCGAGCAGTGCCCGCTTGGTTACCACAAAGGTGTCGATGGGATCATGGTCATCCTGCTTCTTCTGGAAGAACTCCATGTAGACCTGGTAGGCGGGCTTTGTGGGGGAGAAGTGTTCGCGGATGAGGGCGATGGCGTCATTCCACGTGGCAGCCTCCTTGCGGACGCCCTGCCACCAAGTGGAGGCCAGTCCGTAGAACAGCAGCGACAGGCCCTTGAGGGCGTTCTCGTCACTGATGTCCTCCAGCTCCTTGTAGGTCACGATGTTGGTGATGAACTCTTCGACCACGTCATAGTCTCGGGTTCCGCCGAAGTTGTGTGTGCAGGCGGAGAAGCTGCCCTTGCCCTTGGCACCCTGGGCGTTTGCTCCTCCGGCTGTGGCTGCGATTCCGGCGGCACTTACGGCGGACACCCGCACCGCTTCGATCAGCTCCCTGAGCTGCTCGTTGGTCATATGTATTGACTGGGCCATCTTCGGTTATTTGTGGTTGGAGTGGGCGATAACACGTTTTGGGGTTTTTCTGAGTGTCTGTTCGGCGGGCAAAGCCAGTGTAGCGAATGCTGCCGATGTACTGAAGAGCTCTTCCAAATGGGGGGCCTTTTATACCCGGCTGTTGTGAAATCGAAGTTCGAAAAAGCTTGTGGTAGTGGGGAGAGCCAAAGTGGGAGAGGAACCCCCAAAAGAGCGGGCATTGCCTGTGTTTTTTGTTGTTGCCAGTGCCGGTGAATCATCGCGTCTATATAATAATACCACTGAAAGCCGGTAACTGCCCACCAAAATGATAAACAAACCTGATAATAAATATGTTCCGATTGATATTTTCTAGGAATTTTGTTTAAAAATGTTTGTTAAGGTTTGTAGTTCCATTTTCTTTCAGGGTTGTATATCGTTTTTTGTATGATATTACAACCCCATACGAAATAGCAAACTGAATAATATGTACATATGTATATATTTATATTCAAAAGACCATGTGTTATAAAAAAAAAAGACTTTTACAGTTTACTAGTGGAAAAAACCCAGTCCCGTAATCTAAAGTATTATTAATTTATAGTTCATACGCATAATTTATTATAAACCATAAATAAATACATATTTTTGATTTACTCATTTTATTAAATTAATTTCTTAATATTTAAAGTTGTTTTTGTGTTTCTTTTTTTGTATGATATTACAACGCCATACGAAAAAGCGAAATAAATAATATGTACATACATATATTCAAATGACCATGTGTCATTAAAAATAACAGACTTAAATATATAAACCGCACTAGTGAATAAAATTAAGTCCCGTATCATAAAGTATTATTAATATTTAGTTCGTAAGCATAATTAATCATAAACCATAAATAAATACATATTTTAAACTCATTTTTTTTATTAAATTATTAATATTCATTTCTTAATATTTAAAGTTGTTTTGTGGGATTGATTAACCATATATTAACCACTTAAAAAAACAACCGAAAATAAGGTAAGCTATAAAATAAAAATGTATTTTAAAGCACCTTTTTTGCTGGCAGATACAGCATGTTTAATTGCATTTATAAACGCTATTACATTCCCATACGAAATTCTATGAAATGAGTAATTGTCTGAGCACCGACACGCGATTTATAATTATCACCCCTAGTTATTGAAAGGGGCGTTTAATGTTAAATATACGAGTTTTTGTATGTCCTAGCTATAATACTCCAAATCAGTACACAAACATTTTATTGTTTGTATCTACTAATGCTTTCTATTGTTGTGACGTCATTAGTTTTTCTGAGTATGTTTTTAATAATTATCAATTTGTCACTAGAAATCAATAGTGATGATCTCAGAAATCCGGTTTTAAGAAAAATGTGCCACAAACATAGTTTGAGGTGCTATTCCATATTAAGTTCGAAACCTATTTCTTTTAGTTTAATCAATAATAAAAACAAGAGAGAACGCTATAGTCGAGTGCCCCGACTATCAGATACCCGTTACTCAGGTAAAGGGAGTGCGAGGGAGATGGAGATAGAAACTTTGATCACGCATAACTTTTTAACGAATGGTCCGATTTGAAAAATTTCTTCTACATTTCGATAGGTATTGATAAACACAATAAAACTGCATTTTTACTTTTCCGAAATATTTAAATTTTTAAAATCGTATATAAGCGATTGTGGGCGTTAAAGGGGGCGTGGCACCTCCTAAAACTCCTAGAATCTACATGCAAAATGCCAATCTTCTAGCTTTTATAGTTTCCGAGATCTCAGCGTTCATACGGACAGACAGACAGACGGACAGACGGACAGACGGACATGGCTAGATCGACTCGGCTAGTGATCCTGAACAAGAATATATATACTTTATAGGGTCGGAAACGCTTCCTTCTACCTGTTACATACTTTTGCACGAATACAATATACCCTTTTACTCTACGAGTAACGGGTATAATGACTCCACATGTTATCGGGGGTATTAGTGTAAATCGAAATAGAGATAGGAGAGGGAACCCCCAGAGAACAAGAAAAAGCTTTCCCATGCGATAATCGACCAACGAATAAAATGTTTGGAAAGTGATAAGAATTCATATATAGTATAGGTCGTTAACTGCACAAAAGAGTTTTTCTTTTAGCTCTGGGTATATTTTTAAACCAGCTTATAAAACTCTATAAACCAAATAGTCAATTATTATTTAAGAATTTAAAAGCTCAAAAGTTAATAACCAAATTTTAAGTAATTAGACACGCAAAACAACTTTAAATTCGTTTTCATTAAGCAAAATTAAGGTCCAAAAATGTCCATGCTTCCTATTTTATATCTTATTAAATTCGTCATAATATTTCCCATCCCCAGCTGCACAAAACAGATTAAGATTTTTGTGGATATGCGTCGTATTTTAGCTGAATTGGAAAAAAATTTTGTTTTATGGTCAAAATCCGTAAAAAAATCAACCTTTATTTCGGTTTTTTGGTCAAAATCCTGGGAAATAATTGTCAAATGTTGGAATGTCATACCTTGTTGAATTCGTTATTAAATTTCCAATTGAATGGCATTCACAGCTCAAAAATTTTATTTTGGCCGATTTTTCGCAAAAAATGACAATGTTACCCCTTATGAAATATGCCGAAATCCTGAGATCCGGAAAAATCAACTTTTATCTCGGTTTTTTGATCAAAACCCTAGGAAATATTGGTCAAATGTTGGAATGTCATACCTTGTTGAATTCGTTATAAAATTTCCAATCGAATGGCATTCACAGCTCAAAAATTTTATTTTGGCGGGTTTTTCGCAAAAAATGACAATGTTACCCCTTATGAAAAATGCCAAAATCGGGAGATCCGGAAAAATACATTTTTTTCTCGGTTTTTTGATCAAAACCCTGGGAAATAATGGTCTAATGTTGGAATGTCATACCTCGTTGAATTCGTTATAAAATTTCCAATCGAGTGGCATTCACAGCTAAAAAATTGTATTTTTATCGAATTTTTCCCAAAAATCATTAATTTGTTTTTAAAATCAATTTTAAAATGCCTAAAATAAAATTTGAAAAGATAAAGATAAACACTAATTGATTTTTGTGCAAAAATGGAAATTAAGTTAATGAATCGAGCCAGAAGTTAAGAATTGTTTCTTAAAAGTTGAAAAGATGAAAAATAAACAGAGCAAAATGTTAATTAAATTGGGCATACGTGTTATTGTATTTGGCTCCTCTATCGATATATATGTACTTGTGTTATTTATTTTACAAAAATGGGCGGCACGTTTCAAACAGAATTTCTCATACGAAAAAAAGCATATCAGAGAGAGATGACTTTTTTTCGAAATTCGAAAAAGCTTTTAGTCAAAGACGAAGAGAGGAATTGCGTTTAATTTCACAACAAGCAAAACCGCTGAGCAGACAAAATTCAACGCCAGTTGCTCCCCCGTCATCAAAACGTTTGGGGCTTGAAAATCAATTCGGAGTGGGTATATTTCCGGTGTTTGTTTACTTTACTATACTTTCGTGGAACCCAAACAAAACCCTTTTAAAATAGTCGACAAAATGACGCAGATGTCCGACGAACAGTTTAGCATACTCATCGAAACAATTCGATCCCTGGCACCGATCAAAGAGGAGGAGCCGCCTTCAAAGGGGAGCTTCAGCAACTGTACGGTCCGATTCAGTGGCCAGCGGGATCACGACGCCGTGGATGAGTTTATCACTGCGGTGGAGGCGTACAAAGAGGTGGAGGGCATCAGCGATAAGGATGCGTTGAAGGGTCTGCCCCTGCTTTTCAACAATATAGCCGTTTACTGGTGGAAGGGTGTGCGCCGGGATGCCAAGACCTGGGCGGATGCCCTCCAACTCCTGCGGGATCACTTCTCGCCCACCAAACCCTCCTACCAGATCTACATGGAGATCTTCGAGACGAAACAGACGAACGGCGAGGTCATCGACTCCTTTGTCTGCAAGCAGCGAGCCCTGCTGGCCAAGTTGCCGGAGGGACGTCACGACGAGGAGACGGAGTTGGACTTTATCTACGGTCTGATGCAGCCGAAGTACCGCGAGAGCATCCCCCGCCACGAGATCAAGAACTTCAGGGAACTACTCGACCGGGGGCGAACTGTGGAGCGCACAAAGCACTGAAGTTGGATCTAAGTTAGTTAGTTGTACATAATAGGCAAATAAAGAAATCAAATCAATTGAATGCCACAAGAGTCTTTATTTCATCTAGATATGAATTGCCTGCACACTTATCTTTGCAGCTTTTCTAGACACTGTGGAAACGCTTACAAAACTAATTTTGTAAATATATTAATAATATATTTTATATAAATATAGGTAAATGAGAGCTTAAAAGTAAATAAAAGATTCCGACTGCATAGATGAATGTAGTCATTATACAATATAAAAAACTTTTGAAACTTTTTGTGAAAAGGTAAATATAATTATTTATTATTATAATATCTTAAAAATATTGAAAAAAATATTATTAATGCTAATAACAGATTTATATATTAAATTTATATATCACAAATATTACAATGATAGTATATTAGTTATATAGTTAACATTTAAATATCCCGCCACCGGTGCTGCCACCCAGAATAGAGTGACCGTCGCTGAGAGTATTTTTTTCTAGTATTTTAGGGAGGCGTTCTCGCCTCGCCAGCAAGTCTGGCCACGCAGATTTGGCATTTCACAAATCTGCTCCGAGGTGCGTTGCGTTTTCAGTAATATCGTGCAAATAACGTGGTGTTGTGCGTTTTGCCGACCTCCGAATGGGGGAAAGTGCCGCCGGAGGAGCCGACGTCCCCAAGAACTAGGCGGCACTTTTCCGCCAGCCGAAGATGCTTCTCAGATCGCTTTTCCTGCTCTTTCAGGTGGCAGGTCTCTGCTGGCGTCCCCTTTCTCGTCCTTTCTGAGGCTCTGATGTGAGACGGCGACCGTGGATCTGCGACTGGGACTGCGACTGCTGAGCGCCGGGCGGAGGACACGATGACCACCAGCAGCGAGGATGTGCTGCTCCAGATGGGCGAGGTGCGGTACAAGAAGGGCGACGGCACCCTCTACGTGATGAACGAGAGGGTGGCCTGGATGGCGGAGCATCGTGACACCGTAACGGTCTCCCATCGTTATGCGGACATCAAGAGTGGGTGCACCTCCATCACACACATCCCCAGACAGGCAGTAATCCCTTTCCTCCCGCAGCCCAGAAGATCTCGCCCGAGGGCAAGCCCAAGGTGCAGCTGCAGGTGGTGCTCCACGATGGCAACACCTCCACCTTCCACTTTGTCAATCGCCAGGGACAGCCCGCCATGCTTGCCGACAGAGACAAGGTCAAGGAGCTGCTGCAGCAGCTGCTGCCCAACTTTAAGCGCAAGGTGGACAAAGACCTCGAGGACAAGAACCGCATCCTCGTGGAGAATCCCAACCTTCTGCAGCTGTACAAGGACCTTGTCATCACCAAGGTGCTCACAAGTGACGAGTTCTGGGCTACACACGCCAAGGACCATGCCCTGAAGAAAATGGGCAAGTCCCAGGAAATCGGTCCGTATAAAATCCATTTTTTTCGTATTATTTTTCATCTTACGTTTTCAATCCCAGGTGTCTCTGGCGCCTTTTTGGCCGATATTAAGCCGCAAACTGACGGCTGCAATGGCCTCAAGTACAACCTCACCTCCGACGTGATTCACTGCATTTTCAAGACCTATCCCGCCGTTAAGCGCAAGCATTTCGAGAATGTGCCCGCTAAAATGCCCGAGTCCGAGTTCTGGACCAAGTTTTTCCAGTCGCACTACTTTCATCGTGACCGCCTCACCGCCGGAACGAAGGATATATTCACGGAGTGCGGCAAGATCGATGATCAGGCCTTAAAAGCGGCTGTGCAGCAGGGAGCCGGTGATCCCCTGCTGGACCTCAAGAAGTTTGAGGATGTTCCTTTGGAAGAGGGTTTCGGCAGTGTGGCCGGGGATCGCAACGTTGTGAACAGCGGCAACATTGTCCATCAGAACATGATCAAGCGGTTTAACCAGCATTCCATCATGGTTCTTAAGACCTGTACCAATGTGACTTCAGGACCTTCGACCATGACCAATGGCACCAATAATGCAAACGGACCGGTTTCGCAATCCGCCTATACGAACGGTCTAAATGGAAAGGCCTCGGCCACCGCCACAAAGAGTTCCGCCGATCAGGTGGACAAAGACGAGCCGCAAAGCAAGAAGCAACGACTGATGGAGAAGATTCACTACGAGGATCTGGGGGATCCCCTGGTGGAAGCAGATGACGATGCCGCCCATGGAGATAGGGCCAGCAAGTCAAAACAGTTCGAACTGTCTAAGGTGGAGCGCTACCTCAACGGTCCTGTCCAGAACAGCATGTACGATAACCACAACGACCCCATGAGTCTGGAGGAAGTGCAGTACAAGCTGGTGCGGAACTCGGAATCCTGGCTAAATCGCAACGTGCAGCGGACTTTTATCTGTTCTAAGGCGGCAGTAAATGCCCTAGGAGAACTGAGTCCTGGCGGATCCATGATGCGCGGCTTTCAAGAGCAGTCAGCGGGACGTAAGTTGGCAGTGACTTTAAAGATAACTTTAAATAACAATCTTCATTCTTTAAAATAATTGAAATTTGCTTCTTCTTGGAATAACTCATTTCTAATTTATTTCATCCGGCCTACAGAACTTGTTCCCAGTGACTTCCAACGCGAGCTACGTCATTTGTATTTGTCGCTATCCGAGCTGTTGAAGCACTTCTGGAGCTGTTTTCCGCCCACCTCCGAAGAGCTGGAGGCGAAGCTGCAGCGTATGCACGAGACTCTGCAGCGCTTCAAAATGGCCAAATTAGTGCCTTTTGAGGTGGGTTCTTATATCCTATTCTTGGAATAGTTCACGAACTCCCATATCTTTCAGAATCGCGCCATGCACGAGCTCTCGCCGCTGCGCTCCTCGCTGACCCAGCACATGAATCAACTGCTGCGCACCGCTAACGGCAAGTTCGCCACCTGGAAGGAGAGGAAGCTGCGCAACACCAGGTAGCAAACGCCCAACGGAGGCGATCTCGAGCGTCTGCCACACACCTCAAGAACCATTATTATAGACTAAGATTAACTATAAGCGTATGCGGAACGCATTGGAATAAAACATTATTTGCAACTTGGTAGACCAGCCCCGTTTCCATGTCTATTTCAGGAGAATTCTATGCGTGGCGTCGTGACTGCGGTTATTTTAGAACTGCGGTTAATTTTGGTGCGTACCCGTGCCTGTCAATTAACAGAGCTCGCGATTCTATAAAGGTTGTAATTTGGGGCGCTAGGCGCTTCAGTTGGTTGGCAATTCTTGGTCGTGAAACAAAGGGCGAGAGAATTTTGTAAAAAATGGATATTAAAATATTCTTTTGCCTAATTGTTTTAAAGTTATCCTTTGTGGGATCCACTTTGTTATTTCAAACTAATTCTGAATTCGGTGTAAATATTATAATTATTATGAATTCTAAGTTTGTATGATTAAAGTCCTTAAATTTAGATATTCATGGCCATATCCGTGCCACTTACTTTGAAGAATCGCAATGTCTTCCTGTCGTATAATTACGAATTTAATTACTATCAGCCAGAGCATGTCTACAAGTACCCTCCGATATTGGTGAGTTGCCTGGAAAGTATCCAAGTTGATCCGTCTAATAATGATATATCGATCTGCTTAGATGGGTAACGATTGGGAGGATAGTTATTTGACGTATGGTACGACTGGAGGTGTGGATAGTAGCAGCAGTAGCAGTAGATCCTTTCCTTTTGTATACAATAACGATTCAACAAGGCTTCGACCTAGGCGGTCTTTGCCGATCATGAGTCGAACGAACTTCTATATAATGCTCGAGGATAAACTGGAGAGGTATGTTTTATTTTTTTAGATTACTTTGTAATTTATAATGTAATTATTTTGCAGATCAGGCTATCCTGCTAAGCCGTGTCTCCTTCGCTTAATTTGCGAAACCAATGCCTCAACACTTGGCCAAGTCAATGGACTCTTAGGCAGCATAGTGCATATCATATTCACGTAGGTGAAAGAGCTTTTCACAAACTGCTAATGGTGATGAAAGCTCAGCCCCAAGATGCTAACTGATAAAAGCGAAAGATATTTTTAGCACCACATTTACTAACAGGGGTTTCCTCTTTCAGACCCAGCAGCTCGAGTGACGAGAATTTGGACAAAGATTATTACCAAGCCGAATGGGATGGGCATCGGCATGGAGACTGCTCATCTTATGCGAGTCAATGCGAAGAGAATGTCTTGGACCTGATCTCAAGGCCGTTGTACGATGCTCTTCGGGAAACTATAGACAGACGGAATGGAAGGCAATAAACTGGATGATCGATCAGGCGCTTACAGTTTGAACTGCATTAAACCAATTCGGGCCGACACAGATTTCCAATTCTGGGTTTTAATTAACAGTTTCTTGGATACGCACCTTTCTTGCCGACTTTTGTCTAAAGCGGCCGCCAGTTGGTTTCAAAACGCTCTAAGTCGAACATCGGAATTTGATTACTATTGGATATAAGAGACTTTTGTATACCATGTACAGATCTTTGATCTTTCGCCCTTGTCTTTGCTTGTGTGCCATAATAATAAGCTTAAATTTGGTTAACTCTTCGCTGCTTTTTACCACTAACTCCGAATATGGGGTAATTTTGACACTGGTTTTTGTCCAGCAGTTTTCTGTAAAATGGTTTTTGCTTTGCAGATATTCATGGCCATATCAGTGCCCATTGGATTGCCGCATCGCAATGTGTTTCTGTCTTACAATTACGAGTTTAATTACTATCAACCGGAGCACGTGTACAAATATCCTCCGATTTTGGTGGGTTTTATACTGAAGTTCGCTTCTTAAGTCTTTTGATTGAAAGTGTTTTTTTTTAATGTTTAGATGGGTCAGGACTTTGAGGAAAGCTATCTGACATATCCTACGACGGGTCGTGAGGCTAATGGCAGGCACTGCCAAAACTGTACGGATTGGAAAATACAAGGAAATAACACTGAATCGAAAAATTCTTCAACAAGTGCTGCACCGCGTGAAAAACGAGCTTTAACATTAATGAGTCGCTCTGTATTTTATGCCATGTTGAGGGATAAGTTAAGAAGGTGGGTTCTATTATTACCAATAATCTCAAGTAGGTTACAATATAAACATACAAATTTTATTTAGGTCTGGTTTCAATGGTGAAGCCTGTTTGCTGCGCTTAATATGTGACACAAATGCCTCGCAACTGGGCGAAGTAAATGGTTTTTTGGGCAGTCTAGTCCACATTATATTTAGGTGAGTTTCTTAATTCAAATCACCTTTGATCTTTATTCAACGATCCGCACTTTTACAGTCCTAGTAGTTCGAAGGAGGAGCACCTGCCAAATGAGTATTACCAGGCCGAATTGGATGGCCGGGAGCATCAGGAGTGCTCCGCTTATACTAAAACCTGTGATGAAAACATCTTGGACCTGATTTCTGTGCCACTGGAACAGGCTCTAAGCGATATTGTAAGCCGACGCAGATGAGAATAAAGTGGACTGCTGAGAAGAACCCAAAAGTATCTTTCTGGGGGGGTTTACCTATCTAATTAGCGGGCACTCGCTTGGCAAGAGCCACGCACTTGCTGTTAGTACTTGGCTTCAATTGCAATTCAGTTGCTGTCTGAACATTGTGGAGGTCTATCGTGCGTGTCTGGCTTGAGAAAATGAATTTCCCTACATACTTTGCCTGCCTGGTTTTCCTTTTAACTGTTTATCTGGATATAACCAACTCCTTTGTGGCCTTTACAGCTTCCAGCACCCATGGTGTAAGCTCTTCAATTTATTACTTTACAAAAATAGTTATGATTTCAATCTTAGATCTTTGCCGCAATTGCTGTTCCGCTCGAGTTGCCCCATCGAAATGTGTTCGTCTCGTATAATTTTGAGGCCAACTACAATTTACCCACAAACTGGGAGAAATGGACAATATTTGTAAGTTTCATTTTCGGTTTGTTTACGGCTATAAAACGCCACATTTGTTGACAATTAACACGCTTTTGTGGCACAATTAACAGTTCAACCAGAATGGGAGTATTGTTTGGCTATTTACTCATGGTTCTTATTCCAGCAAAATGGTCCCATAGAATCGGAGGAAGTGGTTCAAGATACCGATACTGACACGGAGGCGGAGTCTGCCCGTAAGTTGGTTGATGGGTGCAAAAATTGCACGGTGGAGGAAAATGAGGTTGGTGGAGAGGAACAGGAAGAAGTTGAGGAATCCACAGAAGTAACCCACAAAGAACGTAAGGTTCGATCCCTGCTCACTCGCTCGAATATCTATCGCATATTCATAGATAAATTAAAGAGGTGGGTAAATGTTTCATTAAAAAATCTACGGTGCTAAGATATATATTTTTTAGGAGTGGCTTTCAAGGCGAATCTTGCTTGATACGCCTGATTTGCGAGACAAGTGCTGCTCAGTTAGACGAATTCAATGGCGTTTTGGGCAGTTTAATGCATGTCTTATTCAGGTATTATAAAGATATATTCCTAATGAACACACCTAATTTTTTTCTTATCAAAGTCCCAGCACATCCGAGTCTGAAGATTTGCCCCTTAAGTATTACCAAGCGGAACACGATGGTTGGAATAATCATTGTCATTTTTATGAACCAGGTTGCGGAGAGAGTATTCTAGAGCTTATATCAGAACCCTTTGAAGATATTTTAAAACATATTGAAAGCAATAAAATATAGAACAACAATTTTTATTTAAAACTTTAGCTTGTGTAGAACCTACTGGTTGACCTAATTTGACTTACTGGCTTTTCAATTAGCAACTTTCGCTGCTCGAAACTAGAAATTCTTAATTGGATCATCACTTCTAGCTAGAAAGAAAACGTTTTCACTTTGTCTTTTTCAAGAATGCCATTTCAGTTGAATGAGGGCAGTTGTATACAATGGATGAGTATAGGACCCTCCCAGTCCTGTTGCTTTTTGTCCTTTTCCAGACTTCACAGGGCAAATTCGTTTGGAGTACTGGAGGGGCATCATCGGTGAGTTAATAATTTATTTCGCTTAAAGATCCAATATCTAAATGTATCTCCATTATTTATGACATGGTCAGCTTTTTGTGGCCATAGCTCTGCCTTTGGATTTACCAAATAAAGAAGTTTTTTTGTCCTACAACTTTGAGGCTTCCTACGATTTGCCCAGGACCTGGAATAAGAAGCCACCATTTTTGGTAAGATTTCTATTGGAATACAAGTTGAAAATAATAATTAATTAAGTACTATTTTTCTTTGCTCAGCGTCATGGCAATGGCACTAATGATGAAAGTTTATTAAGTGATCACCATGGCCACCATCAGTTTGATGATTTTGTCTACGATGACTACTACGATGATGACCAACATTCTGGACACAAACATAAGCATAAACATCATAAAGATAAGAAAAAGAAGACTAAACCGAAACCTGGAACTGGTGAAAAGCCACTGAAAAACAAGCCCAAACATAAACACAAAAAAAAGCATAAGGCCAAACCGAAACCCAAACCACCACCAGAGGAGGAAGAGGAGGATGACTACAAGGACTTCTTCCAGGGATTTCCCATAGATGGCATGGGCGAACCCGTGGGCAGAGATCGTGAAAAGAGATCCCTGCTCTCAAGATCTAAGTTCTATGAGATAATCAGTCATCGTTTCGAAATGTAAGTAATATTACCAATTTCAAGAGTTTTCTTAACCCACTATTTTGATATAATTTCTAGGCATGGCTTAGGCTTGGGCGATCGCTGTTTATTGAGATTGATTTGCGAGGCGAATAGCTACCAATTGGGGGATCTCAATGGAGTGCTGGGCAGTTTGGTCCATATAATGTTCAGTCCCAGTACTTCTCGATACGAGGCATTACCTAAGCGTTATTATATCGCCGAGTTGGATGGCCGGAATGACAACTGCGGCGGTTATCATCCGCAATGTCACCATAATATTCTCGACTTGATCACGCAACCCCTGACAAATAAAGCCAAAATGCATTAATATACTTTCTAGATTTCTTAGAAATATTAGAAAGTCACGCTATGTATTTTTCATGAACATTTTCAGCGCTGGCCAAGGACAATTTTTCGCATAGGACTTGGCCTCTTGGCACATCCTGTTATTCCGTTGCCACATTTTATCTGGACAGGTGAATATCAGGCGAGCATAGGCACAAAGGCTGTAGAAGAGGGCGTGTCTGTCGCAGGCTTCGCTCTGACGACTCAATGGAGACAGCTCCTGGTATTTGCTCCTCACCACCGACGAACACCTGGCGAAGTTCGAATCATATACCTCGATGGTGGGTCCACTGGCAAAAGCGCGTTCCAACATGGGACGAATTTTCGCCTGAACCAATCGGTTTCCCTGCAGAGCTGAGCTGGCATTAAAAATGCAGGCCAGGCGGCACTTAATGGGATTATTCAGACAGTTAACTAACTTTACTTTTTATATAACTTTATTACTCACACTTGCCTCAGGTCCCGAACTATGGCATTCTTTATTATAAACTCCCCAATTTGGCATAGGTGCTAAGCAACAAACATGTACATTCTATTAGAAAATAATTAATTTTATATCAAGAAGAGTAAAAAGGCTGTGTCACTTACCTGCACAGATTTAGGAGCTGCCTTGCACTTGGCAGCTTCAAAAGGAAATGTTAGTTCCCAAAAAATCAAGGCAACAAGTATACGCCCTGACTGCATAGCTAAAGCTTCAATAGTCGAATGAATTAACTCAATGATGAAAAATATGTTTGCATGTGATCAGCAAAAAGATTAGATGGATGATATCCCATACCTACACTTTAACCCACTGATGTCGCTAGGCATTAGCTTAGTACCTTACTTCATTTGGCAGTAAAACAAAAAGTTATTTCTTTTGTAAGTCCAGGCATTTTCCTTTTTTTTTCCAAATTTTCGTTTGATCCTGTTCTGATGATAGAGTATTATCTTCAAAATGTCTTCTGTTGTGCTGCAGTTGGTGGGCTTTCTGTGTCTTCATTTGATTGTGTATAGTGCCACCAGTGAAGTTGTGGGAATTCACAAATGTACGGAGCTGCTGAACACCCAAAAGTTGGTGTTCTGTTGTGGAAAGTCCTTTCTTGATAAGTTTTTATTTGTGGGCTCCAATTGTACTTCCTATTGGGATGACTTTGGACCTGTAAGTAACATTTCAGTAAATAATTTTTAAGTGCTGAGCAAGGAAACTTCCGCAGTGCCGCTATGAGTGTCTTTACAAGCACTGGGACCTTCTTGATCAGGATAACAAGATTAAGAAGCCGGAACTATATATGATGATCACAAGCTTGTACAGTCCCTTGAATGGTTATCATAAATATGGAACCGCCTTGAAGGCTGCTCACGAGACTTGCGAGGCCTTGGGCTCCAGGCACGCCGACTTCTTGTTGCTCTTCAACAACCAGGTGGCGGATCATCTGGGCATGGGCTCCTCCAACTGCTTGCCCTATGCCATGCTCCATGCCCAGTGCACTACGATCTATGTGACCGCCGACTGTCCCAGCGAATTCTGGCGGGAGGAGACGGAGTGCAATGATCTGAAAAGAGTGCTGGCCAGTTGCACCAAGAAACTGGACGAAAAGAGAGAAGTCGAGGAAAAAGATGGCTTGCAAGATAATGGGAGTGATCATTTATTTTCGGAGGGATTCCAAGTGCTTTTGACCAGTTTTCTAACCCTGATTATCTCAAGGTTCTTGTCCGATTCCTAATATTTCCCAGAGATGAAGGATGTTTCATTCTTAAAATTATATCTTAACTGGCTAAATAATAGGTATCGCCTCTAAATTTCGGTGCGGTTTTAAAGTTTCTAATTGTTCAAGCGATTGCATTTAAACTGATTTAATTCAGACAGTATAATTGCATTTGTCTGGCTCAGGTCGAGCCCCCAATCGAACTTATTGTTGGACTTTGACCCACTTGAAATTCACCACCGTCCATCACGATGACTGGTAATTTTGACTCACGCGACCGCCGTTTAAAATGTTTTCGCTCTGCTCGATTAATTAGTGGATCGCTTCGAAACTGGAGTTATAAATTAAGCGGTTAAAGGCAGACTAAGCTCAGACTGACTGAAATAATGGCCTGGAATATAGCTCTGCTGATCTGCTGTTTGGTGGCAATGGTTGGGAGCACTACCACGGATGTGGACTGTACTCTTCGTCAGGATTTCAATGTGAGTTTAATTGAAAAAGGAATACCAACTTAGAATTCTAAAAACCACAAAAATTACTTATATTTCAGACCGTAAAGGACTGTTGTGCTTATCCTACATTTAGGTTTGATAATTTCAAGAATCAATGTGGCAAATATATGCCAGTTGGTGCTCCCAAAGTTTCCCCCGTAAGTATTTAAACATATACCATTTTTTTTGGTACATTTAGTAACCCATATGTTTTTAATAGTGCCTGTATGAATGCATCTTTAATGTGACCAACACCGTGGTGGATTCAGTTATTGATCCTGAGAATGCCAGAGTTTTTCTTGAGAGGCTTTTTGGTAATAATCAGGACTTTCTGGATGCTTATTTTGATGGTCTAATGAGTTGTACGGATTCTGTCCAAGAGATGATGAAGAATAAGAGACCGCGATCCAACAGTAGTGGCAAACAGTGCTCTCCATTGGCAGTATTCTATGCGATTTGTGCCCAGAGATACGTCTTTAACCACTGCCCGCCATCCAGTTGGTCCGCAACTGAATCATGTGAAATGGCCCGATTGCAAAATATGAACTGTCCAAGTGCGAGATCAACACGTGTTTCTGGCTTTAAAAAAGTTTAGCGCTATATGCGGTAATAAAAAAATTAAATGAGCGTATTACTTTCATGATGGGAAGTTAGAAAAGTAAATGGGCCAAACCGAATGTTGTTAGGACATCCGGTTCGGATTGTATATATGGGATATGGGGGAATGCATGAAAGGCAGAAGTTACCAGAAATGCTTCACCTGCTGACTTGGGTTCTACTATTCACACCAGCTTTTCAGGCTGCAGAGAAATCCTGCTCTGAAAGACCAGATGTAACTGTAAGTATAATACTTAAAGCCTAGTTAGGATACTGAATATCCATATTTTCTAGGCCTTGAAAAATTGTTGCAAGCTGCCTAACCTGGATTTCTCAAGCTATAATTCCAAGTGCGGTCAGTTTTTGATTAATGGGGTTCATGTAACACCAGTAAGTGAAATCTAAAAATGAAAATATAGTTAATTGATTAATTAAATCTAAAATTACAGTGCAGCTTTGATTGTATTTTCAAAGCGGCAAATGCTATAAACGGCACAAGTTTGGTGATAGAAAACGTCGAAAAGATGATGCGAACCATTATGGACTCTGATGAATTTCTACAGGTCTATATGGGCGGTTTCAAGACCTGTGCCAGTCAGGAGCAGGTTATGATTAAGTCCTTGAAACGTCGCCGCGTGCCCGTCACTGGAAGATGTGCCTCCATGCCATTGATGTACGGTCTGTGTGCCCACCGGTATTTCTATCGCAATTGCCCGGAAAGTGTCTGGAGCAAGACTGCCGGCTGCAATGAGGCCAGGGAGTACAACATTCGTTGCGACGCTTTCTAACTGGCTAGCCCTTTAAAACGAAATAAATCACATATTTCCAGCTGCTTTTATCACTGTGTGATGATATTTATTCGGCTTAGTTAAAGAGTACATCCCGCCAGGTGGGTTTTTCTTGGTATCCAAAGACTTCTTGCCCAGATGAACAGCCCAATTGGTTCATAGATTCATCTCCTTCTCCCTCCATATTTATGTTGGCTATTAAATAAAGTCGTAAGCATTTTTCCTAGTATGCATTATGGTTTTGATTCTCACCTAAATCATCCAAACTCATGCCCAAACGTTTGGCATGTTGCATTACAGCTTTCATCAGCAGATTGGTATCCACAATACCGTCTTGCTGTACATCTTGCAAAGAGATCATGATATCCTCACCAATATTCTCCTCAAATAAATCCTGTCTGTCTGTGGACAATTCGTGGTCTCCTTCGTAAGACTAAAAGAGATTAGGATTTTTATGTTTATCCATAAGTAAGTTTAAGGTTATTTACCTCAGGACCTATCACAAAGTCCTGGAAGGCGGCTTGAACAGTCGACCAGAGCAAAAGGCAGCTGACAAAGGTTAACTGGTTCATGGCAGGTTAATAGACAACTGTTTCCCAATCGAACAGCGAACTTTGACTGATCATAAAACCCAATGGAAGCAGACGGAAAGCACTCTTGCCCATTTGTCATGGTCAATTTGCAGCCTAATGGTGAACATATAAAGGTCTGATGTTAATGATATTTAACAAGAAAGGAAAGCTAACTTCGGGCGGAGCCGAAGTTGATATACCCTTGCAGAATACTCTGTAAATTATATTCTCCAAAATTATTCATGTGATGCATTCTTAATACTCATAAAAAATCCCAACTTCCTAACTTTAAAAACACCAAAGTTATGGCATTTCCAATCGTTCAGTTATATGGCAGCTATAGGATATAGTCGGCTGATCCTTATGAAATTTGGTAGGTCGGATTGATTGGCCAAATTTAAAACCCATAGAAAATCCCAACTTCCTAACTTTACAAACACGAAAGTTATGGCATTTCCGATCAATCTGTTATATGGCAGCTATAGGATATAGTCGTCCGATCCCGGCCGTTCCGACTTATATACTGCGTGCAAAGGAAAGAAGGGTGTGTGCAAAGTTTCAATTCGATAGCTTTAAAACTGAGAGACTAGTTTGCGTAGAAACAGACAGACGGACAGACGGACAGACGGACAGACAGACGGACAGACGGACAGACGGACAGACGGACATGGCTATATCAACTCAGGAGGTGATCCTGATCAAGAATATATATACTTTATAGGGTCGGAGATGTCTCCTTTACTGCGTTGCACACTTTTGACCAAAATTATAATACCCTCTGCAAGGGTATAAAAAGCAAGCATCCTATTAAACTTAATGAACGAAACTTTTACTTTAAATGTTTGTTTACATTTTATAAATATGTAAATCTATATGGGCCATCAACTGCTGGGCAGCGGAACATGCGGCAATGGGTTGCACTGTTCGGCGAATTCCTTGGCCAAATTGCAGGGTTTTTCATTTTTCCACATTTTTGCAGGGCAATTAAGGAAAGTCTCGGCATTCACACAGCTATATATTATTCCGGCAAAAGGTGAACAGCCATGGGGCAGGACTTTATAGGACTCAATGTTCGATGACTTCATGTGTCCTTTAACTGGGGAATATCAGTGAAACTATAATTAATTTTTAAAGGTAGTGGCGACCATAATTTAAACGCACCGTTGGACAGGCAGGACTCAAAAGAGTGTACTATTTGGGTAACGATATCCTGATCCCGTCGATGAACATGTTGTTCCAAATACTGCTTAACTATCTCCATTCTTATTTTTCCATTGACCATAGCTCCCGTTTCCCGATAGATACAGTCGGGATAACACTGAAATAGTTACAGTACTTAAAGGATACACTTCCCTTAAAAACATATGACTACTTACCAGATGGGCAAAGCTGGGATATTTTGAATTGGCCGACTTCAAACCACTCACGTATTTGTGGCACTTCTGGGGCACATCTCCCATATCCAATTCTGGAGTTCGACAGCAAGTGTTTATGTCCTGAAAGGATGACTAATTATTTAAGGAATTGTGCCACCATAAATTTCCTCTCACAAAATTATTAAAGTTCGGCGGCGCTGAACAGTTAAAGGCCGCCTGAGAACATTCCAACAATAGGAGCAGAAAACCAGAAAAAAAGATTGATTTTTGCATATTTTTAATACAGTGATTAATCTCCACCGTGGTGCCGCGAAATGAATAAAATTTTTCTAGCCCACCGCCAGCCGCTTTATATAGCCAAATTTGGCCCGTTTTTAATGGGCTTGTAATGAAGTCGGGTCGTTTGCCATTGTTTGTTGGTTCAATGCGTCTGCCGAAGGCTGAGAGCAAACAGCAGCCGGCTCACAAAGGTTGACTGACTGATGACTGGACTCGATTCCACTCGATTATTTGGCAGACAGCTCGTGCGTGACAAGACTTGGGGAAATACCAGAAGCTGCCGCAAATTGGGCAAAAATAATACGAATGGGCGATAAAAGCGGGATATAGCCGACTGACTCATATCGAAGGCATTCAGGTAAAGCTGCGGCTAATCCTTTCGCTATTCCGTTACATCCTAATTAGAGCTGCGTGTAATTAATGAGAATGTGGAAAGACGAGACCAGAGGCACCGAGGCGTTGAAGATGCCAGCTAAGTAATTGTTCAGAGCTCCCACCACCGACTGACATGTGTGTGTGAGGTGCACTGGGAGAAATGGCAGCTAGGTTTTGAGATATGTGACATTTTCGAGCTCTACTCAGGTAGATGTAATTATGATACCAATATTAGTATTTTCAGGTAGAGGGCAGAATATGAATACCAAAATATTAATAAACACTTAAAATTACCCAGCCACATCTGTGCACAGATGGTTTGAAGAAAAAAACCTAGCCACATAAGTTTTTAAGAACCAAAATCAGTTTTGAATTGTAACTCAACGAATGTGAATGTATTTTTTTAAGATTGCTAATTTGTTGGTTTTTATTATATGCAAAAATCTAAAGCCAATTTATTTATTTAAATTCTTTTAACACCATTTACAAAAAAAAACCAGTCACCTGTCTAGTTTGTGTCTAATTGATTTTTTACTATAAATAATTATATTGGTACCTTCTGTTTAGGCCTCTAGCCTTTTTGGTGAGTATTTAAATATCAAAAACAATGTTGTTTATTAAGATATTCCCTATTCTTTAGCAAACTCTTTAAAAATGTGGGATATGCTAGAGCAGAGTTATTTCGGGGACGCCACAGATGTGGACTACGAAGCAGTGGCTTCCCCATGGACAGGATCCCTCGACGAGCTTCGGGATCAGATGAACCGAATCGATGGGCACATCTACAAGCGTACTACTCGGGAAGGTCATGTTGAGCGAGATCCGGTGCCGGAAAAAGCCCGAGTGTCCATAAGATTCAGGGGTTACTGGGAGGGCGAGGATGCTGCCTTTGAATCTGCGAAACTGCGAGAATTTGAGACTGGTGGGGATATGGTGCTCAAAGGTCTGGAGGCTGCTGTTCGAACCATGCGGCCCTACGAAAAGGCGGACTTTGTGATATCCAAAGAGCTGCTCTTCGAGGAGATGGGCTCTTCGTCCCACATCAAACCCAAGTCGGATGGGCTGATCCAGGTGGAGGTCATCGACTACTCGCCGATCGCAGTTATCGAAATCCCCATAGAGAATCTCGACAAGTTCCAAATGGTCTATCCCCAGGCAAAGGATTTGTACAAGAAAGGCAAGATTTGGGTGAAGCGGTTGCGTTATCCCAATGCGGTGACCGCTTTTCAGGAGGCTATCAAATCTCTGAAGAAATGCCGGATGGCCAATTCCGATGAGCAGCGCCAGCAAACCGATCTGCTGATTCTCCTTTCTCTAGGTCTGATGATTTGCTTCAATAATACGGGGAAACCGAAGTGGTCTTGCAACGTGATGAAAGACGTACGCCGTCTGTCTGGGAATAGTACCCCCTGGAGGACGCTCTTCCAGGAAGGACGTGCTTTGGCTGAATTGGGTGAATACGAGCGTGCCCTCAATTCCTATAAGGACGCGCTGAAAAAGCAGCCGGATAACGAGTATATCAAAGATGAGATTATCAGCATCACAAAGAGGATCACCAATCTCCAGGAGGGTAGACGAGAGCTTTGGAAGCGAGCCACGAACATGGCAGATGAAGATGATTGATCCGGCAAGGAAGCGGGAACTTAGAAATTATAAATTAATTAAATAAACAAAACAATTAGAAATCTGCAAAAAAAATCACATAATTAATAAACATTTAAACCAATTTTAAACATTTACAAGTTTATAGTTACTTTTCTATTTCGATTTCTTTATTTTGAGAGAATTTAACATACTTTTCTATTACTATTAATTAGTTTTAAAAGAATCTAGCATGCGCCTTTTACGATTTACGAATATAAGCGGGTAAGAATAGTTTAATCTTAGATTTTGAATCTGAAAATATAAAGTTAAAGTAGAAAACCTGCTTATATACATTTGTTCAGTGTAAATATATGGGAACTTTTCTTTTGTGAGCCTGTTTTGTCTTCTGCTCAGTGATTTGCTCCTTATGTTTCTAACCACTAAGCTGATGGCTTTTTGGGCATAAAACGATTTCAACGAAGCTGCTTTGTACTTAAGGTGAGCTTAAATGCTGTGGGAGTACATTATTTGAATGGAACTAAGGCAACTTCATAATCCTTAATGAATTAAAACGGGCTTATCAAAGTTACGCACTCAGATTGGTTTTAGTTTTCCAATTTCCTCGGCCATATCTTGTTAATTGAAAAAACATTTTCCATACCACATCCAAACAATGCACGCAACAAAGCTGATGCATTCAACTGATTCCCTGGGTGGTCCTGCAAGGAATTAAAAAACATTGAGGTAGAAAGTGTGACAAACATTAAAAAAGAGAAGAAAAGCGGGGCAAAAAAATCGATTGAAATGCGTGTGACATTAAATATGTATGAGACAGGACAAACGCTTTAATGCGTACGGGGAACTGGAGAATCGTGCCAGCAGAGAAACACAGAGAATCGGAGAAACAGAGAAAAGACGGAGGGGGAGGAGGACGATACAGGACAACGAGAACATGTCTTTGCTTTTGGCATGGAGAGAAAACATTTTTAAATTGGAATTTAAATGCTCCTGAGTGGCAGTTGACATTAGCATTTGTTTGAAAATCAAACAGTTTGGATAAGGATGTCGCCACCCCCACAAAATGTCCTGCAACCCTCATGTGTCACACGCATTCCAAGGCCCGCACCAGCCAGAGCATCCGTCTAAATGTTTATCACTGTAATATAAAATTTACCAGACGGGGGAAAAAAAGCCTGTAAATAAATATGTTGCCTTTGTTTTCTCTACAATTTAATTTCCGACATTTTCCGGGAACCATTTGCCACACAGGCCCAGGCATATTGATATTTCAATAACTGTCAGTCGCCGTGGGGCTGCCACTTGAGTTTAATTTGATTAGGCCACGTGAGAGGTGTTTTGTAGAAGCATTGCAAAACTCGCAATTAATTCAGCCTGCGACTTCAAAGGACCAGCCCTCCTGGTGTGTCACATCCGTATTATCTCTCTGCCGAATCCGGAGTATCCCTTTTCCTCATTCCCTAAACAAACAGGCAGCGAAATGCTGGGCAAACATGGGTCCCAACAAATATTTGCATAAATCAAATAGGCAGATTTTCAGGCATTAGAACTGCAATCGAATCGGTCCTTGTTTGAGGACCTTTCCATCCCCAACCCCCCTTCCCCCCTGCGGTTCCACCTGTTGCCTGGCGGAAAGCTTTGGCAACAGCTTGTGGAATGCAGCTTTGCGAGCTTTCCCCGTGTGGATTCCAAAATTGGCGCCTTTTGGTAAGAACGCGAGGCTTGTTAAGACACATCCTTCGGGCCTCCCTTCAGTTATCAGCGGAATGTGAACGAGTGCGGTTCGGTTCGGAATTTCGAATTTTACGGAAACCATTCAAAATCGTTTGAGTGGAAACAAATATTTGAAATATGTGCCAATGCGAAGAATGGGCATTTTAATAAGCCAATAAATGAATAACAAATAGCTGCCCTATTTAATTCAGAAAACTTTTTAAAGTCAACGGCCCTTTGTGGTTGAAATAAATTCCAGTGTCGCTATAACAAATAATCCCGCATATAAATGTGAACACAATAGAGTTTTTGGCCCAGTGTGTGGGCGTGTGTCAATAACCAAGGCAACTATCAAACACGCCCTCTCCCGCAAAAACAGCTTAAACATAATCATTTCGCAGCTTAGAAGGCGTTAAACGCATTTAAGCCGGGTCAAGTAAGTGGTCGAAAGGACAAAGGACCCTGGGCATTGTGGCTTCGGTGGTCAGTTAAAAAGTGCCCCAGTGCCAGTGTTAAGCACAAAAAAAAAAACCAAAGGATACCAGGGAAAATAGAGGGAGTGGTCAAGGAATCCCATTCTGCGGATACCAGCTTAGTTAGCAAAGAAGGTAGGCAATTTCTGTGCGTAAGGGAAAGGACCACAAATTGCGGTTAATTAAAATGCCAGTGCATACATACGCTCACCTACTGAAAACAATACAAATCGGTTACCAAAGCGAAAATTGTGCGGCTGAAAGAGTCGAGATGAGGGGTTTTTGGGGGTCTATTGTTTTGCATGTTTGCAGTATCGATTGGTTAAGTTACAGCCCGAAATCAGCCATCCCCCCATCCGCCCATAAACTAAGTGATAACCAGGAAGGACAAGATGGACCCGACTTTATGGACTTCCGCTGCAAGCTGAGTAAATCTCGGCCAAATCTCCCTGGCATTTCGGCAACTTGTTATGCATTAAACCAAATTTTTATTAGACCAATAAATAACAGATTTGGCGGTTAAGTTCCCTTCTTTTGTGGCGGATTTTTATGGGCTTATGCACGGACTATCCTGAGAAGTGGAGATCCCTCACGTAGGCTGAGGTATCCAACTGCAGGCGCCTGCACGTGCCGCGTACAATGGGCGGAAGGCAAAGGAGAGCCGTTAACGGCCAGACAATAAAACGCAACACTTGTTGGCAATCGCCAGAGTGTCTGCCCCATCCTCCTGCCACCGGATATGTGCTGACTTAAGCATTGGCAGTGGCCAGCAGATCAGGTTCTGGCTCAGTCTCATGCGGAAATGGAAATGAAAATGGCAGTGCGTGCCTGCAAATTATGATGTTGGCTTGCCCCCAGTCTAGACTGGCCATTCCTTATCGGCCTCTGAGGAAGCTTCAATAAATTCCCATTCATAAAATTTAAGCGGCCAACAAGGATGAATAAAAGGAGCCATTCATTTACTTAGCCTTGTACGATATGTATGCTGATTATTATATATTTCCCCAGCAAATTTTCTTTCTGTATTCCCGATCGAATACATTGTTTCCACGCTTAAATGAGCAATTTAATTACAAACTTTCTATACGCCTCCATGGCTGCCTTTGGCCATGGGGCGTATACGTAATGTGCTGCTGGTCTCCTGTGTGGCATGTTTATAAATTGTAAATGCTTCGCTTTTTTACCACTGCTGCTCTGGCAGTTTATGCATATAAAATGTAATGAGCTACATTAATGAGAACCGAAAATAGCACTTTGCAATGACGGTGGCAATTGTGAAAGTACAAGCGGAAAAAAACTGACTTCAATGGCTTGTAAAAACTGGAATTTAATCTTTTTTGCGCATACTTTTGTGGGATAAGTGCTAAATGCGAACGCTTGCCACTATTCGCACTGTTATTATATTTTCAATCCTCTAAAGAAATCCCCGGCAATTGCGAGCAAACATTTATAAGCATTATATGTATAAGCAGCCGGAAATTGCTGAAACTCTCACATGGGCGGGAATAGAAAGTAAAGAACACACAAGCAACAATCCCAACAATCCCCCGTTTTTTGTTGTGTCGCCTTTGGCAAATCCATTGTGTGCAATCGCACGAGATTAGATACAATCTTCTATAATGGGATGTGGAAAAAGGAGGCAGAGGAGCAGAAGGAACGATGTGTGATTTGTCCAGCGTGTCTACCAGACCCATTTCTTATGCTGGCGGATATTTCTGGTAATGTCCTTTTTTATGCCGCCGTTGATTCGTCCAAGCTGAATGTGTTTTTGCTTGTTTTCCCGCCGGGCGTACATTCGTCAAATTGACTGGCCATAAATGAGATTTGTCCATGCGAGCTGTCGGAATGAATTTGCATTTACATTCCGATATGAAATGATTCGTGTCTTAGTTGGGTTCTTGGACCTTTCTCCAGACTCAATTGAAATCCAATATGCAATTAGCAGTTGTGGCCATAATTTTAGCCTTCTAATTTTGTCTGACTTAATTTATGAGGTAATTAGAGGCGGTCCTTTTCTCTTTTTTTCATTTTCAAATATTTTCAACTTAAATTTGCGGCTGGTATATTGCTGTCTTAACTCATCTGTGTTGGGCTGTAAAGGAGGCAACGCGGCGTATGTGTTAAAAGTAACGGAGCGGCTAATGAAGCAGGACCTTGGAAAACTCCGGAAAAGACGTGCAGGCATGTTCTGTACAGTAATAATCAGCCAGTCTTTTGTTTTATGTGCATACGTTAATTTACGAGAAAAACAAAAAGGAGCAACAATGGACCAGGAAAATACGAAGGCAGACACAGTGGGAGCCAGAAGTAGAGCACCCAAGCTGCGGGCGGAATTTTCAATTTGCCCGAGGGTTTAATATTTCATGAATTGTGGCTGGAAATTCCAGTGCCAATTAGAAAATCGCTCGGGGAAAGTGCGGTCCGAGTAAATCGGAAATTCCACAGAAAGTAATTGGCTCGGGTTGGGTAGCAATTCGAAGAAATCCTTTTTAAGCATTGGTTTCTGGTTTTCCCCTGGGAATATTGTGGTTTCAAGTTTATTTAAAATTTACCAGGACTAAGTAGTAAGTGGTAACTGCTTCCGCTTTGATTTTAAAGGGTGCAGACAACTTTTTTGGAGCACTATACAGAGTAGCACCTACATATTTAATAATACGTATGTGTGTGTCTTATTTCCTGCCCTGTTTTATGTCATGCATTAATGTAACGATGCATCATTTATGCCATTTATTATCAGATCATAAATGTGAGATTTCGTCTCTGAGGCAGAAGAACCCAAAACAAGGCAACCCAGCCAACAATCTTTAGCAGGAAGTTAGCGTTTCTAATTTCTATCACCATCAACCTTGACTCGGGCCCTTTGACTCCATTTTTATGGCCCCATATCAGTACCGAAAACAGGCCTCTGATCTGCTGACTTTTCTGTCCGCCTTTGATGGCAAAACTAATGAATTTTTATGGCACTGGGCCTGTGCATTTACTTATCTGGCCACCCTGCTTTCCATGGAAATGTTCTTCGACTTAAAGCTCACTCCCCGCAGAATTTATGGTCCTTTAAGCCAGCCACGAAGTGGGCGTGGCCCGGACTCGGTGAAACATGGCCAATGCAATTAACACACACAGGCCAAAAGCCGCAATCTGTGGTGGAGCGGGCAGAAGGGTTGGCGATTGAACTTTGCCCGTCAGCTTGCTTTCAACCAACCGCAGGGGAATCCCCTAACAATTGAGGGAATTATAACTTTCTGATTAAAGGAATTCTGCAAGGGAGATCTAAGACTTTCTATATTCGCTTAAAAAAAATCAGCAAACATCCGATTTACTACTGCATATATTATATTAATCCATGCAGCTAAAACCTAAGTTGTTGTATCCTACTTAGAAGTACTCAATTTAGCAACATTTGAAATTTGAATAAAGTTTATTTTAACATACAACTTGAAATGCTACTATTTAAATAAAAAGAAATATAAAATTCATTTCAGAATAGCATAGCTTTAAGCACAAACAAACGCATAATACAATTTAAGTCGGAAAATTATAAAATAAAACAGCTTAGACTGGGTAAATGCGTTGATGTCACTAAACTAAAGTTGCGATATTATAATGTACAGAAAAGGTTTATGAATTAGAAAATGGTATGACTTATATTTTAAAAATGAAATCCTTGCTTATATATCTTATGTTGAAAATGATATATTTTTGAAAATAAACCTTTAAACTGGTTTATTTTAGTACCTGAAGTGGCAGTGCTGAGTGGCAGGATGTGGTAGAATGAGTGACCACAACCACATCAATTCGGTGAATGCCAGCGGGAGTGATCCCCTCCTGGAGCTGCACAACCTAGCAGACATCGGCGAGAGTGTAGAGCTGCAGTGTCTGGTGCAGGAGCACATCGAGGCCTCGACCTATGGCAACGCCAGTGACCACTGCCTCACCCAGTTCGACTCGATCCTGTGCTGGCCAAGGACTGCCCGCGGAACCCTGGCGGTGCTCCAGTGCATGGACGAGCTGCAGGGGATTCATTACGATAGCAGCAGTAAGTGAGAGTGAATCACGCTACCCTTTGACATTTTCTTACACTTGGAAAAACTTAGGACTTTTATGAGATCTTCAACAACAGCTAAGTTTAATAATGACTCACTAAAAATTAATAAAAATCTTATTAAAAGTTCGGTAATATAAGAACGATAAAGTATGCGTTCGTAACTAGAGAATTATGTAGTGTATAAAAAATTTGCTTAAACATTTAACATCTGCATTAAGTCATCTTAAACATGGCTTTAAGTCCTTGTTATCCTCCAAAAAGTACAATTTCGATTGAGACAAACAAGAGTTAATAGCATCCAGTCTATTTTGAAATTGTTGACCTTTTCTTTGCGTGCCTTTTTGAACCCGCCCAGAGAATGCAACGAGGTTTTGCCACGCCAATGGAACCTGGGAGAAGTACACCAACTACGATGCCTGCGCCCACCTGCCCGCCCCCGAATCCGTGCCGGAGTTCGAGGTCATCGTGGAGCTGCCCACCATTATCTACTACATCGGTTATACCCTCAGCCTGGTCTCGCTCTCGCTGGCGCTGATTGTTTTCGCCTACTTCAAGTGAGTCGACCCCCCCGTGGTCTGGTGACCCCAATAGCATTGCCTGGCATTTATTTTTGCTTACCCCCTCCCCCTTCAAATGCCCCGCCCATCTCGTTGTGCCACAGGGAGCTGCGTTGCCTGCGCAACACCATTCACGCCAATTTGTTCTTCACGTACATCATGTCGGCTTTGTTCTGGATACTCTTGTTGTCCGTCCAGGTGGGTATTATGTCCGCGAGATAATTGCAATTGCAGTCTTATTAAATCATACTTGAGTGTATATTAATACCGAGCAATAAGCGTTGCTGACGTTCTATAAAGCAATAGTTATTTAATAAGGCTTACCCCTTAATCTTCAGATATCCATCCGGAGTGGCGTGGGCAGCTGCATTGCCCTGATCACCCTCTTCCACTTCTTCACCCTGACGAATTTCTTTTGGATGCTGGTGGAGGGACTGTACCTGTATATGCTGGTGGTGAAGACCTTTTCGGGGGACAATTTGCGATTTAATATCTACGCCTCCATAGGCTGGGGTAAGTCTGAATGTCTCTCCATGTGGGCGGCCAATTAAGTTCCCCCCCCCTCCTGGTGACAGGTGGTCCGGCCTTGTTCGTTGTCACTTGGGCGGTGGCCAAGAGTCTGACGGTCACTTACAGCACCCCCGAAAAGGTAAGTCTGCTTTCGGATTACAGCCAGGCGGCCCATTGAGTCTTCTCTTCTTTCTGTTGCCTTTCTGACAGTATGAAATCAACTGTCCCTGGATGCAGGAGACCCATGTGGATTGGATATACCAGGGACCCGTCTGTGCCGTGCTAATCATCAATCTCACCTTCCTGCTGCGCATCATGTGGGTGCGTATGGCCTTACACGGCAAAAAATATATTTAAGTGATTTAAGACACCTTCAAAACTAATATTTATTATGGTTTTCCTGCCACAAAATCCACTTAACTTATTCTTTGTATAATCATTTCTTATTTAATGAGTTAGGTAATGCATTGTATACAATTCTTAAAAAGGGGTTCATTACTTGTTAATGACTGGCAATGGATCTATATTTTAGTTAATAGATACATAAATGAAACTCATTTTTCCATGACTGTTTGCTGAGTGTGCATTGTCAAAAAAGTAAGCCAGATTATCAAGTTCCTTCGCTTTTAGGTTCTTATCACAAAGCTGCGCTCGGCCAATACAGTGGAGACTCGTCAGTATAGGAAAGCAGCCAAGGCCCTGCTGGTGCTCATCCCCCTTTTTGGCATCACCTACCTGGTGGTGCTCGCTGGACCATCGGAATCTGGCTTAATGGGTCACATGTTCGCCGTACTGAGAGCCGTTTTACTCAGCACTCAGGTGGGTTTTGTCTGCCAAAGCCCAAAGCTCTTTTTTTTTGCTAAAGGAATGTGTACGTCACAGGGCTTCTCGGTGTCGCTGTTCTACTGTTTCCTCAACTCGGAGGTGCGAAATGCACTGAGACACCACATTTCCACGTGGCGGGACACGCGCACCATCCAGCTGAACCAAAACCGACGGTAAGTACTTCTAAGTTTTAAGTTTGCTCACAGTAAAAGCATAATCGGGTATTTAAGAAAGCGAATTAAAAACGTTGTGTTATAAAAATTAAATACGACCTCGAGCTTGGCAAGCAATTAAACTTAGATTTATGTATTTATTTACGGTTTACTAAAACCAATACGAAAAGTTTAATTTATGAGTTTTCGGATGTTTAATGGTACCTAAGAATGCAAGGGTTTTAAATCCTAACAATAATTATTTTAAATTTAGGAATTTTATATATGTATTCATTACCTATTATTAATATTATAAGAACTTAGATAATATCAATTTCTAGAACAATATTGCATGTGTCATTAAAAATGCAGTTTTTAAAACCATTAAAAATGTCATATTTAACCTTTCGAAAAATATTTTTAAAGGGTTATAAAGACATTAATTCTTGATTTAGACAATAATTGTCTTCCACCGTCTATGTACATATACTAATTTCATTCTCTATGTAATCTTCTTAAATCTCCGCAGATACACTACGAAGAGTTTCACGAAAGGCGGTGGTTCCCCTCGAGCCGAGAGCATGCGGTAAGTTACTGGGTAATGGTGGTAATTGGAGGTAAGGAGTGACGGCGTTTCTTGACCCGACCTTCTTTACAGCCCCTTGACCGGCTACTACGGACGTGGAAAGCGGGAGTCCTGCGTGAGCTCGGCCACCACCACCACGCTGGTGGGTCAACATGCTCCACTTTCGCTCCACCGGGGATCCAACAATGCCCTGCACACGATGCCCACGATGGCGGGCAATGCCATGAGTTCCGGCAGCACTCTGAGCGTAATGCCCCGGGCCATTAGTCCTCTGATGAGGGTGAGTGGGGAAGGGGAAGGACACCGTCCAGATCCTGACTAATCGTTCTTGACATTACAGCAAGGACTCGAGGAGAACTCGGTGTAGACAAAGCCTCAGCAACTGCATCTTAAGAGACTGAACTTTCATTGAATTCCACTTCCGTGTCGGAGATCTGCGAGTGCGATTAGTTAGCTAGTACCATATTTTAGGAGGAGTGCGATGAAAGGACGAAACCAAGTACCAAGCGGAGCAAGCAAGCAAGTTAAGTTAGGTCAATCGTTTTAAACTGTTAGATGTCGTCTATGTGAGCCGCTGGGAGCCCTATCCCATAGAAGCAAACCCCAATGCGCCACTTACTCCAACTGTAGCTGTTGAATGTAACTCAATGTGCAAATGGATTAATTCTCTGTATGAACCACAAATCTGAGCATCTAAATAAATGTTCTATTTACTTCGGTGTACATGATTGGTCTTTTATTGTGGGGGATGCGAATTCTTTTTCAGGTCCTTTGATGATGCAGCTTATGTGGTTTCAAAAAATTCCGAGAAAATTTTTTCTTTTGAGTAAGCTGTTATGGCTACAAATATGGAAAAAGTTGAAGGGAAAAGTTGACACAGCAAACACATGTTCCGCTCCTCACAACTTTTCTAAAAGTATGCAACAGTTTGGCAAGCCAACAATACAGCGCCACGGAACTCAAAAATCTTTTACGATAATCTGCGAACGAAAAGTTTCATGGGCAAAACTTTCTATCAAAACAAACATTTTATGAAGCTGACAAGATAGAGGAACAGAATTCTGTGATTATCATGGATTCTGAGCTCTTAACATTCTTTCAAGCCTTTAAGTGTAGAGAAAGCTCACTTAAAGGTAGCCCTTTCTCACACTTTTCAATTTTGACCAATTACATTTATAATTAATTGAAATTTCAGTGGCTGATGAAAAATCTACCCATAGACGGCCTAATTGTTCGCTAATTGGACCTGAGCGCGGCAAACAGTGAAAAGTTTAATGAGTTAATTGACCGAAGTTGCGAAAAAGGTTCCCCTTAAACCGCCATCTGCTTTAAAGGTCAACTTTTGGGAAACTTAGCATCCAAATGGCTTCTGCACTTAGCAGCGTCCCTTGGAAATATTAAGTTGAAAGCGTTGCACACATTTTGGCGTTCTCAAAATTCATGGCAACTACTGCCAGTATAGCCCCAAAATGCTCATAAATGTTGCATGAGAAGCGGCCATGCAAGTACAGATAAAAACTAGAAGTGCTGGCGGTCCTTTTTATGGTTTAGACTTTTAAATACCCATTTAAATCAGAACTTAATTTGTTCAGAAATAATTCAATAATTGGAAATATATTTTTAAAGACTAAAAGATTACAAACATTTGTTTTAATAAATAAATATTTATTTGTTTTAGAAGAAAGAAGGTGTTTCCCATTTTACTTATCATTTTATCCATTTAACTTTAATGAACTACTTGAGATTTCTGTAGAAATAATATAAATATTCGTTTCCAGCACATATTCTTTTTTATTAATCTTACAAATCCAAATTTTCTATTTACAAAATCCAATCCCAATACTCCCCCAAATTACAGGGTTCACAAATTCTAAAGCGAGGAACAGACAAAGGCAAAATCCAGATAGAAAAGAGAATTCAGAGCCGAATACAAATGTAAATATTCCACTCCAACTACTGCTCCATTCGTAGAGAATGCATGCCAACATAAAAAATAAAATAAATATAAATGTTTAATGTGCTTGAAATATGCACGAAACGTTTGTTCTTCTCTTCATTTGATATGCGGAGATTTCTTTCGTTATTTCGCTCGCTTTTTGTGTTTCGTGGTTTTTTATATCCGCCGGAAGCGGCGATTGCGGTAGCCACGTTTCTGTGCTTAGCCTAATTGTAAAGGCCCAAAGTGGCACTATAATACAAGTTTAAAGGAATCAAGCGCCAGGCCATCCAAACAAACTTCTTGTGAAACTTAAGCATACAGTGTGGCAAAGGCGCAAATGAAATCACATCAATGTGTGGCAAGTCCTTAACTTCGATGCCCCCTCAACTTTCGAACTTCCGTCAACATATGCGTCGTGTGCAGCTGTCGCCTTGAAGATCCTTTGCCTGCCAACCGGCGACAAGGACACTTGCCAGCACCTGAAGGACCCAGATAAGAGGGGGCAAATGGCGGCGGCAGGCAGTCAAACGGGGCGCCACAAAAATGCCAACGCAATTGTAGCATTTTAATTAACCAAATTGTGCGCATAAAATGGCAACTTCAGCAGCAACGCGGCAAACGGAACTCAATTATAAGTCGCTTAGGCGGCCACTATACATGAAATCTTTTTCAAAGGGTTCGGCAGCTGCTTTAATTAACGCCATCTCCAACACTCGAGGGGCGGGGCATTTAAGGAATGGCTTGGGAACCCAGACTCCAACAAGTTGGCATCAGGTCAAAGGGCAAGCGGACGTAGGAAAAGTATTTAAATATGGGAAGCAAGAAAACAGAGGTCTCTTCCATAATGAATTTTCACTGGAAGAAAACAAGAACATTTTTGTTTTAATTTTCTTCTTTAAGTACTTTAAATACACCTTAACAAATGAATAATTTTAGTTGAATTAAATTGATTTAATTATAATTTTATAGTAGTGAGTTATTATTACAATTTAATGAGACTAAATTTAGAAATTAGGTCAAAGTTATCAAAGCAGCAACAGTATTTGATAATTTCAGTCGAAAGGTAATAATTGCAGCCAAAATGTAATCGTTTTTAAACATTTTTTTTTATTAATAGAGATGTTCTAAATAAAAGCTCTGTTCGGAGAAGGCTCATTAAAAAAGTCTGAATAAAATGCGAAAATAATATATCCTTTTCCAGCAAAAAAAAACCTTTTTATGCGCAACTTTCGCCTTTAATTAAAACAGTGTCCGCAGAGCGAGATGAGCATTCAGGCTATATGTGATTTATGTGTAGCTTCTGCCTTTTCGGCAGATCCCCTTAATTATGTGTAGATGTATTATGAATGGGGCAAAAGCTAGCGCCTAGATGGCGGCGATGGGAATTCCCCTGAAGTCCTTGGCCATAAAGTGTGTTTCATCTGACGTGCCTCACGCTCGAATGCCTGTGGTAGCCAAAAAATTTGGCCGCAGGATGTGTCCTCCCGCCTTACATCCGCTTAGTGGATCTCTGCCCCGAGGACGTTGGCTAATTAAATATGTGCTCTTGTCGGCTTAAACAATTCCATCATTGCAAGGAAGGGGAAGGAAAACTTTGAACTTGTGCTGGCTGGGATGGGCAGGGAAAACGGGAACTTAAAGCCGTCAACGGGGATATGACAGAGAACTTCCTCAATCCTCCTGCTGGTGACGGCTCGAAAACAATTTCCACTGGCTGCCATCGCGACTGGGTAACATTCTTTATGCAAATCGAATTGGGGCAGCAGCTGCCGCCGGGGAAAGTTGAGCCATCCGGTGCCTGTCACCGACAGTTGCAATAGAGAGCACTTTGACGATCGCATATATGCAATTCTAGTGAATACTAATTACAGATATGGAGTGCGATAAATACCACCCTGGCTCTTGCAGTTTTTGCCAGCATTTTATTCCTGCGAAAATCAATCACAACTGAGTGCAAAAGTGTTTGACATCGTTGGGCGCTTAATTGATTGCCTCCACAGCAGCGCAGGATATCAATCAATGCCGCTGGCGAGAAGCAATTTAACCGACTTTAATACGGCTTAATTTTCTCGCTGACGACCGCAAAGTTGAAGTGCGAAAATCAACGTGTTAATGAGTTAAGAGCAGCGCTTAAGGCCATTTCCCCTTTAGCCTTATTCATCACACTTTCGTTCATAAATTGCACAGCATTATCCTTTCAGTCGGTAATCCTCTAGAGGAAGAAGCTGAAGAGTAACACCTCCTGTGGCAGAAACTATTCAATTTTCCCCCCACTATTCTGCGTCTCCTGGCATTGCCAATTTATTTCCATATTCCAGCTGCTCCATTGACATTTGCGACGGCGAAATGCATGCCAGCGGATACAAGTTCCAGTTTACACAAAACACTCGTCGGGTACATATTCATATTTCTCCGCCAAGGGCTAAAAACTCGGTTAGGGTTAAGGAAAAGTTTCTGCGGCTGCCTGTGCGAAATGCAAAACAAATCAATAAACTGGATGCCCAGCCCGGGAGTTTGCCCTGTTTTTTGGTCTGTTTCGACCCCACTAATTGGCCCATAAATAATTTAAAACGGCAACAAGTCAACGTTCTGTATACATAAATATTTTTTGGTTGTTCTCAGCATGCCATTTAAAGAGTAAACCAGACCCTTTTTTCGTGTGGGAAAAACACAGATAGAGAGCTGAGCTAAAGTTTCACGATATAATTGGTTTTTTTTTTGGGAAGTGGAAAAGCGGAGAAGACCACATGCCTTGAATCAACGACTTGGCCTGCAGTTCTTGGGAAAAACTTTTGGCCAGCTGTGGGTTTCGGTTTATACCTGGCTCTATCTCTTTCGTATTAGCCAGAAGGGAGCTGTTTCCCCCCGCCCCTTTTCGCTCAGGTTTTTTGGCCAAACCTAATTTATAAGCATCAAAGAATACAAAATGTGCTGCCTGCAATTTCCGCTTTCCAATTTGAGACGGAGTTTACCTTTTGCCGTGTGGTCGACACAGGTCGAAAGAGGGAAAAACCGACAAACTTTTCGTTTCTTTTCGCAAAAATCAACAAGTGTTGCCACACACAAGTTTTCTTTGGCTCTTGACACTCGGTGACAGTTTTTCAAGGACCCTCACACCGCCCATTCCGTCACACTTCCTGTCACCGACATGACTTTTGACTTTTGACTTTAACTCTGTCCCAGTGACTGATTTTTCTGACAGCCCCGGAATCACAAACACAAAGTTTGCCTTTTCCTTAACTTTAATTGTGTTTGCCTAATTCAATGAGGTTGTGCTTAACTCTCCATGCTTTTTGCCTAATGGCATATAATGCAATTTGAATTCGTCTGATAATGTTATTTGCCCAGGGCCGGAAAGTCGTCTTCAATTAAACGGTGAGTGCTGTGAGTCGAATTCCAAGCCAATCCTTTTTAGGCCAGGCCAAAACCCTCAGCCAGTCGGCTAAATGCAATAATTAATTGCGCCGGCAAGCCCCCAGCGACTTTTCTGGGACAACAATAGTACAAAGGAGCAGATACCCCGGGTATTGTCGTATTCCCTGGCCATTAGCGCAGGTGTGGCCTGCCATTGACAGCTGGCTTTCGAGAGGAGGTCGTCTGAAAGGTTTTCGGGATTTGGGATTTCTTTTCCACTTCCCTTTCTGTTTTTATCGAAGGCCTTGTTATTGTCGCATTAGCCAGATGGTTGACGTTTTAATTGGCGCCCAACGGGACGTATGATGAATAAAGCTTTCGCTTTATGCTGTTTGCTTTCAAAGTGCTTCTTCGAATGAAATATACATGTTGATAGACATTTGTATCCAAGCAATTGAGCACATCTTTATGCAAATGGAAAAGTAGAAATGGAAGTGCAGTCGAACAGCATCGCTCAATGCCAACAACTACAATTAGAAGCCCCTGCCATCGGTGCACATACTCACATTTGAGTTCACACATTGACTCGACTTGAACTCGACACCTCTAGAAGCTTTTCATATTGCAATGAAAAGGTTTTCCCCGTCCTTTTCCGCCATCATATTCGATCTGAGTTCGATTCGAAGCGGCTGCCACACAGACGTTTCACATTTCCAATTACATTTTTATGGAAATTTTTGTGCTGCTGGGTACTTATTTTGAAGGATGTGGTACATGGAGTTTATGGTGTGATACAAATGGTAAAAATATAACAAAATTAAATCAGATTTAGAGGTTTTAAAGCAATGCTTTCAATGTGTTTATATAATGTTTTGTTTATATGCTGACACAAGATTTAAGTTTAATATTTAAATAAGAGGTAAAAACCGGTCTAGTCCTTTGGAAAACCATTTAAAATCTGAAATCGGAAGCATGGCATATGTAATGGAAAAATTTAAACACAATTTATTGCACAACAAGTATGGCAGGATGTTGCTTTCCTATCTCCACCTTTAAGTTCGCATCATCGTATCAACTTGCCTTTGCTACGATTTTTTATTGAAACAGTCACTTGTCTCGCTTTGAACAGTACTTGGTTATCGTCTGCGTTTGATAGCATTATGTGGCTGCTATTTCAGCTACTTCCGGTGCTGCTGATACTTCCGGTCAGCTGCAGTCTGCAGTTGTACCGCGTCCCCCTGCGTCGCTATCCCTCCGCCCGTCATCGATTCGAGAAGCTGGGCATCCGGATGGACAGACTGCGTTTAAAGTACTCCGAGGAGCGCAGTCATTTGAGAGGAGAGTGGGAGTCGAAGGTGAGGACCATTCCGTTGAGCAATTACCTGGACGCCCAGTACTTTGGACCCATCTCCATTGGCACTCCGCCGCAGAGCTTCCAGGTGATCTTCGACACGGGCTCCTCGAATCTCTGGGTGCCATCGGCCACCTGCTCGTTTCAAATGGTGGCCTGCAGGGTTCACAATCGGTACTATGCGAAGAGGTCGACCAGTCACCAGGCCAAAGGAGACCACTTTGCCATCCATTACGGCAGTGGCAGTCTGTCGGGCTTCCTCTCAACGGATACAGTTCGAGTGGCCGGGCTGGAGATTCGGGATCAGACCTTCGCAGAAGCCACTGAAATGCCGGGTCCCATCTTCATTGCAGCCAAGTTCGATGGGATCTTCGGACTGGCCTATCGCACCATATCCATGCAGCGTATTAAGCCACCTTTTTACGCCATGATGGAGCAGGGACTGCTGATGAAACCCATATTTAGTGTTTACCTAAGCAGAAATAGCGAGAAGGAGGGAGGAGCCATTTTCTTTGGCGGCTCCAATCCGGACTACTATAGGGGTAACTTTACCTATGTCAAGGTGAGCCATCGAGCTTATTGGCAGGTGAAAATGGAAACGGCCACTATACGCAATTTGGAGCTGTGTCCGCAAGGTTGTGAGGTGATAATTGATACGGGCACCTCATTCCTGGCCTTGCCCTACGATCAGGCCATACTCATCAATGAGTCGATAGGGGGAACACCCTCGTCATACGGACAATTTCTGATACCCTGCGAAAATGTGTCGAATTTACCCAAAATCACCTTCACCATCGGCGGTCGTAACTTTTTTCTGGAGGGTCACGAGTACGTCTTTCGCGATATCTTGAAGGATCGCAGGATCTGCTCGTCCGCCTTCATTGCCGTGGATCTGCCGTCGCCCAGAGGACCTCTCTGGATTCTGGGCGATGTCTTCTTGGGCAAATACTATACGGAATTTGACATGGAAAAGCACCGCATTGGCTTCGCTGACGCCAGGAGCTGAGGCCATGTATGCTGTTTGATGTGCTTGTGCTCCTTGTTATTTCACGGACTGGTTGCCATAACACGCGGAAAATCCAGCAAACAAAAAGGAAAAACAAACAACTCGGGTTCGTATGACCGAGGTGTACCCTGTGTTAACTTTGTTTTTGTTAACTTTTAAATATTCGTTGTTGGAATAATTGGTTAATAAAGTTGTATTAAATATATTTTTTAAAGGTACCCGGAGATTAGGCTAAAATACGTTAAGAATTAATTATAATCATTAAATTGGGTTAATAATTTTAAATACTTCTTGGAACCTGAAAATGGTGGCGCTTGTCTTTTATAAATCGATTTTGTATTGAACTATAATTATTAAAATATGTTAATTATTAAAATGTTTTAAGTGATAGTCATAGTATTTTAAGTGGTTATTGAAACCTAACAACATGATGTTGCTAGAACTTTTTGTCTTATAATGGTAATTTCTTAGACTTTTAAAATTATTCTTTATAGTCCAATATACCCATTTATTTCTGGGGCAGCCTTGAAATTTTGTTAGCAAGCTGTTGCTATTTTTGGGGCGCGTGTACGTCATCGCATTTGGAACAATGTGGATGGCAGGAGCAAGGGACACTGCGGAAAGGAAGGCAGAAATCAAAACAGAATTTTATTATTTTATTACCTGCTCCTCCTTTTGCTGCCTGCCGTGCATTAGTCCTGTTCCAGTGGCTGCCCCACCAGGATTCTGTGTGGGCGGAAGCTAATCAAAAAAATCGCTTGCAGCCAATGCGAGTCGATAGAGACCGAGGACCTGAAGGCCCAGATGGAAACGAGAAAGATGAGTTCCTTGGGCGCACTGAGGATGTAATTGATTCCGTGGAACAACAATGTCTCCTTTGTCTCTCTGAATTCCCTCGGCAGCGATGCTTCTGGCGGTTTCCCTCCGCTGTCCTAAACGCAAATTGAGAGCTTTAAAAAAATTAAATACATTGCTTTAAGTTTACGAGTGACGCGGCGCGTTTGTATTCAAATTCCCAGCCGCGGTCGCGATATCCTTCCGCATACTTTTGACTTTTCCAGCGACTTTTACGAGCTGTCTCAAAAATTGCAAATACCACGTAGACTTCAACTTTCATGGGTGGATGGATTTTGAGGGGAAACTTAAGTGATGATTCTTTGATAAATTACAAAGAATTTAACTTTAAATGAAATAAAGTTTAATAACGAGCTAATCTTTCACAAGCTATTAAGTAAGTAAATTAAATGATAGCAAAATTATTTTAAAGAATATGAAAATGTATGTTATTTTGTTTTTGTTATTTGATTTCTTCCCCTATTTCTTAAGTGATAATTCTTTGATAAATTACAAAGAACTTAACTTTAAATTAAATAAAGTTTAATAACGAGCTAATCTTTCACAAGCTATTAAGTAAGTACATTAAATTATATCAAGATTATTTTAAAGAATATGAAAATGCATGTTATTTTTTTGTTGTATTTGTTTTCTTCCCCTATTTCTAAAGTTGAGGGTATTTTTTGTTGAAACCCTATACTCCTGCCCTTATAGTTATAAATATATTTACAAGCAATCTACGATGTATATTTGTGCGTATTGACGTTGCCTTTTTATGAGCACGCATCGTTGGCCTTTGCGCCTTCAGCTTTTCTTCAGTTTTTCTTATTTTTGTGGTTTTTCTTTTTTTTTTTTTTGGTGGCTGCGGCGACTGTTTCTTTTTATTGTGGCTTGGCACTTTTTACATTGACCTTTCGCCTTCGTTTGCTTTGGCTGGCGGCTTACACGTCCTTTATTGATACTCTCCGGGCGACTTCTTTTGGCCTTTTTATGGCCTCCATTCACTTTCATTCTTGGCCGAATTTTCGTACTCTCCACACTTGCGGTTTTAAAAACTGTTGACTTTGCTGGCCTTTGAATTCCCCGTTTTTTCTTTTTTTTGGGTGAAAACCCGTAGACGAACCTTTTTGGATACTCAGCAGGTGGAGAAAATCGTGTGAGAAATCCAGGGTATCCCCAGACCCACTTCCTGGCATTATGTCCTTAATCCTCCCATCGAACCTTCATAACTTGGTGCTCAACAAAGCAAAGCAAATTCCTGGTCAGCATTAGTTGCGCAAATATTCGATAATAAATACCCATTAGCAGCAGCAATTTTCCAGGACCTAAGCCAGGGAATAAAGCGAGTCCTGAATGACTTTAAGGCCAGCTTTCCGATTAAATAAAACAGGCGATGAGTCCTCTTGCCCAAGAGTTAAGTCCTGGCGTCTCGAAACGATTTAACCGGCTGAAACGGTTGTAGCCATTTAAATGCTAAGCCGGCGGACGAGCAGCAAGGATTCTCAGTTGGCTTTATTCACCAGTTACTACCGAGTTGTGCAATGTGCTAAATGGCAACAAAAAATCCTGCAGTTCCGGCTACTGGCAGTGTGAAAAATTCAACGAGGCATTGCTGCGTTTTACTCGTTAAGTGGCCTTTGCACAATCAACTCAGTAGTTTACGCTCTTTTGACGGATGTCAAAGCTGTTTGCATACGTCGAAAAGGTCACAAGTTTATATAAAGCAGCCAAAATATACAACATGCATTTAATTTGTACCTTGATTAAAGGTTAAACAAAATATTTAGAGCCAAAAAAACAGATTTTCACAATTTTAAATTTATTCCAACCAAATAAGGCAGTATCAAAACAAGGACAAGGGTTTAAAAGCATGGGCAAACATAACAAGAAACAAACTTCGGCAAGCTTATGTTTACACACCCTACTAAAATTAAATTTTGATAAAAAAATAGCTTTAAAACTAAGGGACTAGTTTGCGTAGAAACTGAAACTGGCTAATCAAGAATATATACATTTATGAACATTAGGATCGGAATTGTGCCCTTCACTGCGTTCCAAACTTTTGACTTCAATTATAATACACCCTGCAAGGGTATAAAAACACAGCTCAATCCCTAATATATTTTTTTGATGTTGATAATTTTTGATTGTTGAAAAGATTTAAATGGAAAACCATCAAAAATTTATGAGACACTTTAGTAATTTTTTATAATAATAAATAAAATGGATTATAAATGCAAATATAAAAATGCAATTGAAATGAACAGCCTTATTCGCGCTATTCGAATGGGATAAAATAGCAAGCTGTTCACCAACTTTAATAACATTTTTTGTTTATAGACTTCTATATATTTGTTTTTTTAAATACTGTTAAATCAAATGAAAATAAAACGTAAATGAATTATTAATTTGAATTGGAAATGGAAAACCACACGCATGAGTTTGATGTGCTAAAATTTCTTTTTTTGTGAATATGCCATGGGAAAAAAGCTGATTTTTTAGTCAACATTTTATCACTGTGTTGTTGAAAAAATTGGCGCCGAAAGAAATGCAATAATGGTTAATACAAATAGGAAGCAGGCCTTTTTTAAGAGCACTCGACATTCATTTATTTATTTCGAGAGGTAATTGTGAATTGGAACGCGTGGAATCCACTCGAGGGAGGATATCCAAAAAAAGTCCTTGAACTGGTTGTCATCCAAACGATTGCCATGGCGAAATAGGAGTAATTGGCCCAACAAATGCCCTCAACTGGAGTCGAAGATTTCTTTAGTGGCAGGTCCTTGCTGCTCATTTGCCCATGTCCGGCCAGATAGCCAGGAGGATTACTATGGTCGTGGACCAGGACCCAGATAAGCATCACAAAAAGGGGCGGCCTGCCAGCGCCAGATACTGGGAGGGACCCGCAGAATTAAATCATTCGATAAGATTATGCGAACAATCTCGGGTCGGCAGAATTGTCCCCCGCCATTACTATGCAAATTTACTATGCGTCCCTCCCACTTGGCTGTTTTTATTAAATTCCTCATGGCCATCGTTCCCGCAATGTCCTGGCTAATGACGCTCAAAACCGGGCTAATGAGTCAATAAGGCAATTTGCCAGGACACAGGACCTGTCGTCTATGCATGCCCCAAAGTTGTTATGCCACTTAATTACTTTAATATGACGTTTTGTGTGTTCTGTTATGACAGTTGAGAGGCGGGGGCGTGGCAGGGCGAATCCTCTCGAGCAGGACATTTAAACTAGCCCCGGCCTGCTGGGCCCGTCGCTTGTTTTGCCAGGCACTTTGACACCGACCACCGGACATGTGCGTGCCGCCCAATTCGACAGGACATGCGGTCGGAGGCCAGGATATGGACACCTGCATTGCCAATGTCAATTACTTGCCGGGCAATAGCAATTAATTTTGGGCGTGTGCTCGCAAGCCGGCAAATGAAAACAAATATCTTAGCTACAAGTCAAAACTTCCTAAGCTCAATCGAGGGGCAGTCGAGTTTGCCAACAAACCTCATAACAACTTTGTTTCCAACTTTAAACTTTCCCAGTTTGGGTTTCTTAAAAACTGGATTGCAATTTAAAACAAAAAAGACTGCAATATATTACTTTAGAATCGAATCAAATTTTCAATTAAATAAAAGTTTTTTGGTTAGAACCAAAGCCAGAATTTCTTTATAATTGAAACTCAACTTTGTACCAAAAATGAATAATTAAATTGCAAGAGTAGAATTTTTAATTTCACTTGAAAACCGATACTGCTTTCATAAATTTAGTCAAGTGTATAAAGCTAAATACATAAATTTAAACTTATTAAGAAGTCCGAGTTGTGGGATTTTATAGATGCCATATATTTTGCTTTAATTTAAACAATTCAGCTTTTATACTAACTTTATCTGTATTTTAATTGAGCTGCCTCAAGATTCTTGAACACTTAAAGACTGATCTCTATATACTGGTCGTAAAAAGGACACTCATACGCTTTGACTCGTATAAATGTACTTACACATGTTGAGCGTCTAGATGAAGGAAAGCATAATGGCCGGGATCATTTATCAAATATCCTTTGTGTCTGCCAGGCAAACATTAATCTAAGCTTCGTGCGAGTGGGTTAGCCCATCAGTTGGAGCACCCATCCAAGACCACAATCGAAAACTGTTTGAACGGCCCTCGAAGCCATTGAAAATGGCGCTGCCACAATATATTTTGTGTTAAGTAAGATTGCTCTTCGCCCTTTCGCCCCCATCAGGCCGAAAAAGTTTCAGTTTCGGTTTTGGGGCTGAAGGTTGGTCCTTTAGTTTCAAGGACGCACGCCCGCATATCCTTCCAGTCACTTGCCACTAATCCGTGTCGGCAGACGCGAGGACCCCGTCATTTTTAACGCATTACACATACGCCGTGTGGGTCGCGACATTGTTTGCCTTGCTGTCGCGTCTTAAACGTTCGATTTGGGCGAAAAACGTGACAATGTTAACGCAAAATTACACTCAAGTAGAAAAGCAAAGAGAGTAAATAGTGGTTAATGGTGGGAGGTCCTTGCAGGTCCTTAAATCAGCAATTGAATACACAACAATGGCTGAGTGAAATGAAATCTGCAGTGGCTTAATGGGTAATTATCTCTGGCAATTATTTTCAGAAAATGTCATTCGGAATTCATTGTTGCCCAGACCCGTATTTCTACATTAAAACGTAACTACTCTGGGGAATCCTCTTTAAAGTGACATAAAAGAGGCGTTAGTACCCCCGTATCCACCTCTTTCAGTTTGTTTGTTGTGAGAAAACATTAAAGACAACATACCCCGGCACATCTGTCGTCCTTACACAAGCTGTGACATGCATACTAATTAGGGGGTCCCAGGAACTGCCAGATCCTGGAACCAGCTTAAAATGGATTTGGCCAAAAAGCGCTGAATAATAAACCTAATCAGCCGTCAAGTTACTGGCTTAGGGCGAAATTTGAATTTGAATTTGAATGCAAACTGTTTCGAGTGCGACGCAATTCGAGTTGGCAAACTGCTGGCAGTTGGCAGCCGCTAATTTAGTACTTAACCAGCTTGCATTATTTTCCCGTTTTCCATTTCCCAGAACCAATTCCCCAACTGTCCATCAAACAATTATGCCAGCCAAGTGCATAATTAAGTACGGGAAAACGCGTTCATATGAGTGCAATTTTAACAGGAAGTTGTACACCACCCTTCACATCCTTTTTGGTGTCCTTTAAATGGATGTGTGTGTCTCTCCCTATTTTGTTTGTGCAGCGGTCATTCCAAAAAAATAACTTTCCTGGCGCCTCGTTTTTCACAAAGGACAAAGTCATTCTCCGTTTACCTCGTTTTTGGTCGAAACTCCGCAGAGATTTATGAAATCGAAAAACTTCCAACAATCTGGTCAAGGTAAACGAGTTCTTTTTATTAGGATTTGGAAAGAGTCATAGAACTAATTGAAATGGGAAGAGGTCTTAAGGGATATTATTGGGCAGGAGCCAAAACCTTGGAAAGCAGTTCGTGATTTATTGGGCAAAGCCAGCTTTAAATCCCTCATTGAGTTATTTCGAGCTATGCATCCTAATGGGTTAACCACAGAACACTAAGCCACTGGAATTCTATTTGGGATCTGCTCAGCAATTCAAATCAAGTGTCAGGCTGAGGGGGCGATGGGTGGCACAATGAGTGGCCTGCAGTTTGATTTATGCGGCCTGCACTTTTGACAAAGTGTTTGCCATTCGAAGTCTGTCTTTTGTCCCATCTCTCCATCAGTTGCCAAGCCAGGATTCACTCAAGTGAGAGGGAGGAAACTATGTAGGAAGGAATGCCGTTTTTTAGGCAACGAAGTATAGAATACACTTAAATCTCAATAGTCTAATTGAAGCTTTTTATTAGGAGTTATTTTGTCAACCGAAACATAATTAATCAAATAAGCATTGAAATGTTACCCTTAATATTAACATTTTCTTCAAGTCCTACGATTTTACTTCACTATAACTGCTTGGTCAATTTGTCTTTAACATAATAAAGTCTTCTAAAGCAGCTTTAAGGTTAAAGTTCGTAGCCTAGCCGATGGGAAATGCGAGAATTAGTTCGGAAATATATATATTCCACTGCCTGGCAAACTTCTGGATAAATTGTAATGCCCAACGGAAGGGTAATAATACAGGCAAATGCCAACTTCCGCCCTGTGGCATTGACTTTGCCGATTGGCCGTTGTTGAGCCAGCAGCTGCTCCTCGGGCTGCTCCTGAATGCGGAATCCTCGAACGGAATACCAGTACAGTGGAGGCTGCTCGTGCATGGATATGAAATGACTCTGGGACTGGCCACATCCCTTCGGGGCTTCAAGTTTTTCGCTTGCCTGCTTACCTTAAATTATGTTGTGTACACAATAAACACAAAGAGTGTTCTTTTTCGAACGACTTTACCTGAGCGAAGCACTGGCATTGTACACGGGAAATATGGTACATAGTATTGTTATCAAGAGATAAGAAGTTTCCTTAGTTTCTATACATCTTCTTTTCAAAGTCCCTTTACTCAGTTTGTTGTGGAAGTTTTCCTGCTTTTGACAAGCAAATTTGTCGGACATAACAAAGGAATAATGCCGGAAGAGGAAAAACTTATTGGTCACTCAGTAGCCACAAAGTTCGTGATGAAAACTGCTGGCAAGTTTATGCCCAACAAAGATAAGAATATAATTAAGTTTCCAAGAAATTGAATGCACTCAGTTTGATAGGCCGTGATGCAACCTTTGAAAGTGAATTAAATTGCAATCAATAAACCATGCGCTTGAGTGAAACGGTAATGCAGTCGACTAACCACAATGATTAATGAAAAATCGCTAATTAAATTTGCAAACAATTGCTGAACCAAGTGTCAGTAATTACTCTTATTAGGAGGGCTTTAATAGTAAAACCCATTGTGGAGTGGCATTAAAAATGCAATGAAAATAAGCGTCTGTGAGGAAAAGCGGGTAAAAATAAATTCATGCTGGCGAGGGGAGCAAATGGTCTTTCTCCAGGGAGTCTGTTTACTTGGCATGACCCACTTTGCCACCTCCCCCTTTCTTTCCCGCTCACACACTATTCCCTTCTCATTTCCCCTTGCCCCAGAAACTTTTAATTTGCGAATTTTGTTGCAGATTTTTTGATGATTTTTGTTGTTTTGCTTTGTTGCTTTCCGAGTGCCAGGACGAGTTCTGCAACTGTCGAGAGAATAATTTCCCAGCTATTACAATATGCAAAGCCCTTCAGAAATGTAAACCACACCGAAAACAATATTTGACTGACAATATTTGACCTGAATTTTAATAATTTAACAAGTGAATAAATCTCCCACAATCACAATTGAAACCATGGTGTCACTGAAATCGCTTTAACAAAAAGAAATAAATCAATTAAATGGAAAACTTTTCTTTGTCATTTTGAAGCCCTTAAAAGATCTTTTATAAAGTTCAGAAATGATTTATGAGATTATTTTATTAATAACTTGTTTCTTAAATATTTAAAAACTATATCACTTGGCAATTTATTAAATGACTATGTTTTCTCTGTCAAAATTTAAAGCATTGCCCAACCGTTTAGCATCTATTCCCCAACTTCATTAACCGACGACAGGCAATCAAAATCGAATCAAATCCCCGGCTAGTTTCCACACAAGTGATTAACTTTGATCAGGCCCGGGATTCAGTGAGTCAGTCAGGAAGTTCCACTCAATGATAAACGAGTGGAAATGCTGCAGTCATGGCTAAAGTGGCCCTCCAACTGGCATGGAATCACTGAAGCATATGGTTGGCCATCAGAAATGACAAACAGATTTTGCATCGATGAAAATGTTTGATGTGCAAATCCCCAGAGTTTCAGCCCAACCCAAACCCAAACCAACCGCACTCACTGGATTTTGCGGTGGTGAAAAAGCGGGTAAGATGCTCCATTTTCATTTACAAATCGTGTGCGAAAATTGTGGAAAGCTTTCTGTCTTTCTGGCAAATGGACTCGCATGTGTGGCTTCCTGGTTGGCCCCTTTTAAAACGACGCACATTTAGTTCCACATCAACGGCAGCTGACAATGAATTCCCGCTTTTAGGCAGCCATAAAATATTTGCGGCAATCACCAAAACCACAATGGAGTTACGCTTCGCTTTTTGGGTTACTTGAAGGATGGGGCATAAAGTGTCTGCAATTTCCGGATGTACATATATTAAAAATGCGGCAGCGAAATTGAAATATTCTTGGGCTTACCTAGGCTCTCTCCACATGCTCCGCCGGCTTAGGCCCATAAATCTTGGCCTTAGCTTGAGCCGGAGCTCATGGACTCATGTGCTGGGGACTCCTTTTCCTTAATGGCCGAACAAATTTATTTATTTAAAATTATCCCCGAACAAAGTCTGCTCTTTGTCATTGCAAAGCTCCTGGGCCGCTGGAAAATTATGTAAACGCAAACAGAAATAGAATGTAAACACTCGAAATTGAATTTTAATAACACAGCGCCAGCAAAGGCAAATCAAATGAAATATTTAATGAGACATTAATGCGCCGTAAACTCGTTTCTAATTAGAGTCGACACTGGTCGAGTCTTTGCGATTTCGGCTTTTTGTGTTTTATTTACATCCAAAAGAAAACGAAGGGTCCACAGACTGGATTGAAGAGGGTGGATTGACTGCCTGCTTTGCTTCAGTCTGCTGCTCATATTTGAATATATATTAAATTTGATGTGGCCTTCATTTTAAATTCAAATCAATGGCAAAATCTGCTAGAGAAAAACAAGAAAGCTAATCAATATATGGTATTTGAAAGCAAAAATACAAATTCTTTGCTGTAGGAAATGGAATTCACCATCTCAACTGGTATGCATCATAAATAGTTGGTTGCATTTTTCATTCGCCCCCCATCTACATTAATGATTTTCTTTTGCTTGCACAGCTGCTCCCATGTGGCGTATACGTAATAAAGACTGGCAGGCTATTTTAGAGCGGCAATATGCAACAACTTCTAATCAAAATGGCAAACAGCTTGCGCAACCGATCCACAATGTGGATAATGGTGCAACTTTACTCCATAAGACTACAATTAGTAGTTAGTTGCCAACAAAGGATACACCCACGAAACACTTTTAGAACGGATATGACCAAACAAGTCACTTTAATTGCAACCACAATCAAACTAAATTGTTAGCAAGGATTAGCAGGCGAAAGTGCAAGATCCGGTTTGTGATTCTGACAAGCAATTAAGGGTGTTCAAGGAGTGGACCTCATAAAGGTCATGTTTTTATACACAAGTTTGCAAGAGAAAAAGGCTAGCACGTAATGTGGGGCAATATTATTTATACAAATAAATATGTCCGACTTAAATAAATTATTTGCACGTCAGAAGAAAGAATTTAAGGTATTCAAATCCACTCTGTTGTCCAGCTACATACATAAAGACAGAACAAAACATGGGAAAGTACTTGAATGCTAATCTATTACACAATTGCTGAACTTACCCTTCTGGCCAACTGTCACAGGTATTTCATCTTCGGAATGGCCCACTGGCAACTGCATTCCAGTAGCTCATCAAATATTTATAGCCAGAGAGCAGACGAAGGTCCGGATGGCCCGGCTTTGCTTTGATATGCAAATGCAGTCGAGGGAAATCCTCGACAGTCCAGCCAGAAATTTAATTTGTCTGTTGCCACCAACTGGAAACGCGTGTTCGGGGCTTTAAGCTTATGAATAAAATGCATTTAATAACTACTGACCTAATTTATTCCGGCCCCACCACCCACTGGTCATTTGCATATACTGCGCACCAACAGCTTGAGGGCATAGTTCACGCTTGATTTCAATATGTGCTCGATAGAGAGCAACTCCGGGAAAATACAACACTACGTTTATGGGGGTATGGGCTGCCGGCATGTGTCGACATTTGGACTATTTAAGCGAACATAAATTTTCATTATCCAGGCGGGATTTGTGGTCATTGTCTAAGCACGTTCTGCACTTACACTTTTGTCTTTGTTTGCGGCCAAAATGGGCGGCAATAAAACGAGTAACATCCCCAACCAAATAAGCGTAAGTCAACGCCTTTGATGAGCAATCATTTCCAGCTTTATCGTAGATCACATTGCATTCCTGTCAACCCTGTTTATTTCCCACCACCTGCTGGTTGTTTAAACAGGCAGACTAAGTCATAACCAATTCCCCCTTGTCTAGTCCAGGTGTCTGTGGTGACTCCCAAAATGCCAACTCATGGTAATTATTATGCTCCCGAGTGCCGCAGTGGAGTTAAGCCGGTGTAGGAGTTTGGATCCTAGACAAAATTGCGCTAGACTACAAATAAATTATTTCTAAACTTAAGGAAAAAATGTCTTTGAAAATGCGTGCGTTCTTAATAAAATTCCTTAAATTTCATAAATTGGTTGTAATACATTTTAGGAAGGTGCATACTCATGCTGTGCTTTAGCTTTAAAAAGTTTATATTACTCATACGACATGTGGGCTCATTTGTTGCTTACATGTTTAATGATGGTGGGGGAGATTTGAAAATGTCACAAACTATTTATGATTTATGTTTAAAGTTAAGTTCACACTCTCAACAAAATAAACAGAGATTTTACATATTTTCCAAGACTTTTAATAATTTTTTGATTATAAGAAATACTTTTTAAGGTATTTATAATTTTTAGTTTTATTGGTTTTATTTTTATAATCTTAATTTTTAACTTTTCTATTAATTTTTCTATTGCACCTTCAAAATATTAAATTTGGAGTAAGGAGTCAGGTGGTTATTTTTCTGCAATATGTTTTAATGAAAACATAAATATTTTAAATAACTTTTTGTTTTTGTAGAGTGTATTGTCACACCTATCTAGAAGCCTTGGCCGTTAGGTGCTTGGCACATTTCCCAAATTAACCTGGCCGAAACCAGCCAAACACACACAAACACAAACACACACGCACAGAGGCGTTAGTTTAAGCGGCTTGCGTGTTTGACAGCCGCTGTGCATATGTGTGCGATAACCATTTCTATTGCCTATCTGTGGAAGTGAGCGCCACGGGGACACAAGGACTCCCAGGACAGACACACAGTCTGTGGGTGTCACGTTTCGCCAGCCAAAACATCCGCTGTGAGTGGCATAGGCAAAATACCAAACAAAACAATGCCAAAACCCACTATACATAGTATAAATAGATAGATGGGCGAATGGGGTCGCCTGGCATGGCAATGACTTCATTTGGATAGATTTCAGGCGTATGTTTTCACGCTGCCATTGAAAATCGAACAATCAAATGGCCCCATTCTGTAGTTTTTCCACCAATAAAATTCAATTGCCCGCTGGCCACATGTCTAATTATGGAGCATTGAATGGGGAAAACGGATATAACGAATATGGCCAGAGAATCTGGGGCCAAAACGCAATTGGCAGCTCCATTGCAGATGTAAAACTCAATTACGCGGGGCTACTGCAATAGCAGTTGCTGGTGCAACATTGCAGCTATCATACCGCCAGCAACATGTATGTGATTCTCCGTTTCCTGCCGCTGACATACTCGTTTTGCGAGCCACTTGGTGGCCATAATGTGCGGTCAAAGCAAGCTCGCAGCAACACCAACAGCAGCAGCACCAACGGCACCGCAGCAACACCAGCAGCACAGGAGCAACATGAAAAGCAACGACTACTTGAGCTCCTTTCTGCGGCTTTTTACACGGGCTGGCGTTGACTTGACTACGAGTTTGTGGCTTTGGTTTGGACTTGTAAGCCAAACGACAAGAAGCACAGAGCTGATAATGGTAATGATGATGATGGCTGGATGGAGCATTTGCCAAATCAATTTAGGACATGAGGGTGGCTCTTTTTGAATGTCAAACAAAAACAAAATCTTAAATGGAAATTGGCTTTTAGAACAGGGCTTTCTCCTCACAAAAAAATACGTTGCCTAACCCCAGGCGTTGGCCTTAATGACTCAACTGCGTGTGCAAAACTGATGATGCTGTTTGCCTTTGTCAACACGTTTGGTTAAAAATAATAATAAAAATCAAGAACTCATTAACTCTGCCTGACATCATAGCCGCCACGCCCCCAAAAGCCCCTCTAAATGTTTGTGCATTCCAGATTCCAGTGTGATTATTTGCATGCTGTGCACTGTTGAGCAAACAATTGGCAATGAAGATGAAGGGGTGAAGGGTTGGCCGGGAAACGAACCGTTATTGCCACACAATCTCGGTGTGCAAATATTTGGATTGTATAAAAAATCGCACACACACAAAAATTACAATCCCAAACCGACCCATTTGCTAAAAGGGGTGGTCTGGGCAGGACCAGTTATTGATTTCATTTGAAAACAAACTCCAAATCTGCAGCAGACATATAAGCTGAGGCAGGGCCACTATTACACAATGAAAATTGAATGACAATCAAAATTATTTAATCGCCGTTCTGAGGATTTGTCGTCATAGTTTAAATTGCTTTTATTTTAAATACATTTGAGCCCTCCAATCGAATCATCTTGAAATGTATGTTTAAACTCTCTATCTTTGCAAAATGCAACTATTTAAAACCTAAGGACAACCATTTATATTTTCATTGATATTTTTATATCCAAATCAGTCTAAATATCGTTCCCCACTTAATAAACAAATTAAACATACAAAATGTTTGCAAAAAAAAAAAACTTGTAATCTCAACTACAAATCAAAAGCAGTTTCTTCTTAGCTCTGCTCGACTGTATAAACTTATGAGTTCGGATCAGGGCCAGGGCAGTTACCATAATAAATTTATAACAAATGACATTGGGCAGCCTAATAAATGTGGACCTATTAGTCCGAGGCCCCAAGCAGTGACCATTTAAGCAACCGAATGCCAATTGAACGCACACACATGCACAGGAAGAAAATGGAGGCAGGACAACGATGTGGACATGAAATATTATTTCCTCGAGAGAACGGAAGAGTGAGCCCGGGGTGGCCGATGTATAAATAGTTTGATTTAGTGCCGCTGCAGCAGCAAAAACGATGACTGCGAAAGCCGCAAGGACATGGTCAGAGCGAGCGTTGGATGCTGATAAGAAGGACCCTACGATCAATTATTGCTCCATGACTGGTGGCTTGTAAACAAGTCAGGAACGTGCCTTTAATTAGTTTCAATCAAATAGCCGAGAAATCATTGTGGCAGGCACATGTATAAATTATGGACCTGTCGGGTAACTGCTCCACCTTTCTTATTTGGACTTTCCCGACCACAATAAGTAACCTGAATATTTGGCAAACATATTTGGCCCCCATTAATGACGCAAGAATGTCTGCCAGACAAGCCGGAAAAGGGCAGTTTTACGGCTGCGGAAAATGTGTCATTAAAGCGACAGTTTACGCACAGTCAGGCTTTGGGACTGGCAAGCGAGCAATTGCCAATGATGATGTGTGGCGGGAAAATCCAGCAAATATCATACATATGGCCGTAAAATCGCACATAATAAAGGGTGCAGTTAAAATGTCTTTAGGGTTCGTAAATCGCCCAGTTAGCCTGGTTTAACGGCTCACGCAACAATGTAAACAGAGATCGAAATGATTAGCGATTGGGGATGCCAACGAGATACCAGTTTTTTCTGCATATTTATTGCATTTATTGACGTAATTCAATGGAGAACTAAGTTGGCCTGCATATATATTCATATCTGTATTTTCAATGCAATATTCTTCACAATTTATCTTCTTGACGCAATCGCCGCTATTTGTATGTGTAGGTGTGAGTTGGTTTGTGTGTTTTCGTGGTTTTTTGTTTAACATTATCGCCATTTCTAATGTGTAGTCTCAATTATGATTTCGTGCGTATCCAGATCGGGCACGGCGAACTTCATGGGCAAATAATCATCGGGATGCATGTGGCCTATATGGTTGATCTCCATCTGGGCCCGCTCCTGGTCCTCATGGCACTTGCTCTCGTGCTTCTCGTAGTCGGCGAACGTATCGAAGATGGCCCGACACACCATGCACTCGAAAAAGCTTCTGCAAATGGTAATCGGTTAAATTGGTACTTAGTTATTAAAAGATAAAGAAGGATCTGTCTTTTCTGAAAGTTTTGGTTAATAACTGGAGCTTCTATTCAAATATTTGTTTTATAAATACCCACAATTATAATTTATAGAATATTTTGGCAACTATTAATAATGTGAATTTTTATGAAGTAACACATACAAAAATGTCTACTTCTAAAGCTTTAAAGCGTGTTTACAACCTTAAACTCTTAGTCAAGTTTCAAGGTTTTCCTTCCACTAAAATTTTATGAACCTAAATAACGATTTAAAATCATAGAGCAAATAAGTAAATTATCCAAGCTGTCCAGATATTGAATAATACCTGATTCTAGAAATTAAACCTATTGTTCGCTTCTTTTAGAGCCAATCAAAAGATCGATGCTTATGTATTTGATCTATTTGATTCCATAACTGATCTAAGGGTCGAATTTCTAATTATCTTATCTCATCGGTTTGAAGTTACAGCCTATTGCAATCAGTTTCAAATAGATTGATTGAGGTAGGTCTTAGTAGATAAACTGAGCACCTTGATCGTCCCCAACCGGCGGCTACTTACGGTTTCTGCTCCGCCTCAAGGCGCTCCCTGGCCAAAGCGGCCGCCGCCTGGATGGAGGCGGGCACATCCACGTCGACGCCCTCCTTGATGTGCGACTGCAGGTGGCGCTTGAAGTTGGACAGCTGGGTGAAGCCCTTTTCGCAGTAGTTGCACTGGTAGGGCTTGGCGTTGAGGTGGCCCAGCTTGTGCTTCTTGAGGTTGACCAGCTGGGAGAAGTACCTGCCGCACCGCTGGCAGCGGAACGGCTTCTCGCCGGTGTGTGTCATCTTGTGGCGCTTCATGTTGCTTTGCTGGGTGAACGACTTGTTGCAGAAGTTGCAGGTGAAGGGTCGCTCCCCGCTGTGGACCGCGTAATGGCGTTGCAGGTTCACCGCCTGGGCGAAGGCTTTAGAGCAGATGTTGCACACGAAGGGTCGGACATCGTTGTGGACCTTCATGTGACGATCAAGATTCCCCGAGTTGCAGAAACTCTTGGCGCACAACTTGCACTCGTAGGTGGTCTTGTTGTGGTTGTGCACCTCCTGCCTGTGCAGCGTTTGGTCCCGCTTACTTTTAAAAGTCTATTACCAAAGAATAGCGATTAGATCGGGGTTATAGCTGCGATTTCCCAGACACTTACGCGTTCGCAGCGCTTGCAGCTGAACTGATTGACCACCGCCTCGTCAAATTCTACCTCCATGCCCGCCATCTCGCTGCTGGCTAGCACATCGATGCTATCCGACTGGGAGTTCTCAAGATGGGGACATCGAAAATCTGCAGGTTAGGCGGCGTAAAATTCACTTTAATTAACTTATTCTGTAATTCTGTAACTTTTCGCGTCTAGAAAAGTCATATGGTGGTTGAGTGTGACCATATGCCCACAAAGAAGTTGGTGAAAAAAATACTAGAATCAAATAATACCGCCATCAGGACATTTCAGGGAATTTTATAATAAAACTGTTTTTGATTTACACCACGGAATGGAATGGATAACAAATAAATTAATGAGTTTTAAATTTTTAAATTTAAAAAAATTTTAAAAAAAGTTTGCTATAGTTATAATTACATGAATGTCACACATGTTTTTATTTACTTCTTTATGGTTATGCTAAGTTTTTTGGTGAAGTTTTGTTGACTCTGAACCCTTACCCCTTTTATGGAAGCCTAAATTATTTACTTGCATTGAATTTAAGTTTGAAAAGAAAGCTTAATAACATTAACTTTTGAATAAGGTCATTTAAATTTATTTTAAAAAACCGTGACTTGCGTCTGGTATTTTCTATAATTTCCCAGCAGTCACTCGTGACTGATTCGATGTCCCATCTCTAGTTGCCCCCATCGCGTTAGTGCTTTTTCCCGAGATGCTGAGATAAATAGAAATTAATTTTGGAAAAGCGATTTTCTTTTGTTTACCACCATGGCCACCTATTCCAATCAGCACTGGCTGCTTTCCCACATCCGGAACTCCTTCATCTCCACGGACGACACGGGCATGTGTGAAACGGTGATGCTGAGCGATGACATGCCTAAGCACTATTTGCGCAAATTCGGAAACTCGGGCGCTGGAGGGGATCACTACCACAGGAGGCGGGGGCACAAGCCACCGCCTGCCGGAGGCGGGACCACGCCCGAGCGAAACACCCGCCATCCGGATGCACCGCTCCAGGAGGTGGACTTCATCTGCTACCCGGGACTGGACCTCAGCGACGACGAGGAAGATATGTCCACGCACTCCTTCGACATCCAGATGTATCCGGAGGTGGGCGCCCATCGATTTCGCTCTAACACTGCCCAGAAACTTGAGAAACTGGATATAGCCAAGAGGAAAGCGGCGCGTATCAAAAGTATCAACTACCAGGAGGAAGTGCAGCCGCCCGACAGTGAAGATTTCTTTAGGCGCAAGGAGCTGCCACTTAAAAAAGTTGAACCCGTCGAAAGACCATCCACAACTAACGAGGATGAGCTTTCGGACGAGGGTATTCAGAGCCAACTCACCGAGCAGCTGGCCAAGAGTCCCAAGCAAACCCAGAATCGCTTCATTGAATTCGCCCGCTTCGATGGCACTTCCCAGGTGGGAATGCAAACCAAGAGGATCAACGTGTATCTAAATATGCTTCCCGAACCGGATCGCAACTATCCGTTGAAGATCTGCGTCCTAGCCACTGCCAAAATCCAGGAGGTCATTGGCTATGTCTGCTACAAGACCTCCTTACAGTATCCCGATGTTCCTTTAAAGTCTCTCCAGCATTACGCTTTGTACATGACGGAGGATAATGATGACATGGAGGACTTTCCGCCTTTGGACAACCGCGAACCCTGCTCTAAGTTTGGCTTCTCCCATCTCACACTAGCCGAACGTCGGCCCTTAGCTCCGGTGACCCGAGTGGATTACCACGGCCAGCTGGGCACCAAATCCATGACTTCCGAGGAAGACAAAGCGGCGCTGGCCGAGGCAGCTGTCAAGGCTCTACAGAATATTAACCTAAATGGAGGGAAAAGTAATCCAGGAAAAGGAGAAGATAGTCCTAGTGACTATGTAAAGGAGTACGAGAAACGCCTGCTGAACCACAATGACATGCTGGAGGCCCCTATGCACCGCACCTTCCGCCTACACATCATAGATAAAAGGTTCTTTAAATCCGATGTGACCCTTGGCATCTCCGGCGAGAGAATAGAGATCGATCAGTACAAGAATGCTAAGTTCTGGCCGCAGAAAAAACCCGTATCGACTCCCATCGATTTGGTGGCCCATTGCGAGATTGTGGAGCGACGGCATCTGAAGGCTCTGCTGCGCATCTGGCTAAAGTCCAACTCCTCGTCGCCTTCCTTTACCACCGGTTGCACTTCGGCGCCGATCAATGCCAGCGTGACCACCCTGAATATGGGAAGTGCCAGCGCGGGGATTGCCCACTCGCCCAACAGTCCGGGACACTCGTCCGGTTTCTTCACGAGCAGCAATATTCGGTACAAGCACTACGACTTCGACACGGACACCCACACGGCGGACCAGATCCAAAGCAAGCTGACATGCATCCTGGAGATGCGGTCAAGCGAGCTGAGGCGCGAGTTCCTGCTTCAGCGCGAGCGGAAGATGGAGAAGCGGCAGCTAAAGTTGTAGTATTTATTCCTATGGCGGCGGCTGCTGCTCGTGTGCCTAGCAGGCGGGCTACTGCCACTGCCGCTGCCACGCCCCCGCCTACGCCTCCGCCTCCGCCTCCTGTTCGATAAGTTGTATTAGTTGCTAACTAAAGATTGTGTTACACATGTTTGCCTAGCCTGTAAGTATTTATTGAACTCACCTAACTACGAATCCTGGTCCTGAAAATAAAAATGCAAAAAACACTTTAAATTTGTTTGTAAGTTTTACCTGTAAAAGTTAATTTAAGTTTATCTTTAAATGTATCTTGTAAAGTATGTGCATGTGTTTCTAAGCTTCCGCCTTGCTGCTGGCGTTTTCATAGCGGTTTTAACGCGATTTACAGGCGATTTTCACGCGTTTTCAGTCGTATCTCTCGATTTTATTTCCGTTTCTCTCGCTCTACTCATTGTAATTGTCTGTAATCAATGTGCAATTAATCTCACAGACGCCCCAGACGGGGACGGGCCTAACGGTTGTCGTATTACTGCATATTGTTTTTAGTTAGCAGTTTATTTTTAGTTTAGCAATGTCAGCGATGAATGGGTTGGGCTGGGTCGTCTGTTAACAGCTGTGCAGCTATCGAGAATAATGCCTAACTGCCGTTAGACGATTGTTGCATGCATATATCTATATCAGCGGCTAACAAGCGATTGTAGCCTGTTCTAAGGCCAAGGTTAGCGACTCGAAATCACGCCAAAAAGCGCGACATTTGAGGCCATTCGTCTGATGATGATGATGATGATGATGCTGTTTGGCGTGACCAAATCGAGGCAACTTGGCATTCTCGATCTATGGCCAAGTGATTCACTGGAGATGCAATTCCCCGAGGAAGTGTAGCTAAGGTGAGACCTAAATCCCACATCACTCATACGCCGCATATGCCAAAAATGACTAACAAATGCCCGCGATCTCAAATGGCCGATAAAATAAAAGGAAAACGCCTATTTTCATGTTCGATATGTCCAGTCAGTTGGGGTTAAATGATTTATGCCTATCTGGTGCAGCCTTGGCAGAAACTCTGGCCCATTCTTTCGAGAGACAAATTTGAATATCGCAGGCAATTTGTCAAATGCAATGATATTTATAGTATAGATAGAATTTATTATCGGCAAGTGCGTTGCCTTCGAATTTCTGTATTTCTCTTTTGTCTAGTGAATTTCGCCGAAAGCAACATAACTATCAGCTAATTTGCCTAAGCAAATTCAGCAGAGGCGACTAATTTAGACAAGGATGCGACTGCAGCTAATTGAAAGTCAATAAATGCATTAAAACAACGACAACCTTGACATTGAAAACGAATGACAAATAGCGAAAAGTTCACTCAATATGAAAGTTGCCAGGCATTATGCAATTTTATATTTGATATGTATATGCTATATGGTATATGTGGTAGGCGGGGCAAGAAACTTGGCACGCATGTGAGCGGATTTTCACTGCGAAAAATACGAAAAACACAAAAGTGAGCGGACCTCGTTGTCAATTTATCAATTGCATAAAATAATAGGCCTAGGCGCATAATTTAATGTCGCGTTGTTTGCCATTTCTGAAGGCCGCTGCACACATATTCCCCTATCTGTATTGAGATATATTTTGTATTCTATGGCTGCACATGCAGATTAATCGCTGGAAATTGCATTTTGCGCCTGAGTCACGCAACCGGACCCAAAGTTCGATTCGGTTATGATAGCCGAAAGATACGGCAGCTAAACTTCCAATTATAAGTATTTTTGAGCAATTCATAAACAGCATTAAGCTATCAGCGATCGGCGTTTCTACTTAACTTCTCATTGCCGTACACTTCCAGATACACTTCCGTTTAGCGATGTTTGTTTTTCTGTTTGCTGTGGGAATTTTAATCGTAGTCGGGAAATTAATTGAGCTATTAATGGATTAATTTATGGCATACTCCCCAACGGTAACTTGCATGCTGAAAATTGCTAGAATAATTCTGCCATTTCATAGATCACACAGCTCCCTTTCGTCCATTTTCGTCTAAACAAACTTGCAGGCCATAAACGTTATGTCGGTGTTTTCATTATGGCCATAACATTTTGCACATACCAAAGACCCAGAGACCAACCCACACGGAGACAGGCGTTGCCCCAATGCGTTGCACGCACCAAAAACTACAAAAAAATAAATACAAAAATTACAAAAAACCAATCGGAGACCCACAGCTCGAAAAACGCTTGCGATTTTAATTGCACAACTCGGGCGGATTGTGAATTGCGGATTTTTTTCGGAAAAGTGCGGTGCCCGGCCCCACACACAACAAAAAGTACCCATATCAACAGGTGAAATGTTAATAAGTATGTTCATACTACCACTAATATTTATAAAATAGCCGTTGATAAAGAAATAATATTTTTAAATCCTAGAAACTATTTTTATTTTACATTTTTTAACTTAATTGAAAGCGAATGACCTTGAATAAGAAAAAGAAAAAAGTTATATATTTATTGACCTATCCTTTTAATGCAAGTATTCTTTTATGTATATTTTGTTTACTGAATTGCTATAATTTGTACCTGATATGAACTATGTTTTTAATTTTATTTTAGGTAATGAACAATTTTTTTTGATGCACTACAAAAAATAAAACAATCTATTACTGATATGCTTAACATGATTAATGATTTTTTTCTGTGCACAGCTTGTTCTCCGCTTTGAGACATTTGTAACCCAATTCTGTCGCTCGGGAAAGGAGGCATATATGCACTTTGCGATTTACATTTCGAACTGCGGCGGCTTAATTAAAAGCGTGCTGCACAATGGCCCGGCAGTCGAATAAAAAATATGCTATATGTAACGCCATACCTGGAGGTCAGCCGTTCGGTCTCCAACCTGTTGCATCCCCATCTCCATCTCCTTTTCCATATCGATGTCCATGTCCATCTCCTGCCCAGAATCGCGGACCAGTCGCCGGCGGCGGCAATGTCTTCCTGCCTCCACCATCAATAAATTGTGCTGGCATCAGCCTCTGCCAAGGTCGCTTCCTTAATGAAGTGCCGAAACTTGGGCTCGTTTCGTTGCAGGCACTTGACATGGAACTGGTTTCGGGCACCGCTCTCAAGTGGATGCCACCATCAGATGCAGGTGGTGATTGCAACTTACACAGAAAACAAATTTTAGCGGAAGTTGACTTTCAATTTGATAATTTGTCAATAAAAAAGAAAGTAAATCTGAAATTGTAAAGTTATTGTTGTTCTTATATATATCGATAGTAGCTATTCAGCTTAGAAATATATGTATTTTAAAACTGATAAGGATTAATTTTAAGCTAACATAATTATATATTTTTTCAGTTTATCCTGAATCAATCCATAAATAAGTTTTTCAATCCATCATTCCAGGACAATAAACCAAGCTTTGGAAATAGAGTAGCAAATGAATTAATTGTTGTCTTAGTTGTAAATAAAGATTTCCGTAATCACCGTCTCCGATTTTTTCTCAGTGCAGATCGAAACACACCGAAGGTTGCACTGCCCTTGTCCCGAACCTGTTTTCTGCCTGCTTTCCGCACTCTCATCCCGATAAAAGGTTCTGAGTTATGTAATCCCAAGTAGGAGCCTGTTGCATTGTGCGCGGATTCTCATGACCCACTTTCGTGGCCATCCATACAATTTGCAGCCATAAATCCGTTTAGCCGGACACTCAGGATATGCGATCATAACTCATCAACTTCGCATAATACACGGAATTAAAGGTATAGTGTGGAAATAGCTAAAACATTGAACTTGAGGTGAGGGAAACTGTCTTATTGATTGCCAATTATTCGCCAACTGTCATGCAATCTAATGAGCTGTGGGGTCTGAATGAGGGGTCGGCGTGATTAAAATATATTATATATGAAAATGCAATCATGCAATAAGTAATGCTTCATACTCCATTTCGGATATCTAGCCTGATCGGTGTTGACAGCTATATCTTCCCACTCGAAACTCGAAAAATCTCTGGGGCGAAGTGAATTTTTCGCGTAGGCTCAACAGCATAGCAACGCGTGCAAAATGTCAACAGAAGGACAAACTTCAGCTAACAATTGCTAATGTGCGCCGATCGCAGGCAGATCGGCCACAGCTATAGATCGGTGGCCCTGAACGCACTACTTCGACTGCGTCTACGGCTCTCGGAAAAAAGTGCAAAAAGTAAATAAACGCTAAATAAAGGCAAATAAATGCGTGAACAAAGCAAGCGAACAATAATGCAGCATAAGGCTTAAAAATTGGCTTTTAGAGGCAATTTGCTACCTCCCTCCCTTTTTTTTTTTTGTTGTTAGTCGAATTGACCTACCTCAAATCTATCCACTTCCTGGATTATTTCAAGCTTTGGGCCACAATCAAATGAGTTGGATTAATCGATCTTGGCGGGACACGCCTGCCGCACAAACAGAAGGAAAAAACCGAAAATAAAAATCATAATTTTGATTTTTATTAAATAAATCATTTGCCATTTGCGGTTTGTTTGTTGGCTGTGCTACCACCAGGCCCATAAACAATAAAAAACTCTTGATTTCTTATTGTTGCCTTTGCTTTGTTAGTGTGCCAGTGTGTCTCTTACCGCAAGGTTGCAAGATTTTTTCTTTTTCGCTATTCATTTATCTTATTTTTGTTTTTTTTTTTTGGCAACATAATTTACTTGTTGGCAAATCAAATTGTAGGGGGAACTCTACTATTCGAAATGAAATGCTTGTCGTCAATTGGCAAATTAATGAGCATTTGATGGCCAGTTGACCTTATGTCAAGTATACGCCGTGTGGCCGGACGCTGAGGGGCAGCAGGCAGCACCTTGTAATTGGATTGCAAACATTTGTTCTGGTTCTGTCTGGCCTCTTTCTTGTATAATTTTATCAGTTTGGGTAAACAATGGAGAACATGAAGGGGGTCGCCGCTGATGCAACACAGTGTTTCATAAAAGTAAGGCCCACTAAAAGGATTATTCTTTGCCATTATGTACATTTGCATATGAGTATGGGCGATGATATAATAATTGCAAAACACACTGCACAGCCGCAAAGCAAAAGTCGAGAGAATGACGCTGCCAATGCGGCTCATTTCATTATTGCACTTGAACTTGCACTTGACATGCAAATTGCCGATGCGATAACTGCGATGCAATGAAGATTCCCTTCGCTAATGAGCCGGGTAAACAACGAGATTGGAGGGATCCATTTCACGCGATTATAATTGATTTTTTAATTCATTAAAACGCATACTACAGTTTATTAAATAATAATTAATTCCTTGAAGCCATTTATTTTACTAAATTCTTTTTATATAAGAAGAAAATTGGGTTTGGCTTTGAAAATTGTAAATATTTGTTCAACTATAACTTTTAATTGACTTTCACAAGCCCAAATCCACATTTTACTACAAAGGAACCTTAATAACTTTCATTACATATATTTTAAGCCAAAACCGAATTTCTTTCTATGCCTGATCGATTCTATCTAAAGCGGAACTGACCTACAATTGATTGATCAGCGCCTCTGGGTTGTCAAGTGTGTAACCCTCAAATTGCAATTTGTTGTCGCTAGCTGCAATTTCCTTCCTGTTTCCCCTCAGAGATAAACTGCTCGCACTGGACGCAGTAATTGCGATTGCGATTGCAATTGCAATTGTGTGTTTTGTGCAACGAGGTCACCACACGAAAAGCACTTTCCCAATTTTCAGGCGATCAATGCAAATCGGAAGTGACTGTGTGTGTGCGACGAGAACACTTTGCTGCATAAATGATAAATTTATAAAATATTCAAGCTACTAAGCAAGCTGACAAATGCATTGAGCAAAAGCGATTGTCGCCAATGTGTAGCTGTTTTTTTTTTTTTTTTTTTTGACATTATTGGTGATGTTGTTGCTGGTGTGTTTTCTGGTGATATTGCTGCAATTGTTGTTCTTGGTGTTGTTGCTGCTTTTGGCTATATTGCTGCTGTTGTTGCTGGTCTGTATGCTATTGTTGCTGCTGTATTTAATGTTGTTGCTGGTGGTGTTGCTTCTGTGTTTGCTGCTTTTATTGCTGTTGTAGCTGGTGCTGTTGCTGCGATGTTTGCTATTGTTGCTGCTGTGTTTGCTGTTGTTGCAGCTGTGTTTGCTGTTGGTGTTGCTGCTGTGTCTGGGGTGTTTGCTGCTATTGCTGGCCATGTTGTTGCTGTTGTTGTTGCCGTTGTTGTTGTTGTTGTTGCCAACGCAACAAGTTTCGTGTGTGTTGCCAATAAGTTGTCGCTGCCGACGTCGCTGCTCTCTCGCGCCGTCGGCTGTTAAACATTGTTGTTGCTATCGGCTTTTGTTGTTATCGTGCGTACTTGGACCGCTCAATAACGCCGCTGCTGCCGCCGCCGACGCTGCCGACGTCGCTGCCGCCGGCCGCCTGCTGCTGTAAACACGAAAAAAGAGGCAGAAAAAATTGAAACGAAAGCAGAGGGTATTTAACCGACCTCAAATCAATTTGCAATTTCAGTCGATCTCCGCGTTGCAGCGTTGCATGAACTCAATTTAGTCGCGTGCGAAATAGCAAGTTTACACAAGTTCAACCGAAAAACAAAAAACCACCGAAAAGCCTTACGGAAATAGTTAGGAAACGGGCAACAACAACAATAACAACAACAACCACAATCACAGTAACAACTTGAACTCCAAAATTACCCAAAACGCAGTCGAAATTGTTAATTGAACTTTTATTTATTAACTTTGGCAAAAACGGTGTCAAGCGCGGCCTAGAAAAAGAAATAAAACAAAAACCCAACGACGAACGCCCAAAACAAATTCCAAGCACGTTGCTGACAAAATTACGCAAACGGCGATATAAAACACACCAGCAACTGCTGCAACTACAACAGCAACATCAACAGCTGACGTTCAATGAACGTTTCAGTTTCAGGTTACCCAGATGCAGATCTTGGCTAATCCATCCCATCCGATGTAAAGTGCAGCTCCGCCAGAGAGCTTTTCCCCCATACTGAACTTGAAAGTGAAAGTGAAAGAGAGCGGAGAAATTAAGGAAAAGAGCGTGCCGACAGAGAAAAGCAAAAAAAGAAAGAAAGAAAGGCCATTACTTAAGCAGCTTTTTGCTTTTGCTGGAGTGCCGACAAACATCTCAGAGCATCAGCCAAGGTCGTCTAAATCAACATGAATAATCCCAAGGATCTGGTGGAACAGGTGTACGAGGTGAAGGCTCCTCATGCCGGAGCAGACGGTCACACCTTCCTCGTGAGTCCTGTGGATCCCACTCCCATCCTAGCACCCATTCTCACCGCTGTGCCTGTGATGAAGCCCATGGACTCACCTCAGCCCATGGAGACACCCAAGGAGGAGCTGGATGACGATCAGCCCAGCTGCAGTTCCCAGGCTGTGGTGCCCCTGTCCTCGTCCCTGCCCTGCAAGTTACTCCGGATGCATGCCAGGCGATCTGCCCAGGCCCTGCTCCACCAAATGGAGTCCCTGGACTCTCAGCTGGGCAGCAGCAATGGCAGCACCTCGGAGGATACCTCGCCCAGTGCTCCACCCATGTCGCCTTCGGATCATCAGCTTGTGGATGTAGGAATGGGCTCATCCATCGGCGATTCCGAGGAATCTTCGGAGGAGGGTGACGAACTAAAGCCCCTGGCTGTGGACAATCACATCATGCACGAGGTGGACTTAACTGAGCGGCAGACTTCGCCTCCAGCCGTCTTAAGTGAGGCAAATTTGGAGAAATTCCGCAAGCACCAGATGGACAACATATATCTGCATCCCAACTTCACCTTGGATGCCTCTCCGCCACCAGCTGTGGCTCCAGCTAATTCACCTGTTCTGGACGCCAAGAGAAATCATCGTTCTTTCCTTTCGATGAAAAAGGAAAAAGAGTTGGAACAGCCGCAGGAAAAGGAGCAGGAAGTGCAGCATAACCAGGAGCAGGACTTGGAGTCCCAAGGACCCAATGAGATAGATTCCCTGGATCCCTCCCTGATTCCCAGCGAGGAACTGGCTGCTGAAATCACCGACGCCGTGGAGTTCTACTTCTCCAACGAGAGTATCCTGAAGGATGCTTTCCTGCTGAAACATGTGCGGCGCAACAAGGAGGGTTTTGTCAGCCTAAAATTGGTGTCCAGTTTCAAGAGGGTTCGCCAGTTGACCAGGGAGTGGAAGGTGGTCGGCGATGCAGTGCGTCGTAAGTCCCGCAAGATCGAGCTGAATGCTGAGGGCACCAAGGTGCGGAGAATCGAGCCTCTGCCCAGTTTCGATGAGACCATGCCCTCCAGAACTATCGTGGCCTGTGATCTTCCCATGGACAAACTAACCATTGAAAAGGTCTCGGATCTGTTCTCCCGTTGCGGTGAGATTGCCCTGATACGCATCCTCAAGCCAGGAATGGCCATACCCGTAGATGTGCGTCAGTTCATGAACAAGTATCCAGAACTGCAGCAAAAAGAGTGTGCCCTAGTGGAGTACCTGGAGTCCTCGTCCGCCAGGGATGCTCGTCACCTGAGTGGTCCCTTCCAGGTGTACGAGATGGTGGCTCCCAAGAAGAAGACCGGCAAAAAGGCAGCCGTCATCCAGATCGCCGCTCCAGTGGCTCGAATGGTGGAGAACTATCGCTACTACAACGACACCAATTACGAGCGGAGTCGCGGGGGCAGCTTTTCGGGTCACGAAACTGTCCCGGATCTGCGCTTCAAACTCAAGCGGAACAACTCGGATTTCCAGCCAAGTTACTACCAACAAATGGCACCAAATTATCATGCCAATCCGTATCAGCATTACCAGCCACGCGGCAGCATTGGCAACCAGAACCAGGAGGTGGGTCCCTCGGGTTTTTTCGGCTATGGTCCCAGGCGATACAGCAACACATCGACGATTTCGGCCAACACAGCGGCTGCCTTGGGCGATGTTTCTCCTATGTCTTCTGCTGTCAATTCAGGCGGTAATCCGGTATCTTCCATCAGCAATCTGCAACGCCGTCTGTCCAACTGTTCCGAGCAGAACTTTGCGCCCGAGGTCAATCCCCCAATGTCGCGAAGGGCTAGCAATTGCTCGGAGACCGGAGGAGCTCCTCAACGACGTGATTCCAATTGCTCCGAGAATTGTCCTTGCTCGAGGAGGGTCTCGGACTTTGGTCAGACCACGGACACCAGTTTCAGGAAGACCTCGGTCTGCTCCAATGGCAGCTGTCCCGGCAATCAGAACCAGGAGCGTCGCTTCTCCAATGGATCCATGCAGTTCGAGAGGACCTTCTCGAATGCCAGCGAGAATAGTGGTTTCTATCGTCGTCCCTCTAACGATTTCAATATAGAAAGGGAGCCCATCCAAACCGATCAGCTGGTGGGCGGAGGAGGAGGTGGATACCAGGTGTGGCCACGACGTTACTCCAACAATTTCCAGCAGCTGAGCAGCAAACTGGCGGCCTACGACAATGCGCAGTACATTGGAGGCAGACGCATCTCCACGGATTCGGGCTACGATCGTCGATGCTCCTTTGGCTCGGAAGGCTTCGAAGGATCCCCCAGATCTCGCACCGGCAGTTTCCTGAGCAACTACAAGCACGGCGGCGGAGGAGATGGCTACGATGGCCAACCAAGATCCCGAACCGGAAGTTTCCTCGACGGATCACCACGTTCGCGATCCGGATCCTTTGCCCAACGGGCTGCCGAGAGCCTGGTGCGCACTCCAATTGGTCCAGACGGTAGCAAGGGTTTCGGCCAGAGGGCCAGGAAGTTCGGACAGGCCATATCACCCGTGAACTAGGAGGTCAAACTATCGTAGAGTGGGGGAATTAATTGTTGATTAATTTTAGTGGGAAGATAAACTGTTATAGAAACGTATGTGAAATTAATGGCTGTACACTGTGATGCTGTCCAACTTGTTAAACGTCCCACACAGACATACACCATTCATCCCCAACCCTTAGCCCAACCTAGGTTAGGAACAGAAACCTATATAGTTATCGAATTTTTAACACCGAAATTATGGCCCTTATTTTATTCACTTTTTTTAAACCATTCTTATATGCAACATAACTACTACAACAATCACTGCCAATAGTTTAAGGAAAAGAAAACGAAAAATAATTGGTTTGGTAGACACTTAAGATTATACTAATTTAGGTAATCAATATATTTGATTGACCATTAACCAGTTAATAGATTGTAGGCTATATAAATCACTGTTAAATTTGAAAAAGCGTAGAGGTTTTAATGCGGGCTCAACTATCATCACAAAGTCTTACATGACTTCTTTTATTGCCTAGCAAACTACCCTATATAGCTGCCTATATCCTTATGAGTTCACAAAATCTTACTGCAACTTGTTTGCAGATTAAGTATTGTTTTTATTGCCTATTAACATTTTTAATTAGCGTGCAATTAGGCTAGATTTAGGATAGTCACACCCATAAATCGAACGGGTGCCATAAAAAATCAGTTATAGAATCGTGGCCATAGTTAATCAGATGCGAGTAATACGGATGTAATTGGAACCAAGAAAAATTATTTAGAGTCTCAGGTCATTAGGTTTAACATTCGCAGGGCAGTCAGATACCGATTTCCACATTTCCCACCTAACCCCCTTATAATTTTCACTACCTTTCTTTTATTTGTTTTTTATTTCAACACTTTTATTCAGTTTTAAATATAGTTAGTTTAATATTTACATATTTAGATGTAGGAAACTTGGTTGTCCTCCCGCAAAAAGAAGGAGGAAACAGCAAAACGGATTATTACAGGAGAGAATAAAAATATTTTTCATTTTTAGCTTTTAATTTCGATATCTCACAGAAGCATATATCTGTGGATGCAATAAATTATATTATGCGTGTTAACCATAAATAAACTTATTACACAAAAAAAAAAGGGGCGAACGCATTTGGGGAATTTGCAGCTGCAATTGGTCTGCGGGTATTATTACAATTAACCGACAATGGTGAACTTGAAATGGAGCTTAGCTAACAATTTGCTGTCTTTTTGCCAAATCATTTAACGAATCTTGCGCAATGTGGCTGGCCGAAATTGAAAGCGAAATTCGCGCCACTCGAGAACCGAAGGTAACTAGGCCAACGAAATAGCCGACAAAAAATCAGCAAAATATATAGATATATATATATATATACAAATGGTAACAGCAAATCCCAACCAGTCTGCCTTGCCTGTGAAAGCAACAATTTGAATTTTATTGAATAATATTCGTAATTTTTGTCTTCGCAAAGTGACATGAGCGTGACGCATGCGCCCCCAACTCAAGTTTTTTTGGATTTTGGATATTATTTTTTTTTTAATTTTTCGATTTTTGTTGGATTTTTTGGCGAACTCGCCCGCGGTTCATAATTGTTCATAAAGCGGCCGTTAGCATTGTTATTGCCTTGTCTCCAGCCTCTGGGGCTGAATTTCGAGTACTCATGCCTTAATCGTTGCCGTGCGTGCGATTTTTTTGCGGTTCCAAGGTATTTGTTGTTCACTTTTCAGTTCATTTTTCTTGATTTTTGTTTCTTTTGGATTCGATTTATTAAACAATTTCAATGGGTATACACGCTCGGTACACAAGTGAATGATTTTTCGCACACACGCATCCCGCCGCGCCGCCCACAGCGGCCTGACTTTATATTTTGTTTTTTTTTTTTGTATTCAAAACCAGTTTTTTCGGGGCGCTTGGCCAGCGCACTGAACTAATTGTCGCACAATTTTTCACCGCGTGGGCAAAATTCGAAAAGTGCAGCAATATAAGATCTAGCCAACGGGAAGCATTTTATGCGTGCATTGCATAAGCTTTTTTTTTTATTAAGGGGGGGGATTTACCCCACATACTGGCATTGTAATCACATAGCTCGGGTTCATGTGCCCCGCTTGATTAAACTTCCTGGCGCTGAGGCTTTATTGCCGAATTCCCTTTTAAATTTATGCTAATTAAACGTGCTCAAACAGGAACCAAACAAAAAACCAGAACAACTTGCACTCATTAAGTGAGAGTTTAACCCCAGCGGACTTATATAAATATAAACCCTGTGAATTATCGCAATCGAATCAGGTATAAATTGTGGGGAGTTGGGTTTTGACCGATGACATAATGCGATGAGTATTGAGGCATTTCAGGCCTCAAAATGCAACAATTGTGCACACAAACAAATAGCATTGGTGTTATTCATTAATTTGGTGTATTTTATTATGTTTTGTATGAATGAATAAGTGTTTGTTTAGGTGCTTAATATTGTAGATTTTTGTTGTATACCACTTATTTTAATTTTCTGTGGAAACAAACAAAAAGAAGAGTTATTTCTGATTTGAAACATTTTTGGTTATAATTTTAATAAAATTTGAGACTTAATTTCACTTTAATCTATTTTGACAGTCAACAGTTGATACAAAAATTCAAAAGTTTTCTAAAAACCTGTTGTTTCTCTCTGTGCACCACTGACCTTAGTCAAGTCTACACATTTTTTTGGCAAGATCACACATCCTTGAGCCGGCTAAAAATGTCTCAAAACAATGTCTCAATGATGAAATCGCCAACGGGCAGAACGTAGAACGTGCCGTGTGGCAAGCCACTTGAAGCTGCCTCAACCTTGACCGTCATTTGTAGGCGGCAGAATCGAGAATCGCGAGGCGCGAGATGTAAGCTCTTCGCACGGCCACCGGGCGTATACTCGATTTCCGGAAACTGCACACTCTCCTTCGACGTTGCGCCAAGTCATCTTCAAGTTCAGAAGGCACACTGATATTTATTTATAAATAAAAGTAACCTTAGTCGCCGTCTCAATAAGCGTACTTGAAGTGCGCGTAGAAATTTCCGCACCACATTATTAACATTGCCAGTCATGTCGGCGAAACCACAACTGCCAGCCACTCAGTCATCAGTTCGTATTGATGAAATGCCATATTGTAAGCCAAAATAAGTGTACGCACCGCTGTCTCAGTTGCATAAACAACAACGACGATGCTGACCTCAACACGTTCGTTCTCACTACGCAATTGGCCAAATCAAATAAATTCACTAAAACATCAGAAATCAACAATTACACTTCTGCCGTTCGGACGCGAGGCGAAAGCAAACGATAATTCTAAAGAAATCGGGTCGTTGATTCTGGAATACCCCAGAAATAATGTGTGGTCTTTATGGTCTTTTGTATACCATTTATGAAGAATCGGAAAAGGATCAAAAAACTCATGAGGTCTTAACATGAATTTACATGTAGTATGAAATGTATAAAAAATTGTATTCAATTTGAAATTTATTTATTTATTTCTGATTTATTTAATTTTGACCTAGGTCAACAAGATTTAACAACACTATATTTAAAGGGTCTGTCCATATATTACATCTTCTTAAGATTGCACGAAACTTCGAAACTTCTTCTTTCCTGATATGAAAAAAGGAAAAAGTAAAAAATTTAATATTAATATATTTGTTTATATTGCAATTGTATAGGTGAAGAAAGTGGTTAAAAATGAAAAAATCGTTTATAACAGTTTTAGGAAAGATAGCATACTTATCGGCGTCTGAATTAAAACAGGTTGACAGCGCTTAACTAATTGGCGCTAAAATATAAAAGCATACTTTTCGGCATCAGCTTTTAAATAAGTTGGCAGCGCCGAATAATTGGCGCAAAAATATAAAATTGAATTTAAGAATCAGGTCTTCAAAAATTGTAAGGCGTAATCTTAATTACAAAAAAAACCTTGTTCTCATCCTAAAACCTGAAAATAATGAATTAAAAAACCATTTTGAGTATATTTTGATTGCTTTTGTGCTATTTTTATTCGCTTGTTATTTTGTAATACTTTTGTCTTTTTGGAGCAAACAAACAAATTCAACTACATTGGCTTGGCTCGAGGGGAGTTTTTCTTTTGTTTTTGTTTTGTTTTGGGATAAACGGGGAGTTGCCTATGACTAATATGTATATTTTAAATATAGCTTTCCACATCCGTTAACTTAACATTCTTAGGTCTTTTGTTTGTGTTTGTGTGTTTTTTGTCCGCTAATTAATTAAGGTATTTGACTAACAATTAAAATGTATTCGAGGTACTATTAAATTAGACATTCGCTAATGCTCATAATTTGCTTGATTTTGTGCATGCAATTTGACTATTCTTGTGGTTTTGTGGGCGTTACTTGGACCCTCTGTTTTTTTAGACCAGGCTAATACTAAGGCCCAGTGGTAATCTCAGGCCGGCGAGTTGGAGCGAAGCTTGGTGGGAATCTTGGTGGCTGGTGTCCTCCTTGCGGTGGCTCTGCGGTTCCAGTGGCGCTTCCGCTTCCTGTTCCGCCTGGTCCTCCTCCTCGTCCTCCCCCTGCTCCTCCCCATCCAGCTCCATTTCCTCAGCTTGTCCGTTCTCTTTGTCATCGTCGTGGGTAACCTGATAGCTGAGGCAGCGTCGCACATTGGTGGTTGGCAGGACTTCGGATATGGCACTATCGAATTCCAGCAGTATCTCATCTTCATCGAGGTCCCGCGTCCAGCGCGGTTTCTGTTTGAGGGGACTCATGATCTGCGGGGGTCGCGTCGACACATTCGAGGTGGAGGTGGTTGATTCAGCTGAAGATGCGGGCGGTTCTTCCCTGCTCAGTGTGGTCCCTAGTCGCCGGAACATGGCCACTACTTTGCCATCCACACTGGGCTGGGGGAATCTTTGGTAAGTGGGTGGGGGACTTGCAATGGCTGCGACTGGGGGTGTGGGTGTGGGAGCCACCTCCTTGACCAGCCGCTCCACCACTGGTTTCCTTCGCGGCGCCACACACTCCACCTTGCAGATCACATTGCTCCTCCGCTGACCCTGCCTGAGGTACACGAACACCGACTGCGGACTCCGCTTCTTGGGACTCCGCCGCAGACTCTCCAGGCAGCATTGTCGCAGGACTCGGCTCATCCGGCTGACGGAGGCACTGCGTCTGCTGCTGCTCCTTCGCTTCGCGTAGATTATGGGTGCGGGAGCGGGATTGACTGGCACTTGGGGCTGGGGCTGCGGCTGCGACTGGGGCTGGACGCGCACCTGGGGGCGAACCATCGCCACCGGACGCAGCTTGGTCCTCTCCTGCTGCAGCACACTGTTGCCCATGTGCGAGGGACTTTGGCTCTGGCTTTCGGACTCATTGCTGTTGACCGTCTGCAGGGAATGCCAGTTGATCAGCCAGTTGTTGCAGCTGAAGCAGAGGAATTTGTCCTCGTTCAAGGGCTGTAAGTAGAGAGAGAAATAATTAGATGAGTATGGAAGGTCTAAAAATAGGTATTTCTTTCATTAACTTTTTCTTAACTAAGATATTTCCCTTAAAGCTAATGTAAAACTTAATAGTCAGATAAATTGAATACTAAGTGTTGATGTAATGTATGATTTTTATTTATTTATATATTTTATCCAATTATAGATTTCGATTTCTAACAGACTTGGAAGTCTGGGAAGAGAACTTGAAGGTACTTTATGTGGGTTACAATACTAATGCAAACATTGTAACATATTTCGCGTATCGGTATTATCTTGAGAAACCTATTCAAACAGTTAATTAGTTTTAAGGGAAGAGTCCTAGCTTAGAAACCTAGAAAATGTCATTAGAGATACCAAATCGATTACTACTTTACCGATGAATTACCAAGACCAATTAGTTATTGCTTATGGGTCCAATACCGTTAACATCATTAGGAGACAGTAACTGCCTAAGGAAGACATGTGACCCCAATTCGATAGCATGTCCTGCAATCTCAAGCCAGGCATGACCACAGAATAAACCTCTCGAAAATTACGATACGCCTATGCACTTAGTGATCGCTCACGGGACCCGACCACTAATGAGCATCGAAACAAAGGTGCAAAAAAAAAGTATAACAATCTCAAAAGCAACTGCCAGACGGTCCAGGCATATTAATTACCCGAGCAGACCTCAACATTCCTGGGGTATCAATAATTTCGTGCACCTGCCAACGAAAACTAAGCGCCCAAGAGCAGAAGCAGCTGGCCCAAAAGGAACGAAAACCAGTCAAAAGCCAAAGGGACATTCGTTAAACTCGTTTTGGCCAAAGGCCACGCGCCCTATTCAAGCGGAGTGGAACCGAACCAAACCGAAGAGGAGAACTGGGTTAAGACCCAACTATGACGGATATTAGGCACGCGCATGCGCGACAGCTGCTCCGGGAATTAGATAAAGGTGATCAAGGGGAGGGGGGGGTGACTATAAGGATCGGGAAGGGGAAGAGTAGCCAGGATCAGGAGCGATTGTGCCTGCCTGTTTACCTTTTGCCTCGGCGCTGAAAAGGTGTGCTCCAAGGGCCATGTGTAAACGGTACAATAATGCAAATTGCAGGCCAGGTGCAAAGCAGACAGAAAACCACACACACGCACACTGATCAGAGATACACTGACAAAAATGTTGATGTTATACAAAGATATATATTTGTATTAATAATAGAAAGTGTAGGTCTAATATTTATTTATTTATATTTATCTTTTTATTAATATTAGAAAGTGTAACTCCAATATTTACAAAAAGACTTTATCAAACTTTGAAATTTCATGTAATAGGTAATTAAATGTTAAATTATTTTATAGTAAAATCTATTATATTTTCTCTGTGTATAAAAGAGGGAGGTAGGGAGGCAGCCTGAGTAAATTGATTGCAACTGGAGTTTATGGCACTGTCATTGAGGGCTTTATTTTATTCAGAACTTGCGAGGGTGTAATACTGTAGGGGTGATCGGTTGCCAGGCTACGATCGCGGCAGGTGGTGTATATGTACCATATAGGGTTTCGCAATAACGGTTCAAAGTAAATTCTAACGATCCTAGGGGTGTAAAATTGAGGGTGAACTTCGTGGGTGAGTTGTGGTGGGGTAAGTCGAGGGGCTTTATTATTATGAAATTGAATAGCGTGCTGCTAAAGCATTTCGTAATTAAATTGATTACTTTTCCAGCAATTAAAGTTTAGTAATTATGAGTCCCTGGATAATCGAATTCTGAACAAAAACATCTGCTCATAGGATATAATATATTTGAATTAGAACTAGTATCTGGTAATATTTTTATAAACTACTTAACATGGTTTTCATATGGCTTCATTTTAAGAACTATCCTTATAGTATCATCAGTATCTGCCTGACCCATTTCGGTTTTCTAATCCAATAGCAAAGAAACCCTAGAAACAACTATCCCTACAACACAACAAACTATAAGAAGACCTTCAAACTAGAGTCATGTCTAGTTTTTGGGTTTTGTTTTTCGGCACTTCAAGGACTTCTGCTGGGAAATTTAAAGATTTCCAATTTTCTAAGGGTAGATCTTTTGTTTGGAATTGCACAAGTTAAGAAACCGGAATTTCTTTCTTAAGGTTTTTGGCATTGTTCAAGGGTTCAACCACCATAGTTCGCTCTAACGAAAATCCCTCTACCTTAAGTACAATAAACTGTGAACTCAGATCCAGGTATTCAATAGTTGATATGCGAAAAAAAAAAATCACAAAAAACCAGAAGAAGGTATGAAGAGCTGATAAAGCAGCAGGAGAAAAGCAGAGAACCCTGATGGGTTGGATTTTGAGTGCCGAGCGGCAAATACAGCTGTCGTTTGGGATATGGAAAAAAATGAAAGAAAAAGGAGAGGGTGAAGAGTGTGTGGAAGGTTCGTTCACTGCCCGCAGAAATTGGAGCAATCTCGGCTCCTCGGCAAATCCACCGCACATCTGCCCTTCGAGCAGGTTTGTGGTACAGGTAGTCAGCGGAGTGGAGTGTCTGTAATCCGAGACCCGAAACTCACTTCCACAGAAAACAAACGCAGGATCTCCAGCCAGGATCAATTTCCCTGGCCATCTTCCGCTGTCGCATTTCCCACACACCGCACTATGCATATTAGAACAAGCTGTTGAAAATTATGGGAAAGGAATCGAACTAAGTGGCGGCGCATATGCAAAGTGTCCAATTACCAAATTTAGTCAGGGAAATGCATCAGCTGCTTTGGGACAGGATATGCAGTTCACAGGGCAAAGGAAAATAATATAAAAAACATGAAGTCCTTTCATTGCATAAGAAATAATTTAGCATCCTATTAATAATTATAAGGGAATTGCAAAATAGATTTATTTTACTATTTAATGAGAATATAAAACGTTTGTCTTTATTGTGTTGCCCAAAATATACTGTAATAAATATGTTCTAGTTGGTTTTGACTTGAAGAATATATTTAATTGTGGTATAAAAGGTGTACCAATATTTTAAACAAAATTAAGATAAAACCTAATTACAAGTTTGAAACCAAATATAAGGTTTTAACAATATTTATAATAATAATAAATATTATATGTGCAAATACAAATATGACTTGCTGGCACACAAATGTATTAACTTAATTTTAATTAAAGATAAATATATTGCTTTTCAAAACAATTGAAAATAATCAAAACTGTAAAGAGTAATTAGGCATAAGTGCCGAAAGTCAATCATACAACATTTTCTCCAAGTGGGATGCTGTGGGAGCGTTACATTTACCTGCCTAAAATCACCCGCCACTCCTCGCTAGAACCCTTCTTTTTTTCCGCCCAACGAAGTTCATCCCCTTTTAACCCAAAAACACACACGGATACACGCGCACCGTAAAACTTTGTACGAAGGACGTTTTTGTGCCGTTGTGCATGACTCATCCGCCGAGTTGCCCCAATATCGATTTTTATTTTTATTCCACACCCCCTCCGCCCACCACCCATCCATCGCCCACCAATTGTAAGATGGTCCTTGTTGAAAAATCCATACCTGAAATTTGAATTTCGCCTGGATTAGCTGGACGATATTGGGTCCGGAGCGGGGCTCGTAGATATTGATCGTCTGGTTGGTGTGGCAGCCGCAGATGAGGCAGGTGCGTTTCAGGTATTCCGAGGAGGCTGCGGGGGCCACGACGGCGGCCGAGGGATCCGCCTGCTGCTGCTGATTATTGGCAGACATCCTGGCGATTTTTCCCAGCCTCTGACGTCACCAACGGTCGGCACTAACTTTCTGATACTGATTTTCGGTTTTTACACTCGTATCTTTCTTTTTTTTTTGGGGTGGCGCGAAAAGTGGCAAACAACAAATGCGAAACGGCAGACGGCGTGAGTGAGCGAGCGAGAGCGACAGAGTGATAGAGAGCGGGACAGCGAACTACGGAGCGGCACGTCCTTCGCGTTGCACGCTCAAATTTCGAATGAGCCTGGCTTGTCCTCTTGCTCTTTGCACGACTTCAAAAACTGATGTGTGGCCTGCCGGACTGGTGAAATAAGACTGGAAGGTTCGACGGGTTGCCGGACCAGAAAAGAAAGAATCCCATGGCAAGAGACGCAAACATTTTTAATAGTATAGAAAAATATATAAAGAAGATTTATACCTTGGATATATATTTAAAGATATTTTAAAATTGAGTTATTCCGGAAATTTTTAAGAAATATATATTGAGTTAAAGGTATTTGTAACAGGCGTTTCCAGTTCATATTTCAAAATTATCATGTTGTGTTGGAGAATAATTATTTTTTTGTAACTCAAAAACTAATTTTAATCCTACATAGTTTTATAAAAAAGAACTTAAATAAATGTATAGTAATATCTGAACTTTTTTTATAGTTTGTTATTTTATATATAGTATGAATTTGCTCCTAATAACCTGATTGACCTGATTGTTTTCAAGTTACATAAAAGGAGATTTAAAATCATCTAATTTGTAATTTCTATGTACATATTTTAACCCTATCGCCAGGTGATGTTGATTCGAGTCATATAAATGTTTTATTTAACTTTATCTAAGACTAACTGAAATACCAGCTCGTATGCACTGAGAGAAAAGGCGCGAATAAGGGTGGCACAGCCACACAAGCAGGCAGCCTTGTCAACATATGTTCATATTTAAGGGCGCCAAGAGGGATGTTGAGTGGCAGGATGACTAGTGCGAATTTGAACAGGATATACAGGAAATCGAGAGTGACAGGCAATGCCAGAAAAGGTATTACAGCAGAACTTGGACATTTTTACTGCGAAATAAATTATAAGGATAAACTAATGAATATTACTTTAAACTTCTATAACATTGTTTTGGGGATTTGTTAATTTGTTTTAAAAAAATGTATGATACAGACAAATTATTAATTTGTATTTAAAATAATAAAAAACAATTTAAAACGTAATCCTTTACATTTATCAATTTAAACTATCCGGTAGAAATGGAAATATAATTATATTGGAACTGTAAAACAAAGCGAACATATTTACTAAATTTAATACATTATCATCTCCACTAATGGAATTTCAATACCCAAACGAATGTATCTCCCAATATTGTGACAACCTAACGACGACTTGACCTATCTGAACTTTTGCCACTCAAGTTACCTCTTCTCCAGATCTTCGGTTGGGCTTAAGCCCCCCGAAGGAATCGGTGGCAGCTGCCGTCGAGCGACAAACACCGAATTTAATGTGGACAGCTTCCTCCGCTGGTACTTATCATTATGGAAGACCCACCGGCTCAACGCAGAGCCAATAGCATATATTGCATGCAGCATGTGTGCATTGTGGGCTCATCAACAGGCTGCCGAGTGTCTGCTGCCCTCCAACTCCCCGTTCCACCGATCCTCGGAACCGAGAGACTCCTCCAAAACACCGACATCAACGGCAGCTGCTCCAAAATACAAAAGGTGCGTCTCGGTTTTTTGTTTTTCCCATTTTTATTCGGGCAGCTCAATCATATGTTCTCTGTGTTGTAGCTCATTTTGAGCCGGTGTTGCAGCTTGCAACCGGATTTTTTCGTGGCGACAGATGTTTCTTCGGTTTTTCCTTCGCCCGAACCTTCTTCGTCCGCTCCTCCGATTTGCACCTTCTTTTCGGATCGCAGACACTGGGTTAACTGGCGCTGCTCCCCGCTACTTTTACTACGCATCTTTGACGATAGTAAACAAAGGAGTAAGGGCCTCGCAATCGCAATCGAAGCCCCTGATGAATGAAAATATGAATGGGCCTTTGCGGGGGAGGAGAAGAGCGGGGAAAGCGTGGCGAACGAAAAATGTATCCGCAAAACGGAACTGGACCCTCAACTCGATCGATTTCCTCGCCATATGCGTAGCCAATTTCCATATTGATCACTGTCCGGGAAAGGAAGTGCTCAAGGATAGGATGTTACAACGGGAATTAAAAGAAGGATAGACAAAGAGTAGTATTATTTGAAAAGATTTTTGGATTTGGATTGGGGTTTATAACTATTCTTAAAGTCTTCTTAAGATATTTATATTTGTGAATATAGACAAAATACAAAACAAAATTTAGCAGCCAACAACAAGTACCAAATTTAAAACAATGGTTTATAAGATGTTACAAGTACAAAATGTAATGCAGTTAACTCGGATTCATTAGTTCACTGTTCCGAGTGGGTTCTTTATCGCAGACCGTACCTTTTGAAAGTTGTACGACGACAAATCTCTAACCTTTTTGATTTTTTTATTATTAAGCAAAATTTAAAATAACGATCTTTTTAAGTCTTTTGAATAAAAATCGTAGACAAAAGGTTTATGAAAATTTTATAGAGAATAATACAAATTTTATCTTTTCCCCAACAAGAATGTAATGAATGTTTCAAACTTAAAAATTAGCTTGTTTCTGTGAGTCATCAATATTTATTTTTAAATTAGCGTTACTTTTTTCGCGAGTGGAACATTAGCGCCACTGTGGCCGGTAGGGGCGCATCGCAGTTTCCTGACAAAAATCATAGATGGAGCTGATGCTAGTTACGAGCAGTGTTGGAAAAGATTACTCCGATTTGGCAGGATATTTTAAAAATCCCAAAGTGGCGCCGTACAACGGCCTGCAGTTCCTTATGGTAGCAGTCACTACACAGAAAAAAAATGTTTTTAAAATCAACACTTCTTACAGTTAATAATGACAAATGGTGGCAAAATTACCCAAGAGTAACTATTGCGAATTGTATTATTGTTTTCCGCCAGAACTGGAATTTGATACACTTTTCCTTCAGCTTGTGCAACATTCTGACTTGTACTATTTTTAACAGAATTCACAGTTATGTAATAGTTATCTACATTAAGTGAATTAACTATTTAATACATGAACAAGATGCTAAGCTGATGTAGAAGTAAGCAACAACAAACAAAATATAAGATGCTAAGTTAAAGTAAAAGTTTTGATAGTTAACTTAACTTATTCAGAATTTAAAAAACATTATAACATATTTCGGTAAGAAAATAAAAAAAATAATTAAAAGGAAGTTTAATATAAAAAAATACATATCCTTGGTTTAATAACAATATTTTTAGTCCCTGGATATTACATTTCGGATTGACTATTTTAAACAAAAAACGGAGTGTGTTTTTTCAGAATAAGATTATCTTAGAAAGATAAAGATAAGGCTAAGAATAAAATGTAACGTATCATAAATATAATTAATAAAATCATAGACATAAGTTGCATTAAAATATTGAACTTTGGCGATATTCCACTTCATCAGCGTTCGTATCCCATGCGTGTGACACTCTTGAAATATGGATGAGTGGAATTCATAACAAAAGATCCAATGCCAATGTCGTCACCCGCTGCCAAAGCACGGAAATCTCCGCTTCTGGACACGATTCTCACGGCCCACCAAGGAGTTGAGCGGTGTGTCCGTGTGTCCCGCTGCTGAGAAACCAAGTGGAAATTGCAATTCGCAAGGCACCTTGGGAGAATCGGTCTTGAGTCGACTCTACTCGAGATCGCGCCCCTTTGGACCCCCCATACGCACGTGCGAAAGTCGGCTATAAAATAATTGACTTGACTTTGTAATTGCAACAGGCGAGCGGGGAGGCGGGCATACACCATACTGTGAGCAGTCGGCATGGGTTCCTCGATTTCCCAACTCCCTGCCTCTTCAAAAGGCACCCAGAATGGCTCGCGATTGGTGCCGGCCGGAATTCTCTAGGGGATGGAAGCGAAGCAACCCCCGGGGGAATAGGTTCAGCACTGATAGATGGTTGTGCTTGAATTGGGAGTGCTTGGGTGGCTGTTTTTGCCCCCTCATCCTCGCCTCTCATTTCAGTCACTCTCTCTCTTTGCGATTGCGCTGTTCGCATTCCATTTTGTTTTAAGAGCTTGTGTTTTGATGCCACTTTTTGGGCCAAACAGGCTGGCAGCATTCAGTCAGTTGCCGACGCTCAAGGCGCAAGGATATCCGCTGCGCTTGCCAGGATTCGCCAGTCGAGAAAGAAATCAAAACAAATCGCTTTGGCGCGAAACGAAAGCCGGAAGCGAACTAAAGCAAAAGCAATATTAAGCGAAACTAAATCGAAAAACAGTGATTTAAATAGCCAATCTGGCCATGTCCCGACGCAAACAGGCCAAGCCGCGCGCCTGTCTCAAACGTAAGTTGGGCGCCAGTGGTCAGTCGCAGGACCTCAATCCCCAAGTGACCACCGACTGACATGGTCTCCATTTCCATATCCTGAGTGTGTCCCTGTGTTTCCCTGTGTCTTCGTGTGTGTGACTGTGTGTGTGTGCATCTGATTGATTTGCTTTGATAAACCCCAAAAGGGGGTGGACACAACATTACTCTGCCAAACTTTGCTCGCGGGACCGCAAAATGTGACAAATGCAAATGGCCTCGGCCTGCGATGGCCCACCGTCCGGTCCGGACTATGGGCTATTGCCAGTTTGGGGGCTCCATCCAGCTCGACTCTCGACTCCCAGCCATCCCATTCCATCGCATCCCATCCCAGGAACGAGCTGAACCCAAACCGGCTGCAGCCCAGCAGCTTGCAGGCATTGGCCAATCCCCAGGGATCAACACACCTAACTGTCAGTGATAGAGAGCGACCGAGGGGGGGACCCTCACCAAAGTGGATGAGGGAGCCCTGGTTGGGCGGTAGGGGACAGAAGGGACAGGGACAGGGGCCGGGGCAGGTGGACTGGGGCCAGGAGACCCCCAAAACCCAAACAAACCCCAGCATGAGGTTGAAACATTGAGTGTTCTGGTGATCCAACAAGTAAATGGTGAACAAAAGGTACACCTCGGCGAATGGGGTATACTCTCTCTTTTTTGTGAGTTCTGTGGTAAATTATATTAAAACAATTCCTCATAAAGTTGAGTATTATAAATACTTTTAGTGGGCTTTAAACATTTTTTTATTAATATGCATTTAAAATAATTGTTTCTTATTTAAAAAATTCTGATATGGAAATCAACGGACTTAAAAACAGAGATTATCACTAGATTAAAAAATAACACCGATTTTAAAACCTTAAAAATAGTAAGTGCAAAAGAAAATAATGTTAAATTTATAGATTAGTTAAATCTATTTGTATTCATATTTCAGTTAAGAAAAATAGTTAAAAAGGAGTTAGATAGCAAAGTAATAATGTCCATGGACACCCTTTAGAAGGGCATAAAAAGTGGTTTGGCCAAAACGCAGTTTGCAGTTTGGATATTTTTGTGATCTGGGTGGGATTCCAGTGCAGTAACAGTTTTTGGGACTCGGTTCCATTTACCGTTCTGCGGCCAGACCAAGCCAAGGCAACCAAAGTGCCGTTAATTTTTAATACAATTTCAAATTGTGTCAGTGTAAATAACAGCAGAGCAGCAGCGCCAGCAACAACAATGATAACAAATAAAATTGACAATAAATCCAATGCACACATGTGCATGTGGAGTGGGCTGGAGGGGGGTACTGGGTGTTGGGTGGCTTTTGGATAGCCAGGGGGAAGGGAGGAAGGCAGCTGAGGGGATCCGAAACCCCCAAAGACAACTGGCGCACACACAAATTTACACACATACACACACACAATCACACAGAGACAGAGAGAGATATCCTCATGCTGGGGCATGAAAATTTCCCCAACGTATAAAAAAGCGAACTTTGGCTTGCTCTTTTTCCTGCCCTCTCTGTCGCACCAACGTGTTTTGCGAGGGGCGCGCGAAAAAAGCACAAAACACAGAAAACCCATTGCCATGTATTTCTCAGGGGAGTCGGCAACGGCTCTCTGGCCAATCCCCAGGAGGAAAGCGACGGGCAACGAGGCAACAGCAACAGCAACAGCAATAGCAACAGCAGCAACATCCAACGGCAGCAACAGCAACAAACATGCGCCAACTCCCTGGGGAGTTTTCATTTGTTGACGGCGTTGCCAGCCAGTTTGCATGTACATATATATCTCTAGATATATCTATATACATATATACATATATATATAGAACATATAGGTAGAACAATCATAAGCGTATGCACAGCTATTTTTATTGACAACCCACAATAACACACGCAATGGCTAATGGCCTGTCATCTTTCGCAAAGAATAAAAATCAAGACACAAAATATTTTTCTCAAAACTACTTGGCCGCAGATATACAGTGATTTTCATTAGTAAATCCCCTAATATCCTTGCTGGGATCAAAATTTTGTTCAGTAAATAGTTTAATAGATCAACAAAATAAAGATTAGTATTCTTCAGAGTTTTGGTATGTTTTTGAATGGTTTGAAGAATGTAATTTTATCAAATACAATCTTTTTTCGATTTTAAATAACTCTAATAGAGTTTTTAGTCTACAATGATTACAATAATATGAGTCAGAAACTTAATTCATGTTTTACCCTGGATTTTCCAATATTTATTATAAAGCTTGGGTGACCTTGGATTGATTAACCAGGAAAATCTTCACCATTTCTCATCTTATCTGCGCTAGTAAATGGTATGCATATTTTTAGCAGACACTGTCTACCGTAAAATGCTTTAAAATGCCGGCTTCTACTGTGGAATTCCCATAGCTGGGCGAAAGGCTTAGGATTCCAGCTGCCATAAGTTGTCGTTGCCTTCTGGCTCCTTTCGCCGCCCGTTCCCAGCCCCGCTGTCATCCTTTTCCCCCTCCGTTTCACCTCATCGTCAACGTGAGCGCGAGTCCTTGGTGTATTGGCAAAATATTTGCCATTGCACGGCAAAATCGCGCCAAAAATAGCAACAACAGCCGGGGCGGAATAAGGAACCCGGGATCAGGAGAATCAGGAGGAACTGAGGAGCTGGAGCGGCAGCAGCGGCAATCCGCTGAGGGCATAGGCTACCATGTGCAATGGCTTCTGCTGGCACATAATGTGGGATATTGGCTGCGTCTAACGGTAACTAGTTTGGTAAATAGAATTTGCTGTGGGCGATGGCAATGAGTGGGTGGTGGTGGGAGGTGGGTGTTGTGCTTGAGCGTGGGGTGGGGTGGCAGGGTCGTGAGGCGTCTGGGGATTCCCCGGCAGGCAACAACGCTGCAAACGACATCAACGTTGGTGCTGGTGGCATTTTGACAGCTCTGCGGATTCCTTAACACTCACACATGAACCGCACTAGTTTAGTTGCGGCTTAAAGATTCTAGCTGAGGGGCTAAAGTGGCAACAGTAAAAATTACCACAACAAAAGGGATTGTTCATTAATAAATTATATTGATATTAGGTAAAATAAGTTTATTTTGAGCAATACTTAAAACAATTCTATGAATTTGGGAAAGAAAACTCTCCTGAAATTTGGAATCGAATTAAAGAATGAGATTAAAGTCTTATTATATTATTTAAAATACTTTTTGAAATCACTTCTATTTTTAATAGATTTATAGATTTATCTTTCAAAACCAAGCTTTATTAATCATTGCTTAAAACCACACTATCTTAAAAGACCTTAAGCATTTAGAAACAATAAGGGTATATTTCAAGAGTGGAGTGCCTAAATGTTTCCTTATTTGGAAACTGAAGTATAATATATCAAAAGCAATATTATTTTGTTCTCAATCTCTTAGAAAATGTAATGAAACGTTTTATCAAGCCATTAGTTTTATCAAACCAAATGTATAGTACCTTTAGTGATTATTTAAACTGTTTTCACCGATGGCGAGCGATCTCTTTGGCCATGTTTCCTCAGATGGCAACTTCTGACATTTATCTCTTGTTCCTGCAACTATTGATAGAATTTATTGTTGGCGCTTTTAACAACACCTTCGGGTTTGTTATTTCATTATTTTTTTAATACCACTCACACACACTCGCACACACACTCTGGTTCGAGCCATTATAAAAGTTGCAAGCGCGCTTTGTTTTGGCCAACCGCCCCGCCCATCGCCACCCATTCCCGCCTCTCGCCTCCATCCCACTGCCACCCCCCCAACGCCTCCCCAGCTGCTCACTGGTGCCCTCTACACACGCTTAGTAGCCGTTTGGGAGCTGGAAAAGTGGCAAGCGTTGGGGTATTTGGCGGGAAAAAGGGAAATGCTGGAGCGGAATGGGGGGGCGATGGCAGTGGCAACGGATTGATGGGTCAAAGGGGACGACGCTTATTATTACGTTTACAAATAAGTGTGCATGTGTGACTGTGTGTGTGTGTGCACCTTTTTGTTGGTGGTGGTGGGGGCGTGGATGTTTGAGTAAAACGCTTAAAAACATGCCATTGCCGAAAAACAAGTAAGAAACACTCACACATGCAGGCACTTGTGCTCCACACACACACCACATATTCCCCCACACTCACACACAAGAAGAAAGAGAGGGGTGAAGAAGGCGAGAGAGAGAGGGAGATGGCAACCCAGCGACCGAGTGCGAAATGCACTCTGGGGGGCTTTAAACAAAAATGAAAATCGCTTGCATACATATGGGCGCTTACACACACATAGTAACTTGCTCAATGCTCACACATACAAACACAAGGAAAAAAAATTATTTTAAATTTAAGTACAAAAGAATGAAATCCAAAGAAGTAGAAGTATCAAGAAATTATTTAAATTTACAAAGAATGATTAATGAGTTATTCTTATCTTACAAAAACATTAAAATCTTGCTAAAAGCATCTTAAAATTTTCCTTATTTATTTCATTTAATACATAACAGTACTGATTCAAATGTTTACTTTAAAGATTTGAATTAATTGTCATTTTGTAACGTGATAATAATTAAAATTTAATATTAAAAACATATAAATTTCTTACCAGCAATCTTGACCAAAGGAATAAGGTTTTAGCATAAAAAGTATCTAAAAACTATTTCTAAACCATATAATATTCTGAACTAAATAAATTGTATTTTCCTGTCCTGTTTCTCATTCTTATGAGTTTAAAATGTAAGCTACTTAAAATGATATCTATTTTTGTGAGTGTAACTATATCCTTTTTGGCTTGCACAAAAAGAACTTGACTTGCTGCTTGTGTTGTTGCCGCTGCTGTTGTTGTTGCGGTGCTTCGACAATTTTAACGACCATAACTGGTTCTCACCCTGTTCGCTTTATTTCCCCACCGCCCCTTCGCCACCGCCACGCGCATTTATTTTAAAATACGCGGCACTTCCGCCGCAAACGGCACACAGTTGCTGTTGCCCCTCAGCCAAGCGCACCACCCCACTCTACCCCTTCCACTTTCCTTCCATTGAGCACCCAAATCCACCGCACCACCTCGCCTCCAAGTGGCTTCAGCATTCGGTTCCTTTATATGGAAATAATAACCAAATGTTCTTGCCCCACATACCCCACTCCGCCTCGTTCCCTTTTGCCGCCCTCCCATTATGGTGACCATACCCATGCATAATGTTCATTTCCATGGCGATTCCTTGCGGTGTGATTCCGGCTTGTCCTTTCGGCCATATATTTTAAGTCCTTACCTTCCTCGCGGTCACCAATACGAAATGGTCACGCGCTGACTCCAGACTCCGGTCTCCGGAAGATACCTCTTCGTTCTCAAACTCAGAAAAGGGGCAGATATGAAAGCCAAGAGATGACTATTCCATGCCCACCAAATTCATTCACTATTTTGCAAAACACATTAGGAAGTTGTATGTTTTTTTCAATTTATTTTTCAATAATGGATAGAAAAGAGTATTTTATTTATAACAAACAGTTAATCAAAATATTTATAAAATACTTATGGAATAATTTTCAAAAGTTATTAAAAATATATACACCATTCGATTGGTTGATTATTTTTCTTATTTATTGTTAAGTAAGTAAAGTCAACTTTAGCATGCAATTTGTTCCCAACCCACCATGTAAATGATTTCCTCACCTGTGGCTGGTCCAGGCGAAAGAACTCCTCATACCTCAGACTGGCATTCATCTTGCCCACTCTTGGTCATCACATTCTGCTGCCTGGAGAAATGTATGAAAAATTCAATTTAATTGCGCAATTACACATGTTACACATTTCCATTTTCCGGAGCTGTTCTTCTGGCTGCTCTTTCCGTTTCCGTTGCTGCACCCTTGCAATTACTTTTGAGGCAGAGCAGTCGGTTTATTCTTTTTTGGGGGGATAAAACGACACCCACAAGGCCTCGGGCAGAGGGGCCATCGATCAGGTGGCGGCTTTGCCGGAATAGCCATCCAAGGAGTCTGAGTTTTGAGCTATTGGCAAGGTAGTGGGGAACAATAAAACACGGAGCGTGTAAATAGAATTTTTGGCCCGATGGCCGCCCGGGGAGTGCTTTGGCATAATCTGCATGAGCCGGTAGCATAGCACCCGATGTCTGCGCCAACATCCGACACGTAGCAATTTGTGCGAGTATTCGAAGTGTTATCAATTGATTAGCTTTAATTTTAATGGTCACAGAGAAAATAATACATTATACATTTCATAAAAGAAAGAAAACACTGACATTTATCATATAAGCAATGTATTTTAAATGCGAAGAAAAACCAATAGTTCTCTAGAGACTTAAAACCATATTTTTAGTCGCCTAAAAGTATGCCTTAACAATTTTCTCCACAATTACAATTCAAAAAATCCAAAGCATTTTTCATTGCCATTAAGCACTTGTAAATATTGTTGTAAAACTCAGCTAAAACACCATCATTTTCTTAAAAACAAGACAAGATACAAATAATAAGAAATTTTTAACCAATTTTGGAGACATATTTACTCATTATGTGTACGTTCTTTTTTCAGTTGGTGAGAAGGAGGATGAGGAGAACACAGGGCTGCTGGAGCCCAAGGAGGAGTTGCTCAGTGGCGACGAGGAGATCGAGGATAATGAGGATGAGGACGAGGAGGTCCTCGATGAGGAGGCGCCTGAGGGAGGCGACCGGCCCCAGCCCGAGCCCAATGAATCACAGCAAGAAAGCTGGCCAACAGCTGATGAGCCAGCGGCCCCAGTTGCAGTGGCAAAAGAAGAAGGAGCAGAAGAACTACAACACCCACGGGATGAGGTAGTTGCATCTGATGCTGCTGCTGCTGCTACTGCTGCTGCCAATGCCAACGGACACTGCAAGTCCTCTGGTAAGTTTGACTTCAATTTGCATATTTTATTGCCTCTAGCCGAAAGATATATCTGTGTATATCTGGCGTACAAGCACACGGATATATCCGTATGTAAACTAACCAGCATCCTCTGGCATTGCCTCAAGTCCATCGCCGTCGTCTTGGGCTTTCCCCCTGGGTCGTTCGCATGTCCGGCTAATAACTCTCGACAGTCTCATAAATAGCAAATGTAAGGTTTTTGCTCTCGCCCCTTGTTGTGGTCGTAGTTGACCCATCTAAGGCACACATCCGCATCTTGTGGCTCCCCTGGCCACTGGACACGTGAGTCCTCGGCCCTCAGGTTTCGGTCTATTTTGGTGTCTTCACGGTGATGGCTTAAAAGTGTGGAATGCTCCTGTAAATTGGATAAGGTTAATCACATTGAAGGAGTCATACAGGGTGCTTAATGGTGTTTGGGAATTAGTGGAGTTTTGTGTTTACCGTTTCAAAATTATTAGTCTGTTAAACAACATTAAAATTGAAGATGTATAATAATAAAAACATACATGTTATCGAATCATGTTTTTAAACATGTTTAATCTTTATTCAAGTAAAATGACTTCATTGAATATTTAAAGATTTTTTTCAAGACCCGCTTAAAAGTAGGCAATATAACCAACATGGGTACAGTCTATTACAGACCCTGTACATCTGTATCTGGCTTATCCCCATTGGAGCCGCTGCCTGGTCACATCAACTTTGATGTCTCCATGAGGTCCCATACACACACACACACACATCTGCATCGCAATATGCCCCATGTATTCGGTATTCCTGTGCGTCATTGGATTATGGCACTTGGGTGTAAAGCCATCGATTCCAATGACCAAAGCGCTGGCTGGCCGTTATGGCCGCTGCTGTCTGACAATAATAAAACAAGCTTCATGTTTTAAATGGAACGTAAACACACACGCCTGTGTATGGGCAGTACCCACACATACGCAGGTCCACACACACACACACACACTGAGACGTGTCTGTTCATTATTTGTTGCTCTTTTCTGTGTATTTCTGGCCAGGCCGGGCGGCGAATTCCCGCGAGTCAAGACGGCGGCAATGGAGAACATCATCATCAACTAGAACCTAGTCAGGCGCCCATCGCCACCCCCTCTACACAGTCGAACTTCTCTAAATAGAACCATTAGTTTCTTTAGACAATATTCGATAATTGTTAACCAATTTTTAAAAAACCCTCAAGAGAAAATGTCCTAAGATATTTAAAATCAGCTGTAAAGCTGCTTAAAATTATTCCTTAGATAAAGAACAATATTCCACAAAAATCACAGATGAATTAGTCTTAATTGAAAATATCAATACTTTCCGGCAAATTGGATATTGTTGAATAGTACAAGTGCTTTGTTGTAAGCCAATTTCTGGGTCATGGAATGTTTTATTAATCCATAATTTGTTGGGAATTCTAAGATTAAAAGAAGGGAAACAGTTCGAACTGCAGAAGTTGGACTGTATTTGGCATGCCAATGCCATTCGAAAGGTCTGGGTGCCCTGGATTATTGTTGCCGGCTACCTGGGAGCTCCAGCCTCTTTCAGTGTTTGTGTGTGTGTGTGTGCTGGTTGGTGTGTGCGAGGCTTTAACCTCACTGCGAACTCTTCGGGACTAACGGCACTACGGAGGACCAAACTTTATCACCACTGCGCGCCTGCACTCTCCGTCCCTTTCGCTCGCACGCGCATATTATATGACAAGTACACGCTGCAGCACTGCGTCCGTTTACTGCTGCTGTTGCTGTTGTTGCTGCTGCTGCTGCCTTTGGAGCTCTTGGAGCTCGTGGAGCTCCGCTCGTCCTGCGAGGCCCTCTGGTGGGTTGTATAATGTTCTAAGGGGAAATCGAGAGGCTGTGATAAGTTTGGGGATCCGAAAATTGTCTTTCTGCTCCGTGCTGTTGCTGGCGCTCTTGTGCCCGTTGTTGCCCGATGCCAACGAGAAACCCGGCGAGAATGAATTGGCCCTTTTGTGCGCATCACCAGCACCACGGTGACTTAACTTGAGGGTATCGCAAACAGTGGGGCTAGATAGCGGTGCACTTTGTAGGTTAATGATTAAGCCACAATTAGGCTGGAGCCAAAATTATAATTTATATATTTGAATATATAAATAATTTAGTCCCTTGATAAAAATCCAAAGTTTCTTAGTTTATAAAACTCCTTCAGTAGAGCTATTTACTTTTATAATAAGAAAAATCCATCACTAAATTCATTGAAAAAGAATAACATGGTTATTTAAAGTTATATGTGTGTTTCTTTGTTGACTCGTTGGAAAATATCAATTTCCTAGCAATTCTTAAATGTTTTTCAAACTTATGAATGCTTAGATCCACTTCATAACATCATAAAAATAACAAATTTATTTTTAATTTAATTAATCCTTCAAGTATGCCACAACTTTTTGGCATATGCCCAAACCACAGTACGCCCGCCAAAACGCCACACACACCCTTGCACTCCCACCCACACACACTCACACCCACACACATGTGTCCCCTATAAAGTTCTCTTTCCTTTTCGGTCGCAGGATTCTAATATGAATTCTGCTGCTTATAGATTATATTTGTGTAAAGTTTTATGTTGCAATATTTTCGGTTGACGGCGGTTGCACGGGGCGAAAAGGGGGAGGTGCTCCAAAATAAGAAGCCCCAACGACGACATTTCCATGGGGAGCAACCTTGGTGCGAATAAAAATTATACATTGCCATATAAGCGGGCGAGACGAAGTACAGTAGACAACAAAAAGGAGGGACGCCTGCTCCCCGAAGGAGCCAAGGTGTCTCCGTCCCGCTTTCACTCATGTGTGTGTGTGTGTGTGGCAACTTTTGCCAGCGTGTTTATTGGTATGTTCATTGGGGAGCATCTTGAGACCGAAGGAGAAAGCGGGAGACAGCTTCTTGTTGCATAGCGAAGTTGCTCATTTTGCCATTATTATTCCACTGTGTATTGAAAAATGAAACAAAAGTGAGTTATCGTCTCTGTCGCTTTGACTCCTTCACCCGCCTTCTCCTTTTTATCCTTTCTTATTCACATACACGCATATGAATGGTGGCCATAAAATTATCAGGTGTATAGAGAAACAATATCATTACAGAGTTGGATAGTTAAGCATTATTGCTGTGACACGTCAACATATTAATGGGTATTACAGAAGTACTATATTCCAAATATAATACCTTATTCCTTATGCAAGTAATGACTATTATATAGTTTTAACTAATTTCAATATTTTCAAATTGTTAACATTTAAAAAAAATGTTTAAAAAGAGCGACTAAAATATAACAATACAAAATTTTGCTCTGATTTTTTCAAAAACTCTTCGTTTAAAAATAGAAAAATTTCAATATAAATTGAGAGTCATTACTAATATATATTTTTTCTCAGTGCCACCACGCACACATTTCAACAGACTCTTGGGAGATCTTCTGAAACCAGAGAAAGGGTAAAAAGGGTGGTATTTAATGACAAAACTTCGTTTGCTTACCGTACACTTTGATTGTGAAGCACAGGGAGTACTGTACTTTTTATCGATTGCGGTGGCTGATCGATAATTTTACAAATTGCAGTCATGGCGATGTTGATGACGATGACCATGACCAATTCGGGCCAATTCCCCGTGCATACATAATTCATTTATCACTTCATAATTGCATCAGAGACATATCCGAGTCCCACTTTCCCGTAGGTACTTCTCCCTTCCCTCCCCTCTTCTCACCGTCCTTGTCCAACCACCCCCTCCCCCGGCACTTCTGTTCGATTACATGCACGTCGACGGCTGCCTTTATTATTTCGCCTTTTTTGCAATAATTTTCAAACAGAAACACACAAAAAGCATTTGCGCAACAATTCCCTAAGGATCCGGCGACGACGATGGCAACGAAGCCAAGGCAAAGGAGCGGAGCACTGGCTTTTGCCAAGGAAAAGGGGGTGGTGGAGGTGGTGCTGGTGGTGTTGTGGGGATTGGGGTCTGTGTGGATTGGAGGGAGCAAACGAATCGAATTAAGAGCCACCACACGGTAGGTGGTCCCACTTCGCAGTGGAGCACAGCGGAGCGAAGCGCCCGCTTCAGACTTTTTCCCACGGGATTGGCGCAGTCCGAGTTGGACTCCCATCACCCATTCTCCGTACTCCTTTCCCCTTTGTCCCATTCTTTTGTCCCACCACGGCGATGTTGTTGTTGTTGACAGTGGTGGTGGGAGTTCGCGTAAGGGGCTCGCCATAAAGTAACCACACTCAAATAAATTTGATTGCGCTAACAGAGAACGACAAATCACGAGTTGGGAATTGTAAGCAGAAACTTATTATTTACATTGTCATAATGGTCACCTTAAAAGATTAATCATGACTTATAGAATTTAAAAAAGGCATACAAGATGTAAAAGGAAATGCCGTTTAAAGGGTTTATTATAGATAACACTTAATAATTTCCATATGACAATTAAATTTTAGTAGAATGAAAATAGGATTACACCACGTACCTGTTTGATTACTCGTAATACGCCTACAATTACTTATTATATAAATGAATGAAAAGTGTACATTAAATAAGTTGGTAATATCATAATACCATTTGAGCACCCCCTTCCCTGGGGTAATCCCCAACTGCGCCCCTGATAGGATAGTACTCTTCTGGACTTTGTCCGTTCATTTCGCTGCTGTTGTTGTTGTTGTTCTCGTAGGCGGCGGCGCTCTGGGAAATCTGAGCGAGTGCAGCTTGCAGCGGCCTGCAGCGTTCCCAAAGTGCCACTGTGCACGTATGTGTATGTGTGTGTGTGTGAGAGAGGGGGCGGGACAGAGTGGGTGGGCGTGACCGAACAACTTCACAATAATCAGCAGCTGCACCACAAAGCCCCGAAAGTCGTAAAAATGGCCGCAAGATGGCGTTAGTCGGATATGCAAATTTCGTTCGATTTATGGTCGCCACACACACACACTCATGTGGCGATATCCTGGCACACACAAAGCCACACACACGGATAGCTGGTTCATTAACATGATTCGCGAAAGATGCGAGAGAGTCATAAAATTAGCCAGGCAGCGCCAGTCGATGCCTGATGATGATGATGAATGCATTGCAGAACCTTCTCGTCTCCTCTCTTTTTGGATCCCCTGCTGCCACGCCCCCCAGCCCCTGCCCCTACCCATGCCCCTGTCCATGCCCCGCCCCCATTGGAGTAGTGTCGAAAAATTTGCAAAACTCAAAGCAACAATTCGACGAAAGCCAATTTTGCGTCATACGAAGTCGAAAAAGCAGAGCAGCGACCGGAGATGCATGTGTGGAGCGAAAGGCGGGGGCGTGGCATATGTCTCCCTACAGAGCGAATGTTGAATAATCATCAGGCATCATCAGAGAGACGCAGATACAGAGGGTAAAGGGATTGGGGGCCAGAGGGCGGCAGTCGTGCAAAGTCGTCGTCATCTCTACATAGACACTATGAAAAAAACAAGATCCAAGATCAGGAATGCAGACCCCAAAATATTTCAAAGGTTTATCCTTTAAAGCTAACCATATTGCTTAAAATTGGCTTATCGTACCAGTCCTAATTAATTATCGATCATGTTCATCGTTGGCTTTTTACCTCTGTGACATTAAAATTCCCAATAAGTTCCAGTACTCCATATAACGTCGCTATAAAATTTGCAACACTACATATATCTTCTTTATAAATCCCTACCAACGGTACATTTTTTATTAAAATGTTAGGGTTACTAAATTAACTGATGATAAAGGTTAGTTATCATTTTATTCTTTTACCTAAATTAGGGTTTTTAAGTATCCTTATTAAAAGACATCCGTTTCGGAGAAAATTCTTCAATAAAATTCAGTTTTCTGGACTTCCTAGAACGTTCTTTCAGTGCACGATGCATAGGTGGCCGAGGCGGAATCAACCAGGCGCGAGATGCGTTTTTGGCATGTTAAAAACTTGTCCCGGGCTGTTGCTGGGTCCAGGGTCCGTCCGCCAGATGGAGCAAGTCAGCCAGTACGTGCAACACGCACACCATTACACAATCTCCACAAAAACACACACACACACTCGCAGAGAGAAATTCGTAAAATTTTGTTTCCGCTGATGAAGTATTCCCCAGCTGCAGGACAAGGATTATTGGACGTGTGGCGGTCCAGCCGAGCTTCACTGGTAGCTCAGAGTCCTGCCACCGCCACATCCCACCCCCCTCTCACACATTCTGTGTGCTTTATGTGCTGGCATGCAAAGTGGCATAAAAGCAGATCCACAGCCACAGAACCACATCATCGAAACGTCGCCGAAACGACGAGCCATCAAGGAAATTCTCAAGCGCTTAGAATGTTGCAGGACCCGTCGCTATAGCTTCTTCCTCTCCCTCGTACACTCTCCTTCTATTTCACTCGTTTTTTTTCAGCACAGCAGTGCCCTCGAAATTTCATTTTGTCATTAGAAACTAGTAAAAGCCAAAAACGCGAAAGTAGCTAGAGTAGTGAAAGCCTGATGGTCGATGGCTTGATGAGTTCATGTCGAAGGGTTTCGCATTTGTAGGGGTTTTATGATGGTTGCGAAAGATTGGAATGTGGTGGGAAAAAGTGAGAGAGATGGGCTCACTGTCAATATGATTTTAGAAAGGTGGTAGCTACTTTATAGCTTACGATTTGTGGTTTTTACCAAAGAACTTACGTTTTGGGTTTTACTTCATTTACTTTCTGTTGATATTCATGAATTATTTACAACCAAATTAAGTATTTTTAAACTCCAACTTATAACGAATATTTATCCTATCTGTACTTATTCTAATATCCCTGTCTACTTCTAACAAGAATTAAATTTATTTTCAATTAATGTCTTGACATTTCATCTATCCTTTTCATACGTATTCCCACTGCCCTTCAGGTAAGGCAACCCCATTAGCATATCCCTCAGGAAGGCCTTCTTGGCTTACTTGCCAAAACCCAAGTCAGACACTCACTCACGTGAGACATTGGGCGCCCAACCCCACCAAAGAGGCACGTCAAACGTTGCGTATGAGTAACGCCAAGTTGTGCGGCACTGTAGACAAACTTTACCCCCTGCTCCCCAATTGACCCCCTGCTCCTCAAGATAAAAAGCACGTGCTGCCAACAGCTGTTCCTTTTGAAATGAGAGACCAAAACAAGGACCTCTCTTAGACAGGGATCTCTCTTTTATTGTCTCTCAGCCAGGACATGCGCAGTTTGGGGACACTGCTCTTTTCTGCTCTTAAGTTGGGTGATGGCGGGATTTGGATGGGGGAAGTGGTACAACGGGAGCTTACTTGCTGGGGGTATGGAATTATGGCACCCTGGGGCTTAGCATAATCAAAATTCCTTGCACTTGGGGATCCAGAAAGGGCATCCTGCCGTCGCTGCCCTTTGGCCCCAAGTTATTCCATCCAAGACGTCGAGGTCAAGTCCCAGCTGCATTCGCTCCATGCAATCGAGGCTAAAATAAGCTTTTCCTTTTCACTGCAGGCCACGACGATGGGGATGCAGAGGAGGAGCCGGATGAGCCGGAGGACCTGGATTTGGACGAGGAGCTACTCAGTCTCAGCGGGGACGAGGACTACGATGATGAGGAGCTGCAGAGCCTGGACAGCTTCTACTCAGGTAAGCGCCCCCGTGTCACACTTGTACATTTGGAACTCCCACATTTCTAGTCCGACAAAACACACAGCATGCGTGCTGGAGCCATAACCATTGAAATTGGCGTTGGGGGTGTTATCCTGGCTGCCGGAGATGGCACTCCAGGGTGCTCTACACCTGTGCCGCGGGTGTCGTTTCCATATGCTGCGGTCCTGTGGCTGCCGGGCAGCCTAACTACGTTTTAAAAACCCCAAACAGCAATCAACACCAGCCAGCAGAAGTCGGGCAGCATTCGGAGTCAAGTTGGGACCAGAGTATCCCGACCATCACAGTCCCTCCTTTCCGAACACCCTGCCCCCCTGCCTCCTGCCCCATCACTTTCACATATCCTCGCTGCCATTTACGAGCTGTCGAAGAGACTGAGAGACGGACAGAGATGCCAGAAATGGAGACCCGGCAGCATCATGAGCTACGGCCACGACATGACCTCTCCTCCCACTTCGGCCACATTCCGCCCATTCCCACCTCATGGCCACATTTCTCTCTAGTGCCATTTCGAATGCTTTTTCTGTGTTATTTGTTTCGTTTTGTGGCGACGACTGCTGCTGCCTCTCCTGCTGCCTCACTTCCCTGGCTGCTATTTTTTCACAACTTCCTTCTTGTGCTTTTTGTTTTTGCCCGAAACAACGTCCTTGCCGACGGCAGCATCCTGAACGGGCTGCCCATTTGCCGCCCCCTTTCATTCATTCATGCACACAACTCAGACTTCACTTGACTTGACTACTTGCCTCCGACTCCGAAGCAGACTTTGCCCGGCTGCTAACTTGACTGTGTTTGCTTCTACCACACTTTAAGAAATCACTACTAATTCAAAATTTCTTACATTAATAATATTGAATTAAATAAAATCTGACATTAACAGTTTTTTAAGAACCTGTAATAACCTTACTTAACTAAAAACAAGAGAGAACTCTATAGTCGGGTGCCCCGACTATCAGATACCCGTTACTCAGGTAAAGGGAGTGCGAGGGAGATGGAGATAGAAACTTTGATCACTTGTAACTTTTTAACGAATGTTCCGATTTGAAAAATTTCCTCTACATTTCGATAGGTATTGATAAACACAATAAAACTGCATTTTTACTTTTCCGAAATATTTAAATTTTTAAAATCGTATATAAGCGATTGTGGGCGTTTAAGGGGGAGTGGCAACATTTTGAAACAAACTTGCGCTGCGTAGGAACTTCTAAAATCTACATGCAAAATGCCAATCTTCTAGCTTTTATAGTTTCCGAGATCTCAGCGTTCATACGGACAGACAGACAGACAGACAGACAGACGGACAGACAGACGGACAGACGGACATGGCTAGATCGACTCGGCTAGTGATCCTGATCAAGAATATATATACTTTATAGGGTCGGCAACGCTTCCTTCTAGCTGTTACATACTTTTGCACGAATACAATATACCCTTTTACTCTACGAGTAACGGGTATAAATATAATCTATTAAGATTTTTATATTGATTACGCTTTTTGTATCCTTCCCATAAACAAAAGTTACTCTGCTCTTCAACTTATAACTTTTTTATTTGGAAAATATAGTAGATTTTAGAATAAAATATTTTAAGCCACTACCCGATTTAAGAATAGTTGTTATGGTAAGACTTTTACAAACTACTTTCCCAGTGCAACCATGGCTAGCACTCAACACTTGCCCAGCGCATCCTTCCTGACAACCTCAATCCCCCACCCCTGTAAACGACTCGAGGCACTTGTGGTTGGCTTTCCACCTCAACCCAATTGGTAACTCCAAGGAAATCTCTCTGGCTATTTGAGCACAATTTTGAAACGTTTTACGTTGTGTGTGCGATGTGATTGCGGCTGCAGCGAGTGAAGAAGCAAAGGATACGGGGGCCGCCTAAATGTATGCAATGAAATGCAATTAGTTGCAGTTGAACCCACACTTCGACTGTAGAAAAGCGAGAATATCCCCCTCGAAAAAAGAATCTCAAGTTGGCAAAGTTTTTACGGTTCCAGTCACTTCATTTGTTTGTCTTGGCCTGGCTGAGACTTCCGCTCGGAAGGACGAAAGGACGTTGGGCTTAGCCTGTCCCTTTTGATTTATTAATTGCACGTGTAGTTCAAGATGTGACAACGAAGACAATTTACCATGCTCGTATGCAAATAGTTTTAGAGCTTCCTTTTGATGGGACGCAATTAATTACACATTTGTCTTACAAGACAAACAGAGAGTCAACCCCTCTCCTCGTGTCTCGAGGCCATAAATAATTGCTCTGGTCAAAGGTTTTTGGAGCTTGGGTTGGCAGTTTCTTTCGGGTCGAGTCTTGGGGATTGCTTAAAGTGGCGAATTCTCACAGCACTTGAACCGTTGCTTTCCCAAGAAGTCGTCTCATCATCAGCGCAAATTGCTTTACGCACCGCACACTGAGATAGAAATCTGTGCTTGGGGAAAACTGGTTAGCCGGCGAGATGACATCGCCACGGTTAATGAACCGCTTGTCGAACTTTGTGTGTGGCACTCGAAAGGGCCAGAAGACCGCCACGGATCCACTCGATCATCACGTAGAGAACTCTCCGGCTCTTTAAGGCACCGCCCTCACGGAGATACAGCCACCGACGCGTAACTGGGTCAGCGGGCTATCCTAAGTACAAATCTAATGCGTTTTAATTACAGCCAGACCTGCAAAATGTCCAAAACTAAAGTTCCTTCTGCACGCTCAAAAACCCACCGACAAGCCATTAGAAAGTTTTCGCTGCTTTACGCGGCTCTCAAGGGGTGGAGCCTTCTGTCTAACCAAGGGGGCGGTGACATTTATATGCTCTTCAATGGGAACTTAAACCGTCTTTAGGGTTATCGTATTTATCACAGATCTTTCAGGCACTAAAGACTTGAGTACAATTCATTTCTATCACGTCTAGACATATATTTCACAGTTGTATAAGCCGCACATTGGACATTCGACGAATTGACATTCGATTTAAGAAAATTAGCTATTTAAGAAAATTAGAAAATGTTTTAAAAAATGTTTTTTTGCAAAGAACACAAAATCATTTTTGAGGTTACAAATTTCAATGCAAAATAAAATATTGAATTCCTTCTGTCCCTTTATACCACTTATTTTGGACCTAAAAATGTTGATTAATTTGTTAAGTATAGTTAACAAGGGTTTACAGATTATATCCTTTACTACAATATGCTTAAGTATATTAATGGATTTTTAATGTTTCATCTTATTAGTACAATCAAATCATCCAACAAAATCCATGCACCCAATAGCCTTAGGGTATTGGGATTTCAAAAACTTTAGCCCAACTCGCCTGGCTGTCTGGACAAAGTAATCGCAATCTCAGGTGTAAGACCGCCCTGACACCGCAGCTAAACAAGCGGAAACAAGGCGAAAAAAGTTAGTCCTGCATTCTGCCACGAACTCGGACTGCAGTGTCAGTTGCAGGACATTCCCCCACCGCTTTGCACCGCTACTCACCATAGGCGCAGTGGCCAAGGCTCTTGGCAATTTTTCGCCAACTTTCGCCGGCAACATCCTCATTGTTTTCGATCCCACGGGCTATGGCCAACTGGGTTCTGGCTCCGAAGTTATGACACGCCCAAGTTGCTGCTATTGCCACCTTTCGTTGCCTCCGATGATTTATGTGCCTTTGGTGGTTCGTTCGCCTTTCGCCAAGTTTTCGGACCCATCCCGCGAGGTGTCGGGAGCACTGGAAAAGAAAACTTTCCGCGAAAGACGTTTTCATTTCGTTTTACGATGCAAAAATAAAAGCAGCGGAACGTTCGTGTATCGCATTTTTACCACCCACTGACACATAGCTCCTTGGCTTTCCCTTCTTCTTTTTTTTTTTTGGTGGCTCCCATGTGCATAGTTCTGGGTTGGCTGCTCCTCGTCCTTATGCGACTCCAAGGCGCAATTCCGCGTGCCAAACTCCCAGGGGAACCCTTTCAGCTTTGGCTTTCCTTCTCCGCCCATCTCCAGCACTCACACACACACTCGGAATATTTGGCTCGTCTCGTTTTCGGGGATAAATTTGGGGTAATTTAAATGAAATACGCGTTGAAATGTTTCACATGCGAAATGGTCCCTGCTTTGGTTATTTGATCTTAAAGGATTTAATTTAGACATATTGTTATGGGCGAGCTGACTCAGCAGGTAACATGCTTATAAATCTTTTTCTGCTGCTTCAGCCACCCCATTTGTCTGCCGGGGGATTTTGAGGTCCTGGGAATTAAGTAGATCATTTGGATAATAATGTCCTAGTCGTAAGCTATCCAATTAGCAATTGGTTAAGGGTTTTAGGCAATCAAACAATACCATTAACACTTATATGGATGGTTTAGCTCTATTAAATTTTAGTAGTAGTCCTTTAAATATATTTTCTATTAAGTAATTGTGTATTTGAAAACTCTACTTCATGTAGGTCAACTCCATTGAAGAACCAAGTTACTTTGACCTAAACCTCTTTGACGCGCTCCCTTGAGATATTTTATTCATAATTCATTGATTATGAGCTCCAGCTGGACCAACTCAGCTGTCCTCACCCTCAGCTTCCTTCATAGACCCCACACCCCCCAGTTATTAGTTAAATGCCAAAAGTGAGCCAGAAACTGCCTTTGCAATAAAATTATTTTATGATTATTATCACCATCAGCGGGGCCAAACAAAAAGCAGCAGCAGCAAAAAGTGTCGTAAACCCAATTCCGAGTGAACCCCTTGCCCTCGTCCCGTTATCGTGGCACTTGAATCGCCGTGAAGTTCTAGTTTCCGTCTTCCGAGTGGAGTTGAGAACTCTGACAGAGATATCAGCGACCGGAATCGGGGCAAGTACAAAAGACCTCGGATGTGGCAATCGGACATGTTAATCTGGTTTCTGGACTTCATTCACTTCCCTCCATCCGCTGACTCTGCAATGCATTTCAATTTGCTGGACTCCGTCTTAACATTACCCACCGAGTTTATGGCGGCTGGCACGCGTGCGATAAATGGATGGTCAAAGACCGTTTAGGAGTGGCAGCTGTGGGGCATTGTTCTGGCTCCCAGTCTAAGCCACAAACCCCTGGTAGCACGTGCCACCGCACTTTTCCCCACTATCCCCACATTTCACTCCGACTTTCTGCGGTTGAATGGGTTTTCGAGAGAAACAGGTGCGAAAGTCAATTACGGTCGGTTGGGCCAGAGCGTCACCGAAATCGATTTGAGAAAACCTTTTCAAAAAGCGAAGAGGTGAGCGGATTTAGCCACCGCAGGACGCCCTCGACACGTCGCCAGGCCCATCATTACCCCTGACAAGCGATCAAGATCCCAGACCAGACTGATCCCTCACATCTACCTGCTAGCCGTCTGATTGATTTGTGTCAGCGCCTCGATCCCAATTGAGACAAATCCCCAGCACTCCTCCATTGAGAAACTTCATTTTTCATTGAGTAACTCGGAGGATGGATGGAGATCAAGATTGGCCTGTGATGCAATTCGAAAGGATCATCATTATGGACCATTGATCGAGCATGACTTGACAGGATGCCAAAGAGGGGTCATCATCGAAATCAGATTATGAGGATAATTGTTTGTTTGGTAAATATGTCTAAGAGTTGTCTCTAATGCGGTGGAGGGCAACGCAGTTGGGTTCCAAATGAAAAAAGAAAAATAGATGAAGTGACCACCAGGGAGAAAAAGGGGGTTGTCATCTTCTAAGTTGCGAAAAGAGGTGAGATTATTGTTAGTCCTTAGAAAGCTAAGGCTAAATGATTACGCATTAATAACAAACAAATTTTAATTTCATCTATTCTTAAATATTTATTTGGATTTTAAAAACCTTAAAAATCAATCACTCGCCTTTTACATTTTACCCCTAAGTACACAAATCCACGAATAATGTCAACATTCATTAAAAAAAATCCTTTGACAAGAGTAAACCTTTTTTTGGCCTGGTCTTGACCACCAAATGATTGTGGCTCTAATTAAATGTGTCCTCAGGCGTCTGATTAATTGTGCCGTTAGCGCCGGAATGAGATCACGGAAAGATGGAAATCTGTAGAGACACAATGGACCTCGGACTTAGGACCGATGATGTATTTTTTTTGTTTTTTGGGCCAGCTGTCAGGACATCAAAGTGACAATTTGAGTGACTTATTCCGAGAATGGCTAATTTAAAATGCGCTGAAACAAAAGGACACTTTGGCTGCCGGCAGGACAATGGATGACATGCTGACAGGTCTCTCCTTTTTCACCTCTCCAACTCCCAGGCAGGGCATATATTTTTATAATTTATCTATTATGCATGAGGGCGCTGGCGAAACCCTTTGGCTGTCAACACACACACACACACACTTATCAAGGACGACGAGTGACACATGAAGTCCTGCTACTGACCAACTGCAAATCTCGGTGAAAAGTTTGGCCTGACTTTGCATTAGCCGCGCATTTAAAATGCACAGAAAAAGGATCGGGCAGCAAGGCTGGGCGACGCGATTTACCTGTGCCGACACCCTTTCACCCACCGCCCAACCACCCAACTGCCCAAAATCCCAACCATCCTCCCCTTTTGCCCAGCACTTGTCGTGGTCCTGTCACAAAACTGTCACTCAACTGTAATTAACACCGGAGATGGAGGACTAAAGTGGCTCAATGTCGAGCGGAGTGGGATCTTTTTCCATTTTTCAGCCGAAAGTTGATTTTTCAACGGCCAACGGAAAATGGGGAAAATTTTCCTCGAAAAAAGAACATCTAAGGCCAATTAGAATTTAAAATGGAAAACTCGGATTCCTTGTTACAATTACGAAAATGGTTGTCGAGCGGAAAAACTTTCTTCGTGTTCTGTCATTAATTATGTAAGAAGCGAAAATTAACTTTAATTGCAATTTGATCTTGGGATTGCCGTTGATAAATTCGTTTTGCGGGTTTTTTCCGACATTTGACTTGCGACAAAGTTTCGTTTGAGAGGGGTCAAAGGTTAAAGCATTTTTGGTTCGGTTATTAGGTTAATTGAAAGTATCCGTAATTGAACTCAGCTATAATGGGACAATGATGTTCAAAAACGGGTTAATGATAAGGAAGTGGTAAGCCCAAAGTTCACCAAAGTTTGTGAATAGACAGGTGTACTTTTTGGTATGTAATAAAACATTAGATATGTTAAACAAAGTCAAGGTAGGCAAAATACATTTTTAATTATACATTAAAATAATACTTATACGTATCTCACAAGTAAGAAATTTATAATTTATTTAAAAAAGCTAGAAAAACAAATGTTAATTCAGGCAAATGGATCCTAAACCGGAAAATATCTCTGACAATAAATCTTTATAAGTCAGTCGCCATAGAAAGCCAAACTATGGAGACCTGAATAAATCACGAACTGTTGCCCAACCTCAAACCAAAGACTCAAACAACAAACCTGGCGACGACAGCAACAACAGCACGAGTCAATTAGCAAATCGAGAGCTAACTGTTAAGAGCCGAGAAACCCGAATCGACAGCTCCATCGATAGCCATCTCTTTCTACATGTACACTTCATGTACTGAATATTTGCTGCTGTTGTTGGTGTTGCAAAAGCGACGCATGCGTCGGCAGAGACCACTGTGATTGGCCAACATAATCAGCAACCAATGGCAGTTAAGGAAAAGCGGTACCAAAACAAAAAAAAAGAAAACTTAAACAAAAGTACAAAGTTCATGAAGGAAAAAAAGCCAACTGGGGCTAAAATAGTGAAAAGTGATTTTTTAATTGCCCTAATAGTTTTACGGCAACTGACGGGGGAGTTGGGTCAAAAGAGTGGGAGAACAGGTGAAAACCCTTGATATAGCTACACTTCAAAAGAATCGGGACTTACATTTCGAAGCAAAGATATATATTTTAAATTTTAAGGCGATGACTCTTATAAACTATAAAATCTGTATAAACTTATAAACTACAAACTATTTATCGCGAAAACCATCAGCCAAACATGCGTTTAATTCGCAAGTGATTTTTCGAGTCTGTATTGTTTATTTTTTTAGGTGCTATAAAATTACATGTTTTATAAATTACTTGTTTTATAAATTACATGTTTTATAAATTACATGTTTTATATATTACATGTTTTATAAATTACTCGTTTTATTAAGACTTCGTAACTGGACTTAATAAGTAGAAACATGGCTTTGGAAACTAGCATTTATTAATGTTGTACTTAACAATCTTGCAATGGAGATACAAATTTATTTTTTTCTTAGTGAAATTCTGCTGTTGACAGTTCGCACAAAGTGAGCTTTCATTTGCTGCACTTTCCTGCTGTTTTGCTGCTGCCAACGCTGTCACTCCCGCCGTTGCATGCATAATTAATTTGGCTTTTAGTGGCTGCAATGTGCAGGCCTCGTCCTGGCCAACCGATGTCCTGCGATATCCTCTGCCATCACGATTGTTTTTAGCAACCTTTTGTTTGCCACATTGACGGGTCCACGCTAATGGCTTAAACGTGTTTTTGCCTTCTGGCTTTCTTTTTTCTCATATCGTTTTTGGCGTCAATTTGACTTTTTACCTTTTTGGTTGTCTGTCGTTTTGTTTATCTGCGGTCATGTTCATATATGTTCATATGGGGAGCGAAAGGCAATTGACATTTACACGGAATATTTGCCTTGATTTTTGACGAAATAATAAAAATTACCACAACGTGTTCTATTCAAATTATACGGGCCGAATGTAAATTATTAAATGGGGCTTAATCGATTTAATTAGTGATTAAGTAGGGATTTTTGTTTGGCATTCTTTCCATTTTTTGTCTGTTATCTCTATCTACCTGAAAACAATGTTGTACCAAAGACCAATATATATTTTAACCATATATTTATATATATATATATATATATTATATTCTTCTTTATATATATATATATTATATTCTTCTTTGGTTGTACGCATAAAGAACTTCAATTCTTTTAGTAGTACTCTAAAAAGTATTTACTTCTATTAAATTCAAAACAAAATTCTGATCAAAGATGTTTAAAAGTAACGTCTACATTCTATTGAACTCAACTAAATCTTAAAATATAGTTATTAAGCTTAGAAAAGTAGGTAACGTCGAATAAAAAAACAAAGTTAAATTACTGTAATTTTATTAAACAAGCTGCGACAATATACAATTTAAAATGTAATTTAAAGAAATCGTATCATGCTTATATTCAATTATCCACAGCTTTGGTCAACTTTTCAATTCACATAGCATCTAATTAACCCAAAAAAGTTAATTCCCCGTCAAAGCCAATCCTCAGAAACAAAAAAGCCCCTAAAAAAGACTCAGAAAGGAACTAAAGTAGTGAAATATCACATCATCACCTGACGTTTTGGGTAAATTACATTTTTATGTGCACATAAATAAAATATAAAACGCATTTGCCATCCCACTCCCTCTCGCAGACGCTCTCCATTAACCCATAAGGGGGCCCCCGCGGTTGCGTTAACCCATTGGATCCCATGCTCCGCCTTTTATGTGTGCATATAGCACTTACACCAACACCAAGGCAGATACGATGGTTTCGCCCTATCTCTCTCGCTCGCACTCTGTGGCGCCATCTCGCTCACGCCCACGAACGCAACTTCTTCGGCTTTTACTTCGGGACATCAGTGTGTGGTGCTTATATACGAAGCTTTCTTTGTGTGTATTAGTGGGGGTGGGGTGGGGGCGCCATTTAAATTGCGTTTGCTGTGCTTGTGTGATGCTTCTCATTTGTTGGTTGAGAATCCCAGAAGGCACGCACACACACAGATATATGTATAGAGGCGAAAAACCAGTTCGCCTAGTTGTCGCCCTCTCCTTCCATCCACCCTGTCCCCTCTCTCTGTCTATATCGCACGCTCTTTGGCTCTTTGGCTCTCGGCCTTTGGCTCTGATTTTAGTCACTTTTTGGTGCCCGCGGCAATTGGACGTCCTTCGTCTCGCGCCTCGCGCTTTAAAAACAACACAAACAACCATTAATAAGGCAAACATATAATGATCCTTTGGTGCAGCAAGGGCCCAAACTAAAAGTGTTTAATGTTCGTTGAGCAAGTGCAGCATAAGTGCCTTTTAAATTGCATTTAGTTGAATTTAAATTAAATTAATTAGTTAAAAAGGAAAGACTATTGGACTATGCCATGATATGATGGCCCTAAAGATGTTATATCGTGGTCCCAGTTCGCGTTTGGAGAATTTAATCGAAAAGATTCAGGCCACCAAGGAGATAACCAATAACGGTAAATTACTACTACCAATTACGGCTAAAAAAATTAATTTTGAGGAAAAAGGATCGTTGATCAATTGAAATGAGCTTTTAAAAATCTGACATGGTCCCCAAAGAACTTCTTTGTCCTTAAACCCTAATTTTTGAGTGTTTATTTAAAAAAATGTTTGAAACGCAACAGAGTTAAAAAGTGATTATAATGGAATGTTCATATGCCGACGGTGTCATCACATTCGTGATGTAAATACTCTTTTCTTGTAAAGTTATATCATTCCTTAAAAGTATCAGTTGTTCAAAGCAAGACAATACAATATCAAAGCGCTATTTTTGAACATATATGATCTTTTTTTTTTAATTGTTAAGCTTTTACTATTGCTTTTAATTATGGTTTTAAAACAATCTCCTCTAAAAAGGTTATAAAAAAATCTTACTATAAATACATAGCGAAGAGGAATTCAACGTTTCTTTTCTCAAAATTTACTGAACCCTAATCGTATAAATCAAAATGTAATATTCAATTAATATTTTGCATCCCAGCTTGTCTCATACATAATTCCTAGAATATATCCATTCATCTTCTCCAATCAGTTCAACCTCTTTGACAATTACATCTTAACCGCAACCAACATTTCAATCAATTCCAAATGGGCTCAAATCTCTTACAACTTTCTTTAACCCCAAAGATCAAGACGAATGAGTGAATCAAGTGGCTGATGCATCAGCTTGATGACTCCCAATTAGAGTTGAACTTAGGCCAGATCACAGTTCAACTGATCAGGGGTAAAACAAAGCATGACAAAACACGATCCCCCGACCCAGAGCATTATCCAAAGAGATACAGACGCGAAGATCACTAGCAATTGGGATTAATTAAAAGTTGTCGAAAACGGAAAGTGAGCATCGGCACTTGGCGCGTGGTGATAGAACCCAGAATCAAGGGGGAATAAAGTGACCCTCATGGATGCTGGGGCCGTAATTAAAACCGCAGCAAGAACAAAGCGCAATTAGTTTGCATGAGACTCGCTTACAGTTTTCCCCAGTCCACACTGGAATGGGGTGTCTGGTCAACACCAAATGTTGCCCAGCTAATTGAATTAATTCCGTGTCCAGCATTTGATAGCCGACGTTGATTTCCTGTCCCGGTCCCCAAAGCGCCGCTAATCAGGATGCAACCGCCCACTCGATAAGACGGAATCAACTCTCGTAAAAAAAAACTGTTTCCCATGATAGAAATAACATTACATTAAGTTGTATTTCCCTTTGTCTCAACTTACAGTTCTTTCATAAAAAAGACTTTTTATTTCCCACCAAACTCTTGTTAAATAACTACTTGCTTCAATCAATTTATTCATATGGGAGGTATTTTTTTATTATTCTCCAAGCTTTCTCTGGATTTTAGCGATCATCTACTGCGTATACAGTGTATTGATACTGTTCTTAAACTATCTAAATTCAACCTTGACTTCCTCGGGACTAATTAACGCCTCTCTTTATTTACTTCCAGATATGTACAGTACACACACATCCTCCAGTTATTCTCCTAGTATTTCCGATGGTACCATGACACCTAACTCACACCACTTGCCCGGAGCTCCAACCGCAGCTGGTGGTCAAGAGGATCATCCGGCTGAAGGCAAGGCCAATGGTGGCGCCGATGGCGAGGAGTTGCCCAAGCCAAAACGCTTGCCTCACTTCCATCACCATCACCACCATCACTACCACCATCAACAGGCGCTGAAAATAGCCAACAAGTTGCGCAAAATCAATAAGGAAGCCAAAATGGGAGCTACTGCGGGTGCGGGATCCACTGGAGCAGCCGCCAAGTTTGATAAGTTGACAGGAGAGGGGATTAAAAGTCGCGGCGACGGCTCCTATCAGTGTCAGTTCTGCGAAAAGACATTTCCACGTCTCGGCTACTTGAAGCATCACGTACAGGTGAGTCTTCACAAGAAAGGGTTCAAAGTTCAGGGGGAACTCCACCCTAATTCTGACGGGTGGGTGGCTGTACCCACAAGTGGGTGGCTGGAAAAGTTCTTAATTACCATCTTGACAACTTTGTAAGGCGCTTATTCTATTCTTGGGGCTGGGCGTCTTTCCTTGATTGGCATTTACCCTCTTAGGTGACAGACTTTCAAATGCTTAGGACACCTTTTGGCACTCAGGGCGTCAAGGCTAAAGTTTGATTGACAATCTGAGGTGGTTTCATTGATTTCCTTCTATTGCAAGACAGCTTTTCCATTTGTTAATTGAAATCAAAAGTGGTAAATGGGTCAGAAGGGTTGAAATGTGAATAAATCCTTTCGAGTGAGGCTAATATTGTTTATGAAATATTAATAGGGCGAGTAAAAGTTAAGGCTAAGCTTAAAAAATGCCCCTTTTGAAAATATTTCTCTAAACTTTCACTATGGTATAACTAATATTCATTTGAGATCTCAACACTGAAAATCTTTATAAAATGTTCTCTAAGCTAACATCCTTTAAGAATCAAAAATTAGAATCTTGTTTATTATATATAACTTTTATCTAACACTCCTTCGGCAATCTTATACTCCACATCAAAGACCGAAACTTTGAGCCTTTGTGGACACCGCATTTCACCCACACGCCCCTTGATCCCCTCCCGCCATAATTCTAATTCGGCTTAAATGCTTTTTGAACTGCCAACACCGCCCATGACATCAGCAACTTGTTAACCCAATTGCAACTGCTGTTTAGGACTACCGACCAGCGATTTTAATCGCGACCGGGGTCTAACATGTAGCGATCCGTCTTTGATCCTAGCGCCTGGATGAGCTGGTACGGTTCGGAATTCGGTCTTTGAGCTTATGGGATGTTGATGGCGATGATGATTGGAGCGACAGTTTAAAAAACCATAACCAACACGAGAAGTTTGCGCTCTCTGGATGCGACTAACCCGGCTAACTCATCATATATTGTGCAATTTTAAGGCAGTCCAAACTGGGGGGCTGCATACAAATGGGCTAATTTTTTTGCCGCTCTCGAAGTTCAAAGCCGACTGCCGCGAAAAGAACCCAAAAAGCAAACCGGTTGCGGGTGTAGTTTAAGACCCAACCTCAGCACCTGCCCCTTTCCACCCCAACGTGCAAAAAAAGTAAGCGGCGTCGCGCATTTAGATGAATTTTGTCCACAAGCCACGAGTCGCAAGTGAAACACCTACTCGTCTGGGTCCGAGTCCGAGTTCGAGTCGAGTCAGTCGGTATGCAGATTCAGATTCAGATTGACGCATCTATAAATTCAAGCCAGGAGTCGTCGTCGTTGTCGTCGTCATCGTTGTCATCGCAACTTTTAACTGGGGTAGACGGACAGTTGACGCTGCCTTGTCTGGGGCTCTTCTAAGAATTTCAAATAGCCTAGTGGGCCCCGGGGCTAATTGCTCAGCTTATCTTTATGCTAATGGGATTTTCCGAATTTGTGTGCATTTTCCTTTCAGAGCCACGCTGAACACCTGCCTTTCAAATGTGAGTACTGCTCCAAGCTTTTCAAACACAAGCGTTCCCGTGATCGTCATAAGAAATTGCATACCAACGAGCGGAATTACAAGTGTCCACATTGCGAGGCTGCTTTTTCGAGGAGGTAAGTGGAGGAGTCTTGGAAAATATATAAGCTTAAAACTAAACGAAGGAATTTCTTTTGCTTAATCTATTTTTAGTGACCATTTGAAGATCCATATGAAGACCCATGACATCCAGAAGCCCTTCCAGTGTAGTATGTGTAACAGGGGCTATAATACAGCTGCTGCTTTAACATCTCACATGCAAAAGCACAAGAAGAACGCAGCTATCTTGGCAGCCGGTGGCAATCCCAATGCCCTGAACTATAGTCCTCGATCCACGGGATCTGCCTCGGCATCGGTTTCCAGCAATGGTAGTCTACAGAAGAGGAGATATGCCTTGGCCCTGGCTTCAGATAGTAGTCCCAGTAGATTGGATTTCCCCAAGAGATCGAGAAGTAGTCATGTGGGTGGCACTACCACCACCGCCACGCCCACTCCCCTGCTGAGGTGCAGCTACTGCCCCAAGGTCACAGAGTTCAGTAGTCTGGAGCAGCTGAATGCCCATCTTCAGAGTGTCCATGAGCAACAACAGGCTGTGAAGACTCCGGTTCAGGAGGGCGAAGGCTTTCAGCTGAGCTGTGAGTACTGCACCATGAAGTTTGGCAATATCGCCGGACTCTTCCAGCACATGAGGAGCACCCACATGGACAGGTTGAGCAGCCCGAACTCCTACTACGAGCACTTCAATCGTTTGGCCACCGCCGGTACATTCAGTCCACGTCTTGCTTTGGACATGCCCAAAATTAAACCGGATTTGGGAAGTCCGGAAAGGGAATCGCGACCAGCAGAGGACGATCTTCCCACGGATTTGAGCAGCAACAAGAGGCGACCGATGACACCCAACCCTCAAACGCACACTCAACTGGCACCACCCGCTGGTCCACCAGGGGTATTCTTCTGCAATCAGTGCAACGCAGGACTACCGGATTTCGAGAGCTTCAGGAATCATCTGAAGAGTCACATTGCCGAGGGCATGCAGCTGGTTTGTCCTCATTGCGGTCTGAGTTTGCCAGAGCAATCGGAGTTCGAGCGTCATGTGGTGGGTCACTTCCTCATCACGGGCTCGGAATTCAACTGTAGTTCCAGCTGCGGAAAGAGTTTTGCCAAATCGGAGGATCTGCAGCAACATTTGCTTTCCGAGCACGTGCTAACCCTTCTGAAGTGTTCCTTGTGTTCGGAGGTGTGTGAGAGTCGGATGGCCATGCAGCTCCATTTGGCCTGTGCCCACAGTCAGGAAACGAAACTCCTCCGCTGCAGCGCCTGTTTGGAGCTCTTCCGATCCGATGCCGAGTTCCATGTGCATGTCAAGACACGTCATCAGTTGGGCGGACATCCCACGTTGGGCGCCAATTCCAGTGCCCCCACTAATCCTCTGCAGTGTATGTTTTGCCGAGCAGTTTGCTCCTCCGAGTTGGAGATGCATTTCCATTTGGCCGCCCACGCCCGTCAGTTTAGATGTCCCTCCTGCCCGGAGACCTTCCACGTGGAGTTCTTGCTGGATCGTCATATGCAGAGTCAGCATGGCGGAGTCAAGGACAAGGAGGCGAACTCGCCCAATATGGGCAGTCTCTATGTGAACGCCTTGCTACCTCCTTTGGCGGCAGCGGCGGCAGCAGCAGCGGCCACAAATAACAACAGCAGCATCATCGACTACAATGTGGCATTCAAGGGCCTGTTCGGAGGAGCGGCTGGGGGAGCAGGAGCTCAAGCACCCGGAGGAGCACCCCCCTCGAGCAACAAGTTCTACAGTCCCCTACAAGTGGACACCAATGCATTAAAACCCCAAACCTCTCCTCACCCGGCCTTAATGTACGGTCTAAGTCAACGATATCTGATGGAGATGTATGCCGCCAAGTCCACATCGCCCTCGGGAAATGAGGGTGTTGGAAATCCACAGCCGACGGCTCCTCAGGCCACCGCACCACCACCATCTAATGCAAATACTGCCACCTTCAGTTGCGGAATGTGCGAGCGACAGGATTTGCGCAGCGAAGCGGAACTCCACTCCCATCGCAAACTGGCCCACAATCTGAAGACGGGAGTGAGTTTGAGATGTGCCTACTGTGCGGGAAATTTCAAATCTCGAGCCGAACTGGAGCAGCACATGAAGAGCTGTCACAATTCGACGGGCAAACACAAGTGTCTGATATGCGATGAGGTATTTCCCTCACCGGCCATTCTGGCCGAGCATAAGTTGCAGCACTCGAAGGTGGGGCAGTCTGGAAAGTGCTCCCACTGTGGCCAGCCTCTGGAGGATGTGGCTGCATTCAGAGCTCATCTGTCGGAACATGGAAGCGATGGAGCCTCCTTGCCACTAGCCTGCATTTGCTGCCGCCAAACGTTGCACTCGGAATTCGAGCTAAGTCTGCATGCCAAATTCCACACCAAGTCCTCCTCGAGCGGTGGTAGTCTGCAGGAACCAGTGTGTGCTCTGTGCCTGGAACCTCTACCCGATGCCGTCGAGGGTCCAGCGAAGCTCTGCGACAAGTGCTGCCGTAAACATAACTTGAATGGAAAACGGGGCAAACACAGTGAGGCACCCACATCTCTGCAAGCACCGCCCTCGGCATTTGTGGAGAATCGCTGCAACCTGTGCAAGATGATCCTGCCACATGCCCAAAAGCTGCAGGAACATCTGGTGGAACACACCTTCGCGGGCACCGAACAGCGTGGCTTCAATTGCTACATATGCTCGGCCGTCTTCACCGCACCCGGTGGTCTACTCAACCACATGGCAGAGCATGGAGCTCATTCGCGACCCTACGATTGCAGTCTCTGCCCCGAGAAATTCTACTTCCGAGCCGAGTTGGAACACCACCAAAGGAGCCATGAGTTGAGACCACAGGCACGTCCGCCAGTATCAAAAGTGGAGGTACCTTCCAACCGGAACAATTCGCCCACCCAGAGTCCAGAGCGAAGTCCCACGATTGTCAAACAGGAGCTATACGAAACGGATACGGTTGAGTCCGCTGGAGGAGAAGAGGAGCCGGAGAATCCACCAGACGAAGAGGAGTACATTGAAGTCGAGCAAATGCCACATGAGACACGTCCAAGTGAGATTGGGTCGCAAATGGAAAGGTCCACCAGCAGCGCCTAAACAATTATTAGAAAATTAAAGATCAGTCCGGAATCTCTTCAAGAACCTAAGCAGATATAAATCAGTAAATCAGCAGATTCTAAACGATAAGGAAACATATTAAAGGGCTGCCTAGTATTTAAAAGACTGTTTCCAAACTTGCTTTTAAAACAATTCTGACGTTTAACATATTTATTTTTATAAACATTTTGGGAAACTCTAGACCAAAAGTTTCGGCACCCAAAACTCCTAGATCTTGCCACTTATAAACATGAAACATGAAGCAAATGGAACAGTTTAGTATTAACCATAAACGTATAATTACATTCATAATACATCTAACTTTGCATAAATCCATAAATTAAGTAAACGTTAAAGCATTATCAATATTACACATACGACTAGTGTACGCGTAGAAACTCTTGACAAAAAAGAAAGCATTTGAGTGTGATAGTTTTTCAAAGATTCGACTCCGCTATTAATCCTCAATTATGATTTACCTACTATATATTTGTATGTTATAGGGCCTTGCCTTTGATTCAGTATTTATATTGTATTACACGATCCAACAATAACTAACCATGTAACTATAAACGATTATACAATTACATATGAGTGTACGTCTTACATAAGCACCAAAACATTTTTAATGTGTAGCATATAAAAACGCAAAACAAAAAGGAAGACAACAGAAAAATATTTAGTAAATAAAACAAACACAAGTTGAAACCAAAACGCAAGATATTTTATGTCTTTACTTAGAAGCTTCGCTTTGAATTGAGAGGGGGGGGTTGAGAAATCTGATAAGAAGTGTGTCTTTTATTCTCCGTTTTTATGGAAGCTGACAAACATGCGCGACGAGAGGCGAGGTCTCTTCGAGGGCTCCTCCAAGTCCAAATTTTATGGCGAATATTTCGTTTCTGGTTTATTTCGGCAAGCGCGACACGTAGTGGCCATAAAAAAGGTGCGCAACAGGGTAACCCGTAGCCCGTAGCCCGTAACCCGAAGCCCCTTTGGAGTTTCGCCAGACGACGACAAATTGGCATCTCGTTTGGGTGATCTCTATCTGCAAGACCGGTGGCAATTACCCGGCCAACATATGACGCTTCTGTTTCCCGGAACGCTCCAAAACTGGATGCGGATCGTAGGTCTAATCTTGCGGCAGCAATACAGCACCTCCTGCTTCTGGGAAGCAATTGCGAATAAATCGCATTTAATAAATAGCAACGGCAAAAGGCACCGACCGATGGTCCAGTCCATGTGCACCTGCTGCCCTCCCTGTCGGCAATCATCACAAATCAATAAAAATGTTTATCATCAACCAAACAATTGGCCCAGCTCTCCAAGCGGCTAAAAAGCACCGGCAGTTGTTAATTAGCGCCATGCCGCAAATGCCAAAACGTCCGAAGGAAAACAGCAACTACAAGCGGGGCAAAGCTTGGCCGGCAATCGGAATTGCCGGCGACAATCGAAAGCCACGAGAGGAGACTTCATTGATCGTTTTCATCATCATGATCCCGGCTTCTTCTTCATCGATCCCAGCCAGACCGCCAGGCGCGTCACCCGCTCCACTGCATCCAATTGCCATCCCCTGGAGCCCCCGCGTCTGGTGTTTTCCGCGAACTCTTTTTTATATGTAGCCTGTGTGTGTGCCCGCCGCTTAGCGTCACCAATATGTCCCCAGTGATGATGATCATCGGATGACGACAATGCAATTTGCGGTGGCTCTGCAAATCAAAACCTCCAACGTATCGAAACAGACAACAACTCCGATCGCATCGATTCGCATCGCTTTATTTTTGGTATTCCTGGCATTTGACGGGTTTTTACACGCTGTCTTCACTGAGGAGTGAACAGTGGTCAGTTGGTGATGGGCTCTAGGTGAAAAGATATCAAAGTTTTTAAATATTTAAACAAAAGAAGAATCTTGAAGCATCCATAGTAACAATTAGTTTACGAGCTATATTTGCAGAATTCCCACATCATTTTTAACAATGTGGACTTTGATGCAAATGTTTACAAATGATAGGTTATCATTTTAGCATTAACCATAAGATAGGGACATAGCGAAAGTATTCATTCCTTAAGTAAGCCACATTTTAGAATATTTAAGCAGGGATACTGATTATAAAATAAACAGGAGTTTAGAGGTTATTTAATAGCTATTAACCTTGTGGGTCAACCCCTTTAAAACCACTGGTTGTGATATTTTTGTGGCATATCCAAACAGACTCTAGTATTTCTAGACAGAGTAACTCTTCTTATTTAAGACAATGTTTAAAATTTTATATTGTTTTACATGATCTACAAATCTTTAACATTACTTGTAAGTCTTAAACCAATCTTCAAGCCCACTATGCGACGATTGAAAGTCTGCTGAGCGACTGACAGACTGGCAAAGTGACTGAGTGACTGGCAACCGCCTCAACTGGAGTGTCCAACAAGCAGCACATCCACACTCCGATGCCTTTAACTTGGATATATATAGACATGTGTGTATGTTCATGGGACCCCCAGTTCCGTGGTAAAGTGTTGGCCATCGCCAAGTCTGGCTGGCATGCGAGAAAATCATTTTTGGGACCGCACTGCGTTACATTGACAAATGAAGAAGCTCCCATCAGTCAAAGATATGGCAAAATAAACGAGGAGTGGAGTTCGCAACTCAGCTTTTTGGACTGATGAAGATGCCGGCAAAACACCCAAAACCAAGTGGCAAATGGAGACAAATGATGATCGGAGAAGTCAGAGAGGAGTAAAAGCTGCGAAAGGAACTGCCCGAGTCCTTGACAATGAGGGGTAAGTGATGCCAGTGAAATATTTTCGCATGCCCTATTAAACAAAAACAAAAGTGAAAAATTGTTTTACTTTTTTTTTTTGCACAACCCCTCGGCAAATGTTTCCTCTTCCGGCCTGAAAATGGGGGGTGTTCAAGGAGTTTAAGGACACGGAATGTGTGCCAAACATGCAATATATGCCGGAGACGAGGACTACTCTTACATTATATTCATTACCGGCTTATTAGCGTGATTTACCGATTGGGGGAGTGATGCGTATCCTGGGGAAGACATAATGACACTGCGGATAAGGATGTGCTAAGGGCACTTGAATGATGTGTGTGTGGGAGGTACAAGGCCTGGGAAAATGACTTTGAAAGCGCCATATCCCATATCCGTTTGTCAATAATACCGTGCGAATTTCTTGATGGATGGGCCACAGGAAATTCTTCACTTTACAGCTTCCCCTCAATAACTTGTCATATGCAAATTTTGATTTGGGTTTCGCCATGAACCATTAAGTTCATCATCTAATGGAGGGGTTTCATCTTCATTTGGAACTTGTCAATTGGCTGTCAACTTCCTGTCTGAAAATTATGAGATGGGCAAAGCCGCTAATTAGCTGACCAGATCACGGAGATACGGATCTCAGAAGAGGATACATCGGCGCTAATTCAATTAATAATCCCTCGCTTCGAAGGGGCGTAAAGTTAACACGCGCGATCTGTATCAGACGGGCAATTTACACAAATTAAAACTAAACAGTTACCCTCCGCCCTGCACACTTAATTATGCAATTACTAGATAATTTCTCTTGTTCTCCGCTGCGTACTTGTTTTTGTTTAATATTTGTGTTTTTTCCTCGGCGGCACGAGCTGGGGCACAGAAACGAACCGGAAACCGAAAACAGTTGCAGATACAGATACATAATCCCTCGGATACACATATGCGAGCAGCTCCTATTGGCCGAATGTTGTCTGTACTTCGGTCTGAATGTGAGTGTGACTATAGGTGTCTATATACCACATTTCGGATACACATGGTTAGGGAGTCGTTGGGGGCGTGGCATGGGTGACTCGGGATACATACGCGGCAAGGAATGTATCTGCGAGATACTTTGATTCACTGATTTGCAGGTTCAAATTATTGTATGATAAATTAAGTGTCCTTCATAGTCACCGATTAATTTAAAAAGTGAAAGGGAAAGCAAACTAGAACGAAATTTTCTGAACAAAATGTCCTGAACTACATTTTATAAATTACCTTTTTTCTTAATCCCCTTTTTTAATTATAGGTACAAAAATGTTGTCCTTATTAGTTTTCCACCAATCAATATTATACTTTTCGTTATAAATAAGAAAAGTAATGTTAACGTGGAAATTAGTTAAACTTAATTTATTCACCACTTATAAATATTAACAATTAAAAACATTTGCTTATCAGTCTTACATTTTTTGATATTTAATTAAAAAATCAAGAAACAAAATTAATTCCAAAAATACCTAAGTTATTTACTTTTATTTACTTAAAAATGAAAAAATAATACAATAGTTTTACAAGGCTAACAAGAGTTCTTAAAATTTATTTCCTTAAGACCCCACAACTTAATAATCCATAATAATCCATTTCCTTCCTCCGCCCAAAGTTTCTTGAATACGATCAAAGAATCCCCTTATTAGAGATTGAACGTGCCGAAATTGGCGTTATGTAAATGGATATCGATACGCGATCATCGCCAGGCTGATTGATTGATTGATTGCCATTCAGGGCAGGCAGCACCAAGTATAAACAGCGATTGCGAAGGACAAAGGATGCCTGTGGCTGGCATTTGCGGGCGGTTTGTTTTCTATGCGCAATTTATAAAGTTGCTGCCACAATAATGGGAGCCAGGACACCACGCCAGGAGCAGCGGCCAGGATCACCTCGCCGCATGGCACCTCCGCCTTAAATTCTCGCGAATTAATTTAAAAAGGAGCTGAGATTGCGGTCGCATTTGAAAAGTATTGTGTTACCAGGAGCTGGCATCCAGGATTGGCATTGGAATCGGGATCGGGACCAATGGCAGCGGGATCCGACGAGCGTCCCAAGTTTGCCCGCCTTGATAAGACATAAAAGGTCCTCCAAGACAAAGGACCTCGGGCCCAGCAATTGCCCAGGCATTTCCTCGAGCATGTTCTTGCTTTGCGCCTTCTTATCCCTCGATTTCTTATCACGGCAAAAAGATCAAATTTCGAGAGGGAGCACATAGAGAGAATTTAAGAGGGAGCGAAAAGGAGCCGCTGGGAAAGGATGTGCCAAAGGATGAAGCCCAGTTCGTCAGACTCTTTTCAAAAGCTTTAGTAGGCGGGCAGAAGTCACAATGAGATTATCGTTCAGGCTCAGGTTTTCACTTTAGCGAGGATTTTTTTCCAGTTCCCTAAGACATGCAAATTGAATAGCATTTAAAATATTGAAACCAATTTGGTGTTAAGAAATAAACAATTTGAAGATTTATTGACATTTTCTTTACAACCATCACCAGACCAATTTAGAATTTATTTACAATTTACTAATTTAAGATATTTTTTCTATCCAAATTTTTGGTTTTTTGGTTGCGATTAACAACAAAATAATTATATTATTTAATTGTTTATACCTCATTTTTTATGAACTAGATAGAAGAGAAGTCTAAAGCTCTTTTAAAATATTAAGTAACTTAACTTCACACTAATTTAAAATATGGCTATATTTTAATTTCAACATAGAGTTTAATCTGCGCAAGAACTAAGAAATAATGTAATACGAATAATCAATAAATGTGTGCTTTAAAAAAGATTTAAAATAATTGACCAAGGAAGGAAATAGTCATTAAAAAATCGTTTGAAAAATAGAAGTGGACATAATCTTTATGAGTTTTTTAAATAGCTTTCACTTTTTAGACAATTGCAACAACTTGCAACAACCATAATTGAAAGACTTTTATTTCTCCCATATATTCAGACGAACCCATTGAGGTGACATAATATTTTCGTAACCCCCAAAAAGTCTTTCACCTCTTACAAAATTGCCATAAACGGAGCAAAGTCAACGTTCTCTATATAGATTGTGTTACACAATCAGATGCTGTTTGTGCCCCTTGGTAGCGCCTGAATAAAAACGTTTACCCAGAACCCGAAAGATACAGAGACCTTAATTAAATTGTTGTTGCCTGAACAGGAATTTTGGTTCGTTTCGGTTTCTGTGTTAACTTGTTCTAAGTACGCTGCTTTTATGACCCACACAGGGCTCCAGGATGATTATGATGGCGATGGCTATGGTGGTGGACACAAACGGACGAGTTTCACAATTTGCTCGCGGGTTTATCATGTCCAGAGTGCGTTTTGACCTCTTGGCGAGTACGTGCCTGGCCTCAGAGTGTGACAAACTTGTTTCTTTTCATTTTTTTTTTTCATTTTGCCGGGTAACAGAGTAGTGGCCTGTAGTTGTTGCTTTTATGACTTAATGCCGCGTACGCCGCGCAATTTCAATTACATGGCGAACCCAACGGGCCGCCAAACGGTTTACATGTTAACATGGCCAAGACAAGCAGATATAGAGCAGCTCCCCAGCACTCCGCCACTTTCATTTCGGGATGGATGGATAAATAGAGAGGGAGCTCCATGGTGTTGTAAGACCTTCGACCGCGGCCAGGTGCCAAAATTTGACGGGCGAAGGCATAATTTATGCCCAACAAATGCTGCTGGAGTGGGTTAAAGTTGACCTGGCCTTAAAAAAAGAGGAAGCCAGGCTGCGGCACGTGGCCAACTTTATGATTTCTCGCCTTAGACTTGGTTGAACAAGGGAGCGGGTTCTTCTTGGCTGTATCTGTAACAAGTTGCATGCATTTTTGATGACCCTTTTCGAGGTGGCAACTGGAAATGGACGGAATTTAATCAAGCTGCAGGTGCAAAGAGCCGAAATGAAATCTTTGGCAAATAGGAGCACAGTTTCGCAAGTCATACTCGCTGCAACTGGGGAAACATTTTGACGGAGTACAACAATTTTTAAATTAACAAGAGAGAACGCTATAGTCGGGTGCCCCGACTATCAGATACCCGTTACTCAGGTAAAGGGAGTGCGAGGGAGATGGAGATAGAAACTTTGATCACGCATAACTTTTTAACGAATGGTCCGATTTGGAAAATTTCTTCTACATTTCGATAGGTATTGATAAACACAATAAAACTGCATTTTTACTTTTCCGAAATATTTAAATTTTTAAAATCGTATATAAGCGATTGTGGGCGTTAAAGGGGGCGTGGCACCCTTTTGAAATAAACTTGCGCTGCGTAGGAACTCCTAGAATCTACATGCAAAATGCCAATCTTCTAGCTTTTATAGTCTCCGAGATCTCAGCGTTCATACGGACAGACAGACAGACGGACAGACAGACGGACAGACGGACAGACGGACAGACGGACATGGCTAGATCGACTCGGCTAGTGATCCTGAACAAGAATATATATACTTTATAGGGTCGGAAACGCTTCCTTCTACCTGTTACATACTTTTGCACGAATACAATATACCCTTTTACTCTACGAGTAACGGGTATAAAAATGGCAAATTTACATAAGCCCAATTTTAAATAATAATTTAAGTAAAAATTTATTTATTGTCTTCTTTTCACATTCCCTTTCAACAAAATGTTTTTCAAAAATTAGTATTATTTTAACAAAATAAATAACTTCTTAGAAACATATTTGGTCTTTTCTTTCTGGCGAAAAAAATTATATATTTTTTAAGAACATACTTACTATATTTGGTATTGACCCTACAAATAATTGTAAATTTTGTTTTGCTTTCAAAATTTGATAATATTTATATTAGTTTACCATTTTTAAAACAAACCCACGGAAAGTCCGTTAAAAGGGTTCGTGTCTAAACATTTATCGGAGGTTGAGTCACAGCTACTTTTATACTGAGCTCCGAACCATGTTAGGTGGCTTAATAGAGAGTGCATACTCCTTAGGTAGAGTAGAGTTAGTGAATACTCACCCCGCTGCTAGCGAGTACAGCTACCAATTTATTTTCAGGCACAATACCCTTCCAAACATCAATTATTCAAATCTGTTATGCTTGAACATTTAAGAGTTGATAATATGTATTTAAATTCCAGATAATAAATAAAGAAAATAATATTTAAATTTTTTTGAATTTCCTTAGTTTAATACGTTTTATATTTCGGCATTTAGAAAATAAAACATTTCTAAAGCCGCTATGATCAAAATGAATTTGGTTAAAACTACCAGAGTGCGCTCAAGAAATGGAGTGGAACAAAACGGAGTGTGTATGAACTTGAGTGAAATTTTCGATACACGTCAGAGATGGAACATCGATTGTAGCCGGCCAAATATCGATATTACCAAAATTTTGAAAACATCGATCACCAATATGTTGGCATCGATGGGCTTCCACCCCTAGTCGCTGAAAAAAATTTAACGGTTGTGGGTGTGCGCACGTATCGGCTCTTCGATTGTTTTCGGTTGCAAGCGCTTTAACAAAACTCGTAAAATCTGAAAGAACCCGCAAATGCTCTTCGACTTGTGACTCGAAGGGCTTTTTGAATAAAATTCGAAATACAAAACGAAGTACGGCGGCAAACAACTTGTAATATCCTTGGAACTTCTTGTTGTTGTTTAACGCTTGTGAGAATATAAATAAGGAAGAGGAGGAGAAGAAGAAAAAGAACAGCCAAAGTGTTTTCCTTAGCGGTGAAGTGAGAAAGATAAAGAGAGAGAAGATAGAAGCGAGAAGCAGGACCAATTACTGTTATCAGCGACCCGGCAATAACAAAAAATCATGTTGATCTCGTGCAAATGCTCGAATTTCGTTGCCTCGACTTCGAAATTGCAGCGCAGCAACAGCAGCGGATTGGGAGTGGGAGGTACCGGCGCGACTAACGGTAATCCAGGTTCCAGCAGTACGTCCAATGGCGAAGTCCCGCTCTCGATCCTCCTGTCGCAGGTGTTTCAGCAGAATTATCCACGGGATTTCTGCTTCTACAGCCAGTTCATGGACTTCTTTAAGCACGTAAGTCTAACATAATGTACGAACACTGCATATATAGTTCGTCACCCGATTATCGCCCATTGTGCAAGAGCGGGATGGAACATGTATCGATTGTGGGGTAGGCAAAAATAACAACAGCGCAGCATAAAAAGCAACAACAATTGGGCAAAAGGCCTATGTTGGGCCACTAGTGCGCGCTCTTTCGCTCTCTTTGTGGGATAACAGTGGACCTACAATAAAAAAGAAAGGGGAAAACCAATTAAGATAACGTCAGAAAAGTTTACCTTTAGTAATAACTTGTTGAATCCAGAATTGAAAAGAATGTTTTTACAAATCTAAGCATTTTAAATAACACACAAGAATTTAAAACTTAAACTGAGCTAACAAATGGCTCCAAATATTATAAGTTATTTTCTATGTTGTCTTAGAAATACAATAACTAAACAAATATTCTTATTTTGAACGGCAGTTTCCCTGTTTGTATTTTCATCCTATTGTATAAACGCATCTGTTGTGCTTGTATGGTTTTCCAAAAATGTAGAAAAAGTATTAACCACATTATAATCTATATTTTATTAAAAATTCCATTAAAGTAAGAGAAATAAAGAAAATGGAAATAAAAGCCGTTTATAAAAATGTTCCTAAGCGATTACTATACAATCTTAAAATGTGTATGTGGTATAAGCACATAAGACCAACAAAATAGTATAGTTTGGATTAACCAGGGTAATTGTTAAGCGAATCTCACTGTATTTGCATTGTATTGTGCCGCGATATATGTCAGTGTGTGTGTTTATTATCGTTCTTTATGCTTTGTGTGCCGGCCTATGGCTTTTGCTTTTGCCTTTGCTTTTTGCCGTTTCTGCCTGTGCCGCCTATTCTCACACACACAAAACAAACATAGGCCTATATAGCCCTGGAATCGGGAATTGGAATGGGAATGGAATGGACGGGGATGGTCTATTGAGGGATGTAGGGAATATGGAAGGGCAAGAAGAAATAGGGTCATCCATTCGTTCATGGGAAAAGGAAAATCGTGAGCAGTCCTCACATTCTCTGGTTTATTTTCGGCCTGCCCAGCCAAGTGCAACTCGCATCTTTCTTCCGCTCCTTCGTAACCCCCTCCTCCCGCACCTGTTTATCATCCGCTCCTCCTTTTCACACAGGAACACCCTGTTTTTCGGTTCTCTCTTTGCCAACCTGATCGCCGGTATTTTTAGTTTCCTGCGTCAGCTTCTGTTTTTACTTTTCCCCGTTTTTATTCGCGTTTTTTTATGATTTATGCGCTTTTGCTTTTCATTTGTCACGCCCTCAGTTGTAAGTAATTTGCATAATTTCGTTCGGACATTTTCGGATCCCCAAAAACGTCACAAAGTCGCTAAGGGGTGGGACATTCCCGTGCATTCAGGGGTTAAGAGAACTGGGTTCATGTCATAATTTTTGCCCTTTTGAAATGCTGAAGTTGTAGGGAATGTTTTAATAGTTTATTTACTTCGTACCTATTACCTACATATGTGGCACAAAAACGTCTTTGGTACATATTTATTGCTGATTTCATCAAACAATATATAATTTATAGACCCCCCGCCGTCGCCTTTCATTAGTCATTACTTATCAGTCCCATATTATTATTTCTTATGTGAAAGTAAATAGTTAAGTCGTATATTTGATCTTAACCAAAACAAAAGTGTTGGTATCTCCGTTTATTAATTTGAACGTTACAGACATTTTTTATAACACAAGTTTTTGGTCGTGTCGTCATAAGTTTTGGCTTCAATTTAAAACCAAATAGTTTGCTCCTTACTGGTAGCACTATTTATTGTTTACGAGACAAACTCCTAATCTTCTTTGAAAAAAGAAATATATTGTTATTTGAGTAAATAAATGGCGCATTGTGGCAAAAAAAATTTCCATTAGAAATTATTTGTTCAGGTTCATAAATGGTTAGTTAATGGTTAATTTGTATCAAATTATGTACATAAATTGAGATAAAAAATATGTGTATCTATTAAGAAAGTAGACTGGTTCTAAAGTAGTTGACATTTGCAAGCAAATAATACTTCGGACTCGCTGTATAAGAAGTTTCCTTTGGGAACACATCTCACCTGACTCTTTCAGCGTGTAATGGTTATTATTCAATTGTACTGTATTTTTCCATCTTTATGATTCTGGTTCTGCCTCGAGCGAATCCAAAAAAATCTCTGCGTCATCGTCGTCTGTCTTGTCCACACTTTTCAAGGTTAAATCTCTCTATCCCCCCTTCTTTCTCTCTGTGTCTGCTTTATCCCCTCCTTCGACGACGACTCTTGTCACATTTTGACAGCCACTGAGCTAAGCCGGGGTTTGACAAGAAGTGGGTGGAGGGTGCTTTTCCCACTATATTTCAGTTAAGTTTATAACGAGTTGAATACCTTGAACGTCTCAAAACACGTAGTCTATAACTTTAACACGTTTTATTGGCAACAGAGTGATAGAATTTAACCAACTAAAAGTATCTTTAATTACATATTTTTTTTTTTAAAGAAGTAGGTAACATTTTTGGAAGTTCGACTCTTATTAGTTTTAACAATTGGTTATCGCAGTGATTACACATTACCCCGCTTGACCGCAAAATTCTAATTCGAGTGGCGTATTTGTTGTAATGCAAAATTGAATTGTTCAATACAGCTAGGTCTTGTTAGTTTATGTTGTTGTGGCTTAGAGATCGTCCGATATTGCTACTATTGTTGTTTTTGTTGCTTTGTGTTGCACCCACTTCAAAAGCGCTGAGCCGTACAACAATAGCAGCAACAATTCAGACAAATAGACCAAAAGTGTTATTTTGAATAATTCAAAGCACAAAACAAAAATCAGAAGAAAACAAGATAAACAAAAGTGAGGGCAACATCGAAAAAGAAATGCCCTAACATTATACAATTAATTATAAACATTATAACTAATAGTTTTAAAGACTTGCAAATCTATTTTATAAACGATTTTAAAATATATTTGTTTAAAAATCAATACAATGTTTTAGTTGTAAAGGATTTAAATAAATAGTTGGAAATTATTGAACTCATAAAAACTTTATTTTTAGTTTAACAAAATTGCAGCTTACGATCTGATTACCCTTAAAATTGACATCCAAAAAGTATCTCACAAATGACAAGCGAATTTCTGTATCACTCGGGGTATAAATTGTATTCAAATACACAGCATAGCACATATCCCATATGTATAATGTATACGTATGCAAGCCCGTGTGTGTATATATTCTCTATATAGAGCCAAAACGGAACGCTTTTAGAATAAATTACGAAACCAGCGACAAAATACAAGCAAGAAGTAAAAAGCACAAAGAGCGGTCGAGGAGTGGGCGCGGAGGAGGGGGTGGTGAGCGGGCGGAGGGCAAGACGAAGGCAGAGGAAGAACAACAGCCGAGCCGAAATACAAAACAAAAAACTTGTTTATAATTTTTTCCCCCATCTCTGTGCAGTATGATTGTGTGTGTGTGTTGGATAAACAAGTTTTCGAGATTTCCAAATGCGGCCGGCCGGGTACTGGACCGCCGTAAACTCGATGGAGTCCGGGAAGAGGAAGAAGGAGGGCTCCAAAAAGCCCATTGGGCGCAAACGGAGGGGGAGTTTCTCTAAGATCCGCACGCGAAAAAAAACCAAACGATATCAGTGCTAAGCATATTGAATGAAATACTCGAAATAAGATTGGCGAATTCTTTTTAATTTGGGTCAGTTAGTGTTACAAGATCAAAATCCCCTAATTGGTGATCCTTTTCAAATACAAAAAAAAATTTTATATTCAACTTTTTCAGACATCTTTAACGTACTAATAACTAACATGAAAATGGGTCAAAAAATTTATCAACCTTAAAATGAAAAATTTGAAAACAAATTTTTAGAGTATCAAACCAATAGTCTTCAAAGGTATGCACGTTGGAATCGGCTTAAATTTGGTATAGTTCTGGACTCTAGAAGTTCAGTTTTGGTTCACTTTTTTACAAGGTATTATAGGGTCGTAAATGTGCCCTTGACTGCATTGCAAACTTTTGAATTTAATTATAATACCCTCTGCAAGGGTATAAAAATCCAAACCAGCAATCTATGCTGAGTTCCGAACAAAAATTTGATGGGTAATAAAAAAATGATAATATTTTTTCCTATGTGTAGGCACACAAAAGACCCATGAGCACAATATATTCAAAGCCGGGTAGGGGGTCACTAAGGCACATACAGATGGCTGGCGAATGGTTTTTCGGACCCACTTGATGGACCAGTTGACAGTCGGAGCACCATCCCCCCTCCCCACAAAGCTCTCAACTGCGTAGGCCCCAAAATGTTTACATTATGAATTTATGCATAACATTTGTAGAAACGCTGGACGACAACATATGGATGTGATGGGCTATGGCAAGGCTATTTGGTTCAATTTTGTCAACTCGAACTTCCCCATGTTTTTTGTAACGCAAATTAAATTGACTGACAGTAGGGTGTTTCATATCTAAAACGATCTAAGTATAACATGTGTTAACAATAAATTATAATTATAATTGTGTTCGAAAGCAGTAAATAAATAATCTTACAAATGTAACGTCTTAACAACTAAATACTGAAACGAAAGTTAAACTTTAAATGCGGAATATCGATCATATTAATTAAAGGTTAAAGACTCGCAATGTTATTTGTGGTCAGTGAGTGCATCTTAAACTGAAAAAATACTCGGTTTTTATTGTACGCATATGCCCCTTATCAATGTTCGATTCGCCAGCGCCCACACACGCACACATTCACACTCACACCTAGGCTTCTTTTCTAGGTTATCAAACGGTAAAAGCACCGCGACACACATACTTATACTCTCGCTTACAGATATATAGTATATATATTTACCGATCGCTGCCAGTCGCGCTGTCGTCAGTTGATGTCTGCCTCTTTATTTGCCTTTGGAAATCGTTAATTTATGATTAGAAGTTTAATCAGTTAAACTTACACATTCCTTTGGCCCTTTTCCTTAAATTCTTTCTCACCTGTGGAAATTGGCTAACTTAAAAAGCACACAGCGACGATCTTTCAATGGAGCAAAAAACAAGTTTATTGAATAAAGCTAAAACAACATGCGACAGCTGCATTCATATGCTAATGTCCATGTTTATTTTTAGCCCAGTTAATCGCGTTATGAAACCGAAAACCCTTTTCCAATCCACCGATTCCACAAAACAAATATCAACAACAGCAAATCCCAAGCACGAGTTATCAATCAGTTATAAGTTATATTTTTATGGGGGGAGAATATAAGGCGGGGCTGCAGTGACAACGTTTGTGGACTCTAAAAATAGCCATTATCAAATGTAAAGTCTGTGAATCGAGGGGGTTTGTATGGGTTTGTGTAACAATAATAGTAAGTGGAATGATAAGTGGGCCCAAGTAGGGAAGGAGAAATCATTATTTTATCGCAAATCAGGCGAGGGAGCTTAATTGCTGTCTAGGGCAAAAAAAGCAAACAAACAAAGGTGATGAAATCAGTCTTGGAATTAATAATAATTCGAACTTTTGAGGTCTTTAAATGGTTTCTATTTGTTTATAAAAAGGCATTTCTTATCAAAACTCTGGGTTAATATTCTCACCTTATGAGATGGCACTTTAAAAACGCAAATATCATAATGCAACAAAAGTTTTTGATAATACATTTTTAAATAGAATTTAAACTTTGTCTGTTTTCATGAAAAAAGGTATAGTTGTTTTCTACTTTAAACTTATTTACATTTAAATACCATTTTAATTTACCATGTTCCCCCTTGAACACTGGTATTCCGCAAACTCAATAGCCTTTCATAAATCTACTTATCATCCCCCAGCAGGAGTTTTCGATTACGATAGCGCAAGGTCACAGCTTTAGAGTCCCAGTGGTCAATCAGAGCCAACCATCCCCTTTAACCCCCGATATATGTACATACATATGTATGTTCCCAACCGCTGAAAGTGCGCGTGTCGGTTAATTGAAAAGCAATGTTAATCTTTAACAAATATAACCTTGAAAGCGGCAGCAGTCGAACGTCATACTGTAACAAAGCCTCTCCACTTACTTCTCGACCAATCTAGAGGCCAATTTAATGAGACTCTTACTACTGGTAAACTCTTAACCTTTTCCGCGGGCCTTGTAAGAAGCACCAAAATGCGCACCAATCGCCACCACTCTCGTGTAAACAAAACTATAAATTCTTGAATTGAGAAATCGCGCGCCTGCTAAAAATAAAGCGAAAACACCTCTTCTTGGCTAGCGGGCAATTTTCAAAATATCTAAACGCGAATAATTTATTTTGCGTGTGCAGGAGGGATGAAGAATGCCAAAAGGGGTGAGATTTTGGGTGGGGGTTGAGTCTCTGATTTTCGGACGTTCACGTTTAACGTGCGTGATTTTTTGGATGAGGGGTTAATTCCTTTGCTTCCACCCAATTAAGATGGTTTGGCATAAATATTTGCTCTGGGGCACAACACAATGCAGCCAAAACGAAAAAATGAATAGTGTTGTGCCAAGCGAGAAATAAATAAATAATGAAAACTGTGTCAAATGTGCGGCCACAGATTTGTTTGCATTGGATCAACACGAAACAAGAGGACGGAAAACGTCTAAATTTGATACGCAAATAGGAATAAAAAGTGAAAAAATGCACAAAGAAAAAACGAATATTACATGTTGCGATGTTTTCGAAAACAACAATTTACAATTTATTTATTACCACAATTTTTTCCAAGTGTTCGGTTCTGTGTTATCAACATTTTTGTTGTCTTGTAATTTTTACCCTACGAAAAGCTATAAATAGTCCATTTGCACAAAGAATCACTTCTTATCACAAGCGCTATAATGATTCGGTAGCTCTGAATATAGTCATAGTCCCCCAGGTCGCGTTTTTGGGAGCGTTGTAGATGATCTCATTATTCAAGTAGGAATGTATATGGGCATATATTTATATTATTATTTATACGACCTGTATGAGTGTGTGTATAAAGCGAGTAAACTAACAATTAACAGCAGACGTTGGGCAGGCCCGAGAATTCCGCCATCTTTGCTGTTTGTTTATTAAATTTGAGTTGTAGCCGGCTGTGAGCTGAGCAAACAAAGCCCACGGCAACGAATATTTGTTTGTCAAAGTTTTTAGATAACGCTGGCACACCTCAGAGCCCATACTCTTCTTCGCTATCTCAGCCCTTTTACCGCTCACTCCTTTCAAAGTCGGAAGGCAAACATTGTTGCGCCTAATTTACTGTTATACACTGAAAAAAAATAATTATATAATTTAACCAACCCCAAATATATAGTGCTTTATTACGAAAAATTTGTTGATGTCACAAAAAAAACTTTTTCAACCTAGTTTCAATCGAATTATGTACTGGAATTCGTAAATATCTTTGTAATTATAAACATTACAACATTATAACATTTTTTAAGCCTCAACATTTATTTTTGTATTTTTTATTCAATTCTGAACATTTTGTTTGCGTATATGGGCCTACAAAAATTGGTTTTATCAATATAATACAACGTAGTAGATAAGGTCTTAAAAAAAAACAACAAAATAGCAAACATTAATAATGCTTTATAAATTCTTTTTTTTCATAAAAAAGGTTAACGTTTTTAACAAATTATAAGTTTATTCAGCTTACTGTGTAAACAATTGAGCTTCGACTTATTTGTGCACCTCTCGCACAAACCTATTAAATAAACGCTTAATCTAGAGGCGGGGGGAACACACGTGCGCACGTTTCCCAGAGCTTTCTCGCTCTGTCTCTTTTTCTAGTCCCGATTGCATTATACATATATACATAGATTTGTGGGTGGAAGGGGGTTTTGGAGGTTGGGGAGGAGTGGTACATTGGCTGGCGAGACTATATGTTTGGGTCTGGGGCCTTATCAGATTTTGTTTTCAAACGACATTGAATGATACGCTTTTTTTTTATTATTTCCCCCTTTTTTTTTGTTTTTCGTAGATAAGGCAACATTTTATTGGGGATGTGCGAAAGAGGGACGAAGAGATTGGGTAGAAAAACAATAAGCTTAAATAGGTTTAGAAAGTTAACATGGCAGCAATTAATTTTGTAATACGAACATAATTTATAGAGAGGGTAAATGAGATAATCACTTATAAAAAAACCATTCTTATTTTTAATAATAGTGCCCAATATTAGATTTAGAATGGGTCTTGGCAAGAACGATATTCAAAAACATTAACCAAAACTACTTTATTATTAATAAAGTGATTGTAATCGAATAATTCAAAAAGTGAGCGAATTCAAAGTAAAAATAGACTTATTATTCAATTTCATTTTAAAACCTATTTAATTAAGACCAATTAAAAGAACAAATTGATGACTTTTGATTGAAGATAAGATATTTCTCTCTTATTAAAAGTTGATTTACTAAAAAATATCAATCTAATGCCAGTTGTTAAGTTTGTATGTTTCTTCATCGCTCAACTGCCTTTCAAAAAGTAGAACAATCAATACCGTACGCCCTTTAAATTGTAGAAACAATTAATTCCAATCAAGAAACCAGAACCCGAGTCTCAACCAACAAGTGACCCAAAGACACTTTTATGGAGGCTTAAATCGGACTTAGGGCCTAAGTGACTCACATAGACGGTCGAAAAGAACCCGAAGAAGGCAAGAGCAAAACAAAAGCCCTAGATGGACAGGCCAAAGCGTAAACCCGTCGAATGGTAGTGGAAATTTTTCGAAAAGACCCGGAGCAAAACAGAGTGGAGCGGCAATACAAATTGGCAATTCGTAATCCGAAGAGCGAAAACGCCCCGCACGCGCGTGTGTCCCCAGCTGTCTAAAGTTGTTTATGATAATGGCCAACGACGGCGACGTATCTGAGCGAAATGTGTTTGCTTTTTTCGACAACACAAAAAAGAAAAAAAAAAGAGGCAAACTAAAAAATAAAAAAACCAAAGAGGAAGAGGGTATTATTGTATTATTCGTGAGCAGCGAGCCGAACCAAGTCGCACCCCAGAGCGAACCCCTCGCATTCCCATTTGGAGGGGGATCCAAATCTATAAAAGATTATTTTCGTAGTTTCTTTTGCCAGTTGATTTGTTTACAACTTATTTTCTTTTTGGCTCAGTTTCGGTTTCTGCCGATGAAACGAAACAAGGCAAGTTATCTCAAAGCTATAAAAAAAGTAAAATCGAAAGAAAATAGAAATAGAAATGGAAAACAAAACAAAGGAATATGCGTCAATCGGACGGATGATTGTTATTTTCATTTTTTTTGTTTTTGGTCGAAAGGTGTGCTGGCCACGGATGGTTGATGGCCTGATTGATTGGTAATTATCGAAGGTGCTAACACTTGCAACAGGTTAATGCCCCCTCTCTAACTTTTCCCCATTGCACCATAAAGATTTGAACTGAAAGTATACGAAGTTTTTTACTGATAAAAGACCAAAATGATAAAGAAATTATTATCTCACAAGATCAAAAATGAAAACAAGTAAATTAATTTTAACTGAAATGCATGCAGAAGAGATATCATTAAAATTGGCGTTCTATATAGTATAAATTATTTATATCTTATTTCAATAATTATGTATGTCTTTATCAGGGCTATTAATTTACAAAATATTTTTTTTTTAATGTGTCATCAACAGCTCAGTTTTACCTTTGGACACAGCTTAATGTGATTGTTTGTTTTTCACCAAGCCAAAGGCAGGGCGAATTGATATGCAAAGAAGTTAAAAAGTAAATAGAAAATTATAGCGCAAAGTGGAATACAAGAGGGGGGTTGACAGACCCTAAGTAGAACATTAGACACATCGAGTGTCTGACTACCAGCTTAATTAATGCCGGGCAATCAATTACACTACATATTCGCCTCGCGCAACAACAAATTAATTATGCAGCAATGTGCAAAATGCGAAAAATTATTACATACATTCTGCTCTAAAGTTGTTTGTTTAATGGGAATCGTTCTGGTTGCATAAGTCGGCGGGGGATCTGCATTGCCAGACACTTTGATATGAATTTCAATTGTTTCTGCCGGCCCAGACAGAAAATGAAATAATATAGAAACAGGCAATTCAAATGCGCAACAGTTTGATGATAGCAAAAAGCTTTAAAAGTCGTCGTTATTAGTTTTACAGCATAACCAAGCAACAGGGGCACTTAAGGGTCTAAAATGCACTTGTACTTCCCGTCTGAGACTGGAAGAACATAACTCTCAAGTTATGGCCTTTGTGGACTTTATGACCACGTTATGCGATGCTATTGCATTAAAAGTGTTTTAAACGAGGCAGGTAACGAGAGTTGTTCGAGTTGCTTTTACAGAATGAAAAGGTATTACGAAATATGTCAGATATATATGTCCTAAATAATTATCAATTATCCTAATCCTATCTTGTATCTGATTTACTGCTATAAAAACCTATTCAAAATAATTTTAGCCTCAAATAAAAATCCACCAATTGAAAAGTATCAGACATTTTACAGCTTAATATTATTGGATTTTAATACGTAAGATATCAATGTTATATGGTGTTATGTTTTTGTTCACCGAGATTGAGATATCCACTATGAATGTAAAGAGATACACTATGAATATAAAGAGATACACTATGAATATTAAGAGATCCACGGATTCTCGTTGACAGTTGGACAACGATTTCGACAGTTGGCAGAAATGCAATTGATTCCGTCTAGATTGCATACATTAACCAAATGCCGGGCTTCAATTAAAACGATTTATATTGATTTCCGATATGCGAGAAGTGTGCGGCTGAGTTACGTGCTCCTCGACTCGTTTCCTCCGGCGATTCTGTGTCTCTTTCTGCTACCCGATTGCCCGTTTCCAGAAGCACATCCAACAAGAACACGCCATGCTAAATTTATTATTATTTACGTGTTTTTTTTTTTGGCCGCAAGACGAAAGATTACAATTAATCAAATGTCGGACTGGCTATAAAACAAACGGTCATACGTCAAAGTCGAACGTAAACGGTTATTTAATTAGCTAACAGCCAGTGGTTCCGAACGCTAGGTGGCGCCACAGCATAATTAGCAGGACAGCACAGACATTTAATTTCAATTAAGCAAGAACCGATAATTCGAACAGGCAGTTACGTTAATTAAGCAATGAAGTGACGAGGGCTATTGCCTTCAATTGTTGCCATTGCAGTCTGAAAGTCACTGAGAAGAGTCATTGACATTTGGCGAATGGCAAATTGCGAGAGATGCGCAAGTTCTTACAAAATGTTTTGCAAAACAAGAGGCAACAAGAAAACGAGGGTAATGCAAGTATCCAGGATGGATGTGATGGATGTTAAATAGCCCTCAACATTTTACAACCCAACTGATAATGTCAGGCGGTCGGGGCCGAACAACCGAGTCAACAAAAACACCCACTTTAAGCTTAGCCAGCCGAGCCATAAAAACTGTAAATAATGCTTAAAAATCAAGAATGAATGATGTATGGCAATCAGCAATGATCGATTGCTAAATTACCCTGGAATCTTAAGAGGTTGCTGATTAATACTGCCCGGTTAATGGGTCATATTTATAACTTCCATATGTATAGTTTAGTTTCTCAAAAAAAAATACAAAATTCTTGTTCTTATGATTTTAAATTCCATTATATTATATTCCATTAACCATTTTTACGATTTTTTTTATTTAGATCTTGACTTTTAACAATATGGAAAAGTGTTTCGATGAGCAGATAAAATCTTTAATCAAAAATTAAACTTCATTCTGGAAAATTTAATCTTCCTTTGTTAACACAATCTTATCTGCATTCAAATCGAACTCTTCCCTGACAACTCGTACGTCTAAAAAACACACACCCAGAGGTATCAGGCGAAACAAATTAGCAGCAAGAACAACAAGTCGACTCTTGTGGTTACGACAACAGCCATAAAACTGCAATTTTAAACTGAGCAAATAGGCCTGAGCTCATAAATATGTTTATGCGTTTGGCAGCGCAATAATAACAACAGAATGCCAAAACACTCGACAACAATGCATTCGCTCTGTCACATTTTACTGCCTTTTTTGTTTCATTCATATTATTATTGTCGCCGACTAAACTGAGGATGATTAGATATTACCGCACCGGGTGTAAACAAGTTTGGAATTTGCATTGAAAACAATATTTTTTTGAGTGGGTGTGACCACAACTTGTTATTGTCCAAAATGGAAGCGAAAATAATTTTCAAAAGAAGACGAACGAATGCAGCTGCAATTTTGAAATGCCGGAAATTGAGATTTGTTTTAAGTTTATTTAAATGTTTATAATAATAGCATGTAGGAAGAACTAAACGGGTTGTTCTGATATTTCTACTTTCTAAATTGAGAAATAATTTTGTTCAGCGGGCCAAGAAGTTTATAAGAATGTTTGAATGATATTAGATCCATGTCAATGATTATTTTATTTTGCTCTGCCCACCTGATGAAGATGATGATGATGGTTATATGGAAACGATGCTATGCGCCCCAGGAGTTGTTGAATCGCTTAGCTGACGGGCAACATTGTCATTTGATTTCTGTTGACGTTTGCATTTCGTACGTTAATTCAATTTAATTCTGTGTATCTACGTGTGCGAGTGGTTGTTTGTGCACTTCTGTCCAGTGTCCCTGCCCCCTCACCACACCTCCAGTGTTTGCTTATAGTCCGGGTTATATGAATATAGCTTGATTGTGTTGGACGCGAGTGTCAAATTTAGCCGAGCACGTCTATAAAAAGTGTTTTTCGCTCCTGTGTCAGTCGGCAAACACGTGCTACAATCCCAAACATGCCGGAATTATTGTGCATAAAATTATCTACATAAATTAAAGAGGGGGTTGCGGATAGTTTTTTATAATAAATCGCTGTGTGTGGTAACGTTTTGAGCGATATTATGATGATGGCAAGCATATCTTTCTAATTTTTGGGGTCACCATTAGGTTGTTTTTTGCATTTTAAAATGATGAAACAAACCATGATTGTTTGATATCAGGAACATGTTTACCCATCACATCTTCGGCTTGTCACCATGACAACCTGAATAATTCAACCAGTCTTCTGCCTTTTGGAGCCCCCAACAGCATTTTGCCATTGCACTAATTGTTTGTTGTTTTCATGTTCATCAATGGTCCCTTGTTTTCCGATAAGTTTTCCGACTATCGTGTGCAGCACTCCAAACGAACATAATTGACAAATTTGCACTTGAACTACTGTGCGGCGGGGTTGACGACTGAGTAAATATCGAAGAAAGGTTTTCGCGGGGTGATCAGAACTGCAGATAATGGGGTAAATTGGTAATCAGCTTTATCAGACATTGACCAGGTTGTGTTGAAAGTCTTATCAACTGTTTACCTAAGGTAATCCATATGAAAGTGAGGGGTGCACTTAGGGAAAGCTCGTTACCTGTATTCAATAATAATGTTAAAAGAAATCCGAAATTGGTGTTGGCCATTATTGAATACAATTTTTTGAAAATGAAACCATAACGTCAATCCATTTTCTTTTACTATAAACACATTTTAGTTGTGAGTAGGTTTTAAATATCATATCTAACAATCATAAAAAAGAAAAACTAAAGCACAAACCAACACAATGTTTTGCATTATTGGCGATAATTAAAACATAATTTTTTTAATTTTTAATTTTCCAAACAACCATTTAGATTACTAACATTCCATTATTGCTAATTTTTCAGGCCTATGGACCCATTCCCGACCTGACCGTGGCTGTGATCAACCAGCGGGAGCTGCTGTACGGACTTACCTTGGATGCCGCAGGCCAGAGCTGGCAACTGAGCCTGTGCATCAACTGCAAGGAGGTGCTGTGCGCCAAGCGATTGACGGCGGGGGCCGGAGCCACGCCCACGCTCTACCTCATCAACTGCACGCTGCTGACCAGCAGCGAGGAACTGGCCCAGCGAAAGTCCAACAAATCGTATTCGGAGACGTTCGAGCTGCTGATCATGGATCACGCAGGCAGTGACTCCGTATCCGCGAGACCCACCGTTGGAATAGCCAACTCGGCCTCAAATCTTAGCATTGGTTCGCTGACCGCGAATCCCACAGATGCCAGGATGCAAAGGCTAAGGATGATCCAAGCCCACCAGCAGGCGCGATTGCAGGAGGAGATTTTGGAGACGAACGAACGAATTGAGCGGTATACGCGCAACCAGTTCCAGTTGTTGAACAGCTTCAGGGAGAAGTCGGATCAGGATAGTGCGTTGCTAATTCGAATGATTCGTGTATTGAGCGAGCAGACCTCGGACCTGCTAGATCATGCCATGCCCCCCGCCCTGGAAGTTGCGGCTAATCAGCCGCAGAGTGCCACTGCCCGGCGCAGGAACACCATCAGCAGCCGGCGGGAGTTAAACGGTGGACCCACCACGCCCACCACCACCTTGAATCATCCGCCCAGTTTCCTTACGCTCAACCAGCAGCCGCAGCAACAGTTGCAGGCTTCGCAGCAGCAGCAGCAGCCACTGCAGCAAAGTGTCTCGGTGGCCAGGAAGATGTCGCACTTTGACACACCGCCCGCCACCCCAGAAGCCACGCCCATGAGCGTGGGCAACAGTCCCACCTTCCGGCAGCAGTCGGCCAGTGGTGCACCCACCCAAATGATAACCAACAACGGAGTGGGTCAGACCAGTGCTGCCGACGATGCGGATGACCTTCTGTTCGATCTGGAGGATGAGGATGCCCCGGCGCCGCCGCCAGTTCAGTCAGTGGCAGTGCCAAGCTATCCGCGCAGTCTGATCTACCAGCAAGAGCACCACCCCAATCCGTTCCAGCAGAACGGCCTGCGAAACGTGCTGGATGACGAGGCTGCCGACGAAGCTGAAGGTGAGTGCCAAGATATCATTCATTCGAACCATTTAGTGACCAGAATATTCTCGCTTTTGCAGATGCTCTCGACCCGGACAGCTCCATTTCCATACCAGTGCGAGGAGGAGGACGACCCACAGATGCGCAGCTAATGAACTTTGCCAGAAGTCTGCCCATTGAGATAGCCAACACTACGCTGGCTGAGAGGGCTGCAGCGGGCAACAATAATAATTTTGCGCTGGGCTGCGAGGAGGTAAAATCACCTTTGAAAACATTAATCGTATAAAAAACTAATGATTGTTTTCTTTATCAGGGAATGGACAACATCGATATTGCGGCCAGCATTCAGGCGTTGACCAAAAGCGTCCATGGCGAGGCTGTGTTTGGGGACTTGCCACGCCCCCGCCTGCGATCCCAGATCGAGGGCTAGCTAAGCTGGATGGAATTTCAAAGTCACCACTACGTACACATAAATATATCAGCTCGTAATCCGCATACTTTGTTAGCCTGTAGCCTAGCCGCCTTGATGATTGTTTTCGCTATCTAAACTAAATTAGTTGCTCAACGAAACAAGGACACACGAAGCGCCTTCCACAGACACCCCACATCCACCCACATGTCATGCATATACTACACATGAAACCTCATTTGCACCACCTACCAACTACCACGTACCAATTAAGCAGACAGTTTGCAATTTCTTTAATTTACATCGCCTATAAGTTTTCTTTCATTTTTTCGGATGATCTTCGATTGGAAATGTGTATTTTCTTCGTACGACGAATGTACGGCTGTCGTTGGCTGTTGTACATTGAGTTAACTAACTGATACTGATACTGATGATGTTGTTAGTTTATACAATGAATAATCTAGTATACATATACATTATATATTATACAATACATAAAGAATGCCATCAGCTCCAACTGTGACGCGGGCAAGACGCACCACAAAGCGTCCAATCTAATGTTTCCATTTGTTTTTTTACTTTCGGGCAAAGTATTCGATTCCTTAAAATTCGATCTCACTATTGGGGTGGGTCCACAATTTTGAAGCAGCCATAAAACTAAATAGCCATAAGGACAGAAATTAATCGTTTAAAATGATTATAAACTATAGGGCGCATAGACCACCGCCTAAATATTTGTTGTAAACAAGTTTCCCGTTATGTAGCATTCTGTTTTAAATTAAATTTAAATTCGAATGGGTATTTCTACTGAAAATAATTTTTAAGAGCTTTCTTACATTATTTTCCGACTAAAGATTCATTGTCGGCCCACCAAAATCATAAACAGTTTTCCAGTTTACTTAACAAAATACTTTGTTGTGGCCTTCGATTGGATTACAAAACTAAAATTACAACTGTGAAACTCGTAACATAAACTACAATATAACTACCAACTAAAACTTTACATTTTTCACGCGATGGTTGTCTAGAATACGCTGGCTAGTCTTTCGATCTCCAGCAGATCCCCAAGGATCTCCTCCGTCCGCGTGCCAATCTTTTTGGCTACTTCATTACGCTCAGAATTGGCCATTAGGCGATATGACCAGATTAAATCTCCATCGATGATGCAGCGCGAGGGATTGATGCCTTGCTTCTTGAAAGACTTGAGTGTGCGATACTCCTTAGGATTGAGGCCACACAGGTGATCCTGGTAGGAGAGAAGGACATTCTGCAACATAAGGAATCGCCTGTACACTTTCTCTGGTAATGGCAAGCAATATCCCAGAGCTCCATCTAGGGTTCCATAAACAACAAAATGTTTGTTTTCGTAGAGGAAGGGTTGGCGTTGATGTAGTCCCCTTTGATGGCACTGCACACGGAACATTGTGTTCACCACCTGTCCAAGATGATAGTCTGCCTTGCGGAGAAGTTTCTGGCCACCAAGGGATTCTCTGGCCTCTGGCTGATACATATAAACAATTAAATTGCGCTCAGCATCTGTCACCAGGAAACCCAGATTGGAATTGTCCACCATGAATTCGATACCATAAACCTCCAAGGGATTAAAATCCCGCGATGCAAGCGACAAAGTGCGATACTCCTCCTGGAAGCGCAGTAAACTGATCGATTTGTAAACATCTGCGATAAAGATCAGTGATTTTACAGTAATTATCTGGTGGACATAGATATTTGTATCTATGAAAGCCACACCAATAAGATCTCCATCGCGCAGCTGCCAAATGTAGATCTTTTGGCCCAATCCAGTGACAAGAAAACCGAGCACATCTGAAATGGCAGATACGGGACCTTTTTGTTCTTTTTTAAAGACCTCCTTCAGCTTAAATTTGGTCATTGGTTTTCCGGGTTCAGGAACCACTTCGATGATGTCATAAATATGAATATTTCCTCTGCTTGTGATATCCTCGCTATAGTTGAAGTTGGTTCCTATGCAAAGGTATTCCTTGAGACCAGATCTTGTACCTTCGTAAGACAACTTAACGATCTTGAAAGCTGTTACATGCTCCCAGGGCTCAAATGTAATGGATGCATCTGGCACAATTTCCCAGGTCTCAGGTGAAATTAAAACCATTTCAAACTGCGAGCCAATCGGGTAGATGAACCGCTCGCCACGACTTTCCTCTGACAGCTCCTTATCCTCTCCATTAAACCGATAGTACTTGGTCATAGGCTCCTCCGTTTGGGTGATCAAGCAGTACACCCGATTCTCCCGGTGATAAACAAGTTGCCTTGGGGTGCATCTCAGTGGTACTTTTCTCACCGGCCACGTAGAGTCGTAACTCAGGTAGCTGGGCAGGACGGAGATCTTTAGCTCAAAGGTGGTGTCAAAATACAGGAATCCATTTGGTATATTGACATTGTTAAAGGCGGCAAAGCTGCGCACATCGCCATTTCCCAGCAGTCGATGGATGCGAAGTTCACCTCGGGAAGTTAGGAAAACAAAACAGGGATTGACTCCACACACCATGATGCCAGACAGTCCTCCTACGTTGGCAAATGGGCGAAGTTTTTGGACATACTTCGGTTGCATTTGGTAGGATTCGACCTCCTCTTGCTCTTCGTTCTCATCCAACTCAATATGCGACGACTGTTGGTCCAAAAGATTCAGTTGCTCTAGCTTGCGGAAGCGTATCTTAAGATGTCCCTTTGGATACCGGAAAACTTGGTATATAAGCAGCTCCACACGGGTTCTAACTAAAAGAAGAGGTCTCTCTCCATTGAGTCCCAAGCCAATGACACTCAGTTCCAATGGCAGCGGGGAGTTGGCGTGCTGCGGCATACATGCTTGGACAATGCCCGCCTTAGAGTTCTCCTGGGTAGTTAGCGAAATAGGCACGAATTCCATGGCATCCGTAAGAACCATAGCTCCATTGCCCACATCGTTCACGAGGTACACCAGCTTCATGTCCGGCATGGAGTATATCTCCAAGGTGCCACTCTGGCGTGCCACGACTAGCCAATAGCTGGGCTTGGCTTGCACCAGAAGGCGTCGCCACCAGTCCGAGTTTTTCTGTTTTGACTGCTTGGCTAAATCAGCCATGCTATTCATCTTAAAAGCACTTCCGGCATCGCCATAGAGTAGATCTTCTTCGTCCTCCACCTTCATATTGGGCTCTGCCTTCATGTAGCCACCGAAACTGTGTCCAAACCCACTGTTGGAGCTCCCCGTGAGATTGACATCATCCCCTTTAACTGTGAACAATCCAGATAGATCTTTATATGCGGAGATGGCAACCACGGCGGGTGAACTGCTAATGGTGTGCTTATTGATTGCCAGGCGGGGTGTTCCGCGTGTCTCTCGCAGAGCCAACGTGATCACCTGACCATTTAGCACCCTCAAGCAGACATACGGATCTGCTATGGACACCTGCACCACCGGCGAGCCAACATCGATGGGCACATTCTGGATAAGACGTGTTCCCTGCAGTAATCTGACATGGCGAGTGGTAATCTGGAAGATTTTAAAACAAATAAATATGTAATTCTACAGTATCTAATTATTGGTACTTATTTAAACGGTTGATTTTGACATTTTTGATTATATCACTCCTAAATTATTATACAAAACTTACCTGAACAATAAACCGCTGTTGTCCAAGATTACCGACAAATATGGTCGGTTGGTTCACCGTAAATCCCGTATTCTCGATCTCGTTGATTTCCTGTCCTGTTTGTAGAACCAAAGTAGAGCTCCTTTGTGAAAGCAACATAAAATCATGTTGATCGTGCCGCGAGGACTTCTTAGTGGCATCATCAAACACGGTCCACACATCGAGGCATCCGTCGAGCTCAAAGCTGGTGATGATCTGAGGATTGATGCAGTTCACAAACACGGATAAAGCTCCATTTTTGCTGTGGCCTGTCGCAGCGACAAGCTCAATCTTTAGGTCATTTAGAGATTCCGCATGTGGTCGCAAAGTAGCTCCGTCCTCTTCGAATTCCACTCTCTCGCCAGCGCACATGTAGTTAATGGGAGCAACGTTGATAAGACTGTCGCATACCTCAAAGACGAACTTGCGCAGCTGGAGAACAGAAGTCTTAGCTCCCGAGCCGTACACCTGTAGGACAGTAAAAGTTAGTTATAAATATAATTCAGAGTTTTAAAAAGCTAAGCTGATTAAGTTATACTCAAATACGTACTTCCAGTTCCTCGTCCTCAATTCGCCGCGACTTCGCTTGGGTGGGTGCCATTTCCATTTGATCTACATCGAAAATCTCATCCAGATTCGGTTCCTCTTCCTGCAGATTTCGCTGCTGCTGTTCTGCGTGTTGCTCCACATCATCTAATGTAATGACTGTGCTCTGATCCTCCTCCGTGAAGTGCAGCAGAAGGGAGTTTCCCAGACGTGATCCCAGGAAGATGTACTCAGAGTGCAAAACACAGATGCAACTGGTTAGCACGCTGGCGGCGGCTTTGTGGAAGTGAAAATTTCGCACCGTCCTCATCGAGTCAACGCAAAGTGTGAGCACATAGAGATCTCCAGTGCGAAGGGAGATCACCAGCTTGTCCACATCGATGAACGCGAAGTTGGCACAGTCCAAGCTGATGCGCACTCCATCCTGCGGCTTAAGCGGAAATGCGGTGCTGTTGTCGGCCGAGCTGTTTAAACTAACACCATAAGGGGGCACACTCTGGTTAAGGTAGATCACGGCATTCACAGTCATTACCAAGCAACCACCTATGGGCTTCTGGATGGGATAGACCTGAAAATTAAAATATAAATAATAATTTGATTCATGGAATTGAAATGGATGATATCTCTTGGTTTGTGACTTTTAGGAATTGTTGACCCACCTGAAAGCAGTCGAACGGTAGACTGTTGACTGTCCAGATAATAGGATGAACCCGCTGCTGGATATTCAACGAAATAGCCACCAAAACGCAGGTGTCCGAGCGCACCTTGATTCTACCTGGACAGGTGCGCACCGGCTCGTAGAGGATGAGCAGTGTGGGCTCGTAGTAGCCGTGAAGGAACTGTATGTCCAGCACATTGTCGATCTTCTCGTCTAGATCCCGTAGTGCTATTAGATACGAGGCCATAATGGGCGTTCTGCTGACCATGGCGGTGGGCGCCTTCTTGATTGGTTTCACATCCGCCAACTCGATCTCGTCCAGGCTGTTGTCTTTGCGAAAGGGCAGGACCACCAGCCGTTTGCCGTAGACCAACATAACGGCGCACCTGGAATCGGGATCCACGCGGACGGTGGGCACGAAATAGCGACCCGTCCAGCCCCCACGGATGTCGTCTTCCTCGAAATAGTGAAGCGAGAGGGTCTTTAGAGCAAACGTATCCGGATCGTGCTGCAGAACTGATAGCTTGGCGTCTTTGAAACTAATCAGCAGAGCATCCCGCATGGCTCCTGCCAACGAGACGCACTGCAGCGACATCACGTTTCCGTAGAGCGAGTACGTGGCCAAGCACTCCAGCCGCATCTTGGGCGCCAGACGCATCTCGCTGGGATTCAACTTCTGGCGCTGCCCCGCCTCCACGTTGGGCGCAATGCGGTACACCTTCAGCACATTGGCGCCCGCCACCACCAGGTTCTCCTCCAGGTTGTTAAAGAAGCGGCACGCTATCGAAAACTCCAGCGCCGTGGCGGCGTGCGTCTGCTTGCACATGGAAAACATTGCGGTCGTCTGCTTTTTTCGTGGCACAACTATTTAATACATTATTAAACAAATATTTAAGTTAAACAATTTGCCGGCCCAACACAGCAGCTGCGGATTTATCGATTGCCGGAGAAGAGTTATCGCTTACTGGTAGGGATGGGGTGCCACGGCGGCGTTTGCCGCTTGCATTCTTTTTAGTCTAGCTAGTTTATCATTAAAGACTTAAATTTATATTTAATTAAATACTCAACAAATTGCCATTATACATTTATAAATGTTTCATTAAAACACAGATTCTTTCATTCAATTTCTATTAATATTTCAATCTTATCGGTTTATTGGATTAAAAATTAATTCAAATTTTTAGCTAGTTTTCAGCCTGCTCCCGCTTGACTAAGCAATCGATAGCTGACAACCCTGTTTCGGGAGCAGTGACTGCGCAAATACATCCGCGCCTATCGATGTATCGAGCGACATCAACAACCCCATCGGACTTGGCAGCCAACAACTCGACCGTTTTGCGTTTAGAACTGGAGCTAGCCACGAAAAAATATTTAACAAGGTGCCGTCTAGTTGTTGTGATTACTGCGGAGTGTTTGTACTAACTAAAACAATTTCATTCAATTAAACGCAGCTTTTCTGCGTAGTGTGTGCGAGAGGGATGGGCGCTGGGCCCGATAGTCGTAATCGCGTGCGCCAGAGAGGGACCGGCATAGTCAGCTAGAAAAGAATCATTTTGTAGCTGCTTTGTTTGTGTGTTTGGCATTCACATTTCCCCCATTCAATATTTAATTTAGTGAGCTATTAACGAGGCGGAAATCGGCGTTATGCAAAAGATAGTGCTGTAATACAGCTCAAATTCGTATAAGAAATAAGTTAAACATCGGTAGAAAGGCTTTCAAATAGAAGCAAAAGCCATTTTTTCTACTTCTACGCTGTGCCAGTGTGTGCCTGTGTGTGTGTGCGTGCGTGAGAAAAAATATAACCAACCAACAACTTTGCAGGTCGTCCGAAGTTGTTGTTGTTGCAGTTACATTGTTGTTTTTGTTGATTTTTGCTGGCAAGTGCAGAAAATTCGGAGGAAAACTAAAACGATAATTAAAACTAAAGCATATATATCCCCGCAAAGCCGAAATTTGATTACATATAAAATCACGCACACTCGTCTATACAAATACAAACGCACATACATACATACACAGATGGCAGTACATATACAAAGGGCGCAACGTTAAAATTATACAGACAGTTTTTTGCCTTAAAATGGACAATACTGCTGGCCAGGTTAGTGAAGCGCCCAGTATTAATCGAGTAATAAACAAAAGAACTAGTTTGGCCATCTAATCTGGGTCTTGGGAAGCTGCATGCCCTTAAATTTACAATATTGGTTGAGGGTTATCCCCGGAAGTAGCACTGAACTATGTTTATTTAAATTAATTAATATTGGTTGAGGCAAACAGTGCAGTGCAGCAAAAGTCATTAAAGAATAAATAAACATTAATTATAACTTGAGAAAAAAAAACTTAATCTTTATAGTTGACGAAATTGCTTTCAGAATGTTAATATATTTAATATCCAAAATAATTTCGAGTCACAACGTTTTTAGCCTTTTAGTTGCAGAGCTTTATTTTTATGGAGATAGACTACATTTTAACATCAACATATTACACACCTAATAATATTTAATTTTAATAAATATCGATCAAGTAAATTATTCAGTTACTAAAATAACATTAATTAACATTGATCAAGGCAAATGCGCAGATATTTTTCATTTCCCCAGCGGGAAGCCTTTAAGCTTTAATCAACTTTCTTCACAAACAAAAACTAATTTTGCGGAATTTTCCATTCCTATCTATTTTAGTATGTGCGGAAGAAACTCGACTAACATGGATGCATGGATCAAAAGTTCGCTGTAAATAGATTAGGCAGATAGATTAACTATGAAAACTATAACGCCGGATACGGCGACGACGGCGTCGCAGCACCAACAACTTCTCATTCCACAAGCGGATCAGCATCACCAACCGATGCTGCAGCAACACTCCATGTTGGCCGCTCCACCACCTCCGATTATAATGGAGCACGTGAATCTGGTGGACGACGACGAGAAGGATCCACTGGCGCTGGAGCAGCTGGATGTGTCGCCCTCTACCAAGCACACGCACAGTCTGAGGTTAGTTCACAATCGTGTTATCCAATCACATTAGCTCTCAAAACGTTTTCCCTTTCAGACGCCACCTGCCACGCATTATCGTGAAACCCATACCACCTGAGAAGAAGCCTATGGCGCCCAGTGAAGAGCCTGTTGTCAATCCTGCTTCTGCTCCGCCCACGCGCCTAATCTGCAGCCGACGCATTCAGCAACAGCAACAGGTCAAAGCGGCAGCGGCGGCAGCAGCAGCAGCTGCAGCGGCAGCGGCGTTAGCTCAAGCCCAAGCCCAAGCTGCCGCCACTTATCCATCCGCCATCTCACCTGGTAGCAAGGCCGGCTCCTCCCAAGCCTCGACCATGCGGGAGGTCCTGGCCTCCATACCAGGCTTTAGTGTTAAGCCACGTCGGAGGAGCAATAAAAAACTGACGACAGCGGCGCAAATTGAGCAAACAAAAGACGGCAAGATCGACTTGGAGACCCCCGACTCCATACTGGCATCCACCAACCTTAGGGCGCTGTTGAACAAGCAAACGTTCTCGTTACTGCCGCCGCTCTATCAATACAATCTCATACAGCTGCTGCCCAGCGTGGATCGCGAGGCGAGCGAAATGGAGCTGCCCAGCGGCAGCGGAAGTGGAGGCAGCTCCTCGGAGTCTATACGGCTCAGTGCCTCCTGCCTAAACAACGAGTTTTTTGCCCGAGCCTGCCTTGAGTGGCGGGAGCGGTTGAGCGAAGGCGAATTCACTCCCGAGAATCAGTTAAAGTTAAAAACGGAGGCAGAGCGCGAGAAAAACAAACTGGATCCCTGGAAGCTGAAGCACTTTGAGCCCTTCTGGGGCGAGAAGAACTCGAGAAGCAAGGTCAAGTCTGAAGGCGATGTTAAGGAGGAGAAGTCTTCGGCTACCGTCAAGAGTGAGCCCAAACCACCAGCGACTTCGCAACAAAAACCACAGCAACAACAAGCAACATGTGATAATGAGACTGAATTAAAATTTGATTTGGTAAGCTAACGAAATCCTTAAAATTTAAATCAAAAATATAATATTTTGAAACTTGCAGAGCACAAAGTGCGAAACGACAGCAGCAACCACAAAAACTACAGTAGTAACAGCAGTAGCAGCTAAAACCAGCACTCCTTCTGCAACCAGCAGCCAGAGTAATGTGTTAAACGAACAACAACGCCGAATCCTCAAACGTCCATCGAGCAGTCCATCGCAACGCAAGCAGGCACACACAACGATAGCCACCATAAATTTGGACGACGACCCCGACGACCTGCCAAGCACATCGAAGGATAGCAAGCAGCCGAAGATGGCCGAAATTGTTCCTAATGCGTCAGGAAATGTTGTCGCCACCCCAGAAGCTGATGTTGTGGATAATGCCGCAGGGGATACAAAAAGCAAGGAGGAGCAACAGCACCAGCGACAACATCAGTCACTTATCAACAGTACCTGTGATAAAATTGAGCCATCTGAGTGCAGTGAGGTGATCGTTGCCAATAAAAAAATGGAGGATGTAGAAGTGGTGCAGCCAGCTGCTACTGCAGCTGCCAAGCTATCAGTTGCTGCTGTTACCCCACCTGCACCAAAGCCGGAACCTTTAGCACACAATCCGGAGGTGGTCAATCACTTTGTGAGTTACTTACAAAGCGTTGAACTAGCAGCTGGTAAGTTGGATAATTCTTTGATCTACGTATTCCTTTTAAATATCTCTCAAAAATTTTAGAAACCAAAGCGCCTTTGGACAATTCAACTGAGGCAGATATAACGACAGGAACAAACAGCCACGATTTTGTATTTGCAGATACCATTGATCACGGTTAGTTTATTTTAAGATATTTATTGGAATAGGTCACTAATTTTGCTTCATTCCTTTCAATCAGCCTATTTCCAAGACCATCAATCAGCCATCAATCACAATTATTTTACTTCATCGTCATCGTCCAACAGTAATTAAACTATCTACTTCTTATTTCAAGAATCTAGTGTACTATAGTTGTTCTATTTTGCTTTGCAGCGGCGACAACTGCGGTCATTAAACTGGAAGAGCAATGTGATAAGCTGGAGGGCTTACCAATGCCCATTGCTAGCTCTATTTCTGGGTCAACGCCGGCCAGTTCGATTACATCCACCAGCTGCACATCATCCTCATCCTCCACCGCTTCGATGTCATCTTCGTGCTCCAGCAGTAATTCAGGTTCGACGACAACCGCGCCCACGACGTCATCGTCGGTCGGAGCAGGGACAGCCACAGCTCCATTGACGCTGGCTGCAGCTGCTGAAACCACGTTGGCCAATGTCCAAGCCATGCTCTCAACAGTGGTCAAGTTTCAACAGCAGCAAGAGCAACAGGAATTGCCCATGGAGTTAAATTCAAATGAAATGTACCAGCATGTGCAGCACGATTGGCACTTTGGGGACATTAAGTTGAGCAGCTCGCAAACAACTGGAGATCAGCAGCGCAGTTTAAACCATGAAGGTATCGATTTAATGGATGTAGTGCATGATGCCGACGTCATAGACGACATCATGGATAACGATGTGTGCCATGAAGTTCTTGATGACGAAGAGGATGGCGATGAAGATGAGGAGGAAGACGATGAGGTGGTGGAATGCATTACAGAGGAGCAGCAGGAACAGCAGCTGATGGATGAGGACAATGAAGCAGTGCGCGAGATAGTGGACAAACTGCAGCAACATCAACAGCAACAAGAACAACAGCAACATCAGCAATTGCATATCCAGGATGTTGTTCAATTGTCTCAGCATTCGTTTATGCCGCAAGCCCACAGCGAATATGGAAATGATGTGAGTTTAAAACAAAAAAACGTTGATGAAAATTAGATTAATAAAAATTTCTCATTACTAGATCGCCCATGAAATGCTCTGTGACGCTGTCCCAATGTCTGCGGCTGATATGGAGGTCTCCAGTACAGTAATCACAAACAGTAGCAACAGCAACGACAGCAGCAACAATATAAGCCTTTGCAGTAGCAGCAATAGTCTGACCATCAATCAGCTGCCGCAGCAACCTGCGCAACAGCAGCAGGCTCAACAGAACGCTCAGCCAAGTGGACCTCAACAACGACAAATTCTGGTGGATTCCAATGGTCAGATAATTGGCAACTTTTTGCTGCAACAGCAACGCCAACAGCAGCAGCAGCAACTTCTGCAGCAATTGACACTTCAGGCGGCTGCCGCCCAGCAGCAGCACCAACAGCAGCAACAACAACAGCAAGCAACAAGTAGCAATGCCTTGTCCAAGACATTGCCGGTGGCCCTTCGCAACGGAGCACAACAGTTCTTGTCGCCCAACTTGCTGGCCCAGCAACATCAGCAGCAGCAACAACTGGAGCAGCAACAGCAGCAGGCTGCCGCGCATCAGAAGCAGCACCAAATTCAGCAGTTTGCCCTGCAACAGGCGCAACTTCATCAGCGCCAACTTTTGGCGCAAGCCGCGAACAACAATCTGCTCCAGCAGCAGCAACAACAACAGCAAAATGTTGTGCCTGCGACAACACAGGCTAAATTCATAGCCAAGCCATTAAATATCATCTCTATGACTCGACCTGCAAATGCATCGCCTACCACAGCAGCAACAACAGCAAATACCGCAACTATTCCGTCCGCCTACGCCAATGTTGTTGCTGTGACAGCCGCGCAACAGCAGCAATCGCCGCCAGTACCTGCCTCGCCACATCAGCAGCAAACATCCCAGCAACACCAACAGCAGCAGCTAAGCAATCACAACAACAATATGCAACAGTTGCCCACGATTCCCAATGTGCTGACGATGAAAACGCTGCCTCCCTCGGGAGTGCCAACTACTATTGCTCAGCAAAGACTACAGCCGAAAATGCCAACGGGCAAGGGTCGCAAAGCCACTAGCAACAGGTTGCCACCGGGTGCTGTCAATCTGGAGCGTAGCTATCAAATCTGCCAAGCAGTAATCCAAAATAGTCCGAATCGCGAAAACCTCAAGGCCCAACTGCGCCCGCCTGCAGCGATACTCAACCAGCATCAGCAGCCGACGGCAACCACGGCGGCAACACCTGTGAACCCTGTGACTATGAATGTCTCAACCGTTGCTGCCACACCTATGTCCAACATGACTACGGCTAGCGGAAGTGTGGCAGCAGCCGTGTCCGCAGCTCCAGTGCAGAATATTATAAAGCAAGAAGAGTTGTTGGTCAGTGGAGCAGTTGGAGCCGGAGCTCTGCCAGCTGGATTGCCGTCTAATGTGATGGGTGTCGGACGTCCGGGTGTATATAAGGTAGAATTTGACTAAGATCAATTATTCTCTATAACTAAATGTATCGTTGGCTATTGCAGGTTATTGGTCCCCGAATGAGTGGTTTTCCGAGGAAAAAATATGTCCAAAGGAAGCCCTCTCCCACCACGCTTATACGGCATGTCTTTAGCCCAGGACCGGGAGGAGCTACAGCCACCCCTCAACAGTTGCAGTTACTGCAGCAGCATCATCAGGCGGCCACACCGCCAGTACCAGTGCAAAATCCTCAGCAGTCCGCCCCGGAGCCATTAATCCACCAGAATGGCAGCGGTCAGTATGTGCTGGTGCATCGGGCAAATGTGGGTGCAGCTGACAACCAAGCGCCTAGGGCCTCGAGTGCCCCACCTTTGCATCAAAACCAGGTAAATTATAATCAACGATTTTAACAGACATTTCCCCCATACTTATTTTGTGTGTGTTTAGTTTGTCACTGTTCAGAATCCGCTGCACAGCCTAAACGGCATTCCCATGGGAGGACGCGGGCGTCCTGCATCGGTGGATACAACTGCGGGCAGCGGTAGTGTTATGGCTCCAACAATTTCCGCCACAGATGCGTTGCATCATCAACACCACGAACTGCAGCAACAGCAGCATCAGCAGCAACAAAATCAACAGCCGCAGCCGCTGGGCAGTATGGGCGCCGCCGCGAATATTGTGCGGCGCAATATCGCTGCAGGTAAATTGGTGTATTATTAGTGGTTAGCGAGGTACGTCTTTCAAATCACCACCCACAAAATCATCAACCTATTGGTCAAGATACCATAATTGGCACGCAATCATTAGTTTGTTGCATAGATTTGTTAGATTAACCTACGTGATCGAATTACCTTTGTGTTTGAATTTCTTCTAGCCAAGTTGCATGTTTATTGAAAGTAGGGGCCGATAAAAAATATAACACATTTTCATTGTTATTTGAGTATTTGCCATTTTCAATCATTATTTTTTATCATTTTTAATAAGTCTTTTATTTGATTTCATTAAAAAAATGATTTTTTTTTAAATAGAGCTTGTGTATATTTAATAATCCTATTTGCCAAAAATGGTTAGCTATTGGTAAGGTCAGACGGTCATATTTTATATTTAAACAAAACTATTTATGGTGGTTATGGCTTTTTAAAGAAGCTGTATGATAATTTAAAATTAACTATTTTCTTCTCTCGGTAAGTTCATTGCCATCCTATATAATTTGACCTTCTGACCTTTTAATTAATACGGCCCCTGCTATAAATCTTCTTAATAAATATGTTTATATTTCATAGATACATTAATTTATTAGTAAGTATTTAATCATAGATGTTTATAGCATTCAGTGGCGTTAGTCTTAAATTAAAATATCAATTCATTTTCTTATTAGGAGGCAACATCGCCTACATCGACGGCAGCAATACCAACTCGTCGGCCGTCGCTCTTATGGAGGCTGGAAACAACTACCTAGTGACCACTAACGCAGCACCAACAGCAGCTCCTTCTCCCGTCAACTCGCAGCAACAGTTGCAGCAACCCGCGCCGCAGCATCAACATCCACTGCTGCAATTGCATCAGAGTGGGGAGAACACTCCGCCAGGCAATGAGGCTACAGCAACGCCAAACAATTGCGCCTGCTCGCTGAACGCGATGGTAATCTGCCAGCAATGTGGAGCCTTCTGCCATGACGACTGCATCGGTGCGGCCAAGCTGTGTGTCGCTTGCGTGATCAGATGAGATGGCTAACGTATTATAGTTTCTCAGACAACCGTATCTTAAGTCGATCCCAGTAGAAAGATACCTAATGTTTGAATTGTGAACTATACCAGTCAAAGAGCAAAGACGAAAACCACGTGTACAACAAACAAAATAAAACAACGCAAGTGCAGAGGCTCACGCACAGACGCAGCAATGGCAACCATACATAAATGTATATTATAATTCATTTGCAATTCGTGTAAACTAAGCAAACTGGCAATTCATAACACTTTTTGTATAAAAATAGGAAAGAGGAGTTAAGCCTAAAATGCAAGCTAGTGTTGTGTATTTTGTGCTTGTTGCATATCCCTTAAAATACTCGTTGTTTTTTGTGATTGTTTAAGGATATCACAAGCACTCTAAAATGAAACAATAGAATTTTATTTAGGTTCTACCATTTGAATTACAGCAAAGCAAATTTAATCGATGAAAGGGCAACAGTAAAGCATATAAAACTAAAGAAACTAATTCTAATGTAAATATTTATGTTTAAAATGTAACAATACAAAGTACATACGTGGATAAGCATAGTATATGGACTCACTCACGTCTGATGACTATATTTTTATAATTTATTCGCTGTATGTGCGTGATTTGGTTGGTTCGATTTTTGAATATTCGAACTTGAGAAATTTATACTTATTACTAGATAAGTGTACTTTAATTTACTGTGTAATTTATGAAATATTCATAATGTATTTTGAAAACGCTTGGGCCCAGCGCTTAGGCTTTAATTTGTAATTCTCTAAGTTTAGTATTATCCACCCGACAACACCTACAACATACACACTCACCCAAGCGATCTAAGACTCTCCACGCCCACATTTCTTTAGCATGTAGCGCATAAACGTAAATGTAATACACCCAATTGATTTCAAAATGAGACCCTATATATTAAGCTAAAACTGTTGATAAATACAATGCAAATTATAAAAATGAAAAGAAAAAAAACTAAACGAAAAAAATGAAGACCGTATGAGAAGCCTATATGAATAGTAAATCAACAGCAACAACATCAAGAACCGAAGGCGTGACAAAACCAAATTCAAAAACAAAACCTAAACGATGAACAGAACATTTTGCTCCTAGATGCACTCACCGCAAAATTAACCAATAAATAAACATTATTACAAATAAATTGAAAACTAAGGCATTACCAATGGAAGGATGCAGAATTCCGTTATTCAATATTTGGATGAAGTCAAATTAAAAAGACTTATTTTAATTTTGTCAATATTTTATTTTAAAGAAAAATACAATCGTTTAGAAGGTGTTTACTCTAGATTAAGGCTCTACGAAGTATTCAGTCCATTTCTAAATGTTAGAAATCCTTCAATTCATTTTCTTCTAGGCATGAATGTCCTTGTAGTGCTTCTCATCGTCGGTTTTGTCCAACTTGATGGAGTACTTGCCGATCAGGGAGCCCTCAATGTCAGCTTGGCCGTCGGGATTGAACTGAGGGCCATTGCCAACGTCCTTCATCTCGTCCTTAAGCACCCTGTAGCCATCCTTGTCGGCAATGTATTCGACACGGCGTTGAACAAATCCATCGAAGTAGCTGTAGGAACCTCGCACAGTGCCTCCCTCGCGCTCCTCGGTCCGTGTGATTTGACCATCGTTTATCTGATCGTTCACTTTGGAATCAAACGCGTATTGAGCATTTTCATTCTGATATTTCTCAAATTCCTCCCTCTCTGATCTTTCCGCTTCGGTTTCTTCGCGCTAAAAAATACAATAGATATTAAACATTTTTTGAAATTCTGAGTTTTTGACATGCTTGCCAGCAATACTTATAAAGGTGTTTATAACTTATTTCTTTGAATATTATTATTAATCTATTTTTACTAAGATTCACAATCTCCAAATAATAGTAATCTAACTATTTGTTGGAAAAAACAGAGTGGAGTGTTTCTTAGCAAGTATTTAAAGCTTTTCGATCAAGTCAAAACTCACGCCCCCTTTAATTAAATATATTAATGTATAATTTAAAAATACATTGAACGAGTTTCTAAGCCGAAGATCTAAATATTTGTGTTCGGTCAGGTAGACCTCGAGGTTCCCCATTCCCTGCAATCGATAATGAGATCATGGGTCTGTGTAATATGTTAAATTACCCTTTGAACAGCAAAACTATTAATTTATATAGTCGTCTGTCCGATATCATTACATGACTCCGCCGTTACCCATGCTTACACCTCTTGTCTAAATCAAGAACACTACCCAAAGTCATCGTCATTATCATTACTTCTTAAAACCGATTTTATAATTCAAATTTAAATTATTTTAAGAGTGGCCATCATATGCAATATTTTAACATTGACCTTTCTTGGTTTCTAACCTTCGTATAAACATGGACTTTGCCGGCATGACTCAATCACCATGTACATACGTCGAAGTGGAAGAAATGATAAATTCATTACGACGTTTTGACACATTTTTCCCTTGTCTTACTTGCGACTGCATGAACGGAAATAGTAATTGAAATATCGATGTAGTTAAGTTATGTGTTTCGGGGTGGGGTTTAACGGTTTTCTAGTACGCTATAGTCATATGCTAACTACTTATGCAGTTGATAAAAATCAACTTTTTAATGATCATGAAAACTCTCACTTAGATTATGTTAGGTGGCATTTTACTCGAATTGAACGGAGATTAAATATTATTTTGGAAATATATTATTTTATTTCTATATTCTATATTTTCTTCTACACGTAGCGTCTTCAGATATCGCTTATTCCGATCCTGTTTGTATGTAAATTCAAAGTCAAAATGATAAGTGATTTGCTGTTGTTTTTGTCCGTGTTTTTTCGTTCCTTTGTTTTATTATACCTCACGTCAAGGCAAGTTGGGGAGGTAAAATACAAAAAATGAAGTGAAAAATGAAATATACAAACGCAAATAAGCAGAAAACTTGTTCGACTCGAAACCGTTGATCGGGGCATATAAAGCCCGATGAACGCTAGTCGATGTTGACTACAGTAACGAAGCGGACGTTCAACTATCATCATGGGTAGGTCCAAATATATAGCTATGGATATTCGCAAGAAATGCGGAACCACTAAGAATTCGCTTTTACATTTATACGTATGTTGCAGTTAAGCTGGGCTTTCTTTCTCTGTTGATTGCTGCCTTTCTGGTTGCTGCCCTTGCTGCGGGTGGTAAGTGTTTGCTTTCAGCTTTTTCAGAGCTTTTTCAATGACTCCCTTTTCTGGCAGATTGTCCTTCATCCACAAAGGTTCAAAACTGTACCCCCAAATGTCTCCACGACAGCGAGTGCAGTGCCATCGGGGGCAAGTGTTGCCCGAATTTGTGCAACGGTCGCAGCTGCGTGCAACCCAATTTGCTGGGAAATTCCGGAGCCGATAAATCGCCCTTTGGCAGCAAGAATAGTAAGTTTGCACTAAAAAAGTTAACCTTAAAAGCGATCTTGACCTTCAAAGTAAATATTGGTATTTTAATATATTCCCCAAATTAATATTGTTCTGTTTCTCAAAGAGTTTAGCATAATAATTTATAATTTCGATATAACTTATTAATATTAGTTCCTTAATCAAATGTATTTCCTGCTCGTAGAAGAGTTTAATTTGAGCTCTATCATTTTAGTTCATTTAATTTGATTTTAAAATTCGTTCATTTAAAAATCTTTTGTAGCAAAGATAATATGGATTTTATCGATTATTGAGAAACATGATTATTTAATCAATATTGAGTTTAAAAAATAACTTGATCCATTTTTTTATTGTTAAAAATATCAATTAAAGATGTTTCAAATGGCTTTTTTCATATTTTCTTTAAAAGCAAACACAAGAAAATCTTGGATATTGTTATAATTTTTTAAATCTTTTTTTTAGCCGGATCCACTGGAAGTTATTGCGGCAATGTCAAGTGCGGCAGCTTCGAGAAATGCGAAATGGACCGCAGCACCAAGCGACCCAAGTGCGTGCGATCCTGAAAACCCCGCAGCAACATCAACGGACACGGCAGCAACATCGCGTTATAAACTCATTTCTTTGTCACTAAATGAAAACTTGTAGTACCGAAAACTTTCTTGTCTTGTCTATGTCTCGTTTTATGCATTTTTTTGTTTTTGGTAAATTTTTATTAACACTCACGGGAGCTGCCAAGGCGATGGCGACCAGCAGGCTGGCGATCAACACGAATTTGAACATATTTTCTGGGGTGGTTAAACTCTCTGCACTCGATGTCTTTCGCTGCAAGCGACTTTGGACTGTGGATCGTTGAGCGGCTTGTGGCCGGGCTTTTATATCGCACTTGAGACCTGGCCAAAAGCAGCAGCGTCGGCAGCGACGTCGCTTCGTTTTTTATACATTTTTTTTTTTTTATATGTGCTTTATTTTTTCCCCTCCCGAGTTTTGTGTTTACATTTTTGACAAGCCAAAGATCTGCCATGTGGTTGTTGGGGAAAAACTCAACATCAACACCAAAAACTTCAAATGTAATTTTGCAATCGTCGCTGGGGAAGCTGCAATTTGTTGACTTTCGTGTAGAGAAGAAGATCGAACTGGAATCGGGGTGTATTGCATTGCGTAAGCGGCCCCATCTCCAAAGTGCTTCAAGGTCAGTTGGTCAACCAGTTTCCAAAAGCTGCTCCGAAAAGGTGCACTTACCTCACCCATTCTGCCGCTTCTTCTCCTGCAAATGCTCCGTTTCTTCGGTTTTTATGGTCAACTTATGTAATTTATGTGGAGTTTTGTGCAAATTGAAAGCACCTCGGGTTTGTGTAAGTATGTGCTCGCATTCGAGGAAGTAAGAGGAGCATTACGTTGTGTTTCGGGCACCCTTTTGGATTTTTGTATTTTTGGATAAGGCAGCGCCATAACCACTCGTTATCGAGAGCTGGAGGATTGGGATTCGAACTGCAATTCGGCCTCACCTATCTGGGGATATACAGTGGAAAAGTTGGGCAAGCTTCGTGGCTGATTTAGATATAGTTAATTGAATTTCCATTTATTTGTTTGTTCAATGTCGGTTGGAGTGAATAATAAATGGGGAAACTCGGCTCTTGAGAAACATGGAAGTGGGTAAACCCAAAATTAAATGGGCTAATAAATGTGGGAAGCAGGTTGTTAATTTAATAAACCTAATTATGATATTTAGCTTTATACTTTTGCTAGCTTTGAGTTTCTTGAGCTTCCTCACTGCTAATTTTAAGCATAGTTTCGACCGCAATAAGCTTGGTTTTATATAGCTGAAATTAAATTTGATTGTCATACAAAATTTTATAATTTCCGCACATAACCTTTAGATTATTTATGACAATCTAAGGAGCAAATTAATTATGAATATGTAGAATATTCAAAGTCTCAAGCATATTTGAGATTTTTAATTTTGTGAAATAACTAAATTTTTATGAAGATGAAATTAAATTTGTAAACAATTTTAATATATAGCCTTATAAATATAAAACTTAAAAAAGCTGAAATGGTTTCTAATTAAGGTCATCATATTTAAATGCAAATTTAAGCTGCACTTGAGAGCCAATTAAACATTCACAGCAAGGTTGATGCACTGAGTTAACCTATTGGATTTTTAGAAAAAAGTGAATTCTTCAGAGTCTTAAGAATTTCCTCACGTAAGCAAAGCCTTAAGTTCTGACGCCCCATTTGGACAGGTCCAAAGTTTTCTTTGCGGGCCCACAGTGCGAATGCTTTATTTGTTGGACATCCGTTCGTTCCACTTTCAATTCGCTTCCCCCTACCACCTTTCACCATGGTCTTTCTATGAATCGCAGATGTAATAACAGTTTAGTGAACTACTTTTTTTTTGTGTTTTTTTTACTATTATTGTTACTGCACGAATTTCGAATTTGATGATATCGAGATGGTGGACGAGTTTTCTGAATTGTTTTTTGGCTTGGAATTGAAATCAATGTAAAAAGCTCAAGGTGAGAGACCGCTTCAAGCCATCAGTTTGGTTTACCGATAAATGTATAATTATACATTGTTGGCTTAATGATGGCCAATGAAAGAAAGAGCGGGGTATACGGGCTGCCGAAAGGGAGGGGTATAGGGACCGGAGAAAGAGACAGAAAGGGAGGTGGTCCGGAAGGAAAGGAAACAACTTCAAACATTTGCCATATTTATGGCTCTATTTTGACTCTGCCTTCGCAAATTAGCACGCTATCACCACCTCCTCCCCTTCCCCTTTCTCCACCCCCTCCCTCCCCCTCATTTGCATGCGAAGAGAGGGCCAAAGAAGAAAGGGAGGGATAGTCTCTTGGGCGCTACTTTGACAAATGGTTTTGGCGCTCTCTTTTATCGCCGCTTTTATGCAAATTTATTTTGTATTTTATACTCATTTTTTGGCTTGTGGGTCTTCAGCGCCACGGATTTAGCTCAGGGCTATGGCAATTTGACATTTTCAATCAAAATTTGTTAATTATTTATTTGTTGATTATGGGCAAGCCATACAAATGATGTCTACCGGGGCGACTCCAGTTTCTGTACGTTTTTGTGGGCGATTCAATGACCTTTTGATTTGCATTTTTTTTGGTCCGGTCTTATGGATTCATACGAATAATCGGACTTATGTTAATGATTTGAATAATTGGTCTGATATCCATCAACTTGTTTCCATTGTGATTAAGTGGCTTGTGTGGGAAATCAAGCTAAGTGGGGCTTTTTATTTTCATTAGGAAAATATGGGTCAGACGTCTCTTGATTGGAATATACGTCAGATTTAATTGGTTACTATTTATTTAGGGGTTTTATGTTTTTTGGGGTTATTTGTGCTTTTGCTCAACATACCAATTAGATGTTCCTCTTTTTGAACAATAATTAGAATGAATTAAATTACTTTTTATTCGTCATGTCTCTCAGCTTGAGTCAATTAACCAGGCTAATAAAATGTAGCACACGATTAAATTTAATTATACGAGTGGTCTAAACTCGCTTCTGGAACTTGCCGGTATCATCAATGCATATCAAAATAAATCCGATTTATAAGCAATCGCATAAATTTTCAACGCGATGTTGTCACTTTAACAGCTGTCCACACACACAAACGCACACACTTGGCAACAGACACAACACACCCACTCACACACTTGCCCGTTTCAAGGACACTAGCAAAAGTAACCGACTTACGTATCAAAATATGCATAGTAAATATTTTTATATATACACAATGGGAAAAATAGTGTGAACAAAAATGGAATAGTGCCTTAAAAATGTTGTTTTTCGAAGTTCTTGTCTAGGTACTCATCATACATGGTGTTGAGCTTCAGCTTACGAGCTCAGCTCCTACCCGTGACTTACATTTTTTTAAAAAAAAATATTTGTTTTATTTTTTGTATTCTAATTACTAATTTTATTTTAAACAGTAGTAGTTTTCAATTAGTACATATTCATTTGATTGAAAAACACTTTTAAATCAGCATGGTTGATTAAATGATATGAAACTTTTAGGCTTTTGTCTTAGTGTACACATGGTAGATAGTGTATCTATGTATGTATATAGATACAAGATGGGTACGGGCATATATATTTGACAGCTGACATTTAGAAGAGGAGTACGAGCTAAAAACTTGAGGCCTCGTGCGTGCGAAAAAAAGGAATGCAATAAAAGCAAATGTGCGAGACAGAAACAACCAGAAACAACGACAACAACATGTGCACATTATGCACAGACACACACATTTGCATGCCAAACAGTGGACGCAAAAATTCAATGGGGAAATTGGGGGAAAGGGAAGAAAATTGGGTGCGTTACAATATGTAAATAGAGTGGCAAATATTATTGGGCCAAACACTTCCTAAGCCAACCAAAATGCAGAAATCTACATATGGAGCTCACCAAAACGAATTTTCCTTTTCGAAACCGCAATCGAATGACAATTTTTACGGAACTTTCACTTTAAAAATCGCGTTTTTAAACTTAAAATGTTTCAATTTCCTTTATTGATTTAACTGTAACTTAATTAGTTAAACGCACATCAAGATTATAAAATATTATCCTTAAATGTGTAATGCAATCTGAATAATCCCAAATAAAACTATATCGATCACTAATAAGCAAACATTTCCCTGCTTATTAAATATTAAATAAAGCTCATAGACTACTATCTTATGACTTATTAATGGAAAAAAATAATACCTCCGACTTTAAAGGCCGTATCACTAGCAGCTTTAACCCTTCGTTCATCTCTACGTTAATATTTCATGGTCTTGCATCGCAGCTAAACTCCATGGTAATTGCATTATTCACAGCAGTTGGTGTTGCTGTTGTTGCTGCTCTTTTCGAGCCTGGTTGAAATTTTTTACTTGACCTACCTCAAGGCTTATGGAGCACTTAGCCCAGTCAGTTGCCAGAGGCGCGAAGAGGAGGGTGCCCTTTCGGACGGGAACTAAAACTAAAGCTTATGCGAAAGCTTGTTGATAAGCTCTGCAATGGAGCCATATGCAAGCCGGTTGCAAAAACCGCCAGCAACAACTATAAAACAACCCGAAAAACCGCGTGATAAAGGGAATATGGGGAAAACGCAGGGAAAACTAGTCGAAAAGGGGAAATTGGGGGAAAGGGGAAGAAGAGGACAACAAGAGACAGACTCACTAAGTGAGAGAGCCAAGTTATCAAAAGTAATTATCAACAAAAGACAGCAACAATGCCAGCAAGCGGCTTATGGAGGAGCCCTGGGGGGCGCTAAAAGGAGCGGGAATCGCGGGGTTCGGGGTGCACGAGTCCTGGCAACATGAGTAAGTCAGCGTTAATTAAGTCAGGACACAAAACAAATGGCCAGCGCATCTAAAAATGCATTCTATTCCTGCAAATTTGCATTTGTTTTGGGCAGAACAGGGGGGTTTTCGGGGGGTTGGTTAGATTTTGGAGAGAGAGAGGAAAAAGATTTTCCGAATTTGTTGGATAGAGATTCATTAAAATTTTAGAGAATTATCGCCTTAGTTTTGGTTTTATGAATTTCGTTGTGTGCAGATACATTTTGATTTAGGTTCATTATGGCATTAATAACGATCTAAAGTTTGCACATCAAATTATGTTATTTAAAAAAACTTTTTTATTTCCATCCCAGAAGAATTTCAGGACATTCTTTTAGACTTAAATATTTATTTATTATAATCTTCGACTATACATTTCTTTAAAACTGTACCCAAAGAACGTTTAAGAAATTTTGGCAATCGATAAATGCATTTATATTTATTTTTAAATCGATCAAAGTAATTTATACTTCTTGAAGGTTAATTGCTTGCAATTTAAAGCTGCTAAAATTAAAGAAAAAATAATTTAATAAGCCATTCGTGTCACGATCTCATCAGTAGTTAGTTACCCGTTTCCTGAATGCTCTCGGCGCTGTGCGCATCTTTAAAATCGCATTAAAGTTGAAGAGCAGTGCCGGCTGTCAGGCAGCATTGACCCTGCAAACGCACACAGGCGTACTCAGACCCTCAAAAACCCTCAGACTCTGAGATACCGAGATGCCGAGATACCCAGATACCGAGACATGTGTAATTGAGGCAGCAATTTAAGCTGCATCATGCAACATTGCCAAACCGGAAGTGAGGGAGCACCACAAACATTCGCACACATATTATCCTGGGGCAAGGAGGCAAGGGGGCAAGGGGCAGAGGTGAGCGAGTGCATTGAAACTTCAGGCCGGTTTTCGGCCTGGTACTTGCAGCTTGGTACTTGCTGCCTGATGCCTTTATTAAGCCAGCAAATAAAATCCTAAAACATCAAGGATACACTCGTTCTCATGCATAGTCAGGAGCAGCGATATCAGGACAGCACTGGGGGAAACAGATAAATGATAAACAAAAATAATTAAGTTTTCATCACTAAAATAAAAAGACAATAGATGTCTGAATACAACCAAAATTAATAACATATTCTTTGTAATCGAAAATAACTTTTAAAGTCAACAATTAATAAACGAAATTAGGTTTTGATATAAAATGCTGATCTTTATCAGATTAAATGATCTTTTAAAAGGCTTTCCTTTATATATAATTAAATTATCCTTGAACATAGAAATGTGGTATTTTCTCGGTATATATAAATTACTTTCTCCGAAAATACTACTTAATCTAAGGCCCATTTTATCGTCTTCATGGTAAACTAAGTGAAGGTTTAAAGCTGAAAAAACGTAATGAATGGAATAAAAACCTACTTACCATAAAGACAAGAAAATGTATCCAAGAATGGGTATTATTCCTCTTAAGTTAACAACAAAATCGTAAGTAAATTATCGTTACTATTGGCAATTTTTTTTAGTGTTTTGAAGTAGCAGCAGCAGCATCGCATCCTTCACATGTTTTGTATACAAGCCCAGGCAGTTGCAATTTATGCACACAACTTGTCAACGCAGGGCGGCGGCTTGAATGGCTCGAAGGGGTGACGAAGTAGTGAAGACAGCGGTGACGAAGGAGTGAAGAGGTGGTGAGGGCGGGCTCACAAGTGCTGCATTGGTTGGCCAGATGATGGGCAGGAGCGGGAAAGATGTGGGAGGTTGGTTGAATGCTTGATGGCAGCAAGCAATTTACACCGCACAATGCGTTGACACACGTCGTCCGCAAATGTGCGGCCAGAAGACAATGGAGAAACAGGGAGCCAAGGACCCGGGATCCCTGCATCCCAGCATCCAAGGATCCACAGTCAAGACGGAGCTTCCTGCCTCATTAAGCCAGAAAAGTGTCAAATGTCCTGGCTGGCAGTGGCATGGATGAGCAGCCAGGAGCTCATCTCGTTCAACTTCACTTGCAGTTCTAATCTCGAGCCAGAATTTACGACTCGGTGTCCTTTAGCCGGTTTACTTTCCACACCCGCCGCCTCATAATTCACAGAAGTGTTGACAATGAAAACGAAATTCCCATTAAAATGCAATATGTTGCAGCAACCGAGGAGTCTCCCTTGGCCAGGACAAATGTTTATCTGGCCAAGAGTATCGGAAAGTGGCCGGAGAGATTGGGTTTGGGAGGATGGCCTATGAATTTCGCACAAAATTTATGATTACATTTTCTGTGTACTCAGTCGCGTTATTCAATTCACAAAGCTTAATTGAATTGAGCAGACAGGAAAATATGGTTTAAAGCATTTTATTGTAAAAAGACAAATATATTTTTATACCCTTGCAGAGGGTATTATAATTTTGGTCAGAAGTTTGTAACGCAGTGAAGGAGACGTTTCCGACCCTATAAAGTATATATATTCTTGATCAGGATCACCTCCTGAGTCGATATAGCCATGTCCGTCTGTCCGTCTGTCCGTCTGTTTCAATACCGTTTGCGAGCTCAGCTTAAAAGCTAGCGATCTGAAACTTTCACACTCGTCCTAAAACATGTGTACGCAGATCAAGTTTGAAAATCGCCCCGATCGGACGTCTATATCCTATAGCTCCCATAGGAACAATCGGATATATCTAGCAAGAATTGATGATATTTCGCGCAGTGTAAGAGCTATTGACATGAATCTTTCCAAATCGTAAATTTTTATGCATACCTTTATCAGGGTAAAAGCGCGTGCCGATCGGACGTCTATATCCTATAGCTCCCATAGGAACAATCGGGTATATCTAGCAAGAATTGATGATATTTCGCGCAGTGTAAAAGCTATTGACATGAATCTTTCCAAATCGTATTTTTTTATGCAAACCTTGATCAGGGTAAAAGCGCGTGCCGATCGGACGTCTATATCCTATAGCTCCCATAGGAACAATAGGGTAAAATCGGTCCAAATTTGATGTTTTTCAGCATATTTCGCGCAGTGTAAAAGCTATTGCCATAAATTGTTCAAATCGTATTTTTGTATGCATTCCTTCGTCAAGGTAAAAGCGCGTGCTGATCGGACGTGTATATCCTATAGCTCCCATAGGAACAATAGGGTGAAATCGGTCAAAATTTGATGTTTTTTATTAAGAAGACTTCGGGTTTATTATTTTACACATTTGTTATTCTTTTCGCTACTTTTTCAATTTTAGCAATTGCGGCTAAGTCTGCAAGGGTATTAAAACTTCGGCTTGCCGAAGTTAGTTTCCGTCCTCGTTAAGAGTAGAAATAGTGTTTCCATTTGATTATTAGTAATTTATTCTTGTATATATAAAATCTTTAAATCAGACAAATTAGCTGTGATATCTTTTCAGCACAAATCTAAACATCCGCATTAATTAAATAAACACGACAGCCATTTATTTGTGTTAACAAAGTTAATTTACATAAATGACGGAAATATTTCGTTAATTCCTTTATGTTTTATCATTTTAAATATCCGTTTTGGCTTCCAATTCAATTAAAATGTAGGCAAAGCAACAAATTAAAGCAATTATTTCTGCTGAAATTTAATTTATCATGGCTGCATTTCCTTTTGGTTGTTCAAGGCTTTAGATGAATTTCGCTTGGGGGCATTTTGAGTGGCTAATCGTTCTTTTGATCATTTTGCGGTTGATATATAAGCTGCCAGAAGGTGAGGGAAAATCAGGGGGATTAAAGTTACCAAATATTTAAGTACATTTATGAAATTCGTGCAATAAATCCATATGGATTCCCGTAAAAGGGGCGACCTTGAAATCAGTGCCCACTCAGGGAAATAAAACTCCCCTGGAAGTGCAGTAAAAGTTTGGGAAATTGCCTCTCAAAATTGCGTTACGCATAAAATAACACATTTTCCGGCTCACTTGGCAGGGAAAGAGCAAGAGCGAGTCCTTATGCTCAAGGATTATGCATAAAATGTTTGCTCACTGAAACTGAAATTGTGAGTTTCCTTTCGCCTGCACATATGTCTGTACATTTATATATCAAAATCAGAGACAAACATCAGCAAAAAATGTTTATTTTTTTGCTTTTTATTTGCTTTGCTTATTTCTCGCTGGCTAAATAAATTGAATTATTCCAACACACAGCCGCACATTTTTATGTTTTTTTTTTCGGGTTTGCCACGTGGCGTATGCGTTATATTGAAAGCCAAAGTCAAACACTTTTCTTCTTCATTTCAAGCTTGTTGCTTTGATTGGCTGCAGCTTCTGCTTTTGCCTTAGCAACTCCTGTTTGATGTTTGCTAAACTAATTTGGATGAAGCAGCAGTAGTAGCAGTAGCAAAAATGAAACGAGGAAAAGCAGCAGTTGTAGCCGGGAAGTTTCCTTTCCTCCTGTTTGCATATCAAGTATACGCAACGTTGATTGGATTTGTAAACTGACCAAGACACTGCCCTTCAACACCCATTCCCCTTGTTAGAGGCAGCAGCTTAATAATCATTTCTGCTTAAAGCTCAACGTTGCCCAACGATTTATACACATTGCAAAAAATTACAATGATTATTTGTATGTTAAACTGTAATAAAAAAAAAATCAAAATATTTATTGCCTTCTATTATTTAATTCTCAAGCTTTATCACTATTATGGTTGAAAATTATAGGTAGGAAATGTTTTTATTTATATTAAAAATTTAAAAAATATTAAAGATAATTATTTGATGAACCGATTCAAATTTATTGAATTTTCCTTGTACTTAACCATAGTAGCTCTCAATCATTAATTGTAACTTATTATTAAAGATAAATAGTTGATAAATCGGTTGAAATTCATTTATTTCCATTCGTTTTTAACCAAGGAGCTCTCAATCATTAAATTCGTTCTATTTTTAATACATTTGTTTTATTGTAAATATGTATTTTACTACCAAAGCAAAGCTCAGCCATCTTTTCCTCTGTTTAGCTGCAGTGTCAAGCTGAGTTACGAACTCAGTGCGTGTGTATTTGGGTGAGTGGATGAGTGTGTGGGCTGGCGTTATCCTTGGCACGTCCTGCAGGCATCGACGTCGGGCCTGTCATGTTCACCTCCGCCATGCAAATCTGACAAGATATGGCATCTGCTCTTTCTGAGTCGCCGTGTGTTTGTGCATATCGATATTGCAACTGCGGTGTTACGTTTGCCAAGGAGAATGGGTTAACACCTCCGCACCCATAATCGTTCACATCCGAGTCGTAAAAAGACAAAACCAGCACATAATATGGCCACTTTATAATGCCAAGGAGCTTTCCACTTCATTCGAATATGTGTTTTGTGGCTGACGATTCGAAGCATATCCCTGGGGCAAGCTGTCCTTTCTTGTGTTTTCCTTTGCCATTTTAGGGCACACAAAAAGCAGAGATGTAACATGCTAGTCTATTCTTTAACATTGTTTAAACTCAGAAATAAACATTCAGGATTTTAGAAAGGACTTTAAGAAAGACTTAAAGAATATAAAGATTTTGGTTTTATATTGCTCGCTTGTAGGTTCTTTTATATGATATAAAACTTCATCTGCTTCGTTTCTTTTGTATCTGAATATGTAAGCAAATTAAAGTCGGACTGCTTTAACTCTTTAACTTAACATATAACCAATTTATTGCCCAAAAGTAGGCAAAGGAAAATTATTTGTACTATATACAATGTTAAATCGGATCAGCACTGAGTGTATTGACTCGCAGAATTGCAGATGGACCTTTCCTTTAACCATTTAGTATAGCCCAAGTTCATATCACCCCATAAGCTTTCCGTGTGCCATTTCCCAACAAGCTCGTTAAAAAATCTGTAATAAAGTTTTGTGAAGACTGCGGCTGGCATTCTTCAGCGTCTTCAGCATCTTTAACATCTTCAGCATCCATAAACTCGAGGTGGCAACTAAAAGTGACGTCATAAATTTCGGTGGGTACTTAAACTGGCGGAAGTAAACCTCCCTCCTTTCGCCCAACACTTTGACTTGTGGCTAATGAATTTATGTTGCCCTTGTTGCTGCTCTTTCAGTTGTTATTTTTTCCGGTTACTATTTTGATGAAGACGATGATGATAAAGCGGGAGCAGAAGCAACAACGCCAGAACTTAAACTTTAACTGAGCCAGTTGATTGTCGTGTGGTCGTGCACTTGATAGCATGGCAGCTCAAAGTTTGCGCACAGAGAAAAATATTTATACATTTTTCATCCCTGTAAGATCTTTAATATAAATTCGACGGAAAGAAAAAAAAATTGTAAAAGTATTTTTAGAAATAATTTGGGATCAGTCACTTGTAAATAATGTGAATGGATTAAATTAAGCTTAAAATAATAAAATGTACAATATTAAAAGGTATGTAGTACCTTAATATGATAGTTTAGATTCCAATAAATATTAAATTATAGATGCATTCATATAATATCATGAGTTTTTCTTAGTGTTTATAATAAAAACATACTTTTATTAAAAACTCCACTTAAAAGTGTAAACAAAATTAATTTAACAATTTTATGAATGTCTCCATCGAGTGCATTAAAAGAGGTTGAGGGGACACCACTGGCCAAGACAAAATCGAAAATTGTTTCATTAGCATGGGACAGGAAAAACAACAGAAGCAGAATATCCATCAAAGTTTCCACTTGGGAAGAGGGGAAAATACAGATAGATAGAACGGAGTTCCCAGCTGGCAGACACCTAAAAGTCCCCTTTAGGAAGTCAAATTATGCAGCATGTGCATGATTGATTAACTTTGAATGGGGGCGTCGTTCGTGATTTAGCAAAAAATACAACAAAAAAGAAGAAAATTGGTGTGTGAGCAAACCCAATAATCTCACAAAAGAGTGAATATTAAATGGGAGGGACGGGTGGAAGGACAACGGCAGGACCCGCACGACTGACACTTAATTAGAGGCACGCCGGAAACGGAAACGAGATGCATGGCCATCAAGTGGGTCGTGTGCACTGACGGCGGAAGACGAGCAATTTGCACGGCCAGAATGGCAAGGTCGCCAGGTTGCGTCCGTGATATATGTGCTGTATGCGAAAATGTGTGGAAAAGTCTCAAAGTCTCTTGAGAGGAATGTCCTCAGCGTTTAATCTAGACAAGTTTTCTTAGGTGTAAAAACCGTGCAAGTATGATTACTTCAGAATTTTCACCTCTGAAAGTTCCTATTAAAAATAAAATTGTTTCATTCCATATTATAACTTGCAATTAATTTTATTAGAAGACAGTAAGAGGGTCTTACTGACTTGGCCTCCTTTTCAGGTAGATTTCGCTGCAGTTTAATATCCTTAAACTTCCTTAAACTATCCTTCCAATGCACCCCAACATAGAGAAAAATAGTCTTTTGTTGAAAGTTACTGTGATTTTAAAAATGTTTGATTATTTTTAAAAAATATGTTTGTTTTTTAAATTTGCACTCTAAAAAATTGGTTTTACTTCATTTAATTTAGAGCACATTAATCTGTTATTAGGAAAAACTTTTAAAATTGTAAATGAAAAATCAATTAATTTAATGTTTTCTTCATGTGTTGCTTTTATTAGCTCTTTACCGAATTGAGTTTAGCTGCTTATAAGGACATAAGCAGGAAAGAGGGGAAGGACCTAATCAGGGGGAGTTGGCAGGAGTTTTTCCAGCGCGGGACGCACAGATGCCTGGCATATTTCGTTTTCGGAGGACTTTTCTATCTAAGCGGGAGCATCATAATTGCGGCCGCAGCGCAGGAAGTGCACAGGAAGAAGAAGAAGGGGCCAAGGGGGAGTGGCATTCCTGTGCATAATTGAAATTCCAGCCTAAACGCGCTTGTAACGGGAAATTGCGCGCTTGGCCAAAAAAGCGCAAAACCGGACGCAAGGATGCGGATGCGAAAATGTCCACTCCACAAAAACAGTTTATTTATTTTTGGTTTTTTTTTTTAAATATTACACGCAATTATTTTTACTAAGCTACTCTTTGTGCACGGAGCAAAAAAGCTAGCCATTTATTCTAATGGTTAATGTAATATAAAATTAGTTTTATATTGTATAAACTTAAATTAATATGGTTTTAATAGCTAATTTATTTAAATTCTATAATCAAATAAATGTATCAAAATAATTCAACTCCATAAGAACTTATTTTAGTAATGAAAATTTAAATAATGCAAAATATGGCCCTACGACTATTATTTCAATTAAACGAAAAGTGATTATTATTTTTTTCATGCAAATGCATAATTGGCGGTGTAATTAGTTTGGCAAATAATTAATACAGGCATAATTTCACCTTTGGGTGACATTTGGCAAATCTACAATGCGAGAAACGTGACGTGTGGGCTGCCGAAAATGTAATTAATTTCAAGCCAAACAATAATTATTATGATGCACCGGTGTAGCAAGTTGTTTGCAATAGTTATTGTAGTGGTAATTACATTTCGTAAACATATTACGCCCGGGGGATTAAATTTCCAAATCCCTAAACCAACCCCCTTTCAAAACTCCCCCTCATTTAGGGATTTATAGAAAGAAAAAAAATTTAAATTTGAATTAAAATAGACAGCTGTTAAAACGGCGTTGCCACCTTTCAGCACTATATAAGCCAAAGCGCGCCAAACTGCGCATGCTTGAATTTTCCAATAAACTGGTGTATTCCAGCGGAGTCCTTGTGGAAAGGAAACTCAGTGTGATAAGTTGGCCAGTACACGCCGAGCTATCAAAACGTAAAGACGGGCATTCTTCTGCATTTTATTCATTATCAACAGAGAAAATAGAATATCATTGGCAAAATAAAGGACTTGGTGCATTGATAAGTGAAGGCAAAATATCAAAAATAAATTAAACAGCGCTTAGATAGCAACTAAAACGGCATTGACTTAAATTAAATACATTACAATTAATATTGTTTATATTTCAAACACTAACGCTCATTGCCAGAGCTGGCAACCCTACCGCCCGCTCTCTCTCTTCACGACTCTCTTTCGATGTTGTAAAATGCCGCCCGGCCAGTGTTGCTCAACTCGCGACCGCCGTCTGATTTTTTAGCTGCTAGAAATGTTTTGTGTGTGTTTGTTTAATGTTTCTGTTGTTTAAAAGCGCAAAACAAATGCTGAAACTAAATGAAAATGAGGTGAAGAACTGAGCCAAATGTGTGTGCGCGATGCATTTCCTCGCAGAGAGCGAGGATCGAACCCTGCCGCCCCCGCTTTCCCCCCCGCGAATCGTTAAACGCGCCAGGAAATGAGAAATCATAAAAGATAATGAACGAAATGTGAATATATACATGTGTTTATACCGCCGCGGTGTGTGTAAAATAACAACAAGTTCTGGCCATGTTTATCAGTCTATGAAAAGAAAGCAGCGGCCAAATAAATAAACCAAAAACGAAAATGCGCGACAACTAGTGTAAATTTGTGTTGTTGTTGTTGTTGTCGGAACCCCCGCCTCTCACACACACGCACGCTCTCCCACTCACACACACACAAGCAGCCTCCCAGGAAAAGTAAAAGTTCCAAACAAAATTATAAATAAATAAATAATTTAAAAAAAACATCACAATTATTGAGGATTTAAAGAATTTGGATTTACTAAACCTACAAAATGCAGGCCAAAAAGCGGTATATACTGGTCTTTGTTTCCTGTGCTTTTTTGGCCTACGCCTATTTTGGAGGATATCGCCTGAAAGTGTCGCCCTTGAGACCCCGTAGAGCCCAACACGAATCGGCCAAAGATGGAGGCGTCCAACCCCACGAGCAGTTACCTAGTTTTATGGGCACCCCGGAAATGCAGGAACTTAAGCTCCTGCAGGGTAATCAATCGAAGAGCTCGGATAACCCAAAGTACCAGGTCGCCATCCCACGTAAACCCGACTGCCGCATGGAGACCTGTTTCGACTTTACACGCTGCTACGATCGCTTTTTGGTCTATATCTATCCACCGGAACCCCTGAACTCCCTGGGCGCCGCACCGCCCACTTCGGCCAACTATCAAAAGATACTCACTGCCATCCAGGAATCAAGATATCACACCAGCGATCCCACGGCCGCCTGTCTTTTTGTGCTCGGTATCGATACTCTGGATCGGGACTCGCTATCCGAGGATTATGTCCGCAATGTCCCATCCAGATTGGCGAGATTGCCGCATTGGAATAACGGTAGGAACCACATCATCTTCAATCTGTATTCGGGCACCTGGCCGGATTACGCGGAGAGCTCTTTGGGTTTCGATGCGGGGGAGGCCATTTTGGCCAAGGCCAGCATGGGAGTGCTCCAAGTGCGACACGGATTCGACGTCAGCATCCCGCTCTTCCATAAACAATTCCCGCTGAGGGCCGGCGCCACTGGCTCCGTGCAGTCCAACAACTTTCCCGCCAACAAGAAGTATCTGCTGGCCTTCAAGGGCAAGCGGTGAGTCTATAACGTTATTAATTTATTTAGGTTTTTATAAATAAACCTCACAGTCTATGAATCGAGGAGAAGCGTATTTTTACTTACTAATCTGAAAGCAGAAAGTCGGATTCTTCTGTATTTCATGGCTAATCTCATGCGAATCATTTGCTGTTCTTAGAAATAGGCGTGTTTACAAGAAATGGTGGAATATAAACATTAATTTTAATTGTAGAGCAAAGAATAAATATATTTTTTAACATGTTGCTTTCCACATTCTCTTTATCTTGTTTATTTTGGAGATAAGATAAGTGGGCCAGCGTTGATCTTAATTTACAACAGGGCTAATAGAAAAAGTAAAAGTGGATGAATCTATAAGAAAATGTATTTTAAGAGAGCTACTATAAATCTTATAGGAGATATTTGAATGAATCATTCGTGTTTTTCCCACGAACATGTGTATACAAAATGTAAATAATTCGAATATAAAAAGCTTTAAATTTGTATAGTCGATGGACTACTTTATTACATTACATACTTAACCTTTTTGATTATCTGCTAGCATTGACAGGGAAATTAATTTATTTATTCAAGAGAATTATTCAAAAGTCATTGTTTGGAGTGGGAATAGAAATTTGATAATACAAAGTAAGGCGCCGGTGTCGGTCTTGAGTTATTTAAAAATATTTATTTGCTGGATTTTGGGGCCAGCTATTATTATTTTTTTTTTATGTTCACGAATTGCTTCTATCACAAATACTGGCCATATCATGTCAGTATAAAATAGCTTTATGAGGCTCACAAAGTATTTACCAAAACCAATTATAACAAGTGGGATCTTGAAATTAAATAAATACTTTAAACAATACTTCTATTTGAATAACCTTTCTGCTGCGGAGTCATAATGTCACAGAAATAATATGCCTCTAAAAACGAAACTGAATTCACTGAAGCGGGTTAATGCTTTCGAGTGTATGATGTGTGAAAAAGTCATTTCTTTAAAAGCAACTGTCATGCTTTTAAGAGGAGTAAGAGTTTTAAAGAGTTTTATATCTTTGGATTATCCTGGTTCTTAAATACTTAAAAACAAGGAAAACAACTGACTGGTTTAGGTTAAGCAATAAACTATGCAACTCTTGCTTGATTTTCGAACGTTCAGAGAGCAGTCATAGGCGAAACAATACAGACCAGTCTTAAATTCGCTACCAATTGAAATAACCCCCATTTGAACCAGTCGTCTGGCTTAGTCAGGCGGCAAATTGCAGGTTGCATCTATCGCTGCCAATCCTCTGGCCTCCCCAAAAAAAACTGTATGAAGCCAGAGGAGCAAATGCGAAAACCCAATCGAAATCCGAAACGTTTCACTATTCTAGTTTCAGGCCTGGTTCTTTTTTTCTGTTGTGGGGCCATTCAAATTGAAAAATTGTCTAGCAACGCGTCATTCGTCATGTCCTCCCATATTCCAAGTTGCTCCTGTTTTTGGGGCCTTGTCCTCTTGGTGTCCTGGATCCTTTTTTTTTTTGCTGTTGCTACTCTTTTGTTTGTCGCCGCTTTATTGTTGTTTACTCGCTTCTACCGCCCACAACAACAAAAGAGACAGCAAAAGCAACAACAAGGACTGGGATGACGCTTCCTTTGACATGAAACTCGATTCAATAGCAGGCATCAGGATACAGGGAAAAATATCAATTTTACGGGATATCCTGTGGTAGTAACGCATTTGGAATATCTGAATATCAAAAATAAGACTTGGCATGTATATTTTACATAAAATGTTGTTTGTCGAATTATGAACCATTTCACTATTATTTAAGATAAGTATACAACGTTGCAAAATACAAACATCGTAATTTGTATTTATTATATATATTACTTTTTAAAAATGGAATAAAACTTCTTACGAAGTAAACATTTTTTCTAGTGCAGGAAGCCTGTGTTATCTGACCTTTGCCCCTGTGGGTGTGGAGGTGTAAATGTAGGTGGGCGGTAGAAAACCGTCTAAGGTTGGGACCCACTATATCACCTGATATCCACGTGGCGACATGAGCTCATTGTGCCCTAATTTAAAATTGATTTTCGCCCCCAATGCTTCGATAGCGAAGAACAACTTCAAATATAACTATGGAAATTCCTTGAGGACAAGGTTTCATTAAGTTAAGTGCCTGGCCAACAGCAATTAACACTCAGGCAATTAATATTGTACAAGTATGTGGAAAAAGGACCAGAGTGCCACTTTAAAAATGACAATGTTTTCGTAAATTAAAATGATAAAGATTCGCCTTAATGATTTCCCTTGAATAGGGTTACTTAAGAGCAATGGTGTTTTACTTTATTTTAAGATGCAATAAATTAAAATATGTATCATGAAGTTGCCACTAAATAACTAACTAACTGAATGTGTATAATATTTTCCTTTTGAATCAGATTGTTTTCTAATCAAAAATTAATGATTCACCAAATTTGTATTAAAAACTTTATATGCGAGAGGTACGATGAAAACCATTAAACACTCGTCCAAAACCAGCACCTTAAAAATTATTCATCAATTCAAATTGAACAGCATCAGAGAATACTTCAAAACTTTGGAATTTTAAAATAATTTATATTCCTTATGTGCACTAGGGTTATGCTTTAGTATACCAGGAAAATAACAGCAGCACGAGTAAAATCAACAAACATGGCAAAGTCGGATGAGTACGTTCGAGGGTACGCCAAAGTGATGTTAAAGTTGTTAACAACACATAGAGGGCTGATGAAAAAGTGGGGGTGGGGGTGGAGTCACACCCACTCCCCACCCCCACTTCACTTTACACATACAATTAAAAGCGAAAGGAACGACACGTACCAGGCCACTTTACAATTATGCGTCCAAACACCAACAAGCACACTGAAAAAAATTATTTAAAAATAGTGCAATCTCACGACAATACAATATAATAATCAAAACATAAAATATTACAATCATTTCTTTTCTAAAATATTTCAAATCGTTAGTTATATAATATTTTCCTTACTTAATTTCGAATGGAACCAGTATTTAAATACATCATATCTATTTATATATATAAAACCAATTTATATGTCCAAGGATCTGATTTAAATTTTTTTTAGAACTTATGTCAGGACAAATATATTTAAATCGGAATGAATTCCAAATATGCCAACTATTGAAGTCTAATATTAAGTTACAGTTGTTTAAGAAATAGATTAATATTACAAATCACTATAACAGTTTCAAAACCTTTAGTTGATTATTTTTTTTATTGTGTACCAATATTGTCGAGCTGAACAGACGGAAAGAAGTCTTACCAAACTAGCCACATATCCCAAGGCCGCCCGCCACCCTGAACCACCCGAAACCACCCGCACCACACCACCCACATTTACATACCCAGTTGCCTGGACATCCTTTGCGGCTTCGCTTCCCTGGGAAACTGTTGGGAAAGTTTTCTTTTCCTGTTTAATTGCAGCTCGCTCTCGCTCGAACTCCGTGTGTGAATTGTGGGAAAAGTGGGGAAAAAACATAAGCGAAAGAGGCGGGGAAAATAAGCGAAAGGGGAGTGGCAGAGAGGGAAAGTGTGTTTTCTGGGGTCAGAGTTAATCTGCGGTTGGCAGTCTGCGTTTGACATTCTTCATTGGGGCTGTGGTTTCTGGCTTTCGCTGCCGAGAAATTGTCTGAGATTCGGGGATACAAACAGGTTCCAATGAGATCATCAATAAAGCAAAATAAATAACTTGACCATTATCAATCATTGATGCTGATTAAGCTAACTAATCGATAAAGTCTGCAAAGCTTTTGACAGCTAATTTGAAAACCGAATAAAGTTTGGCCATCTCAAAATTCTCTGCAACTTTTTTAATTATGTGAAAATCATTAAAGATGATTTTCAACTTATTCAAAATCAAATTTTGGTGTCCAAACGATTGACGATGTCTGCAAACTTTTGGGAAAATATAATAATATATCAATTATTTAAATGATGATAATGTCTCAGCCAATTTTTAAATTTGCTATTTTAAAACCTTTTGATTTGTGGCTGAAATATTGAAACCATATCAAAAGGCTTTTTTATTGCTTAGCAAGCAATCAGTTGTATAGTTAATTTTTTTAAATTATGTATATAATGGAATTAAAAAACCCTCTTAGCTTTAATTTAATTCATTGGATTCTAAACTGTGCTGAGAGCTCTAATTCAATTTTAACACACTACTCACAGTTCCTTTAAAAACAATGATACAACATCCAAAAAAATCCCAGCACTTCCCTTAAACATCTAATGAGCAAAGAACAGCGCAATTTCTGTGGCACCCCAAATTGACTTAAAAATTTAGCGTCAATTTCTTGGGGCATCCCCGGAGGGCGAAATCAACTTGCATGCTCTGCGAAAAGAAAACTTTTTCGTCCACCCCATAAATATAACCAAGTGAAACCTTTTGCCAGGTGCCAACGCCTTCGTTTTGCACGTTCTTGGCTCGGTTTTATTAACCTTTCATATCGCAGTTGATGGTGTGCGAATTTCATATGCTCGGCATGTGTAGTAAGACATACATAGGAGGGGTACATACCCATCCGCTATCTATAACTTGGCTGACTTTTTGTGACAATTGCTTGCCGCTTAACAGAAACTTGATGGGGCTTTTTATGAGTGACTTTCCGCAATTAGAGGAAAAACTTCACCCTGCCGGCAAGCAATTCACCTTGAAGGGCCTGGCAAGTTGTGCTCATAATTTGGTTTCCTCCAATTAGCAGAGAAACGAGGACGACTGCAGCTCACTCCTCATCGGGCAATTATTTAGTATTACTTTTTCCGAACTGGCTGCAGACTGTTTTGTTTTTTTTTTTTTCCAAAGCTTTTTCGATCGACTCGGCGCAAACATCTCCATCTCCATTTTCCTATATGTATATATACATCCAGGACTTCTGACATTTGGAATTCGCTGCACATGTCCATCCATCGCTCTGAGGGATGTTGGCTTCTGGTTTTTGCTGGTTTAGTTAGCTTTGAGTTTCATTTGGTTGGGGATTTGGCCCTGGATGTGGATTTAGATGTCGGTTGGCTGTTGGATGTTATTGCACAGCATGCGTAGTTGGCCATGCCAAATTGCAATTGCATTTTACAGGCAAACATTTTTTGCTGCCACTTTTCCAGCGAACTCATACCACCACCTCCGCAAATCGCTCAAATCAATTCGCTGCGGTTCGCATTCGGTTTTATTTCATTGCAATTCGATTCGATTCGCCTTTTCTGTGGGTTAAAATTAGCTTTCAGCTTGGTACTAGCTTTAAACTTAATTAATTTTTAACAAAATCACAATTCGATCTCGACTTTGGCCTTGGGGAAATTTTGGGTTGCTGCAAAATCTAATCAAACCAAGAAAATTGCAACATGCACCTGAATGGTTGGGAGGTTCCCAAGAAAGAAAATCAAAAATTTGCGAGGAAAATAGCAAGTTTAAGAAACTTTTTAGTGCAAAAAAACTTAAACTCCTATGTTTTTAATTCAGTGGCATACCAATATTTGCATGTCGGAAATTCAATCTGCTCATTTAAATGTTTAAATTATGTATTTTAATTATTTATCAATTAATTTCCATCACTCAGTGTGATTCAATTATTATTTTCACTTAATTGTATTGCATTCAATTTTAATTTTTAATTTATTCTTGAAAACGATAAAATTACGTTCAAAAGTAAATAAAGTATTTTATATTCAGACATATAAATCAATGCATTAAAGAAATGCATTTAATAATAATATTACTTTAAAGCCAGACATCTTGTTGAAAAGAATTTGTTGGTAAATCACCACAGGTAATAATCCTGTTTGAGTTGAATATGAAATGGTTTAAAATGCTTATATTCACGCCACACCTGAATCGAGCCCATAAACCAGAGCATTATAAAATACATTCCATGGGCATCTGGTTTCAATACTCCCACAGTTCCTCGAACCACAAGCACTAAATCTATGCCGACGAGTTGAATTGATTATGGCACAGCATTTCTGGGGCTCTGGCCCTTAAAGATGCCAATAACCAGACGAGTGCTGGGGAGGAAGATGTGGGCGGGCCTCCGAGTAACCTCATCCGGGAAAGCGGAAAAGAGGGTAAGCGGGAAAGAGGCCCACAGACCTCGCCCAAGTACTCTCTACTTATGACGTGTAAGCGGCTCAAACAGTTTATGCGATTTTCAGCTTTATTGACGGCACGTGCCGAGCTGGCCAAAACAGGGATGGTGGTATACCCCCGAACGTGTGAAATACTATCCGCCATGGAACCGCCACAATCTCGTCTGACCCGCCCATCGCCCAATGCCCATTGCCACCCCCTCTTCCACCCGCTTCCTTGAGAAACTCATTATCAATGAACCCTCGGCTCGGGGAGGTTATCGCACTGGAATGCCGCGTCCATCTCATTTCAGATTTCCGACAGCCGCGAGCAATTTAAAAACTGTTCCTAAATTGTCTCGAATTTCAGCGTTCAACGGAACCCATCCACTGACATCCACTAAGTGACATTAGTTGGCATTTTTTCGTCTTCTCCGCTTACTGATCGTCCATCCCCACCCTCTTCTCGACTAACTTTATGCAGATTTCGTTTTACTCTCGGGCTTAAGGTCAGCCAAGTGTGCGTGTTTGTGTGCCAAATAAAAGTCAATAAAACTGTATGGCAACTTGATGACCATAAATAATTTTTATGTTCAATGTTTTTTTCAATGTTTTTTTAACTTCACAAAATGATTTGGCGATAAATAGATGGCGCGAAAGAGGAAAACGAAAATCCCTTAAATTTATTTAGCCGAAAACAATGGATGAACTTGAATTGTTCAAGGAAATTGTGATCATAAAATGGATTTTGCGGTATGGCCATTTTATTCCCAGTAAAAGTGTTTTCATTGCGCATATTTGTCTATATTTACAGCTTTGTTATGTGGTAGATATTAGAGGCACAATAAATCATTTTTAAAGGTAGTATTATATTGAGATATAAAATTAAAGTTTTACATTTTTCAATATTTAATTATCTTATTATACAAAGCATTTAATGTTACTATAATCATGCCTAAAATACCTCAAGTTCTAAACATGCAACGTAACTATATTATGAAGCCTTTCTTTTAAAAAAGGACCAACTTAATTTAACTGAATTAACATTCTCACACACATTTACCGCAAAAGCTGGTTTCCACAAAAATCTTTTAGTTCCCAACTTTGAGCATCCATTCGAAGAATATAAAAAAAAATTCACATTCTGGGCACTCAGAACAAATTATAATTGTGTTGCGCTCAATTGAGTGGCGCCAAAAAGAAGACACAGTGCAACAGTGGCAGGAAGAGATCGGGGAAACCACTAAAACCACCAAACAATTCACCCACTCATCCCGCTGCAATTCCACATATTTCGCATTTCATTTTGCGATTATTATTCCACATACGGATGGCACGGCGTTAATGAAATACAAAAAACATTTAATTTTAATTTAATTTTGTAATAAGTCTTGATAGAGTGGAAAGTGGGTGAGTGTGTGTTGATGTGTGGATGTGGCCACCAGATGTTTGGGCCAGGATTGCAGAAAGTTTGGCCTAAATATGTGACGGTCTCTGGTTGGCCATCTCCCCTTCATCTTCCCCTCTACGGGCTGTAAAACGGCTGCAAAAATATTTTTAATTATGCCTATATAGCCCACTGTGTGTGTTGGCCCTTTCACTTGGCTTGACTTGCCTCTAGGCCTCTTGGTTTTGCGGTTCGGTCCGTGCTAAATGCGCATATGGCGCGAAACGGATTTCGTAAGCCGAAATGGAAAACATAAACACTGAACTTTTATAAACTATTATGATATCTAGTACAAGTTTAATAATATTTATATTATATCTCTTTTAAAGGACCCACGAATAATGTAAATATCTGTTTAATTAATAAAATAATTTGGTGAATTTTATAATAAATCATTCAGTTCCTTTAGGTATGCAATACTTTTTTTAAGGACCTCTTGAATGAAGAATTATTTGGAAATCCCTTTGGATTTTATTTAAGCTCCCTACATTTTTTAATACAATTATTTTTTTTCGTCATATGCAGTTCAGTAGTCCCATTATTTTAAAACAACTGCAGTAGTATAGTAAAAACGTCTGTGTCTCTGGCATCCTTACACATACACTCGCATTGTTGAAATAATATGTCATGTGTGCACTTTTCAACCAACAACAACAACAACAACAACACGAAAACATGCATAACCGAGTTGTTGTTGCCTCTGCTGCAGTGCATTTATATATTTGTTTTTTCCATTATTTTGCAGCACGACAAAGTTGCGGCTTAAAGTTGGCTTTAAAGATTTTTTGACTTTGCCTATTTTAGGGGATCTGTTTTAAATTTATGGGCGCTAAAAATTAAGAGTCGGGGGCGTGTTAATGTAATTATGATAAAATGCGTCACCGCAACGAGTTGAATGGGCTTTTGCTGCCCTGAATTTCCCTCACTCCACCACCGCCATGGTTGTTGAAACAAATTTGTTGCCAAAAACACGCAGCAACACTTGAGTACACGTGTCGTAGAAAACAATAAATTTATAAACGTTCTCTATGCCCCCCGACCGCCCCTCATCCTGTTTCGGAGTTATGCCAACAATAATGGCACAAAACGTTCTCCGAAGAGGAGCCAAAATGGGTGCATAACTCCTGGATGGGGCCCTGACAAATGGGTGTTTTTCGGGGAGGCCATCTTGCCTCTTTTGGTCTGCGTACGTGCTTGGCGGAGGAGTTTGTAAAGGATTTTCCAAAGGACCAGCCGAAAAGGGGGCGGGAAGTGTTGGCTTTTCCGTATGCCTTACCCTGTAAGTAGATATAACCTTTTGTTTAGCGATCTTATGCTAAATTATGAAACGTTAGAAAAACACCTAAGCTGGTTAGGTTACATATCAGTTTAAGCATTTGTATTAAATAAGGTTATTTCGATTTGGGTTTTACAATTATTTTAAGAACATATATTCAGAATAAAATATTTTCTATAAATGAATAATCTTAATTAAAGAGTACTAAATAAAATAATTTCTTAAGAATACATATTAAGCATTGTAATATTTGTATCTTACATTTATTTTTTCTCGGAAATAGTTTTACTCTCTTTGTTGTTAATCACCAACACCAACCGCTGTTAAAATATAAAAATAAGCACTAGACATTTGAGGACTTGCTCACTATGAGAAATTTTACAATGTTGTGCCAAGTAAATCCCCAAAAAATCCAGCTTAGTAATGTCCACCATGCAAGCTCATCCAAACTTCGTTGCTGAAATGTAGACTTTATTTCCCTTTCAGTTTTCTCTTTTTCACTTCAAATTGTTTTGGCCCAAAGAAGCGTCACGTCATGTGTTTGTGTGGGTTTGGATATTGTGTATGTATTTGTGAGTATCTGTGTGTGGCGTGCGGTTATTCCCGGTTGCTAAACAATGAAACTTTATTTGCGATATTTCTCCGCACTTCCTTTCTCTTCCCTTTGCCTTTGTTTCCATTTGGACCCTGTTGTTATTGCATTTTCATTGTTTGTTATTTACTTTGGCACTTTTGCTCTGTTACAATTTTTAGTTGAGCGACCGACAGACGACGCTGATGTTATTTATTGCCCAGCAACAACATGAAGAGCACAGGCAAAGTGCCATAGAATCTGCTCACGTTTCAAATAAATTGATTAAATTTCATGACACTTCATCATGCCACAGCAGCCGCAGCCGACAACAACAATCAAATTTCCACGCTTTTTGAGCGGTTTTTTGGAGCTAGAACTTTTTCACATAAAGCACTCTTTTGAGGGTTGAATGGGGTCGATGCACAGCTAAAAAATATTACCCAAAAAAGGGCTATAAACTTAAAATATTGCGTTGTTAAATTGTCTTACCCAAATTTAGGTGATACCTGAAACTTTGGTGCTTGTAGATCACTTTAAATGTAATTATACTTCTATAATATGAACCAAACATTTTTTATTCAGAGCTCTTATCAACTTTAAATGTTTTTATACTTTTATAGAATAAACCAAACATTTAAATATAGTATTTTTTGAATTAAATATACTGTTTATATACTTTAAATGTTTTATAAAATAAACCAAACATTTTAATATAGTACTTTATGAATTATACATTTATCTCTCTTTTTAAACTAATTTATAAAGTATTTTGTTTGTTTTCTATTTTGAAATTGCTTTGGGCTCGTGGCAATATAATATAAAAAATATTATAAACAAGAGAGAACACTATAGTCGGGTGCCCCGACTATCAGATACCCGTTACACAGGTAAAGGGGGTGCGAGGGAGATGGAGATAGAAACTTTGATCACGCATAACTTTTTAACGAATGGTCCGATTTGAAAAATTTCTTCTACATTTCGATAGGTATTGATAAACACAATAAAACTGCATTTTTACTTTTCCGAAATATTTTCCGAAATCGTATATAAGCGATTGTGGGCGTTAAAGGGGGCGTGGCACCTTTTTGAAACAAACTTGCGCTGCGTAGGAACTCCTAGAATCTGCATGCAAAATGCCAATCTTCTAGCTTTTATAGTTTCCGAGATCTCAGCGTTCATACGGACAGACAGACAGACGGACAGACAGACGGACAGACGGACAGACGGACATGGCTAGATCGACTCGGCTAGTGATCCTGAACAAGAATATATATACTTTATAGGGTCGGAAACGCTTCCTTCTACCTGTTACATACTTTTGCACGAATACAATATACCCTTTTACTCTACGAGTAACGGGTATAAAAATAAAAAATATTTCTAAAGGGAATTAAGTTATTGTGACTTGATCCCCAGTGTACGGTGGCATGCATGTCCTGCTCTTCGTGGCATGATTATTATTATTATGCAAGCAGGCGTACATGCTGCCTTTTTGCGCCTAAAAAACAAAAATGAAGGGAAAAAACCCCAGCATACTTCCAGGCGCTAATTAACCAACTTTCCCCTGCTTCCGCTCACCATGCTACACGCCCCTTATAATGAATATTTGAAAAGCGTTTTTTAATTGAATTTACACTCGTTCCAGTTTTGCGTGTTTTTTCTCTTATTCCCTCAACATTTGTCTTTTGCTTTCTGAAGCAACAAAAACCATATGCCGAAAGGAAAATACATACATAATAAAAACAGAAGCGCAAACATATAATCAAATTAAAAAGCCAGCATCCCACGCATACAAACATACACACATATACTATATATATTTGATTTAATTAAATTTGTTCCTTCTTTGCCATTTATTTTGGTAGCCCCTCTTCTTTTTCAGTTGGCAAATGAACTGCATAAAAGAGAAGCCCCAAAAAGAACGAAACCGAAATAAAAATAAATACTCTTGTCAATAGGGAAAAGCCGAAGGAGTATTTCTAAATAAGTGCAAAAAATGAATTTGGGTTATTTGAACCTTTTTCCCGGATCTTTGTGGGCAGCGTTTGCATTTGAACTTTGGGGTGAAATGCCAGACGGCGGGTCAGTGGAGATGGCTTTGATATCAGGTCAGTCGGTTGGAGTCTGCTGCTAACGACTGAAATTAATTGAGCGCAAGTATTTTGTTTATAAACTTATTAGGGAATGCACTGTTACAACAAAGCTCCAAAACACTTCCAATAAAAATTTCGATATGCAAATCATTGCACCTGTGTTTCTTAAGGCAGAACTTTAGAATAGATTAAAGAACTTTATTCTTTTTATACGTTTTTAGATTATTTCTATATTCTAAAAACCACATTGCTATGCTATCAAGCTATATACAAACAGCAACAAAACTTGATCGGATTTAACTGACTTCGCATTAACTTCAAAAAGCATGAAACTTTTGTAATGGCCACTTTGAAATACCAAATCTGCCACTGGAATTCGCACTCCTTTCCTTTTTTCCCACAGAAATCTCTATGCCATCCACATCGAGGCGAGAATCTCTTCAAAGTTAGCTTCATTTTGGCACTTGACGTTCACTTCTGGACCGCTCGCATTTCTAACATATTTCCACTTTTATTCCACTGTTAATGTAATTTCATTTTACGCTTTTTCTCCTCCATCTTTTCGCGCTGCCCCATGGAATTTGTGAAGGACTTTTCATGTGGATAATTAAGCAAAATACCAACAAAAGAAGGCAGCAAATGCCATAAAAGGGCAAAATGGAAAATAAGCCAGCGCAAAAAAAAAGAGCAGAAGCGCAAATTGTTGATGTATGTTTTCCCTTTTTTTTATTTCTTTCATATTAAATTGCATTTTATTTATTTTGTTTAATACTCAAAGAACTTTATTTGCGGTTGAGCATCTGGACCCTTTTCATACTTTATTTATTTTCTATTTTTGTTTGTTTCTTGCATTTGCTAGCTCAGAGCTTGAGATTTTGCAGCTAATTGAAATATAAAAAATGTTGATTAATAAAAAAAGTAATGAATGAGCATAATAATCTCGAAGAATATGGACAAATGGGTTTGTTTTTCCGAAAGTCTTAAGGTGCTTTGTAATTTCAAGAATATAAATTCAAATCCAACTTTTTTACAGGAACATTCTCTTTAATTTTATTTTTGAATATTTAATTTTTGTTTAATATTATCTCTTTATGTGTATTTGGTTTTAAAAATGTGAACGAAAGCTAGCTTAATAATAGTAATCATTTACTCTACGAGTATAAGTGGTGTACTCTAGGCCTTATACATGTTTTCCACCAGATTTGCCATCTTCTCCAATATAAAGTAGAAAGACTAAATTTGTTCAATTCTTGAATTCAAAAGAAGCAATATTCATCAATTGGCAGCATTATATTGGTTCTCGATACAAAGAAGCCTCGATTAGGCCAACAAATTGCAGTTCTTTCTTCGGTTAATTGAAAGTCTGGTTCTTGCTGTTCGCTTTAAATCTCTTTTTCGGTTTCGCCCGAGGGGTTACGGGGTTGGGAGGTTGGGGTTTAGAATCGAGGAGAGCATTCAATTGCGGCAGCTGCCACATCCTGCCACATCGCCAGGATATGGAGTTTGGCTCTGCTCGACTGCTGGCTTCAATCGACAAAATGTGCTTCAATAGTTTTCTAATGGACTTCATCCGCCATTTAATGCACACACTCACACTCGCCAGGCAATTGAGGTCCGAAAAAGGCGAACACGTTGGCAGCTTGCAAAGATTAATGATCAATGCAGGCGCAGGACATGGCAGGATACGCCCCAGACCCACATAGCCCCACACACACGACGCGATAATATGCGATTTGGAGCCTGGCATCGAGGCGTATCAATAAAAATCCCCCAGCCACGCCCCCCAGAACCACTCCAGCCGCCCAGATGCTACGACTGGTATTGACAGAGCCATCGAGCGGCGACAGGACGACATCCACGTCCTCATCCCAATCCTCATCCTCATCCTCATCCCCATCCTCGCATCGACTAGAGAACCGAATCCTTTCGCAGCAAAGCACTTGCCATGCATGAAGTTATTTAATAAAAATTGAATGGCTCTCCCTCCATCGACCAGGAAACTTTCTGTTTGTGTTTGGTTATCGATATGAGCAGCCAGCCAATCGGTGTTGCTGGATGAACTCCTCATTCCGCATTTCGAGGCTATTAAAATCAATGCATTCGAATAAGGAGAAAAGGTGAATCGATTCTGCGATGGCAAAATTCGGGTGAAATATCAAGATTTTAACTTGAGAATAAATGAGCTCTTTCTAAACTTTAAAGAGTACAAGTTAAACGACGAGTTCTCATCGAAAATAAGTACTGGTTTGTTAAAAGTTGAGCTCCATCGTGGCTTAAATGATCCAATAGCCACTCGAACTCCCCAATCAATTGCAATATTAAAAGTTTGCCATGAATTCATGAAACTCCACCCTAAATATTTCCACCTGATGGTTCCATTTCCGTGAGGGCGAATCTACTGCAGCTGGATGTTTTTTTTCCCGAGATACGAATTCAATTCGTGACGTGAAATGTAATATTCATTAAAATTATAATGCGCACACATTTAAACGAGATTCTAGTTCTACTCCCAGGATGAAATTCCCAAAGCAGGGGCGAATGCACTGATGTGAGAGGTTTATCCACATTTTGCTCCTCGGCATTTTAGCAGTTTGCTCTAAATCCGCTCAGTGCAGTTTGGCAAATTGTGCTGCGTTATCCACCGCCAACTTTTATGCCTATGTGGGAAGGAGGGCAAAAGGTGGGGGGAGGGGGGTTTTCAGCCAGGACTACTCTCACCCATACAAGTGTCTGCCGTAATTGCCGCCGTGCTGTTGATTACACTTCAACGGCCAACACACACACACACATAACACCCCCGTATAAACTTGGCAACACCCACACATCTTCATTCTGGTGGCACTCGCCCGCGGGGCTTTTAACTGCACTAGTTTCAGCCATAAACTCGAGCTACAGAGCCGTGCAACTGCTGAACTGCAGCTGTATCTGGAGCTGGAGCCCAAGCTGGAATAGAAGCTGTACTGGCACATGATTGCCAGCCGACAAAGTTGGCGGAAGCGTTTTGCTTTGCTGACAATTAACTCATTAAATTGTGTTTAAAAACTGTTGGTCTTGAAAATATGTTGGTGGATTTGTAAAAACATACTTTATTTAGCGGTTGTGTTTGCAAAACATAGTTTGTAGGAAGTCTCAAGAGAGATCTTAAATGTAAGCTACTGAAGATATTAATACAACAATGCGTCAAGCAAATAAGTACATGGTAATTTATAATATTTAGTTTTACTATAAGAACACAATATCTATATAAATGAAATACTTTTTTTTGTATAATATGTCTGGTTTTGTCCTGCGTTGAAAATGTTTTTTTAAGAGGTGATCGAAAGATCCGTTTGTCGTACTTAGACGAGAAACAATTGTGAGAAGCCGGACATGGAACTGATTATAAATATCTTTGAATTACATCTTTAAGGAGTTTTTATAAATTTTCTATATTAGCCGGTATTTCTACCTTTCCTTCACACATCTCTAATTCCATATGACGACGTCTTTTATTGCTGTTAAGGAAGATACAAAAATAAGAGCTATTTGCAAAATCGCTGATTACTTACCGCTTTTTAAAATGACCAAGCTTGCTTAAAATAAAAAGCACAAATATGATCGTACCCTGGCTCCAATTAAAAAAATTGGCCACCAGTACAAATTTGCTCCAAAGTTTGTTTTCCTGCACCAAATAGGAAATTATTTCCAAACTCCACGTCAGTCCCATCGCAATAATGAGCCGAAGAAAGATTATAAAACTGTGGAATAAGGATAAGGAATGAATTTATAAAATATTTACATACTTGAATTACAATTATATACACCTTGATATAGTCGAGTTGAGCTTTTGGTTCCTCGATGGATTGCCTATTTCATTGGAAACAAAGATCTTTACCGTCCTATTTATTTGATTTATACGAATAGTCGTCAGAATAAATATAATAATGTTGAACGTAACTATTATTACAATCGGTCCGTAGAAGTAGATCATGGCAGACCAATTCTTGGCTGTGGGTGAGAAGGGAATCTGCATTAGTGCTCACAATGTCGGAAACAAGAACCCACTATTGATCCAGCACCGGTCTGCGAAGCCCACACGGGGATTCCAATCCTTGTTTTCTACGATCGTATCTGCTATTAAAGTAACTGCGGTCAAGACGAACGCCATACCCCAGGCGTATAAGGAGTAGGCCGGGAAGTAGTGCTCGAAGTCGTAGTTGCCTAACCATATCCAGATGTGCAGGCTGATGACAGAAAGCCAGAGGAACGCGGCCATGACGAAAAAGTAGCCCATGAAACCTGGGTAAGGTATCATGAAATGATATCAAATAACAATTGTTGTTGGTGGCTTGGCCTTTAAATCGAAAACCTAACCTGCTTCTATGCAAAAGCCCTGCGATAAGTCCCACAAGTCCAGCAGTTGGAAAAGGTACGCCATGAAGAGACAGATCATGTAGCAGATGAAGCACTTGCCTGACAAGGTCCTTAGTTCTTTAACAAAGAGGTATACGCTGATCGTGAGAACAAGACATATCATGGATATTATCATCACTGTGTAAAGAAAGAAAATAGAAAAGTTGAAAAGCAATTAAGCTTTTTGTATATTTTAGTTTACCGAAGGTCTGTCCTGTTCTTGAAGTTTTGGGAGCCTTGCAGTTGTGGGGCGCAATTCGAATACTGCCGTCGTCTAACCTCATATGCTGGAGGCAGTATTCTCGCTTGTTTAAGAACACGTTGTCAAAGTGGCGTAGCATGGTTCCATTCTTCGGAAAGACAAAGCGGATTAATCAGGAGTCATATGGCATATTTATTTATGAAGAAAAACCTCGAAAAGTGTGTACTCATCCTCTTTTTGCCTGTTGTCTAGGTAGTCTATATGGTCACAGGCCATGGGCCAATCCGACTGCACGATTAGGTCGGTCTTAAAGTTCTTTCTGACCACCGACTTGTCGTCGAGGGTCACGTTCAGGAAAGGATCGAGTTCATCCAGCTCCTTCTTAGTCATGTCATCGTGGCACACTCCATCTTCCATTATGTGGTTGGGAGGGCAGCAAAACCTGACGCAAGGACTAAGTCGGCAGACACATCCTCTTGTATGGACTGTAACGTTCTCCTTTGTCCCGTTTGCCAGAAGTTTGAAGTCATATTCATCCGTCAAATTTTTGGGAATGCGTATATCCTTATACAGATATGAACCAGTCGAGAGCTTCTGGGCTGACGAAAGATCCACAGTGTCGAAGAAATCACAACCTTCGATTTCCGCATTTGTTTTTTCCATTATCAGCAAAAGAGCTGTGACGAACGATCCCAAACGTATTAGCATTTTCAGCAAAAAACCTAAAAATAGTATAATGTCATATTTATCAGGCGAATAGTTCACTAAAGTGAAATCTTAGTTTTGAAACAGAAGGTTCAGAAATAAAGCAATTGTGTTTTGTTCTTTACAATTAATTTATTTGCATTTTTAGCAACCCACGGATACATATTTATTAAGAAAATAAATCTACAGAAGAGGCGGTATCGAAGTTGTACCAACCAAGAGTACAAAATACAAATCTTCAGCGTATTTATTTTCTGGACCCTTTTTTAATAAATTATTAAAGACTTTAGGAACAATGGATTCGATCTAGCTACATACTTTTAAACTCCAAATAACAAATTTTACGTTCACTAGTACAGAAGTAGAATATGTGGGTCCAACAGCGTTTCTTTTATGACTGAGCCGTTCCAAAAGTTCTGGGGCCAGCATCAAAATATTAATGAGTAAGAGTTTACATTTTAAGATTAAACAAGAGAGAACGCTATAGTCGGGTGCCCCGACTATCAGATACCCGTTACTCAGATAAAGGGAGTGCGAGGGAGATGGAGATAGAAACTTTGATCACGCATAACTTTTTAACGAATGGTCCGATTTGGAAAATTTCTTCTACATTTCGATAGGTATTGATAAACACAATAAAACTGCATTTTTACTTTTCCGAAATATTTAAATTTTTAAAATCGTATATAAGCGATTGTGGGCGTTAAAGGGGGCGTGGCACCCTTTTGAAATAAACTTGCGCTGCGTAGGAACTCCTAGAATCTACATGCAAAATGCCAATCTTCTAGCTTTTATAGTTTCCGAGATCTCAGCGTTCATACGGACGGACAGACGGACAGACAGACAGACGGACAGACGGACAGACGGACATGGCTAGATCGACTCGGCTAGTGATCCTGAACAAGAATATATATACTTTATAGGGTCGGAAACGCTTCCTTCTACCTGTTACATACTTTTGCACGAATACAATATACCCTTTTACTCTACGAGTAACGGGTATAAAAACGATCGGCAATGCGTAAATGCGATGACTGTTTTTAGTGATTGCACTGCCCAAAAAACCTTTACGCAAACAATGAATGAAAACGAAAAAAGGTAATTCATATAAAACATTTTAAGAAGCTAAATTGTCCTCATCCGGAAGGGTATCGCCAATATGAATTGAAAAATATTTAGCTTTAAGCTCTAAATATTTTCCCTTGCCCTTTATCTATCATAGCTAAAATGATTGTTACAATAATGTCCCTTACTTCCTTAATATTAAATCATATATAATTTTCCATAACAAAATTAAAAATTAAACATTTCGCGTCCCAATCCAAATTTATTATAAATAATTAGTTATATTCCAACCCTTCTTTAAACATTTTTTGCTGTGTATACTTAACAATGCCCAAACAGCGCGCCAAAGCTGATAAGCATGAGCCGAGGTTCTTTGACGAAGCCTTACGAAGTCTTATACTGTCTATAAATTTACTTCTTCAAGGGCTTATCTGCTACTAAGCCGGAAAACCCCTATTATATGCTCATTTGATAGGACCATTCCGATGGTTTATAAGAAACATACTGTAATATGAATGACGTTTAAGCATTCCATTCGAACGTTTCAGATCGTCATTTCCTCCGAATTTGGTATGAAAACTGAAAAAAACACATGCTGTTACGAATGCCAAAAAACCGCATTCAAAATAGCAAATGTGTTTTTTTTCCATTTTCTCACCAAATTCTTTGGAAATTCGTTTCGAATCAAAGTATACAAATACATTTTTCTAGAAAATAAAATAATAGGTTAACTATTTTGTCTTCTTATTTATTTAGGGCTACTATAGGTGTATATTTACAAATGTGCTTATGGCTACTACTATGTATAATGTGTATAAATACTAATAGGGTTGCTTAGGGCTGCTACAATAAATAGGTACATATTTCCGCGTCTCTTTCAAAAATAGGAACCGATATCAACTGGAACACTTTTGTCGCCTTCTCCATATGCATATGGATGTGTGCAACTGCTCGTGTCCCCCTTTAGTTCGAGAGCTCTGGATCCCAAACTAAACGGCTCCTTTTCCGCCCCCGCTCCTTTGGTCCTTTTTGCTTTTCCCCCAGTTCTTGGTTTTTCCTGTGAGCTGTGGCAACTGCTATATTTGAATATTTAATTTTTTAGCGAGCTGGGAACATTTCGCACTTCGAAACCTGACGCTAAACGATGCCAGCGAGCTATCGTTGTTACCCGCCATCCTTTCCATCAGCCATCCAACCACCCCCTTTATTTCTGTCTGTGTATAGGGGGGGTTTCGAGAAAGCAAACAAACTGTTTTCCACGCCAAATGAATCAGCTTGTGCTATACTATATATGCTGGCTTCGTTGATTGCGAGTTCAATGCTCGCTTTGAGGACACAGTCAAATTGGCTTCAGCCGAATTGTCCAAATTCATAATTAATATAATTCGGACACGATTCAGTTTGATGTGCACCGCCTCCTGCGCACACAAAAACTGCCCATTTTTCACCTGTCACGTTTTTAATTAAAAGAATTTCGCTTTAATAAATTCAACTTTGACAGCAGCAGGTCGCCAGAAGGTGCGAGGAAAATTAATGAATGAGTGGCGAGTGCAACCAGCCCATGTTTAACGATTTCGCCAGTTAACCGGGCAACAATTTAAACGCTCTTTCAATATTTAATTGACTTGGTCGGTTGGGCTGTAAAAGAATCCCCGAAAAACGGCGTTTCAATATGAATGGCCGAAAGGATTGTCGTTCGTAGTCGCCTTGTGTAATCGATTTGCGTTCTGTTTGCCATACCCTTAATTTTAAATGTGTAACAGTGAGCCAATCGTTTGTGGTCTTAAATGTAGTTGACCTAATTGAACATTCTTACAAACACCAAAAATAAATGAAATCTTATTATTACTATGATTTTATTTTAAGACTAGTTAAGACTTATTTTATATCTTTTAATAATTATTATTACATCGCAAGAAATGCATCGGTTTACAGATTATTTGAGAAATTATGTTCATTTGACTAACACGTAGTTGGACCAGTTTTTGATAAAACTAATTCTTGTTGATTGAAAATATTTTTTTAAGTATATTTTTTTCTTTTGCAATCCTCTGATCTACCATTTTATACAAAATTTGGTTCAAATTCCATTAATTTCTTTGACGACTCGCATTGAGTGTACATTTCAACTTAATTTATGCCGCTGATCGTTTTCCATTTCCTTTCTCTCATTTAAACATTGGCTGCACTTTTCCGAAAATGTATTATCGTGGGGAAATTCCATTAATCCGTTTGACATTTCGCCGTTGAGTTGAAGCGACCCAGTTTGACATCGCCTTCAGTGCAAAAATCTCGAAACTTTTTGCATGCTCTTATTTTCAGTTTCCACGAAATACCCCAAAAAGCACGTTGAAGATGGGGAAAAGAAGAAACGAAGTTGGGTGAAAAGTCTGGGGGGGAAAGTGGCAAAAAAGTACGCGCCAAACTGTATGACATTATGGCCATTGCCAGGAGTTGTTGTTGATGTTGCTGGCCCACGCGCTCTACGTGCAATGTCACCCATAATGTCGTCCTCACATATACTGTACTCTCAGCACTGAGAGAAAATAATAGCCGAATCTACAAATTAACCTGTATATCAAGTCTTAGACTTGACCAAAATAGACTTAGACCAGTATAGACTTACAGCTGTACAAAGTTAATGAAGCCTTGTCCAAATAAGCATCATATAAATAATTTTTAAGATATGAAAGTATCATAAATCTAATCCTGAAAAACATATGAAAGACTTTATTTTCTGCATAGGCCTGTCATTTTTCCCCTGTGTATTGAACTTACACCCACTAATACCCACACACCTAAATAGAAATCCACTCACACTCGCAGAAACTTCCGCTCTGGTTGCATTGTTCATTTAAATTCTAATTTGTATTTGGTGCACTCGACAGTGGGACAGCCTTCAGGGCGGGATTAGGGGGCGTGGCAGGGGTCTGGGGGCACTGGGTGGCAGGGACACGTTTCCTGCCATTGGACAGGTGTACAGGTCGACATGGGCCCTGACTTCGAACCCCTCCTAAATATGCACAAAAAGAATCCAGCCCAGCCATGTCCCAATAATGTCCTTGAAAAAAGGCAAATTCAACTTGCCAACTTTCGTTTGTCGTTTTCGTGGGCGTAGGTGAGACTTCGCCGGGGGCGTGGCCAACCACACATACAATTTGTTATTGTTTGCTGCTCACCTGCTCTCCATGAGAATATATCTTGATTCCGCTTTTCGCTGGCAAATTTGAATTTCCTGTAGACTTGCAATCATATTTTTAAGAGAGAAAATTCTATTTTGTGCAAAAATCTTTCTCAAGTATTGAAAGTCCATAAAGCATCTAAATTCTTGATAACAGAAAGTTTGCAAAAGTTTTTAACAAAGAAAACTGTGCTAAATAGAGAGGAAAACTTTGGTTAGCTTGGCATTTTCAAGAAAATAATTTTAATGGCTTCTGAAAGATTAATTTTTGTCTTTCTAAATAATTAATTTATGGTTAAAATCCCAATTTTTCCAGAAATTGATTTGCAATTTAAAATATAAAACCTAACTGCTGTTGATCATTAATGATTTTATTAATGAATTATTATTTTTTACTTTTTTAATAAAGTCCCACAATGTCATACATTTTCAGATTTTAAACTGAAATTGAAAATGAAAATTGTATCGATTAGACATCATCGATAATCTCCATAGATTATATATAGCTGTAAATTCAACTCGGATAATTCCTTTCCCACTTCGATTTTCGCCAGTCCATACTGCAATCTAGAATTCTCTTATCTTATTTCCATTGCATTGTTGGCTATCGGCAATTCCAATCTGTAGGCTCCCCAGTTTTCCTGCATTTCCCTGCATTTCCCTGCATTTTCCCTCGCCAGTTAAGCCGACATGTCGTTTCATTTAAAGTTTATCGCGTTCTCTCTTTGCTTTCCATCCCTTTTCCTTTCCTTGGGTTTTAGTGGGCATTCTGAGTTTTTTAATTCCGTTGCAGTTTGTTGTTGGCGCTGCTTTAGTTGATTAAAAACCGCACTCAAAGTGGAAATGCGCTTTTCTTTGTTCTCCCCTCTATCTGGCTATCTCTCTCGTTTGCTCTATCCCCGCCTCTGTCGCACAGTGTGTCTTATGGCTTTTGTTCTGGAATTTATAGCAGGTTTAACCCACTTCGCCGCAATGCTCTCGATTTCAGACCCCAAGGCTGTCGGCCATGTAAACTTTTTAAATTAGTTGTCAAATGCAAGCTGCTAAGCGGAATGCGATAACACACACACACACACACACAGACGACCAAGGGAAAATCGCTAACTGGCATTAATTAAAAGTCAAAATATTTCCAGAGTTTTATGTCCGTTGCGGCATGCTGCATATTATTGCGTGCCACGGGTGCATTGACTCCGTCCCGCGAATGAAATGCAACTCAATGGGAAATTGTTGTTCAAATGTTTCGGCTGGCTTTTACTTGTCGAAAAACGCTTAATTTAAATCTTGTATAAGCCAATTAAACCAACTTCAAATGTGGTTAACAGGCAAATCTACGTAGAGAAAAGCAAGCAAAATAAGTGAATTTTTCAGACTTATTATTATTTTTTGGAAACCACCGCATAAAATCCGATTTTAACAATTATTTTAAGCGGTTTAAAACTTCGTAACCTTTATATATATATCGTTTTTTAAATGTGTTGGAAGCTTAACATGTTTTTCACCACTCAAGTTATAAAATGCAATTCGTTTTAATTAAGTTTTCCTAGTTTATTTTGTTAATTTACTTGTAACAAATTGTGTTGTTATATGCTAGTTTTAAATATAACTTGTTACAATTTTGACTTGTACATTTTTGTACTAAATAAAAGGTTTCTTTTGTCATAAATTAAATAAAAGCCAAACATTGCATTTCATTTTAAAGGGGGAAGTTGTATATGTCACAGAAACTGATGAATTAAGTTAATATTTGTTCTCCTGCAGCCTTTGGCTCTTTGGTTGCTCACTGGTTACGATCCCCGGCTCCTCAGACTTCATCGTAGTTGGGTTTGTCCCCGAACTTGACGGATCCGCGTTGCCGGATATTATCGCGCGTCTGGCGCTTGTATTGACCCCTTGGCGCCTTGGCCAGCGGTTGCTCGAAGGCCACGGCACTGGGTCCAATGGGACTGGACAGCTGGAAGCCACTGTGGGCCACCTCCGATGGCCACTTCTCGCCGTGCATTGCGTCCACAAGGGCGGCCTCCAGTTCCTCCTCCTCCAGCTGCTGTTTGTGCTGCTGCTTCTGGTGGCGCTGCTGATCCTGGTGGCGCTGCTGATCCTGGAGACGGGCCCTTAAACTGCTCATCGCGAAGGAGGGCGGTGTGGTGATGCCCTCCGAGCTGTCCTCACCCTCGCGGATCACATAGATCTCTTTGTTGTAATGTTTCCGGGGTCTGCGGGTGGTGGTGGCCTCCCTTTCGCGGAATTTCTTCAGGAACGAGGCGGGATAATTGGGTGCCTCTGTGGTGGTGGTGGGGGAAGATGTGGTACTGGGCGGACTTCGATGTCTGGGCCTTGGAACATGTTGTGGTAGTGGTGGTGGCGGTGGAGGTGGTGCTGCTGCGGGATGAGACCTAAAAGTCATTCCCTGACTGGGCACAAAACCACCCTCCATGGAGGCCACTGCCTCCACCGAGTCCACTTCACCACTGGCCTCAGCTGTATGCTCGGTGACCTCGTACCGGTGACCCATTTGCTTGGCCACCTCGTTCTCCGCCTCCTCCTCCTCTTCCCGGTCATACTCGAAGCTCACCAGCTTTTCGGGCTTTGGCAAGAGCTCATGGTCTCCACTGGATATATCGGTGTGCAAATGGGTTAGGGCTTGGGGTTTCAGAGTCACAAAAGAGGAGGGCGATTCACCCGCCTTGTAGACAGGCTTCCAGCTCTGGTACTCCATGATCTTGCCAGAGATCACTTCGTTGGAGGATCCACCTCGAGGTCGCTTCTTGAAGTACTTCTCCATTATCGCCTCATCGCTGGTCATGGGTGCTTTTCCCTCTGCTATGAGTTCCTGCTCCTTTTCCAGCTGCCTCATCCGATGATCACCGTGGACGGTGTGGGTGATCATCACCGAGGATTCCGTGACAGTGGGTTTTGGGAGAGGTCTCCTCAGTTTAATAACCTTCTTTGCCGATGGCCGCATCTTGATGATCTTCATGGGCTTGTTGTTGTGCGGATTGCGGATGATGTACTTCACTCTCGTCATTTCCGTGGGCAGGAAGTCCATGGTGGACTTTTGGCCATACGCCGCCGTGCTCGGCATGAAATCCGTGAACATTGACTTCATCGCCCGGGCTCCATTGAACATACGTCCCAGCACGCCGCCCATCACCGAGTTGTTCATCTCTTGCCACATGAAACGTCGCTGGATTCTGCGGGGAAAGTGAAAGTAAAAGTTGGGGATTTATGTGTTGCATTTTCTTTTGGCTGTTTATGACGATCATTAAATGTGTAAGAAAGGATTAGAGGTTCGATGAAAGACTTAAAATGTATGTTGTAAACTGAAAGCATCTACCTTTTTTTTGTCGAAAGTTTTATGACTGAAAATACATAAATAAGTTTTTATATTTGTGGACAAAAACTTAACACTTAGTTGGTGTTTTTTCTGAGACATTCCTTATTATGTTACTCTTTAAGTTTCTAATGGTGGGCCGCAAAAGTCTTCACATCCTTATAGGTAAAACTTATTTAAAAGTTATAATTTCAAACATGTTCATCTTTTTTTAACATTATGCACATTATGCTTATTTATAATATCCCTATTTTACTATTTGAAATGTTAATTAAATCGTTTTTCTACCAATTGATTTCTTTTTTATGGAGTCCACTCACCTGTGATCTTCTGCCTGATGTTCGCCTCTGATCAAAATCAGCTTCAGCAGCAACAGCAGCCAAATCCAATTGATCTACGAGAGTTGAAGTAATCCCAATCCAACCGGATGTAAATCGGTTGACAATGTCAATTAGCTGATGTGTAACACTTCCTCGGTAATCCATTTCGGTCTTACTTACGCAATGCTTCCTCATGTTGGCAAATACTCTTGAATATTCCCACCGCTCGATTTGAATATTTCAGCAAATGGGTGGATGCAGATTTTCAAATTAAGAGCTCGTTTCGTGGCTGCTGGCGAATTTCAACTGTCAGCGCCTGCGCGCCAAGCACTTGCTTTTATATACTAGTAGTTGCCACTTTGCTTGTTGCAAGTTGCTGGTTGCAGGTTGCAAGTTGCCAGTTGCAGTTGCTCCAATTATTAGAGCTCGTTGGCTTTGAGCTTGGCATTGGCATTTTCACTTTCGTGGGGAACAATGGGTTTCGACTGATAGGCTGGCCGCCTTTCGTCGAGCAATTAGTTCCATTACTTTTCGGTATCTTTAGTGCCTGTGGTTTTGTCTGGCTGCTTGGTTTTTCCTTCCTTTATTTTGCCATTTTTTTTGCGTTATTTATTTTTTGTTGTATCGCTATCCCCTCGGCTTCTACTCTCCATTTCTATTCGGTTTCAGTTTCCGTGTGCATTTTCTTGCTGCTTGATTTCGCATGCATTTTGCAGCTGCCTACCGGGTGGCGTGAAGGTTTTCAATATGTTTTAAATATTTCTTAATTTTGATCAAAGCTTTGAGTTGCACCAGGCACCAGTGCAACTGTTTAATTATGACTTAATATTTATTAATGAGTGTTTTCGGCCTCTGCTTTGTTGCCTGCACTTCAATTTATCGATGCCAGGCGTTGCCTCACAATATATGGCATCCTCATCACCATCATCATCCTCATGCAATATATATACATGTATATATAACCATCTGTGGGCCGAAACGTGCCAAACGATTCGGTTTGGTAAATGACTTTGTGGCGTGTATGCACTTTTCTGCCCATCATCATCATTTTAATGATGGTTATGGTAATGCTGTTGATGTTTGTTGAGATATTTTTTCTGTTTGATCAAAGTGCTCCACTCGAACGCATATATCTCTGCGGCAGGTGGCGCCACTTCAAAGTCAAATGCCTCATTATCAAGAGACGTGTGTCAACTGCAAAAATATTTATTGAAATATATATTTTTGCTGGAGTCAAGTGTTAACAAGAGAAAATTGCTATAGTTTTATGGAATTTATTGGGGATTTAATTTTGTATTTGGCCATGACAACTATTTTCAACTGTTTTCAATTAATTTCAAATAAATTTTAGCTTTGACTCTCGATTGTTTCAGCTAAATAAATATTGCTCTACATCTAATAAAATAGTTGTCTAATTACACTAAATAAATTGAGTATTTAATTCAAAGCTGCTGCAGACAAATATTAGTTTATGAAGTTCACATGAACCATAACGTTAGAAAAGCTCATAGAATTGAATTGAAATTCTCCGATAAGATATACATTTATTTCAACAAATACTCTATTTAGGCAGGAAAATAATCAAATCGTTAACGACTTTGTCGTATCAGTAGACTTCAAAGGTGTTTAATTAAACGATGTGTTATCTGAGCTCTAACAAGGCTAGTTATTAGTATATTAACCTTTATAAATGTAAGCCAATGTCTTAAGCCATTTTAAGCCGGTTTCGTTTGCCCTTTGCGAGCTTATCAAGTTGCAATAATTGCATTTGTGCACTAATTAAACATCTGTTAAATAGAACGAGGCGGGGGGACATTAATATGAATATATATTACCGCCCACAACACATCAATTGCGTTTGCTCGACTCTTTGGTTGTCGGCACATTACGCATACGCATCGTTGAACGGGCTGAAGCCTTGTTCAATACGCGCTCCACGCTTCAGTCAATAATGTATTTAAAATGCCATTTGTGTAAATGGATTATGTAATCGATGCAACATTGTGGTAGTAGCAGCTAATGCAATATGCCCCTTGCCATCTCCACATGAACATTGTACATGCTCCACATGCACACTTATATAGACATATTTGTGTTATTGCTGCCTAGCCTGACTTTACTGATAATGCTAGCTTACAGCCGGAGTCCTGAACTCCTTGTCGTTGTAGTCGTCCTTGCATAAAAGCAAATTGATGCCCTAAGCCAAATATAAACACAATAAAACCAAACAAGCCGCAACAACAATCAACCAGCACACATGCACACAAAGAGAAAAAGCGCACATTTGAAATCAATATAAATAAAGATAAGTTAAAAACAATGTAATTAAATTGAAATAATTAGAAATCTTAAAAAATATATTGAAATGACGAAAAATTTTTAAAGTAATTTAAAATTTGTTTAGTTCTTACAAAACGTTTTCTGTATAATTGATAACAGCCTTGATGGAGTTATCAAAAATGTTCTTTATAATAAGCTATTAAATTTAAAATCGTTTTTTACAATATGCTATTAAACTTAAAATCGTTTATTGCTTGGAATCATTAAAGTAGAATTTTTGAAATTATTTATACCATTGCTGCTGAATAACACCTTATTTTTTCCTTAAAACTATCTTGAATAATAGGTGTTATCAATATTTTAGTGTACTCTTATGTTAGTTTTGGTAAGAATATTATTCTTCAATGTTAAATTGCTAAATTGATTTGCCTACAAAAACACAAAAATCGTTGACCAATTCGATCAATATTTTTCAACGTGCAGACAAATGGCTGCAGGGAATATGAGGATGTGGAGGAAGTCCTGGGATGGTGCTGCCTGTATCCTGTATCAGTTGGCCAAGCATAAGGCGAGAGCTAACTGCAAATTGTATGAGCTCGAATTTTGCTTCGGTGCCACAGATTTTTCCATCTCGCCTCCTCGTCTTGTCTCTAAAACGTTGATAACACTCGCATTTCGGGTCTCAGGATAGACACTCTTTTGCCCAGATAACCAGAGCTCGAAGGATAACAAAAGCATTGCCTGCTGCAATAACTTTGACGAGCAATGGAAACAGACCGGAGAATCGGACCCTGATTGATACGGATCGATGGTCGCTTACATTAAACATCCAACGGAGGACAAAAGGGGCTAGGGCCGTGGTCAGATTTACAGATGGCACCAAAGAGCTGACGTTGATGCAGTTCAATAAAGAAGGGTTGGAAAATGGGACAGGAAAAGTCAATGTAAAGCAGAAAGCCCTTAAAGAATCGTGTTGGAAATTTATTAAGTGTAAATATAAGGACATTAAAAATTGAAAAATATCTTTAAATTTAATACTTTCTTGAAACCTTTATAACATTTTCATATAGTTGTCTACGTGCATGACTCATTTCCCATTAAAAATATATTTATTTTCATGTCCTGCCCATTTTCTGTTGTTATTTTTCTTGTGTAAACCAATTTGTTGATATTGATGCTGTTGTTGTTGCTGCTGCTGATGCTGCTGCACTTAATATTATATTTACATTTATTTTGCGAGAGTAAAAATGCATTTACCTGACGTCCGCTAGTTGAAGCCCCTTCAACTTTTCGTCCTTTCTCCGCATTTTGCTGGAGTCTCAGCAGTATACTTATATGTCCTTGTTGCTGTTGTTGTTGGCTGCACTGATTTAAAGCCAGGGGCGCTTCTGTTGTTCCGGTTTATTCCTCTTTTTTATTTTTTTTGATGCTCCCGAACTGCTCTGCTCTCGTTGCAGTTTTGCGACACCATTTTATGCTCGAAACACAAAAGAAGGAGCTGGAGATATTGCGCATACGCCACGTTTTCTCAGCTCACCATCCATGGATTGTGAGCTCATGTGAATGTGACTGGGCCATCACAAAAGCTTTGAAGTTGCATAGATAAGCTTCGGTCGGAGCAAATGCTGCATAGCCCCAGGCGATTTGGCCGCGAAGGCGACAACTCGCACAGGGTCTGTGCTGTGGAGAAAAACATAAACTTATGTTATAAGCCATAGCCTCTTGGCAACGCACAAGGGTCCCGTTCCAGGCATTAACCCATGTAAGCCGAAGTGTGGCAGACAATGGCCGCGGGCGGCACAGATAGCCCCACTCTATTCGCACACTAAAAGAAAAAGCATGGCCCGCACACATTTTAAGCTTATTTAATGCGCGCATAAATTATTCAGAGTGGACGGGTGTGGTGGTGTGTGGGACGAAAAAAGCTTCGCGTCCTGGGCATACTCAATTATTTTAGATTATGTTTGGATTAGTGGTCAGGAGCAGGACTCCACTAGGACCCGGTTCAATGGTCCCTGTGTCTGGTTATTGCACTTTATTGTCATTGGAGCCGCACTGGCGATGACAGCCCTCCAAATGGCTTTTGGGTCCTTTGCCCGACCGGCTTCCTTTTTTTTTTCTTTCGGTTGTGGCTTGCAGCCCGGCCCAATCAATATTTAATTGACCCATTTCGGGGTATTCTTTTGCTATGAATGGGGAGTTTTTTTCCCCGGTGAAAACCATTTTATCAATTGCTGCGAATAAAGGGCAGCAGATTAAAGTAAAACCATAAGTCAATATGGAAAGTGTTAAATACTTCAATTTAATAGAGATATTTTTTTAGGGTGTTGCGTATTAATTGTCGTGAATTTTGAGCGTCCCTTTTTTCTTCCTATCCTTTTTTCTGTGGTTTCTTTTTAATATGTTTTAATTGAATATGATTTTTATGAATACTTTGTTTATATTTTAACCATGGTTCACTTTTTTGGCTTTGTTTCTTATAACCTTAACTTTTACATATGGCGAAAACAACAATTTATTTTAAATTTATTATTTTGGTTCTTTAGTCTTTAAGAATGTGTCCAAGTTGAATGTTCTCCTGACTTTTCGTTAATTTGCTATTTGTGTCTCTATAACAGTCTTGAATTCTTCCCAGTTGTTTAACGTAATGTGTTCTTTTAATTCTACTTTGAATCAGACCTTTTCTACCTCTGGATACTTGGATACTCCAGGCCAGTGAGCCATTTAGGGCATAAATTAGATTAGAACAGACCATAGCCGGTTGGTAATGGGCGCTGAAAGCATTTTTTTAGTCGCTTTTGCCAGGCCATGTACTTAATTTATATTAATGTGGCTGCCATCTTTCTCTGTCTCTGCGCTTTGTACATCTGCCAGCGTCCTAAATTAATTTACACGACGCTCTACAAAAAGCGAATATCTGTGGAATCCCTGATGCCCCATTAAATCCTCGTCCCTTGCCCTTTTTTTTCGGGCCTTCAAATTACTTGCATGGCCATTGATGATGGCTTGTTGTTGCTGCCACGGACGGCTGTCATATTCAATCAAATTTGTTATGGAAATAAATTGACAAATAAATTGTTGTATCAATTTATTCGTATCATTAGCGTGTCCCATGGCGGCAAATTGGTTTTCAATTTGATTTTCAAATGAATTGATGGAATTTGAAAAGATTTAGGTTTTTTCTGGGCAAATGCAATTCTTTGTGGGATTATTTGAAGTAATTGACTTTTGGGAAAAAAAGGAATTTGAATGGGCTTTTAAATCTATTAGAAATGACTTAAATTTTGTAAGGTATCTATAGTGTTGCTGTTTTATCTCCCAAAAATTGGAGTTTTGTTTTTTCTGTATTTAACATTTTTCCATATGTTATATAATAATGTGGCAATTATTAATAATTTTTTTTGCTAGCAGTTTCCTATTTTTCATATGTTTGTGTAAATATTTACCAACAGTTTTTCCCTTTAGGTTAATTTTCGAATCATATTAATTTTTCTCCCTGAAATACTTTTATTTATATGAATTTTTATCGATATGCTTTAAGCAAATAAATCCATTCCAACCGAAGTGACCCAAATTTTTTTTTTCGTGGCCTTTATTGTGGTGGCTTTTGGTTTACCCTGCCCATCGATACGCACACATTTTGTTTCATTTCGATTCTGGAGCCGTAACCTCAGAATTCGCCAGCGGCAACGACACGCTGATTAAATCAAATAACTTATGGCTTAGCTGCCACGTTTCCCTTGTCCTCCTTTCGTCCTTGGAGTCCACGACCAGCGGCAGACGTTCCGTGCCTTCTGCAAGGAGTAAGGATACTACTCCCAGTTGTCGGACAACGGAAATCAGCGCTGCCCAATCTGCTGTGTGGCCGAGTTTGGTTTGGTTTGGCTTGGCTTAGTTTTTTTGGCTGGATGGATAGTTCGGTGGTGCAGAGGTGAAGTGGAGCAACTGCCGTGGCTCATTGTGTATGAAATTTGCTCAACTGCAAGCCAAGCAGAAGGAAATTGCACATACACACAACCACACAGCCCTATCCTGCTCACTGGTTTCTCTTCGTTTTTTTTCCCTTACCAGAAGCTTCTCCTTTTCTGCTCGACTGCTGATGCGAAAGCTTCCTTGAAGCACTTAAAAAAAAAACCAACATTTTAAATTGAATCCAGAAAAGTTACATTAATATTCATCTCGCGCCTTCTCAAGAATAATTTGTAAGCTAGGCAATATTTATAACCCAACAAAAATTTAAGTTATGTTTATTTTCATGCCTTAATAGTGTATTTATTTATTTTTAAACATTAATAGTTTCATTTTAAAAAAGTCTCATTGTAAAAAAAAGTGTTGCTAAAATGTTTTAAATTAAATGCTTAAAATTAAATTAACTCTTTAAAATTAAATTACTTATTTCTTATAGCGGGTTTAAATTAGAGTTAAATTTATTTGTTACATATTGTTAGAAGATATTTACTATTAAAATTTGTAACAATACTTCCAATGGTTTCTTTAAGTGAACAGTTGCTGCTGCCATTTTGCTTAGCCATACACTTGAAAGCGTTTACTGTCCGTGGCCGAGTGTGTTTGTGTGGGTGCTCTTCTGTTTGTGGTTGTGCGTGTGCGAGTGTGTGTGTGTATGTGTGTATGGTGCCTGCCATTGTTAGTGTCGCTGTCGCAATGTTCATCTTTTGTTTCAATTGCCGCTCTGCCGACGGTCAGCTCAGATTTCTGGCCGTATCTAAGCGGAATGATCCCATCGTACTCTCCTTCCCTGCGGTTGGTTTATTGCAATTGATTTTGACGCCGCTGTTTATGCCAACTGAGCAATCGGAGCAGTTTAATCCAACTGCCACTGCCACATTCGCTTTTGTGTTTGTGTAAGCATTTCCCGATTGCGATTGCCATGTAAGACAACAACTCCAAGCGCTCGAATAAAATCGAAGCTTAGGTGAAGCGGTTGGGGAGTGGAAAATGCTGTGGCAATCTCTGTTATAGTCGGCCATAAAGCTTGGTTACAATAGTGACAGCCACGGCCTTTTTCAGATACACACATCTACTGCAAACAAAAGGCAATTAAATGCTAAATTTAAACTTTAATTACCTTTTTACTTGTATGTTACAACTTAAAACACTTTCCATAACTTATTGAAAATTACGATAGTTTCCACGAAATAAATATAAACAACGTTATTTATATTTTGTTGGTAATTTAATTCGTTTAACAAATGTTGATCTCGATAAACAGCCAAAATAGTAAACTAGTTTTATAGTTAATCTTGAAATTTAATAAAACTAAGTATATTGTTGATCTATAAAAAAAGGTGGCTATAATTAATTTAATAGCACATAAAATGCAGGACTTTTCGCCGAATGACTAGCTTTAAATTCCTTTGACCTTTCAGCAATAAGAACACCGTTTCCCTTGATTTTTCAGCTACGTGCACGGAATTGGCTCGGAAACGCGGAACTCGCTCTTCCATTTGCACAACGGACGCGACATGGTCCTGGTCACCACCTGTCGCCACGGGAAGAGTTGGCGGGAGCTGCAGGATAATCGCTGCGACGAGGACAACCGCGAGTACGACAGGTAAGTGGAGATGGCGTCCCCATTCTCTGTCCAATAAAGTCCCAGATGACGATGATTGTCGCCGGCGAAGTGGCCAGAAATTGTTTCTAGCTGTCATTGGGTCCGCAAGTAATTTGTTTAGCCTCCGCCATCGTGCTAATAGCCGCCACGCCCCATCCTTTTGGCCATTAACCGGAGTCTAGGGCCCGCCCCATTTGCCCCCTCTTTGTATATCTTCAATTTATGTATCTGTCGGATGTTCGTGGTGATTAATGTGCTGAAATCCGACTTGACAAGCTCATTTAAATGGCACGACACTTGGGCCAAAGGCATTTGCAATGCCAATGGATTTTGTTTAACGCCGAAGTCGAAAAATTCAGGATTGGGCACACAGGGCGGTGACTTTTCAATCATGGTCAGACGATTTGAGATGTTTCTAGGAACGAACTTGGGTCGTTTACGTTCGCCAAATTAATGGTGCAAATGAAGTTATAGAAATGGCTGACAGGAATGAACTCGTCACATACATACATCATTGTAACGATATCAATCCATTCTTAAAGTTGTGGACATAAATCTCATACAAAGTAAAAGTTAACCGCACAAACTTGGATTTACTAGCTTTGTTTTCCTTTTTTTCGACTATAGTTAAATATTATATTGTTTTGTAATAGGTTTAAAAAAATTGTTGTTCAAAATAACATGTTGTGGTGCGTTTCTCAAAGAATACTTTCAATCAATGTCCACATTTTCCATTTTTGTTGAAGCTTTCTTATCAACAATTAATGTTTTGTATAAGAAATTAAGTTGGTATTAAATTTAAATAAATCTAAATCAGAACAGTCTTATAGTCGTTAAATAAAAAAGAGTAACGGGTAAAATAAAATAGGGGTTTTAAGTTAGGTGTTTTAAGCCGTAAGCTGCCTTAAGAAGTTATATAAGTATATAGATAGAGTTGTATATTTCATATAAAATTAAAAAATAAGAACGATAAAACAAAACGAATTCAAGGATTACTCTGCTCGTAATATCGAGGTTTTCCGCAAATTTTCGTTAAACAAGGAACACTTCAACTCAATCCTTTTACCTTTAATTGAATGCAATTTTTTCAGATTTTGTGCGCCACTTTTGGCGGCAAGTCTTCTCTTTCGCCCGCCTTCTGTCTGTCCCTTTTCCTCCCTCGTAATTTGACATGACTTATGCGACAAATCTGCTTTGGCGTCAAGCGTCAGCGATTTATGCCCCCTCTTTTCCCGACTTTTTCCCTATTCTTCCCTCAACTCCCTGCACTGTTCTACATAATCAAGCAAATTGCTTTCCCACTCACATCATTTTTTATCAAGGGGCCTTCGTTGTCTGGAAACTTCGTTAATGCACCTGTCAGATATATCTTTTGCTATCTTCTTTCCTTCCTTCGTCTTCCAACATGTGTTGGGTCTAACTATATATATAGTTATATGTATATATTTTGAGAAAATTGCATAATACCCTTGAATAGCATCAGCGATTTTTTGCACTCAATCTCTAAAAGCTCATGAATGCGCGTGGGCGCCAAAGTTCTTTGGGTGAGTTGAGCTTCTGTATTTTTGATGAGTTTTCCTCGGCATTAATATGCAAAATGCGCATTGTTGTTGTTGCCGGTGTTAATATACATAGTGATGAGGGTATTGCAGAAGGAAATCCCAAGCAAATCTGAAGCCAGAATCCGAAATCCATTCAATTTGACAATGACTTAGTAAACTTTTCTCGTTTTCGATGGACGCAAAGCAAAAGGAGATTCCGGGGGGGATAATGGTCAGCGGAGCATCAAATTGAGGTTCTTTGGGATACCAAGGATTAATGTATCAATTTTTAGATCCATCATTTGCATTTGAAGTAGAAGTAATTAATTATTAAAATCATCATTTCATTCATAAAATTAAATCTGTTCTTTTTTTGAAGAATGCAATAATATTTTATCTAGAATATTATAATTTAAGCTGACTCTTAGGTAATTCATTTATTTTACTACTCATAACTTTGACTAATTCAAAGGACATTTAAGCTCTCACTTAATTTCTCCAGCTCCTCAATCATGTTTATATACAAATATATAAAAATACAACCATATTCCCCAACGCAAAATCCATTAAAAAGTTTTGTTATTACTTCAACTCACCCTTCACCACAGCCTGCCTTCGAAAAAAAAAACTTTTCCAACTGCATTCAAAAACCTTGAGCTGCTTTTAATGAAATTTTTTTTTTGTTGCTGCCACTGTCGTTTTGCGGACGATTTTCGGGCTCGTCCTTTGTTGCTGTTGTAATGAGCCTAAGGCGTCAATGGCTTTTGCCACCGATGACGATGTCATGCACCATATGCAGCAACGCCGCGGAAAATGGAGGACGTAGGTTGATGAGCCGCCGCCGATGATGATAATGGTGATGATGATGGGCAAAAACAAGCCACACAACGCCAGTTCTACTTTATTTTTTTACTTAGTGCTTTCTGATACGAGGTCAACGATTTTATCCAGTTTTGGCTCCTTTTTTGGCTTTGCGGTTGGAACTACTTAAAGAACTTTTTGATTCACCGTGAAAAAAGTGTCAGCGAAAAATGTCACAAATAATTATTTTGTTGCATATTTAAAATTAGTTTAGTTAAGATTTTAATAACATTTTCAGCGATCTGTTTTATTATAATAATAGTATTTCAAAGACGAAATCAAGTAGCTTTTAATTTCTGTGGTCCTCAAACTTGACCTTTATTTTCTCAGTGTTGAAATATGAGGTTTTGCTTGTTTGTCAGACTTTGCCTATTTTTGAAGTCAGCCAAAAGAAGCAACTGTGGCAAATAATGAGACGCCATGTAAATGTCCTTGGAAGTAAAACTTGTTCCTCATTTTCTTTTTGGCTGTGTAATTTTGTATGTGTTTTCCCTGTTCTGTTTTTGTTGCCGCTAACGGCAGACGCGACGAAATTACGTATACGCCATGTTGCGGCCAGGCCACGCCAACTGTTGCAGCCACACGTAACCACCCCAGTGCCTCAAGGTTGTCCCGAGGCAACTTTCAACTTTTTGTGGGCCTTTAATTTGAGCTTAACAATTTATAAAGTTTTTTTTTGGTTGGCCATTTTTCAATACGCAATTTTCGAAACTTATTTGTGGGTGTGTTAATGTGCGTAGTTGCGTGTGAGTGTGTGTAGCTTTGAAAGGGAGCTTGTCAGGAGTTCAAGGTCTCTTGGGAAACTCAATTTTGGCTTGGCATCACCAAATATTTATATTTTCATATGTGCGCAGCATAAGGGAAATTGGGAAAAATATCGATGGGAAAATAAATGTAAATCTAGTTAGCCATAAATATTTATATATTTTAAAATATAAATAGATGGCATAGGAAAACGTTACATTTGAAATTCAGCTTACGGTAAGCTGAAATAACTTTGAACTTTGTTTTATTGGTCATAATATAAAAACTCCTTAAGTGTATCTTTAAACTACTACAAAAATCAAATCCCCATAATCCTAAAAGTCTTTAGATTAAGGTTAAAGTAAACTTATATTTCAGGTGAATATGTAATTTCCCACTTTGGGCCTTATTAAAATCTGGTAAGCAATTACCAGACTTAAGCACATCCTCTTCGACCCCATTACAGTTAATGTGAAAGGCAGCCCTCGTCGAACATGCAAACTAATTTAAACATATGAAAACGAAGAATGCGAACTCATTAAAGGACCCCAATGTCTGCTTGCCCCCTTTTTCAACTCCCCCTGGATCCGGCTTTATGCATTTTTCATAATGTAATTTCCCAAGTAATAAATTTTCATGCCAGCATCATCATTATCAACAACATGCAGGACGAAAGGAGGGCGAGTGGAAACTTTGGTTCGGTGCAAGGTGCAGCTGCCGTTGCACCTGTTCGAGGAGCCCTCCTCTTCCTCCTTTTACTGGTTGCCACTTTCCACGTTAATCTCAGATTTCCACATAAATCACTTTAAAAAGGCGACACACTTGCAGGCGCAGGAGCAAAAGGAACCCAAGGCGCCGGCTTCCGAGGAAGAGCAAGTAACCAGCGAGCGCTGCTCAGTCCTGCAATGGCAATTTCTTTGAGTACTTTCTTCTATTTCCCCTTTGCTGCTATATCGCTGTGTGTGTGTGTGTGTCGGTGAAAGTTGCCCCAAAAAACGTGCCAAGTAATTGCCGGCCATTGCTGTAATGTCCTGGGCATAAGGACCTGCCATGAGCCCAGAAAATAATAACCAGACTTTGTTTGAGGTGCTTTTAATTTCAGCGACGATATGGCGTTGACGTACAAAAAGAATCAGTGAATTTTTATTAATTTCTTGAGCTTTATACGCCATTTTCTTATGATTAATTTGTAACATGGCTCAGATTTATTGGTTTAAATTAAAAACACTGCTTAAAAATCACATGTTTTAAATTAGTAAAGACATAACTTTTAACTTTTCTATTTACTTTAAAATTAATGAATTTTATTAATTTTTGTTTAACTTGATTTATCTGAAAAGAAAATGGTAAGAATTAGTTTTTAAAGTAGAGGGCTTTTATCAATCATTTCCCCTTAATTTATATTTTACTTTAACTCATAGTTAGCACCCATTTCTGGTGCGGGTATAACAATGTCTCAGAGTTTTTGTAATAATCGTAAATGCATTTGTTTTTTATGTATTTTGACCGACACACCCTGAATATAGAAGGGAGAAAACCTTTTCCTTTGCGCAATTCCCACACGCATTTTGTGTGAGCTGCATTCGCAATTGCACGGCGTCTTCATGCGGTTATGCTTCCCCGCTGCTGCCGCTGCTTTCATTATGAGCCATTATCACAAGCTGGCGACAAGCGACTACCACGATGGTCACAAAGAAAGCTGGGGAAATGGCCAGGAGAATGGCCAACAGAAAGGGGATGGAACGAGGACGTTGGTTGGTCTCTCGACAGCGCTTGACGCGAGCTTTGCACTTGTAACTAATGCGCCATGTTTAATGTTTCGCTGCCGTTTCCACTTATTTTTATGCTTATGCTGCCTTTGCTTTGCAGAGAGAAAAAAAACATTTAAAAAACCAGTATTAATATAATTTGTAAAACTAAAATATAAGTATAGATATTGTATTTTAAAACATTTATTTGTAGTTAAGCAGTTCTGTTTTGCTTAATCAAAATGTATAGTCTATTCACCAGATGTTTAGTTTATTATACCGAATGTCCCTAGAAATCTAAAATAAAAATACTTGAATATTTGTGTAGAATAGTTAAATAAATAAATGATCTTTTAATATTTGTGTAATACAGTTAAATAAATAATAGCCCTTAAAGCTTAATTAGCGTTAGATTTAGTAACTGATAAAAATGTGCTTAATTTAGTTTTCTTGCTTATACAAATAATATCTTTAAGAGAAATAACTTTAAAGCAGCATTGTTAAAATTTCTAAAGAATACCATTTCTAATCAAAAATAAAGAGGTTTTTATTTTTTTTGGTTTTTTCTCTGTAGCCATTCCTGCGCTACTGGTTCTTATCATTTTTTTCCCCATTGCATCTACTGCTTTTTGACCAAACAATGGAAACGGCAACTTTTACAGCTTCGTTTTTCACCCTCTTTTTCTCCATTTTGCTGCGTGTGGGTGGATGCCTTTTTCTATCTGCTCCTTCTGTTTGATTTTTGTTTGTGCTGCACTTTGTTCTTTGCTTTCTGGGGACTTGCAGCGCATTCGAAATGCTTTCCAAATTCTCTTTATTCCAAATGCTGTTTTTGAAAAATTTAATTTTCATTGAAATTCATCGCAGTCTCTTTCCATCTTTCGCGAAAACTTTTTTGCCAACTTGGGTTCTGTCCTGACATTTTGCCCACATCTTTTTACTCATTTATAGTTTTTTTTTCTTCTGCGCTGCTTTTTGCGCCCACTTCTGCTGTTTTTAGGATCTTTTTAATTAATTTTGCATTTCGCTGCAGCTGACAGGCCATTCCAGCCATAGGCGAAATTCTGCGTTTAGTTCACTTTCAGCAATTAACTAAATGTTGCGTATACGCCACCGAGGCCGAATTATAAAAGTTCTTGGCAAAAAGCCAAGATGACAAGACGGAATCTGAAATACAAAAGAACGATACATAAGTACTTGGCAGGCAAAAAAAAAAAAAAAGCAGCCACAAGAACTCAAGAACCGATATGCGGAAAACTACAAAAGGTGGATTACATTCCTGACGGCAGGGAAAAACCAAAGGTAGATGCTCTACCTGTCAAAGGCAAAGCCCAAATGATGAGACTAAATGGGAAATCACAACCTCATTTCGACTCTCCCGCCGTCAGTCAGTTTGTCAGTCACTCAATCAGCCCTAGAACCAGAATTCCCCGAACAACAAACAGCTCCGGGAAAAAATCCACAAAGCACAGGAAAATGAAACCACCGGCAGGCAGGAGGGTAACCTTTGACAGCTGGAAACCACTTAAATTATATACCTGCTGCGAGCTTCTGGGGCTACCACCCCCTGCAAGTTGCTTATGTTAATTTTCTGCTGGCCTAGGCTCAAGCAATTGACATGCACTGAAGTGACTTACTTTGTGGCTTTCCTCCGTTCCCCCGCAAACGTTCACCTCCCCTTTCGAATCTCTGGCAAAATGCTGGCAACAGGTGGGACATTCGATCGATTTAACTCTGACTAAGTAATTGCCGGGTATGTGCTGGAATTCTTATTGAGCAAAGTTTTCCAAGGCTTTGAGAAAAGCAATATAATAAAAACTCATAACTTGTTGCTTTCTTGGAATGGTTCATAAATTTGCCAAAGATTTGCTTCCTTGGAAAGAAAACCAATTACGCGGGGGAAACTTTTTTTACCAGGAAAAAAGAAAATCTCTATTAAAAAGAAAAAAACTTTGAAATAACCATAGATTGGTTTATTAAACAACATTTAATAAAAGACTTTTGTTCTCTAAAAAAAAAGAATTAAAGGAAATCACTTTGCAATCACCAATAGCACAATTTAACATATCTTTTAAATCAAGAACGTGGTTTAAAAAGTTGCCTTATTATTAATTACTGCAGGATACCTATCCTTCAAATATTTTAAATAAATCTTCTCCAAGGCGTTGCAGAAACGATCCTAACTTGTAATAAAACACGCAACTGCGAAACTGAATAAAATAAAGTTTAAGAATATACAACTTTTAAATATGGCACGCAAGTTTTAAGCTTTAACAAAGAGCTCCACCTTGGCCAATATCTAGGAAAGCCGTAATACTACTAAATAATGCAAATGAGGAAAAATCAAAAGCCATATTAATGACTGCTGCATTCTGCCTGTTAATTCCCAGCCATCTGTATAATGCCTAATGAAGTGGCCGAGCTTTTTGCTTTTGCTGCTTAAACATCTCTGTTTTAGAAACAGAAGTGGCAGTGGCAACAACTTTTGACAACAAACGCGTGTAAATAGCAAAAGTTTTGTTCACATGATGTTGGGGTGCCCGGAACTCAGAGCCCTACAGAACCGAACTCAACTGAACCGAAGAGAACTGTTCGCCCAACTTGGCTGAAAGCTAAAAATCATTTAATTAAAGTTTGGGGCGGCAAGAAGAGTTCGCTGGGAGAACTAAGCTGCTGTCTAAACAACAACAACGTTGCATGTTGGCGGCTCTTAATTGCTTAAACAAGTAGCTAACAAGCGAACAGAAAGCGCGGGGAAAGGGTCCTCCCAGGATTCCATATATAAGCCAGTGCAGTGACCTGCATAAGGAGCTGCAAATGTTACGACATATGTACACGAATGTTAAGCCCAGTTTGTATGCATAATGTTGTCTAATTAGTTAGGCCAAAAACCACGCCCCTCTCAACGCGAAAGCACAAAAAAAAGGAACTGTTCACATAAATTAAATGCAATAAAAAGTGCACGCTGTCTTTTATTTCTTTTAGAGCAGGCAAACTCAAGCAAATGACCCATTCAACCCAAATAGCCGTAGGAGAAATAAACTGAACAACCGAAATTTAAGAGTATTTTCTGCATGAAATGGCTTTATATATTTGCTAAAGCTATTTTTGGCACAAGTTTGAATAGACTCATGAAATTATTCGATTAGTGTTTATTTTGCCATATAAGTGTTATTAATTCTTGACGTAGCTTATTCAACGGCAAGTCGAAGTTTATATACCCTTGTAGCTCTTAAAAATTATTAAATATTCTATATTTTAAATTTTATTTTCGAATTCGATTTTAATGAAGCTAAATGACAAAGTCGTGCGATTTATATGCAATTAAAAGAATTTCTGAAATGAAAATAACATATTTGAACCCAGATTTTTAGGGAATGAAACCCCAAGTCTTAAGATGTATGTCACTTTGAAATAAAAAGTATCTCGAAGTCTTAAAATGCATAATTTTATAAACCTTTTTTAATGTTTTCCTTTTAACTTCAATATTTTGCTTAGGTGAATTGCATAATATTATGTCTTCCGAACTTTATCTTCCCCTTTCCCTCTCGTTTTCCTTCTCTCCCCATTTCTTCCTCTTTTAAGTCCATGGCTCTAGTTGCGCCTGCCTATGCATTTGGCAGTGTAATTTTTCAACTCTCGCCAAAATGTCAGAAGCAAGCCAACATGCAATTTATGTTGTTTGCTCAAGATTATTCATACCAAAGTCTACGACTGTTGCAGGCTGCCTCTCCCTCTCTCTTTTTAATGCTAGCTAGCCGTCTCCCTCTAGCTTGCGGTGCGTTGTCAATGTCCAAAAAGCTGCGCATGCAGTTTCCTAATAAATTTTTTTTTGCTGATTCTGCTTTTAAAACGCGAATGTACCGAGCTCAAATTGCTGACCATTTAGGGGAGTTTCATGGAGAGAGGGGCCTGGAATGGCAGGAGGAACAGGATTGCGGAGGGTTGGCGGATGATAGTGAGGGCTGTGGGAGTTGCCTGGAGGGCAGTACATGCCCAACTACATGTAATTTTACGCGCAACTTAACTTGTAAACTGCCAGCACACCAATGCCGCTGCCCAACCTCAAAAGCACCTCCTAATTCCTGTCCTTCTAAAACCACCAGCCCCTGCGGACCATACACATCCACATCCTCTCACCCACCTGAATCAATGTTTGGCGTACATGGCGTATACGTATTATGGCTGTTTGATGCATTTGGTGGCTTTGATTTTGGAATTAAAGATTAAAGTGGCCACACAAAACGCGCACTGCGGTCACAGCTCGAAAGCACCCCCTTCACTACCTTCCGCTTTTCAACGCTTTGCGTAGTCGGATAACACGGCGTATGAGTAATGTGAGCAAATGCTAAGCATACGCCCTGTTGAGCATTAAGCTGGAATTACAGGAATTTCCCCAAATATCAAAGAGCAAAGCAGAACGAGTTGAATGAAACCGATTCAATTGCTTAGCAACACAACGATGGGAAGAGAGAAAAAGCAAGTAATCTCTGAGAAATTAAAAGAAATGTTATCTGGCTGATGGAAATTAATCCCCAAACCGGAAAGATAATTACTTTAATGTACCTAAAACCCAACTGAGTCGTAGAAAACTGTGGTTGTGGTTCAAATACAAGAAATCAAAATGAACTAAATATAAATCTTTAAATTTTTGGGGAAAGTTGGAGTTGTTAGGTTAAGTAATTTATCAAACATTAATATTTGATTGATAGATCACTTGTAATTTTACTTGATTTCGATATTAAATTTGTAAATTGGTAAACTTAGGAAAGAACCTAGCAACCTTTGATAAGCTAGTGAAAACTACTTTCGAAATATATTCAGCTTAATATTAACCAATACCTGAATATGTGAACTATGCCCTTTCCCAACCCATTTGAATGATTTGCAATACTTTACTTCCTTGTGCACCAAATTCGTTAATACACCTCCACTCGCCACCCATTATCATATTGTAATGTCGATAAGCTCACAGCCATGGGCGGATCCAGGGTAGATATTCGGGGGTTCAAACCCCCTAAAGTAATGAAAGTTGTAGTATTAAAACCCCCCTCCACACAACCAAATCCTGAATCCGCCACTGTTCACAACGGATGTCTGCATCTCCTTGGGGTCGCATTTTCGTCGCCCGGCGCCTTTGTTCGATTAATTGCTCCAGAATCCCATTATGCAATGCCATGGCTCTCACTAATTTACATGTTCTGCCCGCTCTTTCTCACTCATTTCCTCTCCCTGTTCCTCCTCCATTGCAGGTACGACTACGAGACCTTACTGCAAAATTCCACATTCTGCTTGGTGCCGCGCGGACGTCGTTTGGGTTCCTTTAGGTAAGCACAAACAAAAAACCCACAAAAACAAAAAAAAAGGGAGAAGAGTAATAAAAAAAAAAATGGGTGGAACACATAAAAAACAATTTTCATTTTACATTTCACAATGCCATTTTTTCATCATGGTTGTTTTTTGGTTGTTCGTCCCTTTCTTTTTTTGCAGATTCCTCGAAGCCTTGCAGGCCGGTTGCATTCCCGTACTATTGTCCAATGCCTGGGTGTTGCCGTTTGAATCGAAAATCGATTGGAAGCAGGCCGCCATTTGGGCCGATGAGCGCCTCCTGCTGCAGGTGAGCCGGGGCATACATATTTATTGATATCTGAGGATGGGCATACTATATAGTTGGGATATGAAATGGCCTTTATATGAAATACTGTAAGCGCAGCGTTCTGTGGCAGTTCGTGTGCCACTTTTGGAGTCGTTTGGCCAAAGCGATTTCATTTGCCCCCTGTCTAAAAAAAGTAAAGTTTTCATTGTTTATGTGCGCAGGGTGGTTGGCTGGCTGGCTGGCTGGTTGGGTGGTGAACCTTATAAATACAACCCAGAAAGCTGTCACTTTAGAGCGTCGCAAATATTTGTTGCACTTTTTATTGGCCTCTCCAAATGTCCGGCCATTTGCCATTGATGAATATTCTGCCAAGACCTCGCAAGATTTGTGCACCTGTTAGCCGGTGCTCAGAAGTATGTCCTTGGCCTGCAAGTTGATTGGAAAAGAAAATAGCTTAAAAGTTTTTGGAGAGCAGGAAAAATGTCATTACAAGCATTTCAACATAATCAATTTTAAGGAAATGTGTTATTATATGTGGTCCGTTATGTAAGCCCTATTATTTAAACCCTGTTTAATTTCAAGTTAAAAATGTTTGTAAGAACTTATTTTTCGTCGGTCAAAATATAACCGATGCTTATTACGCCGAAACTGGGTATTTGTGTAACCAGGACTACAAGCCAAACCCCAGTTAATTCGCTGTAAGAGGAATCGGAAAGCACCAGGACCAAGAATCCCACTCAGGGCTTATCGGACTTTGGCTCCTCCATTAGGATTGTCCACATTCTTGCACTTAACCCACTGCTTGCCTCTGTTTGTGGCGAAGATTTTCCAATCAGAGCCGGGTGAGTGGCTCGCAGCTCTTTGTCCAAGTGTCCGCACCTTTTCGTGTTCCTCCGAAGAGAAAGCTCCTGGACACTCCTTCTGTGTGTGCGTGTGCTGCACTTGTTTGCCTGCCTGCCAGTGTCCTTTTCCTTACGCTCTGGCGCCTGATTTTACACTAAGAAAAAATTACCTAAAATTGTATCACTTCTTAAGTCCATCGGACCTTAATAATTCATTTAAAATATTATTTAATCTTAAATATGGCCATACACATTTAAACTGGCATTCAAGAAAAATATACTTATTAGTTCAAAATTACAGTTCAAAGTTCTTAACGTAATATAAGATAAAAGTAAATTGTAAAATTTATTTGTATACACCGAAAAAGTAAGACAATCATAGCATAGTCTTAAAGACCTAACATCTCTCGAGATTTGTGTTAAATTTCTTTTCTGTGAACTTTCTGCTACTGTCGCACTTCATTCGCGACAAAGTCCTAGCGCAATGTTTGCCAATTGCCCTGCCCTTGATATTTCCCTTCCCTATCCTCGGAGTCCTTTTCCTGCTCCTCGCTCTCTTTTTCCTCCTGCACTTCCTGTCCCCGTCCATTGGCATGTTTGCCTTTGTAGTTTATTGGCAGGAAATGCAATTAATTAAGTTAACTTGAGCAGGAAACTTGAGCACGGACTCGAAACTCGACTCGACTGGCTGGGCAAACTCTTTAAACTGTTTGAATTTAGTGGGGCCACCATCACCATCACTCCTGCCCCGGCCAACCACTACCACTCCTGCCCTGCAATTATGATGGATGGCACCCGTGGGTGGCTGAAATCCTTTAACCAATTAAGCTGTGCATTGTAAATTAATGCATTGTGGCTCAGGTGGCGGGATGAGCTGCATCTATTAAGCTGGGATTACGTATTCGCCGGGTATAACCATCTCTTATCCCTCTTTCTCCATCTCTGTCTCTCCCCTATATAGGTACCCGATATCGTGCGCTCCATATCGGCGGAACGCATCTTCGCACTCCGCCAACAGACTCAGGTCCTGTGGGAACGCTACTTTGGCTCCATCGAGAAAATCGTCTTCACAACATTCGAGGTGAGTCCTGAGTTTTCCCCCCAGGGGAACATTTGCATATGTAGACGCCGCCTATTTGCGGCTGATAACTTGGGTGGCTTGCAACTTTGCCGGGTTTGCGAGGGCTTCGGAATAGCGACTCGAACTTACTTCGCAAGTTGTTGCGGCTTTTGTTGGTTCGCTCAATCGACAAGAAACAAGTAACGAGAATGTTCTTTGCTCTACTTAGCGACTCTGAGGTGGGGTTTTGGGCTGGGAACTCCCAGCAACTTGGTCGATGGAACTATGCAACAACTTGTTCTCGTGTCCTAGAGTTCGGCACAGTGCGTGCTGTAATTAGGCGTACCGAACTTTACCCTTACTTAAATTTACGATGTGTGAATATTTCCTTTAAAACTAAATTCTTTGTTGCACTATGGAAGTGAAACGAAATTGTTGCGGACTTATATAGCTGTGGGAATTTAAGTATAAGCCAAACAAAAATTTCCTAACTAAATACTACATAATTTGTATGAATACAAAATAATAGCGATTGGTTATTTTTGGATTTTTCTTTAGCATTTAAAGTTATTAGCTTTTTTAGCAAGGAGCTAAATTCTAATTGAACAAAATGTATTTCTAACCCTATCAATATTTTACCAACTAAACCTGGAAATCAACAGCCTTACCAAAAGGTTTTAAAAATGTCAAAAATTTTATTATGAGAAAGAAGCCTGTACAAACTTTCTGCACAGACTGTATTGGGCTTTTGATTTGTAAAAGAAAACTACAGTCCAAGCCTCTTAAGAGTATCTGCCAGATACTTTTGCTTCTTAAGTAGCAAAAGTTCTCCGTTAGCTATTGAATTTGAATTTGGTGTACATTTAGGCGATACGCCCACCGACAGCCTGGGTTTTGGGTTTGGCAAAATGAGAGGGCTGGCGATGTGGGAGTGTATGAATAAAACACACGCATTCCCCACATTCTCGCACATGCAAACGAAAACCAACAAACAGCGAACAACAAAGTTATCTGCACACAAATGGCAAGCAGAAATTCGCGTTTCTCCATAGAGTCAGAGGACCAGCGGAGAAATGGCGAAAGGGCGAGATTGGGAGATTGGGAGACGCGAAAAGCAAACTAAACCGCCGCCACTGGAGACCACTTTTCAACACTCAAATTGACACACAGTCAGGGACGGAGAATCGTGCAGAGATGTAGACACATCCACGGAAAGGAGGATGCACGGGCATTCAATTTTGTGTAATCATCAGGGGGAGAAGCGGAGAAATTAAGGGAAATGGGGGAACCAGCGACCAGGAGAAAGGGCCTTGGAAGCTGAACCTGCCAACTGAAACCGGAGTCTCCCAGCTCGCATCGAGATTCGCGTTTTGCGGCGAAACTTTCGCATGCGCACTCACTGAGACAAAAGGGACTGCCTTTAACATTTAATTGCTGAAAGATAGGATAGCATGTGTTTTCAAAACATAAAATATTTTTGGGAAGTCTAAATGTACATTGTTCATTGTGTTTTATAAACTTTACTAAATATTTGATTACTTAAAATCAGAAAATACAGATTTTCATTTAAAAATTACTAAAATCAATTACCGTTCAAAGTAATTATTCATTAACATTCTTCGGGTTAGAATATTAAACGAATCAAGACATTTTCTTACCTAATGTTAGATGTCACTTTAAAATAAACAAGAAAAATTTAATAACACAACCCCAAAACTTTAAAGATATTCCCTTTTTGCCTTCGCATTTTCTCTCGGTGTCCACACACCCTTGTACAACAACCTAGCCATGTTAACCCATGACGACCGACAACATTGCAATGTCGACGAGACTGTCGCTCCGCTCGTTGACAAAAACCGCAGCCCAATGGAGCGGCAAGGGAAATGCGGAGCCGAGAGTTGTTCAGATTGCGGCTCCATTGCCACGATTCTCCGGCTTCCGCCCCTTTAACGCCTCTGGCCACCCAACCTCGTTCATTTGCCTGCGTTTTAGCTAGTAATAATCAATTTGCAGTTACAGCAACCAAAATGTGTGTAACCAAATTAAACACAAATATTTTTCCAGTACCTTGTGACCGCCCCCGAAAGGACGAAGGCGGTGGAAGTTTGCCGAGGCAATTAACGACTTGGTCCACAATCGACCAGAACATGGTCAACAAAGGACATGCATAGGGAGTTTAGTTTGATTTATGTGACGGGAAGTGAAAGGAGTCCCCCCTCCCTCTCCCTCTCTGCTTCTCGTTCTTGACCAACTAATTTGCCCAGCTCTGTAATTATTATTATTGGCTGGTGTGTGGGGCAGATGCTGGTTCGTTTAACACTCAAAGTTAATTGTGTTTTGATCGACCTGCAGCACACAAGGGTCAAAATAAATGGGGAAAAGACTTCAGGCTTAAGATTTATGACGAAATTCTCAATTAACACACACTTTTTGTACATGAATGCTCACAAAATAATTGTATTCAGAACATTTATCAACATATTTTAAAATTTAATAAGTGAAATATAATAAACTTACACTTACATTATTTAAAACTTACATTTCTTAAGCTGTATAATCTTATTAATCAAAGAATAGTTAACTTTACTTATCTCTTTATTTGTCCAACCCCAAGGATACCTAAAAATCATTGCACTTTTCGGTATATAAAATCTGGCTGCCGTTTTGAATTCCCTTGAGAGCAATTATTGCATAGACATCTATGACTATTTTGCCCTTTCCCATTACATTATTTTCCTATCAAACTTAAAGCGCGCCACAGAAGTATGCAACACGGATTTTTTTGCGTAGGAATGTTCGTTTTCGCCTGCATTTTTGTGGCGCACATTTGATTTATGGGTCGCGATTAAAATTATGAATTGTGGCATTTTCGACAGGAGGGAGGAAAAAAGGGCAGACAGAGACATTGGACCACGCCCACCTGCCGAGGTGTGGCACGTGCATCACGTAATGGCTCTGCGCGCAATCCTTTCTGGCTTATTTGACCCACATTTTGCATATGGCCAAGAATGCAGCTCCACAAGGGTCAACATCATGTTTGTCTCCCCTCCCCTCTTTTTACATTCACCCGCCGCCTTTGCGGCTTTAATATGTGAAAGAGTTCCGGGGCTGAGCCAAATACTTGATGTGTAGATGCCACAGGCAAAAACAATTCCAGAATATTTATAAACAGCATAAATTCCTGTTTTGCAGGGCTCTGTAGAAATGCCTTTATAATTTGTTTTTATTAATTTTGCACATTTTTTCCGCCTTGCTACAAACCACACAGGCCTCAGACCTCTAAAGCAGGCCACTCACGTCTCACTTTTGGAGTGGAAAGTTCCTAATAATCCTTTAGTCCGGGACACGTATGAATATGAATGGGTCAGGAGGAAGGGGTCCTTGGGGGAATCCTTTTCCCTTCGCTTACACTTAAGACCCGTTCATGCAGCAAATTGATTTAGGCATAAACAAGCCCAGAACGCTCTTAACCCTCCAAACCCATGGGCTACGAAAAAGTGGCAAATAATTTCTGCTGCCTTAACTGGCCCTGCTGGAAAATCTCCTCAGTCTGGGCGTTGAACCGCATGTGACCAGGCGGTGTCAGTTTTTCTGGTGTACCCTTTTGCCACTCTCCTTTCGCCTCCTGCAAAACTGGTCCATTAAAGTCAACAAACTAACAGCCAGCTGACGGTTTTAGGGGTTTTTGGGGTTTTAGGTTCGAGTTGAGTTTGAGTTTGGGTTCAGGTTAGCCTTTGTTTACCCTCATCGCCCGATGTTGCTCTTGTTGCTGTTATTGTTGCTGCTGTGCAAGCAAATAGCAAAGGTGATTTTCAGGAGGGGGTTTCCATAGGACGGGTCGAAGGAAAAACAAATTAAGCAGTTATTTGGGTTGTTAGACGCTTCAGCCAAGCTCTCTCCTCCCTTTTGCCACGCACTCACATCCTGTTTCTGTGTTTTGGATGACAATACCCTTTATTCGAAAGTGACTTCTCTTTAAATAAGTCATAAAACGTAAATTTTCTAATAAAGTGTTTTGGCTTGCTTGAACCAATTAGGTGTTACCAAAAATCTAAGAATTGAAAGTTGGTTGCAAAACAAAAACTTTTCAAATTGATACCAGTAGAGGTTCCCTAAAATTAAATTAAAATGTTTTAATTGTCTTTTTTCTCATTTGTCACTGATTTTATTGACATTGTAATTGTCCTTTATTTGTGAATAGCGTAATTTTCATTTAACTGGAACACGAATAATGAAAGTTAGACTTGTAAAATATTTTTTTCTCAAACATTTGCTTCTCTAACCTTCATAAACATCGTTTAAGCCTTTCAATCCTAAAATGTAGCCCCACGAATCATAGAATAATCCACTAAGACATTTATATTTTAAAGCTCAAATCAATTTGTTGGGCAATTTCGCCACTCACTCGGAACCCTTGCCATCTGCACCAATTATTTCAATTAATAAATCAAAAATTGAACCCGGAGTAAGACCGCAACCAAACTTTTGCCACATCCTTCCGAAGGAAACTAAGTGCGTAGGTCGGATAGTATGAATGTGTCTGTATATGGACGAGTGGCAATCGTATGCGGCTGATCCCAAGATTTGCATAATTTTATTGTGTGTTGAACTTTCGACTAACCATCCGCTACCAGCCCAATCTGTGTGGGCCAGGCCGAAAACCGAATGGCCACAGGATCCCCACAAAAAGGTCACTCAAAGTCCACTTACCGAACTTAGTGCCGGCCCAGAGTTGGCCCAAAATCTTGGCCTAAGCCCCAAAAGTCTTTCTCTGTGTGCTCGAGTGTGTGTGAATTGGGGCGAATGGATGTGACCGATAAGCGTGGGGCATGCACTTAAGTTGCACAGGGAGGCAAAAAGCGGAAGCAGGGAAAAGTTCGAAAATGGTCGCAAAAATTCACAGAACAACAAAATAAACCACAATAAGCCACAAGCTTGTGTTGGGCTCGAAATGTTTTGCATATGAGTGTGCACATAGGGAAAAGAAAATAGTAACGGATTAACAACAGAATATTAATACTAAATTTAAAGTGCTACATTGAATTCTTCTTAAAATGTTCAGATTCTCCTCAAAATAACTTAAATTATACAACATTTAGGCAGAAAAGTTGCTTTGTTTTGATTTAAAGACTAGAAGTTAAAACGAATTTAGATTTCAATTTGAACAAAATTTAAAATCAAAATTAAACTATAGATATAAATTGTTTAAAGGGGAAAATGGATAAAATGGAACCTACGCTATAATTGTTCGGTGTAATAAGTAAACGCATTTTGTGTATATATTTATGGTATTTTTTTATATTTGGGCTTTTGAGGTTTTTGATTAGATGCAACAAAATGTGTTGCATACGTGCAGGCAGCTGTCGAAAAAAAAACTTTTTCTTCACCTGGCTGTCTCTTTTTTGTCTCGTCGAGATTTGCATTTCAAAGCACTGGCCACGCCCACCAGCCTGGCCAAGGAAAACAGCAACAATCCTGCTCCGGTGAGCAGCAGGAATCTAGGTAGCATCAGCAGCTCAAAGTAGGGAAGGAAAAACAACTTATTACTTTGACTAATCCTATTATGCGCATGCAAACGTGCGCCAAGGAGGAAAAAACTTTTCCCAGGCAAACTACTTTGAAGTCAACTGTCTGCCCGCCTACGCTTCTCTGCCCTCTCACTCGCTTTCTTCTTTCCCCTTTCTCCGCCGCCTTTCTTTCGCGTCCATTCCATTGAATCGTGCACTCACTCAAGCGCCGCTAAGTTGCCTTAGTGGCTGCTCATGCACTGCAAGAAATGGCTGAGCAATAGATAACCCTATTTGGCTTTGGCGACAGCAAGTGAAGGGATCTTCTCCCTGCTGATGTTAATTCCTGTGGAGTAAGCCTCTAGATGCATACTGCACAGTGGAATGAAAAGGGAGTAAAACTCTTGAAAAACAGAAAAACCGAGTTACTCAACCTCATTCACTAAAATTCAAACAATATCTCGGGGAAATAATATGCTAATTAATGAACTTATCTCTTAGTATATGTAGATTTTTGTTTATTATTGACAACGAAAAAAAGTATTTAGGTAATTATGATTAGGGATTGTATTGAATATTTTTAAATTTCGTATGTGCTATCATTTCCTATGACATACACATTATATTTCAACAAATTTAATTGAATATTTCATTCTCGAAAGAATCTAGTAAACTAAATTTGCTATTTTATAGCCTAGTCATTTATTAGTTTAAATGCAAATGCCTTTAGCTGTATATTTGGTCCATTGCAAACTTCAGCTTCAGTTTGTTCGACCTTCCCGGTGATCCAACCTAATTTATTTTCTAGTTGTAAAGTTGCGAAACTTTTTCGTTGACCTCATTCGGTTTTAGCCCATAGTTTGGCTCCCAGCTGCAGGGACAAGTCCCCCGACTTGTTGTAGTTAATTTCCTCCACTTACCTGTCCATTATGGCCTGGTCTCGGACCTGAGATAGTGGAAAATGCCGCGACAGCAACTCAAGAAGTTTTCTACGCGCAAATCCCCCTTTTGGCCTAAGCTGATTTGGCTTCCCTTGGCAATGAGGACCAACAAAACCGAGCTCGGAAAACTTGCTCATTAATTGATTTTCTTGCCACTTACTTTCAACATATATTTGTGTTTTTTTTTATTTTTACCAAAATGCATGTTCTCATCATAAATTACAGAAAGTGTAAAGTGAAAAATCTTACTTAAGCATAGGAAACGCATAGAGTCGAAGACATGAACTAAGGGCACTTAAACATTTAACATTAAGAAGGTTGAACAAAGGTTGTTTGTTGTACATAAGTCACATGTTGCATGATATGTGATAGGCATCTATATATCAGATCTGTGCGGTGTGAATGTGCAGCTCGGAGTCTGTGAGTCTCTGCGGTGAGTTGTGTGCTGGCTGGCTGTCTTGAAGCGGTGTTTCCAATCCAATTCAATCCAATCCGATTCGAGTTTAGAAGAGCAGGGAGAAGAGACTCCTCACGCCAGTGGAGCCAGCTCCGGAACCGAGGGTAAAGCCCGTGCTGGGCGTGCCGCTGCTGCGATGCCGCGAGGTGTGGCTGGAAACGTTAGCACGGACACGGTCGTAGCTGGCAACATCCTGAAAAAGAAGAAAAATTTAAATTATAATCCCAATAAGATTTTAGGGGCATATCGTACTGGTCGAGCACGAACTCGAGGTGTCTGCAGTGGCGGCAGATGTCGCAAGTGCCGCACGTGTTGTATATGGACAAGACTCTCACCTCTTTGTCGGCATTGGCCAGCACCGATCGCATCGAGTTGGCCACCGGCCACTTTTTCTTCATCACCAGGTTGTTGGGTGGATCATGGGGGCTTCCGGCATCCACCGACCAAATGGTGACACTGGCACCACCCAGAACCTTCGATCCTCGCGAGAACTTGAAGGCCAGCTCCTCGTCGCCAGCGATGCGGGTTAGCTGCCAGCCGGTTAGATTGATCTCCTCGGTTCCCTTGTTGTGCAGCTTGATGAAGCGTCCCTCCACATCCGCCTCGATGATCTCCAGATCGCCCTTGGCAGCGGCATTCACCGAGTACTCCGACAGAGTGCGGTCCTCGCTCTCATCGATCACGGTGCGGCGTCGCTTCACGGCACTGGAACCCGAGATTCCGGGTGTGGCCGAGCGACGTCCACTGGGCGTAACCCTTCCGGATCGCGAGCTGGAGCTGGCGGTCAGGTGGGTGCCATTGCTGGAGACCCCGGAATCGGTAGTCGGACGTCCGGGTGACTCGATGTTCAGGCGACGCTCCTCACCGCACAGCAACTTGTCGTAGGCGGCGATCTCGAGGTCCAGCGATACCTTGATGTCCATCAGATCCTGGTACTCCTGCAACTGGTGGGCCATCTCATCGCGCATGCGCTGCAACTCGGCCTCCAAGGAGGCGATGTACTGGTTGTGACGCTGGCGTTCGGTGTCCAAAAGGTTCTCCAGCTCCCGAATGCGAGACTAACAGAAAGAGAAATCCCAAAATTAATAAGAAACTTTCGATTTCCATTAAATATTTTCCAATACTCACATTCAATCCAGCATTGGTGTTCTCCAGATCCTGCAGCTTGGCGTTCAAGCCATCGATCTTGGTGCGCATAAGACGCACTTCCTCGGTGGCATGAGCGGATCCCTGGGCTGCCCTGTTGGCGGCGGCCTTAAGGTTCTGGATCTCATTGTCGTACAGAAGCTCGATTTCCTCGCGATTGGCGCGCATTTGACCCTCGTACTGATCACGCAGTTCCTGGAGAGATTGCTGCAACTTGGCCTCGTATTGGCGCGAAAGTCTGCCGTCGATCTCACTGATCTCGATCTGGCGACGGGAGCGGGTCTCTGTGAGCTCCTGGGTGTGCACCTGATCCTTGAAGGCCAGCTCCTCGCGCAGGCTCTGGTTCTGGTTCTCCAAGTCCACACGGGCCAAGGTCTCCGCCTCCAACTGCTTGCGAAGATCATCCAATTGGCGACGCAGGCGGTCGTTCTCCAAGGCCAGTTCCTTGGACTGATCCTCGAACTTCTTGCGATCGGCCAGAGCCTGGTTGTACTTGCCATTGATGTCGTTGTAGCGAGTTTCATACAGACGGGCATTGTTCTCGGCCACTGTTGCCTCCTTTGTCTTCTTTTCGAGTCTGAAATTGAAAATTATAAAAATTATAAATTGCATTTCAAAACTTTAGAATTTAAATAATAATTATTCATACAAATAATTATAGCAAGAGATTCATATTAAACAAAAATTTATATTTTTTGAATATGTAAATATGCACATAAAATAATTTAACCATCGTTAAAATTAAAATTGAAAATTATAAAAATTATAAATTGCGTTTCAAAACTTTAGAATTTAAATAATAATTATTCATACAAAGAATTATAGCAAGAGATTCATATTAAACAAAAATTTATATTTTTTGAATATGTAAATATGCACATAAAATAATTTAACCATCGTTGTTCTAAAATTCCCAAGGAGTTCAAGCATTGCATAAACTTAGTTTGCAAAAACAACCCAACTATAACTTATGTATTATAAAGCATTACGCTATTGATATGAGTGCAATGCCTTTTATCTACATGTGCTCACTTGATGACGTCACTTATCTATATCATTTTAACTGAGTCACATTTCGTATCATATATTTTTCCGAGAGCCAAATTGCCGCTCTCTTTATCTCGCAAATGTATTATTCATTTTGTTTATTTAAATTCGTAACGCCGCTTCGAAACTCGTTCAACGATCCTCCATAGGAGAATCAAATATTTAAACATTTCGACGTTTCAGTTTGCCTTGGGAGAAGCCGTCACATGCCATTAGCATAAAGTAGCCCGGCTATTTCTAAGCACTTCCCCTCTGCCCCCCTTTGATTTATGACCGCCTACCCGTTCAAAGCGATTTTTTCTATTTAGAATTCTATTTAGCTGAAAACAAACTCGTTATAAAAAATAGCTATGAAAATTCCGTAAATAATCCCTGAATATTTTCTCAAAATAATTTCGGTTGTCAATCGACGCTCGCGTGGAGGGCACGTTTTAAATAATTCTTTATACTGAGTAACAACAAAAGAGCCATGATTTCAACTATAGCATATTTGGTTTTGCATGCTTTGACTTTGAATTAAAAAAACATTTTTTTTAATTATGGAAATAGTCTCCCGCCTTTTAGCGAAAATGATTTTACCTTATATGAAAGTTTATTTCTGTAGAATCTGAACCTCACATTCTGTTTTAGCGGTTTTCTTTCCCTTTTTGCTGTTGTACCCAGTAAATGTAAACAGTTTTCGTAGCTAATCAAGAAAAGTTGTGTAAAAATGGGGGAATAAAAACGGAAAACGAAATAGATTCAAGGTTGCTTTTTTGTTTGTGTTCTAGTTTTTCCTTTCTCCACATCTTTTTGCTTTTTGCTTTTTGGGTGTGCGTGCTGAAGACCCATTTATTTTTCCCCAATTCCTTCCGCTGACCTAATTTAATTGTGTTGTTTAAAAAAAACAAAGAAATTTGTAAAACCTTTTTGTACAACATGTTTGATAACCTTATGGCAAACCAAATGCTACATGTTTGCTAAACACATTAAAACAAATTCATATTTATTTTATATCTGTTTGAATCTTTTCCATCTTTCTGTCGCAATCTTATCGTAGTATCTAATCATATAACTTTTCCTTTGTTATTTTTTTTTGTTTTCCTAACTCTTTATACACACCTCAAAACGCTGAAAATTCCAGTTTGCCCAACTTTTAGGCATCTACCTTTTAGCCAAGCTCTTAACTTGGTTAACACGTACCAAAACACAAACAACCAACCGGGGCTATTATGAATTAAAAAGCTTCGGGCCGCATCGCGCAATAAATACCAAAAATAAATATTGCCTGATAACGTAAACGATGTGAAACGGAAATCTCGAAAATGGAAAACTAAGCACCCAACTTTTGTTGACATCACACCAGAAACTGGTATTACATATGGATCTGTAACTGCGTGCCATGACATCATAGTCTTGTAACCTTCATTGATATTTAAGACGCTATTTTTGTTATTGTTTTTTTTTTTGGTTACTCATTAGCTGGGAATTTAACATTTGCATAAAAATGGCTAGAGCATTCTGGAAGTGTAAATGCAAAAAATAAACAAGTGCGATGGAGATAGCGAAAGAGAGTTCCCATGTGCGTGGCTTTCAAAATGTGCTTTTGGCATGACATCACCGGCCTCGCTCGCTCTCAGTCTCTCCCTTTCTCTGTCTCTCACTTCGTATAAAGAAAATAAACTTAAGTTCGAGTACCATTGAGATACGAAAATTAAATGAAAAATGTTTCAAAATGAATACAAACATTTATAATCTTATTTCGCAAAAATAGGAATATATAATATTATGTATTTCTATGTTTGTTAAATAAGTTTCAAAATAAGTTCTATCCACAGTTGCCAATTGAAATCGTATTATAATTTTTATAATTGCAGTTTTTTTTAAGGGTTTCCTAATCGGCTTCCATTTGTTTACCCATAACTTTATCTTCTAACATGTATAACTCACATTTCTTTATAGCTATGACTGGTTTCTGTACAAAATGAAGTATTAAATATAAGTATTTAGAAATAATTTCCCTGGACTCGATTATACATTTAAAGAACAGTTCCTAAATCAAAACCAAAGTCATTTTAAAAAAGTTTTCTTCAATCTAAAAAACTATGATATTCTTTCTAGCTTTATAGATAGTCCGGCTGTACTTTTTTTAGAAAAAATAATTCGAATTCTAAAAATAAATGTCTCGCTATTCTAAATTATTTAAGCAGGTTTGACTGTACTTGTTTTTGTTTTCGTTTTTTCTCCCTGTGTTTTGATTCAGTGACGACTCTCAGTACTATGACATCACCGTCTGATAATACGGTGTTACCAATCCGAACCCACCCATCTTAGACCTTTACCTCGGCTTCAAGTCGTCGTTCTCCTCCCACAGACGCTTGATATCGATCTCCAACTTGGCCTTCTCCTTGGCCGTCTCATCGAGCAGCTTTCGGGCGGCGGCCAGTTCCTTTTCATAGACCGCCTTCAGATTGGAGGTCTCCCTGTTGACGGTATCCTGGGCGAGATTCAGCTCCTGGGTGAGGCGGTTGTTCTCGTTCTCCAGGTTGCGCATGCGATCGATATAGCAGGCGAGACGATCGTTCAGGTGCTGCAGCTCCTCCTTCTCCTGAATGCGGGTGGTGCGCGTGGGGGAGGTGGGCGAGGTGGCGCCCAGCCTTGAGGAGGTCGATGCCCCACCCACCGGCGTGGAGGTGGAGGCGCGCGAAACGCGTGTGTTCAGTGTGACGCGGCGTGCCGACATGGTTGCAGTTTTCTGTGTCTGTGTTTGTTGGGTTTTGCGAGGTGCGAGTGCGAATGCTACTTCTTTAAGTACGTAATCCTCTCCAATAATCTCTTTTGATATTTTTTCCAGCCGTTTGGAGCTTGTATTTTGCTTGTGCGACCGCTTGTCTTGACTGCTAGAAATTGACTGAAACTTTGACTCGAACCGAGCGGCCATCATCGACAAAATTAGTCGTCGTCGTCGGCGGCAGCGGCAGTGGCGGTCATAAAAAAAAACACCACACGATTCCGGCGCTGCGCTCTCTTCTTTTTTTCCGCTCTCACCTTTTGGCTTTATTATTATTGTTTTTCGCCTTCCACCACATTCGTTTTCACATTCGTATTCGTAAGCGTTGTTGGGCTTTCCTATGTACAGCTGTTTGTGTTTCTGGAGCTCTAAATAGAAATCGCCTCAAACGCTCCCAACTTTTACCGTTCGCAGGTCCCAAAAACTCTTTTTACAGCAAAACTTCGTTAACTTGAACAGTCCAAAATTATTTCTTGCAATTGATTTTAATTTTTTAAATCTTATTGTTGTCTTATTTTCAATAGTCTCTAGGTCTGCTATGATCACAAAAAACTGGTTGGCTATTAAGACATGTTAAAATAAAACATTCTTGAAACAATAGTTTTAGTATAAGAAGTTCCACTGTACCTTTATGAGGAATCCCAGCGATGCATTCCAAATCTTTAATGAATCTTCTTTGAGTTGTCCAAGGTTAATGAACGGCAAGTGCTATAAAATTAGAGATGGTATTAGAAAAGGAAATGGAGTATATTTAAACATAAGCAATGAGGAATGCGCTTTATTGTCTATCCCAAAAAATAAAGAGAAAAACAAATACTAGGGAACTGCGTGAAAACGTTCAATTTTTATTTTCTTGATTGGAAGACATGAACATTTTCAATATATTAAGTCAATTAGTTTATTTATTCATATATACTTTGTCTGACCTCAAGAAAAGCATCAACTAAATTTTGTGAAACTATTAATATTTATAACGAATGTGTGAAAATTGAAAAACCATTTTTTGCCTTGAGTATAAAAGAAGACTTGACTATTTACCAATTTTCTGCAAAGAATATTTTCTTTTTCCTGCCTGGTAGCCACACATTTTCATTATGATTTGTTAGACTTTGGCTGGCCGCATAAATTAATGGCCCTTAATAGTGATTGCGACACATGAAAATCGACCACAATGGACGCCCACATCATCAATTCCGTTCCATTTGGCCCACAGCTCGTATGCACAATGTGTCACTCGAGTTTATCGATCAGCGGAGGGTCAATTATGGCCCAGTGGCTTGTCCAAAATTATGAAATACGGCTGGGAGGTAGTGGGTGGTGGAAAATGGTTTGGCGCAATGTCAACTTGTCATAAGTGAAATATTTATTGACATTGACTTCTCTGGAGCGCTTTTTGGAGAACCCACCAGTCATAATAATAAATAACCAGTTAAAAAGTGGGAGAATGCGAGAGCGTTTCTCTTTTACTATGCCTTTTCTCTAGTTTCTATTTGCAAATGCAAATAGCCGGCAAACAATTTTTTTATTTTCCCCCTGAGAATGAGAGAATTCTAGAGCTCTGAATTCGCTCACATGCTGGGAGAAAATATGTAAACTTAACATGCAATATTCACGACGCCCGTGACGTCATCGCCCCAGTGTCAGCCAAGCGAAAAAAAACAGCAAAGTAACAAACAGAGGGCGGGGAAAAAATCGAGCAAATAAAACGAGTATATACCACTGACCTCCAAAACGTAGCTGCTTTTTTGTGACGTCACCGAATTATTTTTAATCATGAACGAGCATTTAAATTATTTTTTTTTCTCAGCTCTCTGCTTCCCTCTTTCGAAATTATAATTATACTTATGATCCGTTTGTAAGCTCTACGCGTAAGCTAATTAGAATTAATTAATGTGCCCAATTGTGTGGACAAAAACGAGCGTTAAAGCCTAACCAGATGTTAAATGATGTTGCTACTTCCCTTATTTGGACTTTGTTTGTTTCGACTCTTATTCTGTTTTTTTTTGCTTTTGAAAGTATTCTAGCAATTTGTCTGTTGATGAATGGCCCGGGATTAAGATTACAAATTGATAAGAATTATTGCAATGCCCTTTGGGAAATTCGCTTATTGGAATGGTTGCTTATGGAAAATAATAGCTTGCATTAATTAAATACTCTGAGGTAGGTTTTCCTTTTGTTCATTTTCCAGAAAAGTTTATTTCTAGAAAACTTTAATTTTCTAAAAAGCTTTCATTAATTACATTTCCAAGAATGCTTTATTTAAAACTACTAGAAGTATACTGCTGCATTAAGTAATGCTGGTAAAGAAAAAGTAATAATGATTTTGCTAAATTAAGCTAAACTAGGCTCCTTATATATATATCTTATTACATTTTTTTTAAGGTAAAACTTATTTGCCAAAAGCACTTTCGAGTTATAATGATGATTTAAGTAATAATGATTTTGCTAAATTAAACTAAACTAGGCTCCTTATAGATATAATCTTATTAAATTTTCTTAAAGGTACAACTTATTTGCCAAAAGCACTTGCGAGTTCTTTTATCATATCTTCAGAGTATGAAATATTCAGGCCCTCCTTTTGAACACAATAAGTATCGATTAACCTCAAATAAAGAATGACAAGCAAACAAACAAGTACCCCCGCAGGGCTCTTAATTTGAGCAAACTTTGCGAACAAATATTTATTTGGTATTTATTTGCTTTTTGTTACATTTGTCAGCCTATATTGCCCTGCTGCGCCTATCGTTGAATAAAACATACAGATACTAATATAAACTGAAATCAAACAAAATTAAAGTTAGCTTCTCTTTTTGGCCGCCGTCAAAACTTGTTTGTATTTGTTGTATTTTTTTTTGGTTTCTTTCGTTTTGCTTGTTTTTTGAATTTGTCAAAGCAGCTTCATAACTTCAGCTGTCCGACGTTGTTGTTGCTTATTTGCGTTGTTTCGACAGCTCCGAAGTTTGCCAACAATAATGACATCATCGTCAGCTTAAAGTTTGGAGTCATGGCAAATGACGTTATAAGATGAATGAACGCCAAGAGCGAAAATCTTGGCGATTAACCTGAAGAGGTGATGAAAAAATCATTGAATATTTAAGCGTAATTTGAAGAACTTTAAGTAAGTAGTAAGTTCCCAAGATTTTAAGATTGTTAAATTGATTTTACACTTTAAGCAGGGGCAAAAGTTTACAATGCTAAAATACAACAAATTACTAGACAAAAGCTTTTATTGAAATGAATTTGTACATTTTAAAAAACTAGTTTAAATAGGGTCCTTTTAAATCGATATAATAGTTACACTGCATACACTGTGTTTGACTTTCCATTCTCCCCATAAAATCATTGAAAATATATTTTCGCTAATCCAATAACAAAGCCAAAGAATTGTCCAGCCGATAAATTTACTCATCATCGAAAATAGTCCCCTAGAACGCCAAAAACCCCTTCCGCCCCTGAAGTCGCACTTAATTAACATTGGTCAACAAGTTTAGATCGATAAATTTTTGTACAAAAACACGTCCGACCGGCGCATATAAAACAAAGCAAAAACAAAGAAAAAAGTAATATAAAATGAATTCAGTTTGAAATTGGTTTAGCGATTTGTTGGTGTGTTTGTTTAATTGTCATAAGCCAAAAACCGCACAGAATAAAATTTGTTTGCGTTTCGGTGAACGTGTTTCAATTTTTAAATATTTTTACCAGCACGGAAAATATTTATTTATTTTTAGTTATCTATAAATTTCAAATTTTTGTTTTGAATGTTTCTCGTTTTCTTTATAATTGAGTAAAATATCGTAGTTTTTATGGAGATAAAGAACGAACTCAAATTGTTACTCATACGCCATGTTGTCAAGCCTTAACTCTGCTTTTGAAAAATATTTTTGTGTTATTTTGTTGTTTGCCGGTTCGACGTTTGTTAATTTTTAAGCAAAGAAAGTTATAAGAAAAAGTTGCTGGCAGGCATTTACATAAATTTTTTGCTTCCTTGCCATTTTTATCTATGTATTCACGACTCCTCTAGCTACTTGCATAAGTTAATTTAGTGTTTGTCTTCGACGGAGTTCGTCTTGTTCTCTATATCTTCAAGTTTTTTTCTTGATGTTGAGTGTTTTGGGTGACACGGAGTGCATCCTTTGGCCTGGCCAACGAAAGAGTTTATTTTATGTATGCAGCTGCCTTTGCACAGCTTGGAACTTTTAACCAGCTTGCCACGCCCACTCTCTGACTCACCCACCCACGCCCACACACACATCTACAGGAAGTTGTTGGCCCCCCGAAGTATGCTAAGAAAAATAGTATGCGAAGAAAAGAAACCGACATTTTCTTATTACGCTAAAGAACAGGAAGCGAAAACTTTAGCAATGGTATCACAAACAGAATTCCATTTGTAAACATGTACGCTTTATTGTAAGCTGCAGAAATGTTTCTTGTAAAGCTGATTAGGAAAAACACATTTGAAAGCAGCTAAAAATTATAAGGGAACATATGAAATTCAAAAACAATATTTTGTATTTTTAGACCAAAACAATTTATATACATTTTTAAGCTGTAATCCCATTTGGCAACAAACGTCTAAGGCAAAGAAAATTCTTCAATTAAAAACTACTTTACAAAATATTCCTTTTTTCCACAAGCTTCAAACATTGTCTTTCAATAATCTCTATTCTTATTCTTATTTCGCCACAAACTTCTTTAGAAACTCCTTACTAAAAACTTCAATACAAATTTCCTTACAAGTTAGCTGGCATGAAAAACCTGATCGACAAAAAATCATGTAAAAAACGAATTTTTAAGTTGCATAGGCCAAAGGAAATTCTTGCAATTAATTTAAGCAAATTTCGCCAGACATGCATACTGAATACTGCATATATTTTATATGGGTAAATGCATCGAGTCAACTTTTAATGGAATTTCAGCCAGGCCAAAAGAAAATGATTTGCTTTGTGGTTGGCGGCGGCAGGCAAACATTTTAAATTCTGTCTTTAAGCCAAATGTTTTAAGGCCAGATATGCATTCACCTGTTTTATTTGCCTACATTATCCACTCTATTGAGTCCTGGGCCTCCAGCTGCCTGCAGTTACCTCAATCGGCAACTTAATCATCGCAAACGCACACATCTATGCTGATGCGAAACGGAAATGAAGTTCTGGTTGCCTTCCCTTTCCGACCGCCTCACTTATGCTCCTTAAGTAGTGCCAACAGCGATTGTTGCTGCTGCATTTGGTCCTTCTGCTGCGATAAGTCTCCTGGCTGACATCCAAATGTTGCCTGGCAGCCACGAATGATAGAAAAGAAAAAGCAGCAGCTGAACAAGAGACCCCTGACATGTGTAGCCAAGCAAATAGGATTACAGTGCGGCTTCCTTAACTTACAAGTTATGCAATCATAAAAGGCTGCATTATAAATATAAAGCATTTTTGTAAGCTACCAATCATTGATTATGGTTTTAATATCAATAAAATTGATTATTTTTAAGATATTAATTTCAAAAGAATAAGGTTTATATTTTGAAAATAAAATTTCATCTGCGAATTTGTTAGGTTCGATAAACACGATAAAGAAAATAACCCATACATATGTTGTACTGTAGTTTTGTGAGCAACTTAAAAATTCTTGCTGTGCAACATGGATCTAAGCCAATTAAATGCACTTTGTTGGCCAATTAAAATGTGGGCGAAGAGGGTTCGAGTCGGCCGTCTGGGCCAGGCCTAAACATATATGCAGTGTGCATAGTGCATAATTGAATCGCAGGCGTGGGCCAGGCCATCTCTGTCTGTCGGCCCCTGTTAGCTGCCTCTCGCTCTCAATTATGCTGGCAGCGTCAACAGCATGAGATTGACTTAATTATGTCGCAGGACCAACAAAAACCCACGCACACAGTGGCGCATGGCACACACACACACAGATACTCACGCACACACAGCGGGCCAAAGAAAGGATAAACAAACACGCTTCCCGCTTTAGTTGAGCGTTGATTATGCAAAAATGGGGAAGCGCCGAAGAAGGAATTATAATTACAAAATATAAAGCAGGCACTTGAGACACGTTGGCAGCCAGACAAGGAGCCAAGCATCGGCAGGACCTGCAGAATGCAGCCAAATCCTAGTTTGTGTTAGTTTGCTCCCGTACCCGCAACCTCACCTGCATTTTGGCGCTTAACGAGCGGGGCGAAGGACCATGATGGATGTAAACAAAACGATGGCAAAAAAATAAAACTCAAAATCCCCCAACGAAGTTAGGATGCCCTGGCTTTAGATTAAGCTTATGAATATTGATAGTTGCACAAGCTGCAGGGGATGGCAAAAAGCTTAGATAGTTTTATACTCTTGAATGATGGCCTCTGACATATTCTGGCGCATAACACTTTTAAAAAGTCTGCATTTCCATGTTTATCATCGTAATACAAATCGTTTGGGAACCAATTTATTTTGAATTGCTTAAAATTAAATTTGAATATGGAATAGGCCTTGAGGCTTAAATAATATTAAGACATTCTTAAAAGGTTGACCAACATTGTAATTTATGTCATTTTTCCATATATTTGAGGAAAGAATAATTTAAAGTATTTATGTAAATGAACTTAAAAATTATGCTTTCTTGTCAAGCATTCGAGAAATCTTTAGATTATATAGTATATAAAATACCTAACTGAATAGTAAGAAGAGTTCTTGCATTTCTTAAATAAATTATAGACAATCAACGAATATATTAGTTTTCCAAGATGTAGGGCAAGCCTGCGTTCTACTCAAAGGATTGCCAACTGTCGATCCATCAACCGTAATTGCATCTAATTGTAGATGCCGCTCCCCAAACGTCTCATTATGTCTTTTGGCCCGAATGGTTGTGGTAGTGGGATGGATTCCGGCGGGAGATGATCGTCCCTGCATTCAAATTCACTAACCACACGCACAAAAGCGGAGCGTGCCAGACAGAAATAACACGAATGAACTGAGCGCCCAGGTGGTAGTGTTTTAAGGGGGTGGTGAACGGTGGCAAACGGGTGCTGGTGGGTGGTGGATAGTGGGTAGTGGGTGGCACTTGCATAACGCTCCGTCTTCTGTTTTCTGTCAGGTGCACGTGGCTGCACCTGCACCTGCACTTGCATAACTCAACTCGAACACCGCCCACTTTCCGCCCTCCACTAAGCTCTTAGTTGGGGTCAGGCTGTGCAATTATAATTGCATTCAACCCTAACTCAAAAGCAAACTGGGAGCCAAAACAGTGCCAAATGGAAAATGGAGGAGGACTTGGCAAGTTAACCGCAGCTGGGATGTCTAACTAATTTGGCATGGCATACTTTAAGGCGCGCTCACACTTTGAGCGACAAATTAACGCCGCGTTAATGGCACGCGAGCTACACCGCCTCCGCTCACCTCCCCTCCCCTCCCTTATCCTTCTGCCTTTGTCCAACACTTTGCTGGTGAGAAGGGGACAGAGGGGCACTTCCGCCCATGGAGGTTGCAGTGCGACTTCCGCTGCGCAGCGGAAACTGCGGAAAAGCCCCTCGCAATGCATATATGCATGGATTTATACACAGCTAAGCCCGGATTAATAGTTTTTGAGATAGAGCTGATTGTTTTTTTTAATTTAGGTAGCACTGTTTTGTATTTTAGTTATTCAAATCGAAAAGCCAAAAGATTTGTAGAACGGTTTAAATTAGTAAAATGGTGCTTTTTGAAAATGTTTAGCTTAATTTATGTTAGATAGGATACTATTCAACAAATATTTTGAACAAACTTAAAAACTAAAGTCCTGCCAAAAGTACATATATTATGTCAAAATCGCGAAGTCTAAAAGTCAGCTATACAGTTGATTTAGAGTACTTTAATAATAATTTACGTACACGATTGTCGTATAATTCAACATTATTTAAAATTTAAACGCGAAACTACCAAATGCAATAACTCTTTAGGATTACCAGTTGTTTGCAACTCAAGGATTTCACTTTTAGTGCTGCATTTTTGGCCAACGTTGTATATCTGGATAGAGTTAAAGTGGTTGGGCACCATCTGCGCCAAGCGGAAAATTAGGCAACAACTGAGGCCCATTGAATTATCACACTCAGCGGAGGACAAACCGAATAGATGGGAATAGTCCGATGGGGGGAGAACTGGGCCATTCAAAACGCAATTTGGGCCGCTCCTTGAAATGCACTCGAAATTCAGCTCAGCCCGCTGCCCTCCTCATTAGGCAATCAATTGGCAATCAGCACTTGAGCGTATCGACAAACCATTAAACAAGCGTTAACCCAGGCACTTACCACCCATCCGTATCTTGCAGATCATACGCGAACGACTGCCGGATTATCCGGTGCGGAGCAGTCTGGTGTGGAACAGCTCGCCGGGCGCCCTGCTCACGTTGCCCACCTTCGCCGACAGTTCAAGGTTGGTCCCATATATCTTGTTATACAACCTGCAACCTTGTTGCTCAATCGATTACTACCACCTGCAGGTACATGCCGTTTCTGCTGAACTCAATGGGTGCGGAGCCGCGTCACAACTACACGGCGGTTATCTACGTGCAGATTGGCGCCGCTTTGGGTCCAAATGCAGCGCTCTACAAGCTAGTCAGGACCATCACGAAGAGCCAGTTCGTGGAGCGGGTGAGTTCACATATATGTTAGCCATCCGTTCAAATTTATTAACCCATTCACCTTACCTTCAGATCCTTGTCCTTTGGGCAGCCGATCGGCCGCTGCCCTTAAAGAAGCGCTGGCCCCCCACCAACCACATACCCCTGCACGTGATTTCATTGGGGGGCAGCTCGAGAAGCCAGGGAGCTGGACCCACAAGCCAGACGACTGAGGGACGACCGAGCATATCACAACGATTCCTGCCCTACGAAGAGATTCAAACAGATGCCGTGCTGTCCCTGGATGAAGATGCCATACTCAATACGGACGAACTGGACTTTGCCTACACGGTGTGGCGGGATTTTCCTGAGCGCATCGTTGGTTATCCGGCCAGAGCCCATTTCTGGGATGATTCCAAGGTGGGTTGGGCTGAGGAGGTTTATTTAATTGATTCTTAAAAGCAATTTATACTATTATCCTTGCAGAATGCCTGGGGTTATACGTCCAAGTGGACGAACTACTATTCGATTGTGCTAACTGGGGCGGCCTTCTACCACCGCTACTACAACTACTTGTACACCAACTGGCTGTCGTTGCTGCTACTTAAGACTGTACAGCAGTCCTCCAACTGCGAGGACATCCTAATGAACCTGCTGGTCTCGCATGTGACCAGGAAGCCGCCGATCAAGGTGACGCAGCGCAAGGGCTACAAGGATCGGGAGACGGGCCGCTCCCCCTGGAACGATCCCGATCACTTCATCCAGCGCCAGAGCTGCTTGAATACCTTCGCGGCGGTCTTTGGGTGAGTTTCACATCAGGGAAAGTAAATTAAGTCCAAAGTAACATTTATTTCGGAAGCTAGAGAAGTCTCTGGAATATACCTTTAAGGATTATTCAATTTAAACTTCAACTTACTTACCTAGAACTAACTATTGTGCTAATTTTCCTATCCCTTTTAACTATATAATTAAAAAATAAAAGAATAGTTCAGTTTCCATAAATAACCTTTGAATCCAATACATATTGATTTCTATTCTGACAGCTAGATATAATTAATAGCGACAGGCAGTTCTTAAAGTTTAGTTTTAGAATCATTATCTTTTTTTATTACCAATTTTATATGAATTTCCCCTTTCCATTATCTTTTCAGCTATATGCCGCTGATACGTTCCAATTTGCGCATGGATCCCATGCTGTATCGTGATCCAGTTTCCAATTTGCGCAAGAAATATCGCCAGATCGAGTTGGTCGGCAGCTAGCGATATGTGCATCCTGGCAATAGCTACAAGCGTTAAGAGTACTGAATACATATAAATCACACACACACAGCAATACCAATACCAATACGAACACAGACAAACACACAAGCCACACATAAGTTTAGATGAAATGCTGTTTTTTGACGCTGGCCAAGCGATGCAAGAACTATGTTAATTATTATTAGTAGCGAAAGGAAAGAACTTAGTTAGGAGCCAACGGGCGTTTGTAAATGTATGTATGTGTACATCGATGTAAGCATCCGACATCCATTGCAGTAATATGTATATGCAATGTGTATATATAGACTTTAAATACGATTATGTGAATTAGCCTAGTTAACTGCAAGCGAAGCAAATGATTTTGCCATCTTTTTTGCTAATTTCAAATTAGCTGCGCTTAGCAAATTTTCTATATATGAATACATATGTAAATTGATATATGTATAGGAACATAAGTAGCCGATTTTTTGTACTGTGTGAGTTGAGTTTTGTATGTGTAAATGTTTGTATGTCCTTGTTGTAACTCTCCGTGTATAGTTAGTGATTTATCAATGTGAACGTGTGTGGACATGGCAAAGTCGTCTCCTTTTCAGTTTTAAATTCCAACTCGAGGCTCCTCTAATTCCGTACAGATAACTATCCGACTGTATCTTCTGATTATCCGTGGCCATTTCGGAACTGCAGCAGCAGCAAACTCCGGAGACCGAAACGAACTCTTTCCAGGCCATTCAGCAATATGTGCACAAAATCCGTAGAGGAGAAGCAATTAACTAATGCTAAGTTTAACGTTTAAGTAGCTTTCCATTTCCAATTCGTTATGTGCAATTTTTTATTTGAGCAACGCAGCTTTTAGTTCTTAACGTGGCCATTTATTGAAGTACGTAAATCAATTACCAATATGCAATCAACTTTTTAATCACTCGCGCATATCAAAAGCAGAGGCTCCCCATACAAGGAGCGTTTTTAGTTTAAGCTAACACAAGGAAATTCTATACATATACTAAACTAAGGTCTATACCTATTTTTTACAACAAATATACACGATTGCAGATGAATTTGAACCCTTTTGTTTTTTTATTTGACTTTGACTTATATTTTTTCTTGGCAATATCAATTTCCAAGTGCGAAGGGCAATAAGAGCTGAAAGCAATAAATATGCTTCAACATATCAAATGAGTTTGGAATTAACATAAGCATTTAAATATATGTGGGATCTTAATTGGTTAATTATTTTGAATGAGCTATACTTTGTTGTCATTTTTATATTTTTTCAGAAAAGCTTACAAGATACAACTACTTTACTTTTTAAAAGTTGTTTATTAATTATTTTGTTTATGTTTATTCGGGCCTTTGACATCACTTTAAATGGCACCTCGAGGTATGCTAAAGCTTTTAGATTTAAAAATAGTTTTAGGGCGAACAAGAAAAAATCTTTCTGTTAAAGTCTTTTGAATTGGCTCTCATTAATTGACTCTTCTTAGCCCTTTTTTATTTTTTTCCCTCCCAGCAAACTGTTACTTAAGAACCCAAGAACACACTATGGTGGAATCGATTGATGCCAACATAGAATGTTGCCCAAACTCTCGAAACTCTTGACTGCCAAACAGCGAAATTGTTTAGCATTTATCAGTCAAATATGCTTATCGGCAATATGAATATATACGAATATGAATGGATGCTGTGCATGTCAAAACATGACTGTGCCAGCGAGCAGACAGAGACGGACGGTCGGACGGACGGACGGACAGAGACGACAAATGCAATGAAATGTTCCCTATCAGCATGCACATAAATCAAACATTTCAAACAAACATTTTTGCCGTTGACTACGAATAATAATAATCAAAAATGCCAGCTATATGGATATGCATATTCCGGAATGTGTGTGGCCCAAGGCGAAGGATATGCACATCGCACACACACACACACACACACACAGTACACTGCGACATCAACATACGTATACATATAGGCAGCTGAAAAGCTGAAATCGAAAGAGATCAAATTTTGTACAGTGCGTTTTATTTTTTGTATCTGTGTGTAAAGGATATTTGTATTATAACTCGTATATAATTGTATTTGTGAATTTGTATTTGACACAACAAAAACAAGGTAAACGAAAACACTAAAACAGACAATTGCACTTTTTATACAGATTTAAAAAAGGTAAACATAGTGGAAAAACTTAACCAAGACAAAAACAAACAAACATAACAATACAAAACAACTTGACCAAAAATATTGAAAAGGCTCCTTGATCCCGCCCCGCCCACACAAAAACGAAAGGAAAACAAAAACGGAGAAAAAAAAGGCCAAACACAAACACAAAACGATTGCAAAAGCCATTAATTAATAACAATAAAATAATTATTGCAGCCTGCGAAACGGTAATCAAATTTATTGCATTAACATTAACATGAAGCAGCGCAAAAACAAAATATATAAAAACCTGAAAAACCAACCAATCTTAATGAAATGAGAATAACATTGAAATACGAATATGGATGTTGTGATACGATTGAAAATTGCATGTGCTCTCATTACTACATATAGACTTTTAACCCCGTTTTCCTCTCCACTTATCCTGGAATTCGTCCACTTCCCTCACATTTTTTTATTTATTTCATTTGCGTTATAGGGATAATTGTGCATAATCAATTATTTTGCCACATTTAACTGGACAAGCCATGTGAAAAAAACTCCACAGAGAATTCTTCATTCACTTATTATTCCGATGGGTTATTCAATAAAATAAATGCATTCCATCATATGCAGATTTAAGCTTTGCATAAATGGCAGACAAAAGAATGGGCAAAAACCTAAAAGAGTGAAGCATTAATGGACTTTTAACGGGGCGAATTGAGCAAAAGTAATAATATTAATATTGTAAAGTCGATCCAAAGGTTAAAAGCCATATCCAATGCATTATTTAGAAATTGTACTTTTAATCTGAATATCTGGAGCCAAACTTCTGTTAATCTCAAATTTGCAGCCCGAAAGATAATTTACGCAGAATGGCTTGACAAAAACGACAATAAAGTGTGAAGAAAAAGTGTTTGGAAAATGCAAAGATATAAAATACTACCATTTATTATGTCAAATATATTCTACCAAGGTACATGTAACGATATATCATTTTGTAGAGCTCAACCTACTGATATCTGTGTGTTGGCTATGCTTCAATTAAAACATATCTGAGCTTAAGATTGATACTCTGAGATAGATCTTCACACCTGGCCCATAAAATCATTGCGTAATGTCCATTAATTCAATTGAAATCTCCTTGAAACTCACGCCTGTCAGCTGTCAAATAAAATGATATGTCATTTTGTTTCAGTACATTTTCATTGGCAAATATGAGATGATTGCAGCATGTTTTTAAAAAAAAAATAATGTAAATGCAAACTGTTCATGAAAATATTTATTTTTTCTGTCCCCTTTTTGTTTGTCCACGGTAAATAATACTTTAAATTTGTACAGAAACCAAAATAAATCGATGTTAAACAGCAAGTAAATTTAAACCAATATATATAGTGAATGTGCTTAAAACTATTGCCTAGTAATGATTGTTAAAGCTTAAGGCATACACCCACACCAACACCACACCACATACCAACACACACATGAATAAATGTAAATTACATAAATAAACCCATGAAAGCGGAAACCTAGTAAGCCTAAACCATTAATTATTGGCAAAACATCGCAGCAGAAATATTATATATATGTATCTATATACAGTTGCGAAAAAAATAATAGCACCACTACATCGTGCTGCTTTCATTGTAAAAAAAAGTTTATTTGCTGTTGTTGTTTTTTTTCAAAATAATTTTTTTTTTAAGGTTTAGCATTGCTCTAGTCTAAAACAAAGTTTCCGTTTTTATTAATCCTACCTACATATTTTTTTTTTAGTTTTTTATTAAAAAAGTCAGAAAAACAGCGAAAAAAAAAATAGCACCACTTTCAAGTTACTTAGAGAATATCTTATATTTCGCCCAACAGCCTTAAAAGAAAGTACCTGCTGATAAGATTGGGCTATTTTTTAACTATTTTGTAAAAAAAAAAAATTAAAAACAACATTAAAAGGGACGTGGAAAACACTGCACTGCGGAAAAGCGTAAACTTTTTAAAAAATGGATTTGGGAAGGAAATTCTTACATTAAAGTTTGTCGATTGGTAGGATGCTCCAATAAAATGATTAGGAACCCTATAAAATATAAGAAAAAATCCAAAACACGTGTAAGAAAACGATCTGTAACACCTTGACATGCCAAAAGGTTGATTCATGAGAGTAAGAGGGATCCTCTCAAGTCTGCTACTGAGCTTAAAATGGAGCCTAAAATTAATGCGACAGATGAAACAGTTCACGAGTGTCTCAGACAACATAACTTAAAAGCCTGCAGTCCCAGAAAGGTTACCACTTTTAAATGCCAGGCATATTGCTAAGCGCATGAAGTTTGCAAAGAACATGTTGATTGGCCACTTCAAAAATGGAGGTATATCTAATGGTCAGATGAGAGTAAGGACGTTCTGGTGGTGGAAAAGGATCTCGATCGTACGTCAGGCGTCCCAAAAACTCTGATTTTATGCCGCAGTCCACCACAAAGTCCATAAAACATGGAGGGAGTAGTTTGATGGTATGGGCCTGTTTGTCCTATTATGGAGTAGGTCCAATTCATTGGATTAAAACCATACTGGATCAGGACATGTACGTAAATATTTTGGATACGATTATGCAGAGTACGAAATGCTACTCGAATGGGTCTTCCAACAAGATAAAGACCCCAAACATACCAGCAGAAAGGCAAAGGATTGGTTCGGAAGAAACTCCGACAATGTGTTGGAGTGGCCTGCGCAGTCGCCTGACCTTAATCCAATAGAGAATCTGTGGTCTGATGTCAAGAAGGCAGTTGCTGCATCCAAGCCAACCACCGTAAGATCACTTTGGTAAGTAGTGGATGAGTCTTGGACCCATATTCCCACTAAACGGTGCCAGGACTTGGTTGACTCCATGCCAAGACGTTGTGAGGCTGTTATTGCCAATAATGGATGCACAACCAAAAATTAAATGAAGAATCTTCACTTTATTTGGATGTACAAATATAGAAAACTAATGAATTTTTTACTTACTAGTCATTGTTATAGTTTTAAATCCACTTTTGAAAAGTGGTGCTATTATTTTTTTCGTCAAATTTCTTTAGTTTCAATAAAATATCTAACATATCTTAAGAAATTAAATAAATTTGTTAATTTTTTTCTCATTTTCAGTTGGTTTATTGTCTTTCGATTTCAAAATGGTATTCAATGTTTTCATAGTTTAAAAAGTATAGATACAGTGACCGTTTAAACATAGCTTGAGTAGGTGGTGCTATTATTTTTTTCACAGCTGTATATAAAAAACAACAAATGTGATTTTTGAATAAAAATTAAACTGAAACTCAAACCGATTTCGTCTCTCTCTCTCTCTTCTAAATTAACCTGCTAATGCATTTTCAATTAAACAAGGTGCAAGGGGAAACCCCATCTAAAGACGTTGGTGCCAAAGTTTGTCCAAAGAATTAGCGGAAAACTTCTGAGCAAGCCGAGAATTTCGTTGCCGTAAAATGCGTTGCCATGTATCTGGTTTGCCAAACTAAAAGGAAAACTTAATATACGTATACATACATCTAGATGGCCTGGGAAATTTATAAACTGCACTGCCTCCTCAAGTCTGCAATGAAATTTCGCGGCTTGCATGCCTTTCTGCAGCGTGGTGACGAAGCACTTACCAACTGGCAATTATGGCATCGATATTGCTGGTCTCTTATAATTAAGTCGATTATGGAATGCTTTTAGCGTTCATTTAAAAGTCACATTTTGCTGTTGGGAATCCTGGAACTTGAATGCTTTTTACATCCTAGCTTTTTAACCAACAAAATATAACAAATGTAAATGGAGTTCAAGAAAGGTAAGGCTGCTGTTATGGAAAGATAAATTAAACAATAAACAAATTTTCATATATGTAAAATATTCCGGGTAAATGAGGTTTTTTTAAATTAATTAAATTAAATGCTATGTCCATTTCCTTATTGTGGGTATCATAAATAAATTACTCATACAACCAACAAATAAAAAGGTGCCAGAAAAGATTTAATCACAAGATTAATTTTGTAAAATTTTAAAAGTTATTCAAAAGAAATCTTTTGATTAGGTACTCAAGACTCCATTTTCCTCTTCATAAAGTTCATTGTGGAAACGATTTTTAAAGTTTTTCTGTATTTATATGACCATATTCTAGCTGTTTTTACACCAAATGGGGGTAACAATTTTTTCAGGATTTAATTTAGCAGCACAGAGGCGACCCCTGGCGGCGGTCACTCGCTTCCGCCAGGATGCCTGCTGTTGACATTGCCAAGGTTGTTGTTGCATGTTGCTGATGTCGCAGTTGCTGCAACTACCCCACTTTTGCGAGTGTGTGAGTGATGCTTTGTGCAGGCAACAAAGAAACCGCCAGAGTGCCACGCCCCCACAACAAACCACTCCACCCAAGCCTCCCTCCCCTTAAATGCCCTCCAAAAAAACAGGCAGCAACTTTACATGGGACAGCCTAAAAGTAGGCAACACATATGCTAGTTTCTTTTTGCAGCTGCAATATTTTGCATTAATTAGAAAGTGGGCCATGTTCCGTGTTCCCCCACCCCCTTTCACCGTTAAGTACTGCCAACTTGTGTGTGCGGTTAGGGGCCTAAACAAAATGGCTGCCGCTGTTCGCAATTCGCGCTGTTTGTCTGCGGAACCGTTAAATTAGGCTTAAAGCAACTGCCAACGCAGGCAACTTCTATGCATTGTTTTGTTAAATACTTTACGCAAATTGCCCGCTCACTCTTTGTGCTTGTTGTTTTTACTAATTACGTAATTACCACGGTCAAGTTGAGTGTTATTGCTGTAGCTACCACAAAATTCCAATGCATTTCAAATTTATTTAAGGGTTTGAGCGCGTTATTAGAACACAAATATTTCAAACATTTCTAATTAATTAAAACCGCAAGGCAACATGTTCAGGAAGTTCAGGCAAAATGTTTAAACTTAAGTTTTAAAGGGATTAAGTGCCTTTACAGTTTAAGTTTTTAAGGTTTAAATTACGTCAATCTTCCAGTAATTTGTACTAATACGATTTATAAGGCTAGATGCTAAACAATTTAAACAGTTTGTAAAAATATTTGCAGTGAGTGCATAGTATAATTTTGAACATTTTTGAAGGCCTTTATGTCAATAGTTATTTTTAAATTTTTGTTTCAAATTTGTTACACAAGGTTTTGCTTAAGGTTACCACAACAATTTATTTTGCTCTAGTTATATTGCCATAGAATTGAAATTCCTCCCTAAATTGGATACCTGAATTTAATTCGTGTCAAAAAGTGCCTGTCGAATTCAAGTCCACCTAATGGGATTTAGCCATGAAAGAAATTTATGCATAAATGCATTGCACAAAAGTCTGGTCGAATTCTATCACAAGTGTTTACGACTCGTTAACTAAACGATTTTGTATACGAACATGCAACAAATATTTGCAGAGATATGCCAAAAGCAACGACGACGACATCTGATGCCATTGTTTAGCAAAAATATCAAAATATGAAACAGCATTTGAATTGGTGAGGCAGTCAACCTCTAGCATCGTATCTGAAACAGAAGCTATACCAATCAGGCAGCAACCCACATCCCTCAGATTTTCCATTCTGGAAAATTCCGTAGGGGGGCAGAGGGGGAGGTGTACGCAGCTCGCTCTGACAGAAAACTAAAAACTTTGCCAGGCATTTTGTATATACAAATACATATAGAAAGCATTCTCGATAAAAAGAAAACAAAATCACAGCGATGCCAACAAGAAACAATTGGCTTTTATTGAAGTAAAATTTAATAAAGAAGTTTTCAATATGCTTTGGCAATATGTAAACAATCAACTCGGCTCCAAAAATCATAAATATTTTCATTACGGAAATGCAACAAAGGCCAAACTTTCGGCGACTTGAGGGTTTCTGCCTGAAGTGTCCTTGTTGTTGCTATTGTTCTACTTAGAGTGCAGCTGCCAAAATTTCCCAATATGCACTCCACAAATATTTATATAAATTTCAGTACAATTTGTGTTTCCATTTAAGGTCGTCGGTTACAAGTGTTGACGGCAAGTTTTGTGTCAAGCGTTTTTATGACGAATTTATTGGACTTAGGCAAAAAGTAGTATCAACATTTAAATGTCACAACAAGCTGTAGGCCCTGGCTTGGCCTTTGTCGGTCCAAGCTGGCCAGGAAAAGAGAAAGGACCAGGTGCAAAGTCCAACTAAAGGAGGTGAAATGGGAGTTGGAATTTATTGGCCCCAAGAAAAGTCTGCTAATATGAATTGATTTATAGCAATGGTCGATATACTGACTGGTTCATTTAAATCATATTTAGCTTTGATAAGTAGTAAAAGATGAAATCAATTATGCCTTTTACTTGCTAAGCCCTAAATATAGTATTAGTATTATTATTTTAAATAGTAAAGAGAGTAGAGAGTAGTAAAAACATATCACTTTCCATCTATCCTGCAGTAAATGAAACTTATCGTGCTTTTATTTCCAAAATTTTCGATGCACAATTAACAAAATTTCACCTGCCAAACTTATAGCCATCAACCTTTGCCATTATTTTCACAGCACCCGGTCAGGCTAATTTGTTTACAGCCAACTGGCCCACACACACATGTGCATGCTGACCAAACTAGGCCGTCGCTGCCATTTATTATAATTGAACCGCTACCCGCACAAAACCAAACTGCGAACCGCCGACGTTCGCAGGCATAAATTGATTAACTTGCTATTGGCCAGACCGAAAGACAAACGGGGGATTTTGGGAACAGGCTGCTTCAGTGGAGCGACCATTTAAATGTGCACTTTGGGTTTCATAATTAACTGAAAATTATGTGCGTCGGTCTAGCAAAGACACGGGCGGCCACCAAAACCAGAACTCACACCGAGAACATTTAGAATAAATTGGTTTTATATTGTTTTTGGATAATGTATGTAGCCACTATTTAAAAAATATCGACAATGTCCACGTTTTAATTGCGATCTATTTGTCCAACCTCTAAATTCAATTTTAAAGGCTACTATTTTAATTGATTTTAATACTAATAATATTTGTTTATTTGGTTGACCACACATTGATTGTAATTTATTTTACCTTTCATATTTTAATATTGAAAACTTACCAGTATTTTTAGAAATATTTGCTGATAGTTTTGGTCAGTGCTTTGCAGATCCACCAGATTTACGGCTGGTAAAGACGATTCTGTCCTCGTAATCCGCGCGGGTCAACAAACAAATTACATTTTAAGCAAATTAAAATACATAAATGTGGGGACATGATGCTGGAACATCTCTATGACCACATGCACATCCACGTTAATTGCAGGCATTCCGGCAATGGGCAGTGGCCATATAGCGATCGCCGCCGAACTTCGCTGACCGGAACTCCGCCCCGACGAACAGAGTCACCGACTCTCTGGCTCACTAACAACATCGGATTCGGATTCGGAATCGGATCCATCCATCCAACCACCACCAGCAACACCATATTGGTCGAGTGGGGGAATTACGGCAGCATTATGGTACATTATCTGCTGCAGACCCCAAAAACCCAGCGACAACTTCATTTGCCAGTGGAAGTGAGACGGAATGAGGGAGGAAAAGAGAAAGAGAGTTGTGAAGCAGAGAAAAATTTATGTTTGACATTAACAGCAGTGCGGAATTCGATGAAAAACAAGAACGAGGGGGGTACTATAACTTCTGTATTTAAATAATAGTTATTTGGAAAATAAATGATATAATAATACTATACACAAAGCAGCAAAAACCATTTTTTTATTCTTAGGTGCACAAGAATCAAAGCATGTCTTAATTTTTCAGGACTACTCATAACTTGAGGATATACACTCATTCCAAAGGCATTTCCTGATCACCCTAGAGAGTGTGGTTCTGGAAAGACTTTTTTGCAAAAGCATTTAATTGAAAGCTGTCCAATTTGAGTCTATATTATACGTTGTCTCAAGACTATTAAATTAAACTTACACATGAAAGTTGAGTTCAGTCTAATTCCACGAAATGACGAGGAACAACCTACAAAGTTCTCTCGTCTAGCACTTAAAATGATATAATTCTTAATGAGTAATTAGCGTGATCTCTTTATTAAATTAGTTAAAGTTTATTTTGTGAACCATTTAAAGGAGAATTTTAATCAATAAAGATTTACCGAACAAATAGCTGGAGTTCCTATTAAACGCGAAATTTATAGACATTGCATTTATGTTCACCGCCAACCAATTTCGGTAACCACAAGTTCCGCCCTCGATTGGACTCATTCGAGAGGGCTGCCTCTTGGGTTTTAGGGTCCAGATCCACATATAGTTGAGGCCCGTTACCATGGCTCTATAAACAACCCCCCCAACACGCCCCTACTTTCTACACTCATTGTTGCTGCTGGAATAGATGGTATGTATGGTGGTGGTGTCGCTGGCGTTTTGATCTATGGATGCATGAATGATTCGGTGCGCACCGCAGCAACAAAAGCTACAGCGACCGTAATGACACCAGAAAACAATTGAAATAATTCTAGCAGAAATTTTTGTTAGCTCACCGACCCAGGGCAGCCAACTTTATTCGTGGTGTGTGTTCTTTTTTTTTTTGTGGCTCAGTTTCCATTTCAACGTCGAACGAACGAAAAGTTGCAGGCTAAAAATACCAATTTTGGTGAAATATTCACACATATTGTGTTTTCGAAAAACTGCGAACTATAATTAATAAATACGCTTAAATGCGCCATGGACTATGCAAAAGTTATGTGCTAAAAGTGAGAGTTAAAAGTGTCGCAACTGGCAATCATGTGGAATGCATTAAGGATTCAACAGTTTTTCTGGCTAATCCCGCTTCTGATTCACCCTTCGCAATTTTGTTGGGGCCAACAGACGCACATCAAGCTGGAGCAGGGAGACCTTATTGGGGTGAGACCATAATAAAATAGGTCTTAAGAACTTTAAGGTACTGAACGCGGTCCATTGCTTTCAGCTCAAGGTCTTTCCGGATGGTACACGTGGCGCTGTCTACGCTTTTTTGGGTATTCCCTATGCACAGGCACCTCTCAACGAACTTCGATTCGCTGTAAGTTTCGTAAGATTCTCAATATTTAAACATTTTTTAAGCAATAATGAGTAATATACTTAAAGAAGAATGATTTTGAAAACTTTAATTAAGTTATTTAAGTCCCGACCCTCAGTAAAAGTTTGCCCTATTTATTTTTTATAAAGTTATGTTTATTTCAATTATTTCTTATTAGAATCGATAGGGGTAATTACACAAAATTACAAGAATGAGCTTATGATTTTGGAATTATCCTTGACAAAAAAATAGGTGTGCCATTTTTAAAGGCTTTTCTTATCTATCTTGGCCAAATTAAGACGTAAAGCCAAACAAAATGAGTTTTTTATGCAGCGTAATTTTAAGCGATTAATCGGTAGGAAATTTTACAAAGAGTTCAACTTGGTATGACATTCCAGCCCTGGGCTTTGATCAAAAAACCGAAATAAAAATTAAATTTCCGGATCTTCGGATTTCAGCATTTTTCATAAGGGGTTACATTGCCTTTTTTGCGAAAAATCGGCCAAAATAAAATTTTTAAGCTGTGAATGCCACTCGATTGGAAATTTTATAACGAATTCAACGAGATATGACATTCCAACATTTGACCATTATTTCCCAGTGTTTTGATTAAAAAACCGAAATAAAAGTGCATTTTCCGGATCTCCGGATTTCGGCTTTTTTCATAAGGGGTTACATTGCCTTTTTTTGCGAAAAATCGGACAAAATAAAATTTTTAAGCTGTGAATGCCAATCGATCGGAAATTTTATAACGAATTCAACGAGGTATGACTTGTCATTTTTGGCAAAAAACCGGCCAAAATGAAATTTTTTAGCTGTGAATGCCACTCGAATGGAAATTTTATAACGAATTCAAGGAGGTATGACTTTCCAACATTTGACTATTATTTCCAAGGGTTTTGATCAAAAAACCGAAATAAAAGGTCATTTTTTCGGATCTCCAGGTTTTGGCTTTTTTCATAAGGGCTTAGTTAATGTTTTTTTTCGAAAAATCGACTAAAATTGGGGAAATGGCTTATAATTTGTATTTAATTACTTAAGGTTTCATAGGTCGATTCGTTACCAATGATTTAAACAATTATCTGTTTGTGAATTTATTCCCCAGCCCGCCAAGCCGAGTTCCAGCTTTAATCGCACCCTCCAGGCCACCGCCATGCAGCCCATTTGCCCACAGCTCTCGAACACCATCTACGACGAGAGTTCGGATGGCGGTATTCCCAGATCAGTGAGCACAGACGAGGACTGCCTGTACCTGAACATCTGGACCCCGGAGTCGGGGCTGCGATATGGCAAACTGCCCATCGTTGTTATTGTCACGGGTGAGGAGTTCGCCTACGATTGGCCCAGAAATCGCATCAATGGCTTGGACCTGGCTGGAGAGGGTATTGTGGTGGTCAGTGTCCAGTACCGAAGTAACATTTACGGATGGCTGAGTCTGGGAGAGCAGCATCGCCATGTCCCTGGAAATTATGGCCTAAGTGATGTCCAAATGGCATTGCGGTGGATTCAAAGGAATGCAGTTGCTTTCGGGGGCAATCCCGATCAAATAACACTTTTGGGTCATGGAAGTGGAGGAGCACCTCTGGCACTGGCTGCGACTTGGGAAGAGTCCCACATAATAAAGCAGCTAGTGCTCATGTCACCCGGTCCCATAATGCGAACTTTGGGTCGGAATCACCAACTGCGAGTGGTAGAAACGGGCCAGGAATTGGTCAAGAAATTGGGCTGTCAGTTCGAGGAGGCCCAACGGCGCCAGTTGATGGGTTGTCTGAGGCGAAAGAGTCGAGAGGACCTGCTCCGCGCCTACGAAAGTGTGTATGACCATGGCAATGGAAGCTCCCAGCTGGGAGTGATTCTAACGGAAGGACTTACATTCGAGCAACGACTTCAAAATGAAACACTCCCTCCCGTGCTGCTGGGCATCACTTCCAATGAAGGCGCCTTCCTGCAGGACTACTGGCTGGATGTGGCCAGGGAGGGTCAGGAGGCACTCCAGAAGTACATAAATCACACTTTATTGCCAAATGTGATGCGAGTTATGGATTCTGCGGGAGAGGAGAGCTCCGCCAAATTGGCAGCCATTAGATGGAGATACTTCAATGGGAAGGGAGAGGGCGTCACCCATCTTCTGGGTGGAATGCAACGGCTGCTCTCCGAATCCCTCTACGAATTACCCTTCTTTCGTCTTTTGGATATGCTTAATGGAAGCACTAGCTACGCTTATGTATTCGACCAATCCCACTCGATGGACATGCGTGGCAGGAGGAATCTTTTCGGAGGAGCCTCCCACAGCTCTGATCTGCCCTTGCTCCTGGGTCCAAGTCTGTTTCAGCAGATAGCCCGTCGAAGATTCAGTGGCGAGGAGGAGCAACTCTGCCGGAAACTCAGAGGAGCCTTTGCAAATTTTATAAAGAATGGCAATCCCACGCCAGGACGAATCTTCGATGGGTGGTTGCCGTATAACAAAGATAACCCATTCGTCTACAGTCTGGGGGAGCAGACAAAGACTCCTCAAGCAGGATCAGTGGATGAAGCGGAGGTGGAGAAGCTACTCAGAGGGGAAACGGAGGCTCCAGGCACGGATAGGAGTTTATCGCGTAGCAACCGCCACGATACCTACAGAGCAATACCTTCCAATTCGTACACGGCCCGCAATCAACAGGATTCGGGTTTCTCCAATCACTTGGAGAGGGTTTACGGATTCTGGCAGGTGCTACTCCCACTGGAAAGAGAGGAGGACTTACGAGGCGGAGCTCTTGGTCAGCGAGTGCGACTCTTGGAAGCTAGTGCCGATGCAGCTCGCTACCGACAGGGATTCTACGCCATGTTGGGACTGGTGTGCCTACTCCTTGCCTGCCTCTGTCTGTGCGTTTATCTTCTCAAAAGAGACCCGAATCCAATGAGACGACGCAGTGCATCATCGGCTTCGGATTGCTACAGCTTATGACATAAGTGGTTTCGTTGGACGACCATCTTTGGGGGCCGGAAGGACGAGGGGCCATCGACCTCGGGCATTGCCAATGTCGAGTCCTGGCGCAAAGGTGGTCGTGCAACGAAACGGGCAGAGGAAGGAAGCGGAGGAGCAGAATCTGGAAATGGTGCAGGTAATCCTGGAGGGGAGCGACGAGACCAGATTCTCAATAATCAGCGTGCAAGACGTCCAAGGCAAATACAGCCGTACGATTTCAAGGTTGCCCACTCTAATGGAGGAGCAGGAACTGGAGCCGGAGCTGGATTCGGATCAGGGGCATCAACCAGAAATGGACGAGCAGCAAGAGCAGGAACAGGATCGGGAAGTGGAGCTCCACCTGGAACTGTTGAGGAACTCCTGGACCCTGTCGCTGGCAAATTCGAGCCGAGTGTGGCTGTTAGGAACTGGCAATACCAGTTGACTTGTGATAAGTTCTGAAAGCAACCAAAAATGTTAATTATAGTTTCGTATTCGTATTTTTACTCTAAATGTTTACACTTGTACGTAATTAAATAAAGACAAATTTTACACTGAAAATATCAAGGGGTTGTTAGTCGATTCGTTTTTCAATAGTTTTCAAACATTAATATATGCTTTTTATTAAAAAACTTGTAACTTATATTTTTACAAAAGCTTACTTATTAATCAATTTTCGTCAACAACTCAAAGGCACCAGTGCCATTTCGCACCGGTAGACCAACCATTAATCGACCAGACGGGGAGTTCAGCTCATCCGATCTGCCGAACCCGGTGGCGCTCCTTAGGAACTGCAAACTGGACTCAAAGGACATCTGCTGCAAAGGCGACGAGGAGTGCTCCATTCCCTTTCTCGACAACGGCTGGAAGGTTCCATCGAAGGTCATGTAATCCGCGATTAGCGAAAGATGCCGGCGATCCACGGTGATGCCGTACACCTTGAAAACGTTGCTCACTTCCTTAACAATCACTTGGGATGCCGCCTCTATGCCGTAAGTTCTGGCAATCGCATGGATATCGTTGGAGTACAGGCGATTGAGGTCGAGAATCTTGTTGTGCTGGAACATCTCGCCAATGTTAATGCCATCGGTCTTGAGCAGCTGCTCATCGTCATTGCCCTTGTAGATAATGGCCCGCTTTATGTGCTGCACCTGGTGTACCACGCTCTTGCCTGCCAACTCACGGATGATTGAGGTCAGATCGGGTTTCTGGTAGCGCACACTTAAGTTTAACTTGACCTGGCACCACAAATGACTCTCTTTGTCATAAGAATAGGCCTTAACCATTTCATTGCTGAGCAACCTTTCCACGGACTTGTCATCGCCATCGTTCTCATCATCGTTCTCGGCCTTTTCGTCGTCTACCTGATCCTCCGCCTCTTCGTCATCGTCTGAAAATCAATTAAACTCATTATAAACGCTTACATAAAGAAAATAAAAAAAAATCTTAGTTTACCATTGGCATCATGGAGCTCATCAACATCATCTGGGTCATCGTAGTCATTCTCATCGGTTTTGCGTTGCTTTAGTTTCACACCAGTCGCATCGTCATCACCCTTTAGAAAAAATACTCAATTATATAAAGATTAAAAATAATGTTTAGCTTAACTCACGTTATCGTCCGATGAATCATCATCATTATTATCCATTGCTTTTCGACCACCCACATCATCTGCATTGTCCAAATCATCATCTTCTTTTTCAGTGTCTTTTTTGTCGTCTATTACAACTCTGGAATTGAAAACAAATTAATAATTAAAGTAATACTGCGTCTGCAGATTATTATTCTTACATTTTCGTCGTCTTCAATGCGTTGGATACCTTCAAAATGGCCCGAATCAGTTGCTTGATGAAGGTTTGGTGCATGTACTTGATGATACGTTTGGGTCGCACACCGTAATCCTCCTTGTAGACCTCCCTTGGCAAGAATTGGAAACGCATTTCATACTCATAGGCTCGCTCCGGTTCAAGACTTAATCTGGTACTGATGTGGACAGCTACATAAAGGATTTGCTATTTAATATAAAGTTAATGCAAAAACCGGAAATTTAGCCACTTACACTCCAAAAGATTTGCTAGGGTCACAGAATTAAGATTTATGCGCAGCTTCTCGGCCTGCTGCTGCTGACCAGGCTTTATGGGAATATCCATCGAAGGCGTCTTTATGTTCGAAGAGGCCAGCATAAGGATCTCTCGAAGTCGGGGAATACCCAGGGTAACGTTCATCTCACCACGACCCGCAAAATGGAAGGTATTCAGTGTCATCTGAGTGGAGGGTTCACCTATCGATTGGGCGGCTATCAGACCCACAGGTTCGCCAGGTGATGCCAATGCTTTAATGGTCTTCACCCGCATAATGTCCGCTATGGTCTCCTTGTGTACTGGGTTCCTTCGAGCATAATCATCGATCAGTTTCTGCGTCCGCTCCGAGACACTACCGTAGTAAACATCCTGCTTGTAGACGGCTACCGAGGGATCCGGACAGCGGGCATACTTCTTGCGATACAAAGCCTTGTCCTCGGCATCCGCCTTTTTCCACAGCTTAAGCAGACCCTCATCAAAGCGACGGCGACCTGTCTTGGCGTTTATATCATTCGGTCTCTTCACTTCTACCTCCTCGCGCAGCTCCTCAGAGAAGTGTGTGAAGGCGGCGCGCAGCTTGGTTGGCTTCTTTTTCTGCCAACTGCGGATGTGCTTTTCGTGGCGGCGCACCTTGGCCAGATCCTCCTCGTCCTTCATCAACCGCAGTTGACTGGGCCGCAGAATAGCCGTGGCATTCTGGGTGAGGAAATCAGCACAGAATTTATCGTCGAAAAACTTGGACTTCAGGATATCCAGACCATCTTCGCCGTAGAGGAACTGCACCACACTGTTGTCACTGTCGCGGACTGTAAGATCATAATGAACACTCAAGCCCTCCAAATGCTTTATGAGACAGCGCTGCAGGTAACCGGAGCGAGAGGTTTTAACAGCAGTATCAATAAGACCCTAAAATAGAAGATAGGAAATATTTAATTCAGATAAATTCTTGTCTCAAAAATTATTCGAAACTCACTTCACGACCTGCCATGCAATGAAAGAAAAAGTCCTGTGGCTGAATGCCCGTCATGAAGCGTCCATCGATGAAACCTCCCGACTTCGGTGAGGTCTCAAATGAAGTAAAACTGGGCAGCGATTTGCCGGATATCATCAACGGTGGTCGCTTTCCTTCCAACTCAATCTGTCCCAGCAGACAGGAGATTTGCATAGTGTTTACCATGGATCCCTTGGCACCGGAAAGAACCATCAGTTGCAGATTGTTCGAGGGGAACTTGGTAATTAAACCACCGGGCAGGCAAGTTCTAAATAAAGGAAAAAAAATGTAGTCATGGGTGGATTATATATAAAACCTATATAAACATACTTATTTATTTCATTTGTGTAGCCATCCAAAACCGATTTATATTTACGATCCAAAATCACTCGGAATTTTGTGTCCTTCATATAGGCCTCCTCCATTTTCTCGACCAATTCATCGTGCGGTGGATCATCTTCTAGTTCCAAAGCTGCAGCCACTGCGCTGTTTCCTACATTGCGAGATTCACGAATGATTTTTCTTCTCTTTTTGTCCGCCTCGCCTGTCACTAGAATATCCTTGACGCCCAAAGTAAAGCCTTCCAGTTGCAGGAAGAAGGTGAATACTTTGGTAAAGGAAGTGAGCAGACGGGTGGAAACTTCGCCGCCATACAGCTCGTACATGCAATGGATCAAACCGAAAGTCGTGGCTCCATACTGCTGTTTATCAAGAACTCCAACAAGCAGTTCACCCTTTCTAATTTGCACTTGGCTCTCGCTGAGCTCGTTTTCCTGGGGATTTGTGCCACAAATTGCTGGTCGTGGACGGTTTACATTCCAATTCTGCAAAGGATTGATAGAAACTTAAATATGAGCCAAAACGCACTCCACAAAAGCTTACTTACCTTTCCACCAATCTTGGCGAAGGAATCCAGATTAATTCTTTCAAAGCCGTCGGGAATGAGGTTAATAATAATTGTGGACAAAACCTGCTTTCCGGACCAAAGGTTCACTGGTTTTAATATAGCCGGTGGGAGTAGCTTGACATCCCTTATGTGGTGCGACAATCCTTGATACACCAGCTGCTGGTAGTCCTCGCGGTTGAAGAACCTTCCGCGAATCGAGAGCTTCACACCCGAAATGACATGATCCTGAATGAGTCCACCCAACGGGGTGCCATCTTTAGGCACCAGATAGTTGCTGGCCACATTCACTAGGTTGTATGCCTCTGCCCTGGCCACCTCACTCTGCGGATAGTGGGCGTTCATTTCATCACCATCGAAATCGGCGTTGTATGCCTTGCAGTTGGAGTAGTGCAGCCGGAAGGTCTTCTCCCCTTGCAGGATGCGAGCCTTGTGAGCCATAATGGATGGCTTATGCAGCGAGGGCTGCCGATTGAGTAGGAGGACATCTCCATTGAGCACGTGCCTATGGACGATCTTAACGCCATCCTTTGGATTCGACAAAAGCAACTTGGCCAAGCTCTCCCGCTTGACCGCATTGTCGGCGGGTATGTAGGTGGTAAATCCGTTCTTATCCTGAATGTAATTCGCTCCGGGGTGCACGTCCGGTCCGTTGCACACCATTTTTCGCAGCTCAGTAACATTCCACTCCGTCACGGGCACGGGATAAGATAATTTCCTGGCAAATATGTCAGGTATACCGATCTCATCAACATTAATATTAGGATCCGGAGTGATGACAGTGCGCGCAGCGTAGTTCACACGTTTGCCCATCATATGCTTACGAATGAGGCCATCCTTCTTTTCAATAATTTGCTTCAAACCTTCGGCAGACTTCATTTCTCGGGACATGTTTACGTCGAGAAGCACATCCACAGAAGTTTGTAGGGCCAGCCAAGCGTTATAAAGCTTCTCATGGGATGTGTCGCCCTTTAGGTTCTGATAAGCGGCCTTAGCCTCCTCCGTGAGCTTCTCCTGGCTGCCTTTCATGTACTTAATTACCACATTCAACACATGGTTGTTTTCGATGATGTGGATGTAGATGTCCGTCTGGGGATTGCCCTTCAGCATATCTCCGATCATGTTCATGGGACGAGCCCGAGGTGGTGTCACCGGAATTGTATCCATAAAGAATAGATCCACGGGCGATCGATCGCCCTGCAAATCATCAGTGTTGGTTAGCCCCAGAACTGGAACTAGAAGCTTCAACAGCTCAGGGTAATTGTTATAAATCTGGCGAAGATATCGACGGCATTCGTCGGCAAAGATAACTTTGTTCTGACCTCCGCTTTCAACGACACCTCCAACCCTTTTGAAAGAAAAAAGTCTTCAGTTTTGAAACTTTACTAAAATAAAAGATGTTTCATCTCACCGCTCCTTGAGGTCTGCCATTGTGACGTAGAAAACCAGCCTGCGATGCATGTAGCGCACAAATCGCATTGATTTGTTGCAGTGCCTGCACTTTTTGCCCGCCCGCTGCAATGCAGTATGGGTAATAGCTGTCCGCAGGGAGCAGCTCGTCTTGGTGGAGTTGCCGCAGTTATTCTCGTTCTTTTCCAGCAGCTTGTACATGGCGGCAATGTTGGGATGGACCATGTCGCCGTTTTTCAGGGTCACCAGTTCATCGGAGTTCTGACATACAATTTCTGACTTGAAGATCTCTAGATCCTGTGCCTCGATAATGTAGCCCGCATCGATAAGGCGCAATTGCAGCATGATGATCTCGCATTCGAGGTCTGAAAAACAGGAGCTGTTAGCTACTGCTGAAGGTGAGCTATATATTTTGGTTACCCTTCATCTGTAGCTTGTAGCAATGCAGGCAGAAGATGCAAAGCAGACGCTGCACCAGCTTGATGAAGAAAGGATTGTAGACGGGCGTGCCCAGCTCGATGTGGCCCATGTGTCCGGGACATTCCTGCATCTTGAGGCAGGTGCCACAGGGATCCATGCACCGGCCGTAGGAGCCCATCCGGATGTCATACAGACCACCGGGCATTGCGTGGCCCAGTGCATCGAACGTAATGCCCGTGATCACCTTCACCACGCTTAGCTTGTGGATTTCCTGGTCGGTGAACACGGCAAACTCAAGGTCCGAGGGGAACATGTGAACGTTTATCGGCCGCCTGGAACCCATTTTGCCCGATTTAATTCACGTTTCTAGTCTTAAATCAAATACAAATCTAAGCGCAACGAGATCGCACGTGTGTGGCTATTAAAGGTGAAAACACACCGATTTTAACAATAAACTGGCTTATCGAAAATTCTTATCGACCGTAGAAGGCCCATCTCTAGCGAAACAGCTGATCTGCTTTGTGTTGACAAAAAATTGTTGTATATTGGTGTTTGTTTTTAAAAAGCAAAAAGATGCTAACTTCCATGGTTAAGGAGCACCACAAGGAGCAGGTGAAGCGGAAACAAGAGCAGGGTATGGAGATTGCTTAGGAACCTAGCTTAAAAAGTAAATATAAACTGTCTTTCCAGAGGTGCGACGCAAAGAGGCCATAGAAGCCTCCAATGAGCTAACCCAATCCCTGGTGGACACCCTTAATGTAGGCGTGGCGCAAGCCTACTTGAACCAAAAGCGTCTGGACGCGGAGGCCAAGCAACTGCACATGGGTGCCACCAACTTCGCCAAGCAGACGCACCAGTGGCTTCAGCTCATCGACAACTTTAGCAGTGCTTTAAAGGAGCTGGGAGATGTGGAGAACTGGGCACGCAGCATTGAGGGGGACATGCATGTAATAAACCAGAGCCTGGAGCTGGCCTATAAAGCCTCGCGAGCGGCCCAGGCTACAGGTCCTCCTGTGGAGGCCTCGACTTCAGCCTCAGCAAATGCCACATGAGAATTTATAAGTTTCTTCTCAAAGCATTTTGTTAGATGATTCATAATTTGAATTATTGCATTCTACTCGTTTACTAGAAGAGGTTTTATATTAACGAGCCCTAAATCATTTAGTCTACTATTAAATAAAATTTTAATTAAGAATATCCTGAAATATATTTACTGAAAAGGCTCTTTTTGTTTAAAAATGGAATTTTTGTATGTAATTATTTTGCTGATCTCTACTTTATTTTATGAGCCAAACCATTTTATAATGCTAAAACACATGCTTTGTGCTTTCTTTACTGCTAGCAATAAAGGCTAACAGCCATTTCAAATATAACAGCCCATCTCCATTTCTGTACAATTTCAATTTTATTTTGTACTTGCTGCACAATTACAATTATAATTAAAATTAGTTTAGTTTTGTTATCATTATCAGTTTGCTGCGGTTCCTTTAAAATACATATCACAATCTATGCGGTCATCTGTATGTAATGATGGTAATTGATTTGATATTTACAAACTACGTTTTTGTACAGCAACAGTAATGGTTAACGAATAATTATAATAAGAATCTGTTTTTGGGTGGATGATGAATTTGGAAATTAGTCTAGTTGTGAGCTACTCGCCAACCAAATGCCATAGATGGGATGGTTTCACCAAAAACACAATATTTCAGTCGTATGCTCCTCCGCAGGCCGTTTCACAGAATCCAGCAGGGCCGATATAGGAGCACGAGTTAAGGAAGTGGCCCCATTACCTGCAGGGGTCACTAATAGCGCGTTGGAATGCGCCCTTATTTGGGAATATATACTTGATAAATACGAGATCAGAGAGTATCTAAGCTTTTACTTACGAGGTTGGGGAGAACGTGAGCGGCTATAGCTTCTGCTGCGATTGTAGCGGATGCGACTAGAACTGGTGCGGTTGTTGCGGTCATAGCGATCGCTACGGTAGTTATTGCGCTGACGATAGTTGTCATTCGGTGAGACAGAACGGTCACGACGACGCCCGCCTGCCCGAGGCGAGCGGGAGCGACCTGAGTGTCCACTGCGCGACGGACGACCCATGTAGACACCTGGAGTGGGCGTGTGGGCGCGCTGGGTTATAGAGTAGTCAACGCGAATGCGACGATCATCCACCTCAATGCCAGAACAGGCGTCCTTGGCCACACGGGCATCGTCGAGATTCTCAAAGTAAATGAAGCAGAAGCCCCGCGAACGATGTGTCTGTACAGCATTAGATTTAGAAGATTATTTGTATTAATATAATAATATTCGTTTGATTTAGAGGAGAATTTTGAATGAATAAAAAACTGTAGTATAAAATATACTCTTTGGGCAAGCTACTTTGAATTATTAACTATGGCCCGGTAAGCCTCAAAAAAGTAGTTAAAATTTATACGTGGATGTGACAGCAAGCCTTTAGCTTATAGTTTGGAATACACAAAAGCTCACAATCGCTGTCTACTTCAATCTTGCCGAAAACGAAAACAAAACTGCAAGACTTCAAGCCGATTTGTATGTTCAACTGCATTCTGGCAGGAGGTATCTTTACGATGACTGAGAAAATTTCTTACATGAGCGTCGATGACCATCTGGATGCGCTCGATGGGTCCGTACTTGTTAAAAAGCTCGCGCACCTTGTGCTGCGTGGTGTTGGTGTTCAGACCGAAAACTCCAATGCAGCGGCTTGCTTGTGGGTGTTCCTGGTAGAAAAAAAATCTTCTAATTAGGCTGTAGTAGAGGGCAGAAACACTTACGCGTGCCTTGTGCATTCGCTGGCGATCTCGGGACGTGCGTCCGGAATGATGGCGGGGTGCTGGACCCGCCGACCCAGAGAGGGAACGCGAACGCCGTAGAGAGCCGGAGCGCTGGTGGCGACGGCCGACATAGTAATCGAAGTCCAACCTTGATTTTGTGTAGAATGGAATGAAATTAGATTTGCTGTTCGTTCTTGCAGGTCTTGCTAACTGACAGGTTGAAAATTGTGTATTTTGTGTGGCTTGACAATTTCTATTGCTTAATTCAATTCAATTCGATCTATTTCGGACCTATTCTTCGGCTGTTGGGCGAGCAAAACAAATTAGCGCTGCGGAGTGGTTTCTTACATAGCGAGGTAGTTTTATTCCAAAAAAAAAGGAAATCCGCTGTCTTTTTTGAATTAGTTTTTGGCTAGAGCAAGGACCTTCTCTTATGAAAGGCGAATCCAAATGAAAGGCCGTAAATGACAATTGAATACTTTTCTAAACTGCCAGACTACTCGATGCTCGGTGTCAAAAAGTATCGTGTAGGGGGGCACACATGCATCTGTGTGTACACATTTACCGGCGGTCCTTGTGTCCGGAGGAAGTTGTCCTGGCTGACGAGGATGACGCCGACCGTTTGTGGTTGTAGCTATTGCTGCAATTAAAATTCTCAACACTTGTTCTTTTAATGTAAATAGTATTTTGCTTACCTGTCAAATTTGCGTGGTAAATAGTTTCGCTCTTCGGAGGAACGCGAGGACTTTTGTGGCGAAAAAACGTATTGTTATTGGGTTTGCACTTTGCAATAATCTAGTTTAAGGCACTCACCATCTTTAAGGGTTTGATTCCCTGCTATATTGCACAGCCAGACAGTGTTTATTAATTAAATGTTGGCTTGGTTAATGTTATTTATTCTGTCTGCGTTTGAGAAGACGCACGCTTCGGCTGGGGTGACGATAGACGAGGACGTGTTATCGATAAGTCTTTTAACCCTTGTTGGCCTTTGTACTTAAATTCGAACACAATCAAAAAACGTTAGCTCAAATACTTTTTAAATTTTTTTTAAATATTTGACTCAAATCTATATGAGCTATGATCAGGTCAAGACCATTTTAAAATAATACTTTTATTAACAATCCTTAAATAATTTCTACCTCTAAAATTATCTAATTTTTCGTTTCCAATGTGTTGTTGACTTCATGCAATGAGAAATTTTACCTTTATTACGCTTTCAAATTCCTATTAATATTACTGGTTTCGGTGAACAAAAAACTCACTTTCTGGTTCTGCTAATACCTTTAAGGCCACATTTATTTTAGTCATTTTAAATCTAAATCACAGGGTTAGTCGATAAATACTATTTATATCGCGCAAGCCACATATTTTTTACCATCACATAGTTGTAGAGCCTCTGCTGTTCCAGGTGGTGCAGATCCGTTATGGTTTTGACCACTCGCTCGTCGTTGAAGTGACTTTTGGGAGGTGCCTCCAGCAGATTTCCCGTCGTAAACCACTTGAGTTCCGAGAAATGCTTCTTTACCGCAGCCCGTAGAGCAGCTCCACTGAATACTGGCGTCCGATACAGGTCGAACATATTCTTCTTGCCGTACTTCTGGTGGATCTCATCAACGGTTTTGTCCAGTTCCGGCTGTTTGCAGTAATATATCACCCACAGCTTACGCTCTGGGGCCCTCAGATCATTTAAACTGAGGACGCCAAAGAATTCCACAATGTATGGATTACATGTTGCGGATTCTTTAGGTTTGATGCAGAAAATGTGTCTCAAATGGGAGTCGATTTCCTCCTCCAGATCGTAATCAGTTTCTGCAAAAGCAAGTATTAATCATCAGCTGTGTCCACTTCTAATATTTGATTATTTACCTGAGTTTTTGTTTTTTACTGCGTTGGTTGCCATTTTATTTTACAATAAGGTAGCTCTTGCTTCTTTCTTCTATATAAGAACTAATTACTCACGCACTCTGCTTAAATAGCCAAAAAATAATATTTCAACTCTCCTGTAATAAATAGCTTTTGTTTTGTTTACGATGTTCAATTTCACAATATAGAAAATATAGCTTTTCAAAGCAACTCTGCTGGCTATCGATAAGCAGAAAGCTTTTAGTTTTATTTATTTACATTTTTAATGCCGTTCAGGACGTGGTTTTTGATCATTATAACGCTTAAACCAATCGTGCTGATCCATTACATAGTCAAACAGCCTTTTTTGCTCTTTATCATGCAATTCTAAAACAGTTTTCACGACCTTCTCATCGTTATAATAACTAATTGGAGGGGCTTCCAACAGGTTATCTCTACTAATCCACTTTAGATGGCAGAAATAATCTTTAACGATCCTATTAAAGCCCACTCCGCTAAATGTGGGCTTTTGATATATTTCATACACATTCTTCCTGCCAAATTTCTGGCGTACCTTCTCCACCGCACCTGAAATTTCAGGACGCAAGCAATAATAAATGTACCAAAGTTTTCGGTCGGTGGCCTGGGGGTCTTTAACACTAAAGACTCCAAAGTACTCCATCGCAGAAAGATCCAAGGGAGTGGGTTCTGCTACAGGCTGCATATAAAATAGACGACGACAGTACTTTTCCAATTTATCTTCCAATTTTGGTTCAGGTCTATTCCCAGCTATAATTAAACATTAACAATCATTCAAATCTTCAGTGACTCATAAGCTTTACCCATTGATAATCATGCGGTTATTGTCACTACCAACCCAAACAAACTTTAACAGAATACTGGTGAGCATTAATTTTCAGTCTTGTTTTTATAGCTCTGTAGAAAAAACTTAAGTAATAATAACAGTAGCATCTGTTATGCATTAAGATGTACGTAGGTCCATGTCTTATATTGATTGTTCCTAGATACTAGATAATCAAAGTATTTTCTTCGTTCGGCCTGGTACAAATCTGCTATTGTGTTTACCACCTTCTCATCATTGTATGGGCTGTCGGGAGGAGCTTCCAAAACATTTCCTTTTACATACCACTTCAGTGCTCCAAAGTGGTTTTTAACCCGGGATCGCATTCCGGCACCAGAATATACCGGCTTTCTAAACAGCTCGTACATGTTCTTTTGGCCATATTTACGATGAATCCGATCTACAGTTTGATCCAACTGATCACTTGTTGCATAGTACATGTACCACAACTTACGCCGGGGAGCTCGAACATCTGTTAAGCTGAGAAGCCCAAAATATTCCACTTCCAGTGGATCATACTCATTCGTTGTCTCGATTCCTTTAAGGCAGAAAACTCTTCGCATATATGTCTCCAATCGCTTTTCCAAGTCGGGATAGGCACCTTCAAAAGAAAGATATTATTATAATATGTAATTTATCACAAAAACCTATTTAAACTTACTGTTGGGTGTGTTCATAGCTTCTTCGTTAGATGTTGTCATCTCAGATATCTTGTAATTAATAAATATGGTTCTTTCCCTGAACTTCTTTTATACACAACAACTTGTTTATATTTCATAACAGCTTTGCCATTTCGCCACAAACTTAAAAAGCTTGTGATAAAAGCTTTTTGGCGCAACGTAAAACATCAATTTAACTACGATTTTCAAAAAACTTTTCAAAAAAATTAGTTATGATTTTTAATAAAATTATTGAATTTCCATTTATTTAAAAAGCGCGCTTCTACAAAAATATACAGTCCTTTTTCTTTTAACGCCTCTTTCTCAAAAAAAAATGTATATAGTTTTTTCATAACCAAGCATTTAAGTGGTTAACTATATTAATTTGTTAAGATATAATGTACATATAATGTTATTTTTTTAATATGCACCTAAACACTTCAAAAACGAAAAGTGATTACAATATTTATCCATTTATTTTTAGAAAAATTACCGGATGGTGCGAAAGGTTTAACAAATTCTTCATAATAGAATTACATAATTCTGTTCTTGCGTTCAACGAAATAATTAACTCTGCTTAATTAACTGTGTTAAAGTAACTTAGAATACTTTCCATCTAGATTATAGTCTTCACCCCACTAGATAATAACCTCCGAAGAGTCGTCCAGTTCGCCCTTGATCTCCGCCTCCATAGGCGCCACGGTATTGTTCGTGTCGGGCAGGATGCTCTCCTCCGGCTGCGAGGCCTGATTAATGATAAACACATTCGGATTGCTGGTACTACTGAGACTCATTCCGGCGGGTGCTAAGGATTTGGCAACGGGAGCGACACCTAGAGTTGTACTTGGAGTCGCCTTTGGCTTTGCTGAAGCTTGCGCAGCAGGTGCTCGCGAGGCGGGGGATCTCGGAGCCGGCGATCGCGTAGCTGGTGATCGCGTAGCTGGTGATGGTGTCGTCTTGGTCTGAGTGGCTGTCCTTACCGGCGTGGTCTTCTTCTTGCATAGCACCGGTTTTTGCACAGGTGTTGTCGGATTAATCGACAACATAGTGCCAGGAACGGCTTTTTTTTTGGCGACTACTTTTGGTGCCGGCATGGTCATTGAAACAGTTGTCTTCAAGTTCACAATCTAATGGGTAAAGTAATTATTAAATGTTCAGACTTCTTATTTGTAAAATATTGCTACCTGGCTTGGGTCTTCTCCGGTTTTTTTCTTGGTTCCAATCGAGACGATTCGTGGCGCCAAATTAGCTGCCGCTGCTGCTGAGGATGTTGAGGGTTCCAGTGGAGTGCTGGTAGCAGCGGTAAGGGCCCTTCGCCCTGAAGTCGGTGTTGCGGTTTTCGCTTTCGGGTTGGGACACTGAAAGCCAATGATGTTTTTCTCGGCATCGAAAAGGGGAATGCTGGCGGGGAGCGAACTGCGCTGCTGAGCATGCTGCGTTATTTTCTTGGTTGCCTGCGTTGGCGTAACGGAGGCCATGGTGGAACTAACGACGTTTTTGGGAAGCGGCGAACTGCTAACTGCGACTAAACTCGAGGGATTTTCTACTGCAGCACCGACGGAAGTCGTCGGCGTGATAACCGAGTTGTACCGGACCGGCGGCAAAGGCGTTGTCGTGTTGGTGGCCTTGTTCAAGTAACGTACGTAGTTCTCCAATAGCTTGGTACCCACATCCACGTCGATGGCCATCACCGAGCTGGTCCTGACAATTTCCTCGATGGTGCGCTGTCTCTCAGCCAGTGTCAAGTTTGAAACTCGCCGGCTGAGTGCCTGGAGCACCATATCAAACACCTGCACCCGTGTCTGCAACTCCACGCGCTGCTTGTCCGTGGGGCAGATCGGTGGCAGCTGGATGAGCGACGGCGGCAGGGTGGCCAGAATTGAAGTGCTGGCTGTTGGCGGGAGGGCTGCCCCTGGATGCAGAACCTTCTTGGTCAGCGTTGTGCCACGGGGCAGCTGTTTGGTTAGGGAATCCAAGATAGCTGGAGAAGGAACCTCGTCGGGAGTGGGGTTGGATGGAGGAATTGGAATACTAGAGGAAGCTGGAGCCGGTGGGGCAGCAGGAGAAGGTAGGCTCAAGTCACCAGGAGGAGCAGGAGGAAAACTTTGTATTATCGATGTAGGCGCTGGAGTAACTGAACCATCCAGAGCGTTGGCGGGAACATCTTCTCCAGAAGCCAGATTGGAAACCGAAGCAACCGGCTCTCTGGAATCTTGTACCTTATTTCTGCCCAGCAATTCCAGCTTAGCCCGCACCTTGCTTGGAATATTCTTATCCGCTTTGGAGATAAACTTGGTGGTGATGACCAGGAACTGTGGCACTTCCAACACCGGTACCTCAGCTGTCGAATGCAAACGCGTAAAATCAATGGCACGCATCGGTCCGTCCAGATTTGGGCAGCAGAAGTCCAGGCCCACGTCGTCGTAGGATCGCTTATAGCGCTTCGGGTAGAGGAAGGAGAACATCTTGGTTTGGCCAATGCCATTGGGATTATTGCTAGGGGCACTGGCCGAGGGAATCGAATGGGAAACACTCGCGCCAGAGGAAACAGTTGCCAAGTTGTTGATTTGAATAGCTGGAGGGCCAATGCTTTCAATTACCGGCAGTGGTTGAGGTGCTTCTTCCGCTGCAGCAACCGTAGGCAATACCGAAAAGGGATCTTCTTCCACTATCTCTGGGGGAGCATCTTCTGGCTCTGGCTTCACCTCTGGAATTGGCACTGGAAGTGGCATTGACTTGGCGTGAAACATCTGCACTCTTCGCTGGTTTTCCAACTTCTGCGCACTGTCCAGCAACGGTGCCTTGTCGGAAAGATGTTGGTCAGTTAGTGGATATATAGCTGTCTTCGTGATTGCCTTGACTGGTAGAACTACCGGCAGGACTTCTGCAGAATCGGAAAGGAGAGCAGGAGCTGCCGATGGAACATGAGCTGATTTGGGAGCGAGCTGAGTTGAGCTTTTTCTTACTGGCAATTCAGGGGCCGTAGTTGGGGGATTAAGTTCAGGCTGGGTTTCAGGCACAGCCGCCGGCTCTGTCTGAAGTGGCAACATTGATTCTGACATTGACTCCGCCGCAGAATCCGTTTCCGATGATGCTTCCGGTAGTGGAGGAGGTGACGGTAATTTTTTAGGGGCGTCTTGTTTCTCTCGGTTCTTCTCAAGTGTCTCCGGTAGCCAATTGTTGAAGATTCGTCGATTGATTTTAACGCAAAATTTGCGTAGCTTAGCTTTCGGAGGAGGTTCTTTGACTGTAGAAGGAACTGCGAGAGGCTCTACTAAAGAAGCCAAACCGGCAGCTGTTATTTTAACTGGGAAAGCCACGGGCAGGATCTCCTGGCCAGGATCTTCTTGATGTTGCATTCCCTCTCCCTGCAGCTCTCTTGGTCGCTTCGGATTAACTGCTTCTGTAGCACCTTCAACTTCCACTGCCTTTCTTTTTAGTGCGAGTGTCAGGCGCCTATTTTGTCTGCCACGCAAGGACTGGGATTCCTTAAGCTCGTGTTTTTGGTCTGAAACGGGTGAAAAGCGCTCCTTAGAAGCATTTCTCTGCCTTCCGGACATGGGAGCTGGCGTAGGAGCCAATGATCTATTGCTGCTGGTAGCTCGAGTCATGTGAACCGATTTGCCGAGTGCAAATTGGCGGTGGGTCACTGCCACATTTTGATCCTGTTTATCCATGCGGGACTTACGAGCACTGTCGTCGCGGGAGGAATCCCTTGAGTCAGGTGTAGTTTCGAGTGGTCCAGGCTTGCCTCTCGACTTTCGCTGCTCCTGTTTGGCTTTTTTGGCTGCCCCGCGACCCCTATCGGTTGCCTCGATTTCCTCGACTTGGACATCCCTGGCAATTTCCCCGACCACAACAGCTTCAGAACCATCTGTCGATATTTGCGTTCCAGTTTGTTGTGTGACATCTGTTTGCGGAGGTGGTTTCTGGTCATTCAAATCTAAAGCAGCTACTTCAGATTTTAAGGCTTGAATTTTCTTGGATCGGTTAACTTGAGGCGCAGCTTTACGAGGATTAGATTCTGTGTGCAATCCCTGTGACTTCCTGCTTTCCGGTTTCTTTTGAGCCTCCGACTGTAAATTTTGTTTTCGCCCTCTTACAACTGAAGTAACAGATTTCTTTGATGGTTCAGTAGCTCCCTCCAAATCTAGGGAATCATTTAATACGGCCTTTTTCTTGGCCTCTGCTTTTTTATTGGCCTCAACTTTTTTAATGACCTCATCCTTCTCTCTAACCGCCACTTTCTTACTGGCCTCGGCTTTTTTAATGACATCATCCTTTTCAAAGACTTCCACTTTCTTAATCGCCTCCACTTTCTTAGTGACCTCATCCTTCTTATTGACCTCCACTTTCTTAATGACCTCCGATTTTCTGGCCATCTTCTGCGGGTCCAGCTGTGCCTTTCGAGGCAAAATGGGTGAAGTTTCAGGAGTGGCGGCAGGTGATTTCGATGCTTCTGCAGCTGCTTCCTTGGAAGGCACCACGGAAACAGATATGTTAACTTTTCGTGGAGCAGCCGACGAGCCCTCCTCCTTGAGAGATTCATTTTTCTTAGTGGCTGGCAAGGATTTCTTAGTGACCACAATAGAGCTCCCTAGGATCGGCTGATCGCTCGCTCTGTTTTTTTCTGTTTCCGACTTGTTTTGTGTTTTTCTTGTGGAAGTAGAAGATCCATCGTCTCCCGACGATGGTTTCTGCAGACTAAGAGTAGAACTCAGTAGTGTCTGCACCATAGGTTTCTTGGTCGCCGGAGATGGACTTTCTGGGTTCAACTGCTTCCTGGCAGGTGTTGCTACTATGATATGTTTCGTGACCAATTCTTGCTTTGGTGCCTTCACTGCCGACTTTCGAACAGCTGGTGATGTTTCGCTTCTGGCTTCTTTTACAGGTGCTGTCGTTAACGACATGATGGTTTCATTACCTATAATAGAGATGAATTTGCCTTTCACATTGGATTTCGCCTCCGAGTCAATTTTGGAGCGTTTAAGGGTAGGAGGCTCTTCTTCATCCAGTAGGTGACGACGGCGAACTGAAATTAAAGTTAAAAATGTTTCACATAACATTAAAGTTCGACGTTCAACAATTAATTAGCATTTATTTCAAAATCGGAAAGCTATAATGGTACTGATAAAGTATATATAAATTATGTTCACCTGGTTTAGCATTGTCCTGCCTATCCGTGGCCGACTTCTCCCTTTGTTGCAGTTGCTTTCGTTTGGCCGCTTCTAAAGGATAAAAAGAAAATACACATTAGAAGGGTTCCCATACTGATACGACGATCAAATGAAAAGATTGGGCAAGCTATTAACCATCTGGTTGTGACGAATCCGCTTCCCGCTTGCGCAAGTTGCGCTTCACCATGCTTGACGTACTGGCTTCGGCTTCGTCCGTGACACTAGTTGTTTCCGTTGAATCTGGGATTGGGCTTTGAGCGGGCTCTTGAGGGTCAACCGATTCTACATTAGTTATTCCCTTTTCCAGGTCATTTTCAGAGTCCTCCTTTAAGGATTCCGCTGAAGGAGCTGAATCCGCAGAAGGAGCTGATTCCGCCGAGGGAGCTAATTCATCGGAGGAAGCTGAATCCGCTGAGGAAGCTGTTTCCGCTGAGAGAGCTGATTCCGCCAACGGAGCTGATTCCGCTGAGGAAACTAATTCCGCTGAGGGAGCGTATTCCTCGATTAACATTTCCTTATCTGGCTTTTGATCTCCTGATGTTCCCTCACTTGGTGTTTCTTTTTCTAGTTTTTCCTCTTTCGGGCTTTGCTCTTTTGGCGTTTCGTCTTTTGTATTTGCCTCTTTTAATGTACTATCCTCTAAAGGTGCTTGAGTTAATGAATTAGACTCCACTGTTTCATTGTTAGGAAGCACATCAGCTGTCTCTTTTGTTAAGACGTCCTCAGAAGAAAACTTTGTGATAGCTTTATCACCGTCGGCAGAAGCTTCTTTGTCTTCAGATACTTTATTCAGATCTGTTACTAGTATATCCTTTGGTTCATTCTCAGTGTCGATAGCAGATTTCTTAGGAACTTCTTTATTTAGGATTTGCTGAGGTTCAGGAACAGTATCCGACTCAGAAACAGTAGCGGGAACCGAATCTGGAACAGGATTAGTCTCAGGATTAGTGTTAACAGAAGAAATGGCCGGATCAATATCACATTTCTCTGGAGATGGAGTTTTTTCTATTCTTTCAAGAATTTTCCTAAAACGCTTTTTTTTATTTGGAGATTTTTTCAAGACGGAAGATTTCTTTGTGCTTTTAGGCCAATTGGAAGTGGGAGTTCTCTTTATTAAAACGCGAAGCTTGCGGCAGGAGACTGAGGGAGTACTTAGTTCTCTTTGGTTTGTCAATGTCAAGGATTCGGCAACGGCTTTGGGACTTTTTTCTGAGTTGTATTCCGACTTTGTAGTTTCCTTTGTGACGTTACGTTTGGATTTGGAAGATCCTTTAACTGGAGTTACCTTTTTGGTTTGATCACTGCTTGCTGTCGAGATTGTTGGAAAATCTTCACATGTAGATGTAGTCGTAGAAATAGTCTCCGAAATTTCTGAATTTAGTTCGGTAGCTAGTTCGGGTGGTGTTATGTTTGATAATGTGATTTTTGATTCGCTTGGTTTTTGAACATTTTTTAAAGTCTCAAAAGTGGACGTGGAGGGTGCTTGGTTTCTTTTACTCAGTAGGTACGTTTTCGTTGGTATTTTTGTCTTAGGAGAACGGTGTTCGGTTCCAAAAATTAATGGTGAGGGTTCCCGCTCACTAGAAATAAAACCGGCAGGGGTATCTTTTTTGTCAAGTTCAGTATTCCCAATGGCGTCATCGTCTTCTGGATCCTCAACGGTAACGGCTTGTCTACGTTTTCTGATTCTTCCGCTTTCTATTCCAAAGACTTTGGGCTTATCTTCCAACTCTATCGAGTCCTTTTCTGTTGAAGAAGTAGGTTGAACTGTTTTTCCCTCTTTATTATCTTTAGAAATGTTCTCCTTGGGTTTCTTATTATCTTTTTTACCCCTGCTCTTGGATATTTGCTTGAAAATCTTGGCCTTAGATAAATCCTTTGCCGAGTCTTTTGAAATTGTTTCAGGGTCCTTTTCAGCAGAAGATGTTAGTTTATCTGTTTCCGTATTTAAATCTAAACCCACTTCTTTATCAGATTCAAAAATCTTCTCATTGGATTTTTTTTCATCCTTCTGGGCTGAATATTGTGTCGAGTCTTTTGAAATTGTTTCTGAGTTTGGACTGGACATAGAGTCTTCCATTTTATCCAATTTAATTTCAGATTTGGCAGAAGGTGAATCGTGCTTTTGAGTTTTAGTCGCCTTGTCTCTACGAATCAATCTGCCAGAGCTTTGCTCCTCTTTGTTGTTAACAGAATCACTTTGCAAAGTTACTGACTTAACATCAGTTTTCATGCTGCTTGTCGAAGAAGGATTCTCCTGAATTTTAGTTTCTGTATGGTCAGTGGTGCTGCTCAAAACGGCTTCCATTATATCCAATTTAGTCTCTTGCTTTTGTATGTTGTTAATTGATTCGCCTTCAGTCAAATTTTTCTCAGGAGCTGGTTCTTTTTGATTGGAACTGACATTTGGTTGGCTGTCACTGTCAGATTTTTCTTCTTCTTTTTCTCTTTCTTCCTTTTTTTCTGTTTCTTCTTTTTTTTCTGTTTCTTCATTATTTTCAGTGTCTTCTTTTTTTTCTGTTTCCTTTTCCTCTTTTGTCGATTTTCGCTTTCTTTCCTTGCCGGTTTTGTTGGCAACTGGCTCTAATGCCTTCAATGACTTTTCTTTGGTCTGATCCTTTTTGGAAGTCCTTTCCTTCGAAATTACTTTTTCACTAGAAGAATGAGATTTGGCAGAAGGTGATTCGTGCTTTTGGGTCTTGGACGCATCAATAGTCGCCTTGTCTCTGCGACTCAATCTGCCAGAGTTTCGCTCCTCTTTATTGTTGACAGAAACAGATTGTGGAATTTCTGACTTCACATCAGTTTCCGTTCTGCTTGTTGTGGAAGGATTCTCCTCAGTTTCAGCGCCTTTATGGTCGGTGGCGGTTTTGTCTTGAACTTTGTCTTTTTCCTTTAACGGTCTACGGAGTTTCCTGGGACTGAACGAGTTTTTCTCAACTTGTTCTGAATAAATCTCTTCCAATTTGGAGTTTTCTAAAAGGGATTTGCCATCATCTACAGGTGGGTCTAAAGTATATGCGTTTTCCCCCTTTTCGTCTTTCTGCTCCGACTCGCTTGAGGTCGAATATTCTTCAGCACACTTTGAAGAAGAAGAAAGCTCTTCGTTTAAATCTGCAGTAGCTTTATTCCTTCCTGCTCCACGAGTCCTTAGGGATTTTTTCGTTTTTGATGGCTTACCCATTACCTTTTCCATTTCAGGCTCACTAGAGCTCGGTTGTTCTGCCATTTTGGAAGCATTTACGGATGGGTCTGAAGGTGGTTGTTTTTCCTCCTTTTCCTCTTTCTGCTCTGTCTCGCTTGAGGTCGAATATTCTTCAGCACACTTTGAAGTAGAACGAAGCTCTTCGTTTAAATCTGGAGTAGATTTATTCCTTCCTGCTCCACGAGTCCTTCTGGATTTTTTCGACTTTAATGGCTCTCCCATCGACTTTTCCATTTCAGTATCCCTGGAGCTAGGCAGTTTTGCCACTTCGGAAGCATCTTCAACTGGAGCACCTTCAGATTTTGTAGTATGATTTACATTCTTAGTTTCAGTATCAGATGGAAACGATTTGTCTTCTAACGCATTGACAATTTCAGTGGTTAACTTTTCCTTTGCCAACTTGGAAGTTATAACTTTCTTTTCCACCGGCGAGCGTTCTTGGGAAGAGTGACTTTCCGCTGGAGATCTGCCTAATCTTGGACTACTTCGCCTCGATGCCTCATCCATAAGTTGAGTGAGTTCGGTCTTCAGCGGCCGCTTTGAGCGACTTTCCCGTTGGTTAATAGGAGTTGTTTTATCGGACCTGAGAGCCCTTCTGGAAATCGAACTTTCCTTAAATCCCAGCTCCCTCGATTTCTTGGGCGTATTAGCTGGCGAAGAATTATTTCGTTTCTTGGTTGTTGTTACCAGGCTTAGAGGAACTTCGGAACAAGGCAAGGAATCTTTTTCAGGTTCTTGATCTTTCTCTTTTGGAGCAGATTTTGGCTCTTGAATGGATATCTGTTCTTTAGCAGGAGACAGGTCTTTAGCAAGAGACTGCTTTTCAGTAAGTGGCTCGACTTCAGCAGGTTGCTCATCTTCAGTAGAAGGTGGTTCTTTAGTAGAGGGTGGTTCTTCAGTAGAAGGTGGTTCTTGAGTAAAGGGTGGTTCTTTAGTAGTATGTGGTTCTTCAGTAGAAGGTGGTTCTTCAGTAGAAGGTGGTTCTTCAGTAGAGGGTGGTTCTTCAGTAGAAAGTGGTTCTTCCATAGAAAGCTGTTCTTCAGAAGAAGGCGGTTCTTTAACTGGAGTTTGTTTTTCAACTGGACATTCTTTAATGTCTAAAGGAAGTTCTTCCACTGTATCTATTTCTTTGGGTTGACTGTCTTCTTTAGCAATTCCTACGACTTCTGAAATAGTTTCCTGCTCCAGCTCCTTGACAATTTCAGTTACAGGATTTTGTCCACCTTCTACTGCCTCTGATACCTCAGTTACTTCAATTCTTTTGCCCACTTCAGCCGCCAAAATCTCTTCAGCCAACTTAATGTCCTCAGCCAACTGGGAATCGCTTTCTTCAATTATGATTCCAGTAACCTCATTTGCATGGGTAAGCACAGTCGGTATTTCGATTTCATCAGTAGCTTCAATTGTATTTTGTATTTTATCCAATTCCTTTATTACATCGTGATTGGGTTGCCTATTAGCTTCAACGGTAGAATCCTTTTGAGTTCCCTCATCTCCTGAAATTAAGTCCTTATCTTCGTTTATTTCGTTGTGATCCTCTGCCGTATCAAAGGTATCCGTTGATGTATCCAGTAAAGCAAGCGATTCTTTTTCGGGATTTCGCTCAGACTCTTTATCCAGCTGCATATCCCTGTCCGGAGCACTTTTGAGATCCGATTTGTGCGGACATGAAGTCATGCTAATATCATTTTGGGTAGTGTTATCACCTCCTGCTAACTCTTTGGCTTTTTCTAACTCTGTATTTAGTTCATCATGTTCAAGTGTTTTCTGCTCTTCCAGATTAAACGTCTCCTTTTCCGATTTCTGCTCGCTAGTTTTTGATAAAAGAGAATCCTTTTCCAAGTTTTCGCTAGAATTTTTACTAGACTCAGCTTTTGGCGTCTCATTTGGAAAATTTTTGCGGGGCCTTCCGCGTTTCCTTTTGACCGTGTCTCGCTCCCCTTCCCACGCATTAGGCATCTTTTCCTCAGTGGTTGCAGCTCGACTTTTACGATTCTTTTGCCCTCGGGAGCGTCCTCGCTTTGGAAAAGATTCGCTTTTTGACCGCCGCAGCTTGGACCCTGAGGGCTCGCAGGTTTCCAACCGTTCGCTCGAGTAGGTGAGCTTGCGCACATGGCTCTTGCTTAGGCTAGAGGACGTGCTGGGATCCGGTGGGATCTTAGATCTGGATCTGCTGCGCGTTTTGGAGCCGGAGCGCTTTTCGAACTCGTGAGAACGCTCCACATCGATCTCCAAGATCTGTTCGGCCAGGTCAAGGCTCATGCGCTCCACCGCCTCAAGCGTGACGCTCTTATCCACGGCACTCAGCTTTCGACTGCCGCTGGCCTTGCTGGCCGAGGATTTGGCACTGCTGCTGGCCTCCAGTGGCCCCAGATATTCCTCCCGCTCCTTTTCCTCTGCTTTTTCTTTGTCACTGGCTGCGAAACAAAAAGCAGAAAGAGTTACAAATGTAAGGGCGTGGCAGGGTTAGGGGTTCACGGGGGCGCTCATGGTCGAAGAATGGACGCCCCAATGGACATCGGTGCACACTTACCCGCTGATCGCTCATTAGCATGCTTAACCTGTTCGGAGGAAGAAGGTTTCTTTTCATTGGAGCGGGATTTCCTAGCACTACTCTGTTTCTTATAAATTGGAGGCGCCTCGGCGCAACTGAGATTATTCAAGTACGATTGCAGGCGCTCAAAGACGCCGCTCAGTACCGACTCCTGATCATTCTCAGGATGCTCATTCTGTTTACTCTGCGGCTCCTGGCTCTCGTCGTCGGAAACAACAGGTGTCACGGTGTCTACACGGTTTGTGTTTTTACATATTATGAATATTATCAGAGGGTTGGCAGTATCAACTAGTTTTTAGCGCTAACTTACCCGCCACCGATGTGGTCCTGCTCGTGTCCGTTGAAATGTCGATGACCGGTTCGGCGTCCTCGTCCTCTGAGTCGCGATCGCCGTAGAAGTCCGATTCGTACTCGTACGATGAATCGCTTTCTGAATCCCCATAGTAGTCCCCCAACGCTATAGATATTACAAAGGATTAGGCTTTAAAATGGCTGCGTTATAACTCAATGCAGTGCTTACTCAAAGGATCTGTTTTGGGTTCGTGCTGTGAAGGCGTTAGATTTGTCTTTTGGGCCTTTATTATGGTCACTGTCTTGTTTTTGGCGGATGACAGGCCACTCCCATTTATGGAGTCCGATGGCTTTGAGACTAAAGAGCTGGGATTCTTGTTCTTAGCACTTAGACTGGGGTTAGCAGCAGTTTTACTTGGGGAAGCAGGCAGTGGTTTGCTGCTGGTTGACTTGCCAAAGTTGCCACTGCTGCTGTTGCTGCCGCTCCTGTGTGGGGCTTCACCGAGTGATTTTCTGGCACCTGCCTGGGAAGTACTGGGCTTGGGTACAGACAACCTCTGCGAGGGACGCATCAGGGCCGCACCTGGGATTGGGGATAGCCTCATGTAAGTTGTGGAATGTGTGTTTTATGGGGCATTAAGGATACCCACCCAAATCGTCCACCGAATCGAAGGACTCGTAGCGTTCGCGCCGCTTGTTTGGCTTCGACTTGAAAATATTCCGGCAGAACAGGGTTTCCAGGGCATCGTTGGAAACGTCGCTGGAGGAGTATGGGGATGGCGAGCGGCGACGCCGGTCCTTGGACTTAGAGCCGGATGTCTCGTTAAGCAGGTCGTCGTCGTCATTGTACTTGCCGTGAAAGAGCTTTTGGAAGATGTCCGCATCGATCGACGACGAGTTGCTCGAGTCTGACGAAATGCGACGCGGACGGGAGACGCCGGCCGAGGAAGCTGGCGGAGCACTGGTTTTGATCCCTGCAAACACACAAATTACACAGATACTACACACATATTCCATGCATATTTATAGCATACTAAGGGAAAACGCACCTGGCAGCACCAAGTCTTTGTACTCGTCTAGATATTCGATGTCCTCCATGTTACACTTTCATGTGCGTCGGACAATTTGCGATTTCTCGGCTGCACCCCGTTTCATCAAAGGGACTCCGCGAACTATGATAAACTTATCGGAGTCTTGAGGGGACCGGATATATACCCATAAGAGGCACCAAGCCAAGCACTTATGTCTCTTTTTTCACCACAAAAAAAACCCTTCGAAATCAAGCAAAAATGATGCCGCTGCAATTAACGTGAACGTAGTGCCGATGTGTGAAAATGCCAAAGCGTGTATCGAGCCCGCGCTTCGGTGTGCCCGTTGGGCGTTCTTCAATTTGTGCACTAGTTTTTTGAGTGACTAGTACAATATTTACTTAATCTTATTAAGTAGGACGTTTCTTATTACTGTAAATTACTATTAATTAAGTTAATATTTGCTTAATGAGCGCCAAGTTCACTGCGCTTGCCCGGCAGTAAATCCTAAAAATACCATAATCACACGGTTACCATCGTAGCTATCGATATTCGAAACAACTGAGTCTACCGTTTTATTTTCTAACTATAATTATATATTTGATACCTAAAACTGTTTTAAATATTATTCATTGACTTTAAAAATAGTAAACTATGTTGCTTAATGGTAACTAAAATCAAATCCTCAACAGCTTATACATTGTAACATAAAATAAAAATTTAAAATTTAAAATTGTAAATTTGTTAAGATTTATCAAATTTATTTGAAATTATTGATTCCTAGCGACTTGCAGTTGTTATTATTGTTATGCCCTAAATATCCAATAAAAATAATTAAGGCATTAAATTTATTGCATTAATAGAAGACAAAGATAAATAATTCAATACTTTAATTGAACATCCAATAGAAAGAATTGAGGCGTTTAATTTTTTGCATGTATACTTAATTAATAAAAGACACAGACAAATACAGTCTGTTTATAAGCATTCAAAGCCTGTTAAATGAGCTTAATAAATTAATGCAATAAATTCACAAAATTCTAGGTTTTAACTTAAAGAAACCTTATACCAAATTAAAAAGGCTCAGTAAACGTGTTGTAATCCATTTGCTTTTAACAAACACTCATAGCTAAAGCATCAACAAACACATAAAACGCACTTGGCAAAAAATATACAATTAAAAAGTAATTTAATTATTTTAAAATAGCTCATAAAAAATTTCAAATGAACCGATACTTGAGTGTCCCATCACCAGCTGTCTAAAACCGCGATAGCTGTCAGCCCTGACACACGACCTATCGCCCGCAGTGTCACCACCAAAGTGACGTGGAACGAAAAAAGACGAAGCCACACGAAGCCGAGGCGAGCACGTCAGTTTCACAAGATTCAGATTCCACTTCGCCTGCTCACATTTTCCAGATCGGTCGGTGCAGAAAAACAAATAGCCTAAAATGGTGAGTTAAACTGAGAAGCAATTAGTGGCCCCGACTAATTGAAAACGTATTCACAGCCCGCTCCTGCAAGTTCAACGTCCGTGGGCAGCGGATCGCGCTCGCCCAGCAAATTGTCGGCGCCACGTAGCGCCGGATCCGGAGGCGGCAGCACCCTGAAGCAGCGAAAAACCACCAGCAGCACCACGGCGGCCCGAAGCCGTGCACCCGGCGGAGCTGGAACTGGTGGCATGTGGCGCTTCTACACGGACGACTCGCCCGGAATCAAGGTGTAAGTACTGCTACCTAACTATTTTTGAAGGCCCCCTACTTATGACATTCTTTACTCCTGCGTTATCCCACAGTGGACCCGTGCCCGTGCTGGTCATGTCGCTGCTCTTCATCGCTTCCGTCTTCATGCTGCACATCTGGGGCAAATACAATCGTTCTTAAGCCATTCAATTCGTAGCCAATAAAATACTTTCACCTCAACGAACGTGAGCACTGTCGACGTCACCATTTCTTTCGCGGCAAGATAACAAGAGACCCATTCCGCTTGTTGAGGCTTTGGTGTTTTCCGCATGAAATTAATTATACCTAAGCTTAAGTTAAAGACGTGTTTAAGCGTAATGCATATTTTCAAAATTAATCGTACTTTTTCCACCCGCTTGTTGGGCTGGGAATCCATTCCACAATTTATCGTGGTCATGTGCATCAGAAATTCCGCGAGCAGCCGTTGCAATTCAAAATTTGTAAGACATTCAACGAAAAGTGTTAAGAACAAATAAATTTTGTATTAAACAAATGTTTTGTTTTGCGTTTAGAAGTGGGTGTTTGATAAATTAATGATTTATCAAATAAAATACACAAAGTAAATGGAACTCAGTACCTTTACATTCAAACTGTATATAAATCCATTCAACAAGTGCTCAAAACAAATTCATTTCTTATAAAACAAAAAATATTTGTTGATTTTATTGGCAGTGCTTTAACAAAATGTGGGGATTAGAGAGACTGGATAGTTGTTTCGTCCATAAAATGATTTTCCCTGAAGTACTTTGTGCGGTGTGTGCATCTCCGTTCCCTGTGATTTTGTTTGCCGCACAACAAACAGCCCTTGCAGTGCTTCGACTTTCTATTCCGGAAATTGAGGCAACTGGTTTCAATGTGGCCCTTTTGACCACACAGCCAGCAGTATTGTTTGGTTTGATAGAAGGAGCAGTTGTGCCCCTCTTTTTGAGTGCATCTCCTGCAATTTATACAGTGCACATAGTTGGGTTTCACGCAGACATCGCAGAACTGACAGTGCCTGTATGATTGACCATTCACCGAGGCACATTTCCCGCAGCGATCGCAGTGGAGGTTCTCCTTGGCTGTGTGTAACTCACATTTTTGGCAGTACTTATAGCCCTCCTCCGCGGGCAATTGAAGCAATTTCAGTGGCACATTGGTGAACATTCGCACAGGTGATCCGCAAAACCGACTCTGTTTACCCACATTCGTGTATCTCAGGTGATTGGTGTAGTTTATTCTGTAGTCGCACATTTCCATCTCCGGCATTTCCTGTCTAATATGATTAGCTGAATAGTAGGGATATATCCAGAAAATGGATAGTGGAGTGGAGGGCAACTGATTGATTCTGTTGTGGAGTTTTCTTAGGCTGCGCAAGGTGTGAGAAATCAGTTCAGTGCGACAACCAAAGGGTGGATCCGTTACAATCAGCAGTTGATCCGAACTGCAATTTGGGATACCATCTAAATTAGAGACACAAATACTAATGGGTTGATATATATTACCTGGTACATTCCAGGAACTTTTCAAAGGGCTTGCGATTATAGAAGAAGTGATTATTGCACATGTTGTAGAGGCAGAACTCCTCAGGTCCTACATAGTCTGCAAATCGCTCATCAAGATCCAGGAGAAAACTTTTAAGCTTGTGGCGGAGGTGGAAATGTAATCGTGGTGCTCCCATGCAGATTACCTTGCTAATTGGAGGTTAGTGAAAGATTCGAGAAATCAGTATATTCACTCACCTAGCTCCTATATTTTTGCACTGGTTCGCCAAGAAGTTTAGAGCAGCTTCATCAAAGAAATACTGGGCATTAACTTTGTCCTGGGATAGCGCAGTTAGGCTTATAGTGGGATCGGAACCGGGAATCGGTAATTTCCCGGATGATAAGGGATAGTTCTTTTCAGGAATTAAATTTCCAGAGCTATGACCCTTCCACTGATCCGCCGGCAGGTGAAAATTGCAAAGTTTTGAGTCTCTGTGAGCTGAGCAGGCGAAATAACCCTCAACTGGAAGTTGAGATTCCCGGTAGAATAAAACCGTGGGTCCATGGTCGCAGCGGGGATGCTGATCCTCGGGATCAGCGTCATACTCCTCTATTTCGAGCAGTAGTTTTTCGCCTTTTTTTTCAAACATTCTGCAAAAACGTTTATTTTCGTCAAAGTTGTAAACAAACCGTGGAAGAAGAAGAGAATTACAGTGCTGTCTCTATAGAGTGAAATTTTGAAAAGAATTAAAAAAAAATATTGCTAAAATAATCAATTCTTAAAAACTAGAAATATTTAATAAAAAATGATGTTTTTTGGCCATTACAGATAAAAAATCGGTTATACTTTTATTATTGGCTCACTGTTTTTCCTATAAAAATACACGTATATGTTTTTAAAGACCTCAGGTTACACTGATATTTTCAGTATATTAGTTTATCTATATTATTATTATTATTATTTATTTTAGTTAATTTATTTTAATAAATTTTTAATCCATGTTATTTGGCTTTTTGGGAACGCCAGAATCGAACTAAACAAATTGCAATCGATACTAAATCGATAAATTAAGGAATAATTCCATTCGATTTACCTGGGCACTCTTAAAACCAAAAAATCTATAAAAGCAACAAGCAAACGTTCATAATTTCTTTTCTAAAATATTCGGAGCAGTCGCGTGGTGAAGAAATAGTTATTAATGATGACGTCAGAGCAAAGCCGATTAAAGGTTTTATTTTTTAAAGTGAAGAAGAGTTAATAAAACAGTCGGATGCAAGCGCAAACAATGGATTAAAAGTAAGCGAAATGTGTTTTTCTTGTTTTTTCTTTGTTTTTTGATGAATGTTCTTTTTCTGAAGAGTCGAGTGCTAGGTCGCAAGATTTGGCACTCTTCCTGTAGAAAGAATAAGAACGGCCAACTGATAAACTAAATAAATTAACTAGAATGTATATTAAACGCAATGTGTAAGCCTAAAAATTAACATTTTTTTTCTTTACTTTGTTCTAGATTTGAAAAACACGTGGCCAGAGAGAGAGAGAGAGAGAACCGGCATTGCCCTCCATAGGTATGTAATCTCGTCTCGCTCTTACTTCATTAAGAATTTTTTAATTTTTTCTGATGATAAGTTCAATCTGAACAAAGTGCTGTTGATTCACAACTTAAAATTAAACCAAAAGGATTCTGAGAAAATATTTATTTTCTTAGAGGCTTAATCCGAATTGATGTCGATATTAACCACAGTATTTCTTTTTTTTTTATTTTTAGCTCTACCGTACAATGAAGCCGCCATTTTATAAAGTATTCTGGAAATGTGTGATTGAGGTAATTTAATTATACAAATTTGTATTTAAACGAGATAAGTTCAATCTGAACAAAGTGCTGTTGATTCACAACTTAAAATTAAACCAAAAGGATTCTGAAACATTTAAATTAATATTTTAGTTTAAAAGAAAATGGCGATGAAAACCTAACCTAAGTTTTCTTTTTTTTTAGCATTTTGCTGGTAACTCGTGGATCTACTTCAAAATGAAGTTCTCACTATGTGGTAAGTTTTATTTCAAATATAATTAAAAAAATTAAATTTAATTGATGACAAGAAATTACCGTTTGATTTCCGTGATATTAAACCCCATGGCTGCTATTTAATAGTAACTGATTATCTTTTTCATCAATAGAATGTTGTTTTATTAGTGCTTTTTAATAATTTCAATTTCTTTCTTATTTTTAGAATTCTTTCTCATGGATAGAAAACGGACAGAAACCAATCGCTTTCAAATAAGGTAAGGAAATGTGTCTTTGATTTCTGTAATTTTGTTTTTGATGAATGTAATTACCGTACGACTTCTGTGATTAAATCTAAATGGCTGCAATTTTTGCAACTGAACTTAATTTTTATTTAAAAAATTTTATTTTTGTATTCAGATTTGTTAATTTATTTTCTCTTTTGCAGTTTTGACATGACATTTGGATAATTATGCTTAAATGATCTTATCCAGCCAATCAAGGTGAGATATATGCCCAATTTTGTAATTTGCTGCAATAGTTTATATGATGAATACCTTTTATCTATTAACTTTCGTTCTACTGAGTAGAAAATGCGGAGAAATATTACTGATACTTCCAAATAAAGCAGATTATTGCTAGTAAAAATGAATACAATTTTAGGACTACAATGTTATTTTATTTTTTTTTTTGTAGATTATCCGTTAATGGCCGGATTTATCGTTGTGTTTATACAACCAGATACCTAAGGTAGGTTATATTTCAAATACTATATTTTAAATGGTTCTATGATGTTACTTCTAGTATAGTTCATTAGAAACAAACATGTTACAAACTTTTTGAAGCTGATTAAGCTTTCAATTATGGTTTTGTTTCCTTTCATTAAATCAATTAAAAATATATTTATTTTTAATTATTTTAGATCAGTGCTCCAGTTGAAATTCGATATTATAAACTTTTGGATAGATGTGCAACTGTAAGGTAAGCATATACATTTCGTCTGATTTTGTTTTGAAAACAAATTTTAATTGAAAAGCGTTTGCTATGATGATAATATCCTATCTCAGGATTCCCTCTTCTGAGTAGAACCCTAAAACAACCATGCTGTTCACTTTCCCTGTCTGACATCAAACGCTTTACAAATAAAATTGTTTGTTGGAATTTTAAGAGGTCTAGCTATAACAAAAACTTTTTTAATTACAGGTCTTTCTGGAATGTTTCTAAAACTAATGCATTGCTCCAACTATAAGGTGAATACTCTTAGTTTTTATCTTAACTATTTGAAATGATGAAATTTTCCGTCCGTGGAATTTTTACAAAGAACAACCCATGCTGACATTTTATGTCTTCTTTCCCCAACTGAAATCATTTCAAAAATGAGTTGTATTATACTTTTATATCAATACAAACTAATTTGTTTTTAATTTGTTTTCAGATTTCTGTTTAAAGTGATCAGCCTGATCTTTGTTATTAAGCCTGCAGTGGAATGCCTGGAATGTTTCTAAAACTAATGCATTGCTAAAGCTATAAGGTGAATACTCTTAGTTTTTTATCTCAACTATTTGAAATGATGATTTTTTCCGTCCGTGGAATTTTTACAAAGAATAAACCATGCTGACATTTTATGTCTTCTTTCCCCAACTGATAAATCATTTCAAAAATGCGTTGTATTATACTTTTATATCAATACAAACTAATTAGTTTTTAATTTGTTTTCAGATTTCTCTTAAAAGTGGTCAGCCTGATCTTTGTTATTAAGCCTGCAGTTATAAAGGTAATTAATGAATAAATATGTTTAGATTGTTTTGAAATGATGAAAATACCGTCCGTGGTTTTAGACTGAGTAACACCATGCTGCTTGAAAGTCATTTCCCCAACTGATAAATCATTTCAAAAATGAGATTTTAAGCATTCACATTTCCATTACTAATTTGTATTTTCTTTTTACAGAATGCTTTAAAAAAACATCGCATTTATAATCTGATTTTTGGCGGTTCTATATTGATCGAATCAAAAGGTAATATTTAAAACTGTATTTATAGTTGTTTGAAATGATGAAAATACCGTCCGTGGTTTTTTAACTGAGAAACACCATGCTGTTTGAAAGTCATTTCCCCAACTGATAAATCATTTCAAAAATGTGATTTTAAGCATATACATTTCCATTGCTAATTTTTATTTTCTTTTTACAGAATACTTTAAAACTTCGCATTTGTAATCTGATTTTTGGCGGTTCTATGTTGATCGGATCAAAAGGTAACTAAATTTAAAACTGTAATTACAGTTGTTTGAAATGATGAAAATACCGTCCGTGGTTTTTTAACTGAGAAACACCATGCTGTTTGAAAGTCATTTCCCCAACTGATACCTCATTTCAAAAATTAAATATTTGTCTTCATTAAATTTGTACTAATTTGTGGTTTTATTTTTTCAGGCTGTTCCCGGAAATGTATAAATACTGAAACTATTTTGACAAATAAAATCTTATAGTATCTAAATAAAAATGTATTTAAATGGGGATTTTGGGGTTCTTTATTGGCTATGTTTTTAATATATTCAATCGAAAGAAATAAACAAGTTTATTAGGAAGTTAAAAAACGATAAACCAATTTTAGTGCCATCTATTGCCTCGAGTTTAGCCTTTTGTGTTGCGCCATCTGGCGTACCTAAACCAAAGCGGATGTGTTTGAGAGGTGGCAACGCCGTTGAGATCTTAGCAAAAGCTGGTTGGTATAAAATTTAATATACATTTAAAATTACGCGGGCAACTATTTTTTTTTGTTCATATTTAAGCCCATTTCAAGAATATGCTTTTGATATTTTTTAGGTAAACATATGTTCTTCAATTGGGCATATTAAATAAGCAAACATCATTTCGTGTAAAAATGTTTAATTATTTATTATTTTATGGTGCTACAAGTGTAGGGTATACACTTAAATTCCTTACAAAAGTGTTTTTAAATAAGTTGCAAAATTAACGAGCTTGCAAAATATTTATTTTGCAAAAGCGTTACGAGCTTCATGCTCTGCCAGCCGTATAAGCAACACAACACCATGAACAATAAGATGGAACACCCCCATTTCAGAGAAAACGGGGGGCGGTGTCACAACTATTTTCAACATTGTGCACACATTTCATTCATTGAGTGCATGTTGAGCATGAGCATACTATATTTACAACAAGTTACGACTACAGCTACGATGATGTGTGCGATGCACTTTATGCGCTTTTATGCGATTTTATGGGGCATTTTAAATGACAGTTAGTTGGTTTTTTATTAAGTTGATAATTATCTCGGTTGTAAGGAGGGTGTGCAATCAAAACGCAATGAATTCAATTGAGAATTTTCCACTTCCCCTTCAAGCTAAAGTTATTTACAACTTTACTTGTGACTTCAGCAAAGGAAAGAGTGTTTTCAATGGCTGGTTTTGTGTGCAGTAGAAAAATCAATTTTCACTTAACCATTTTAAAATAAGGTTTTCTGAAATACTTAAAAAATCAATAAGAATAAAAAAGTAAAGGTTATCATACATTTAAAAAGCAATTGCAAAATAAAAAGTATTTTGTTGTTATATTTGAGGTTTTTATTAAAGTTATATATAATTATTTAATGTCAAATAATAACTAATATAAAATAAGATACATTCAATTTAACTAAAAAATTAAAATAGTTATTGTATTAAATAGTTATAAATCTTTATAATGAAAAAAAGGTGCAAAACTATATTTTTCGGTCTATGGTCTTTTGGATATTAAAAATATTATCAAAACTTAAAAGCCTTTTATATATACTTAGTCAGATCTTAAATATTTCTGAAATGCTTTTTGAGCAATGTTAACGAACTTTTTCGCAGTGTTCTCCGTAGTTTACTAAAGGCTGGCAGGAAGTTCTGGGTGTCGTCGTCGGACGCTGCCAAGTCGTCGAACTTTTTGCACTCGATATGTGACGACAAGGACATCGCTGCGCTTTTCCACTCCCGAAACTGATAAAGATAAGGCCAAGGAGTCTGTCGCCGCTCCGCTCCGAGTGGCTCCTGCAGGAAACTTTGCCTTTCTGCCTGTCTTGGTTCTGGGCTCTGTCTTGTGGCCCTCTGGCCCTGGTTTTTGCGGTTAACTGGCGAGGAGCGGGCCAGCTGCTCAAGTTGGCCGGCATTTCAGTGACAATTTATTTTCTGTGCTTTGGTATTCGCTTTTCAACAAATCGAAAAACTATTAAATTGGGCTGAAAGCCAGCAAACGAACACCAAAGAGCCAGAAGAACAAATAAAGGCAAAAGAAATGAGGGGGAAGTATTTATTTCCGCAAAATATTGAAAGTCGTATGCCCTATTTGTAGGGTAATTAGGATTCCAGATTGGTTACTTTTGAGGACTATTGATGGAGAATTTTTGGTAGAGTTTTAATAAAAAATCATTAAGATTTTAAAAGACGAATAAAACCCTAAAAAATATGTGTTCATACATCGTCCAAGATATTGTAATATTTATTTATTGAAGGAAATCATTTAATTTTTAAATATTTCTTTAGACTAATGACTTACCAAATGTTAGCTATTAAACGTAACAAAGAAATCTTTGTTTTTATGTTTCAAAAAGTAGATTTAAATAAAGAACTTAATTTTTATTACATGATTCCTTGAACTGCTATGCTATGCTCCTCAGTATCTGGGTTACCCATGTGAAATAGCGCCTTTAAAAGGTGAATCCTTTGATGATTCCCCTCTTGGGATTCGAGCGCTCTCTTGCAACATTCCGTGTCCTGCTAAGAGTATTCAAAAGCAAACTTTTGCAGCTTTTTGTCAGGACTTACACTGGCAGAGATTTCGCTTTGTTGACAGTCACGCGACTTCTCCATGCTTTGGCACATTTGATTTGGCTGCAACTTTTCACCTCGCAACGGAGAAGAACTGCGACGACATCAAGTTAATTGGATGGCAAAATTGGGGGTGGTGGTGGTGGGCATTCGGGTCGCAGGACTTACGGACCAAAGGACCAAAGGACGGATCTGTGTGACCGGGTGACAAGTGTGGCCAAGGCAGCGGAGGCCGATTAGAATCTAAGCCAGAGGAAACGACACACGACACACATGGCATTCAACCATTTTGAGGCGAGCAAACAGACATTAACACGTGAGCGTTGAGCGGTTATCACTGGGATCTTGCAATCTCTGGATCTCAAAATCTCAGAATCCCCGAGTGTGTTTGCTACTTGGCACCTCTTCAAAACAAATACCCTACAAAATTCAATGGGATGCGGGCCCTTCGAGTGACACTAAACTAATTAAAAGTTTGTCAGACTCCGGGTTTCGGGTCGGCCAGTCCATATGGCCTAGACTACGGGTTTATTGGCATAAATTACGCATTGAAATCACGTAAGTGTCGGGGGCAAAATTTAATCAGAGAGTGCGAGTGCGGCGGCTAAACAAGAATTAAATTTAGCAACATAACCAAATCAAAAAAGGGACCACTCCGAACACGGACATGGAACACGGACACGAACAATTTCCCCCTGTGAACGGAGGAGCAAAAAATTTGCACACAAACTACGTGACTTCAATTCCTCAGTGCGGCTGGAAAAAAAAAACACAAAATACAAAAAAAAAAAAAAAAAACAGGGTGTACAGCCGTGTGTATCTATGTGGTTACCTCTCAATGGCTTTTGTTCGGCCCCGTGTACAACTTTTAATCCTTTGCACTTTTGTCAATGTCAGAGACGAGATAGACTCAGATTTAGATTCTGCCCAATGACAAACAATATAAAAAAGAGGGAAAAGTGGCTCTGCCCATGGTCAACGAAGTTTCAATACCCTTAAATGGAATTCGATTCGGAAAAGCTTAGAGAAATATACCTAATAACATTGAATGAAGTCATAAAAGTTACAGGAAAGGAAGCAAATAAGTTAATTGAAAGGTATAAACTTGTATCTTGTCACTTTTTTTATTGGATTCATAGGATTTCTCTCTTACTTTAAGTATTTCTTTAATTAAATGTATTATTAAATTCTTTCTTATCAATATTTAGAGTTTGGCAGTCCTTAAACAAGAAACTAATACTAGTTTGAATACAATATAAATTCAATTAAAGCCTAAGCATTTGAATAGGTATTTTTATTCATCGCTTTCTTTCGTTTGCATTTCAGATTTTGGGATACCCAAACTAATCGCTTTAAAGTGCTTTAATTTATTGCAAACTAGTTGTAGATGCTAAACCATAATACCCTCACCGAAAGTGACAGCCCGAAAAAGGTCGAAATAAACGGGGAATTGCGATCTGTTTGGGAAATAGTTTTTCACCACAATGACATTTCAGTTTTCCGCACACGGACAGTTTTTCAGGGCACGAGAAGATGGCCAATAAAATTAATTGATTTTGAGGTTGCTTTTTTTTACGGCTGCTGATGTTGCAGCTGTTTTTATTTTTTTGTTGGTGATTTTGATTTCTGCTTCTGTCACAGTTGACCGCATTTGATTGGCGGTGGTAGGTGCAGCCGGAAAGGGGTTACCATGGCTTTAAGGTGACCCAGGATTTCTAATTAGATTAGTTTCGATTTCAGACCACCTGGAGATGGCAAATAAAATATAATATTAAAAAATCTTTGCATTGATTTAGAAAGCTAACAAGTAAAGTGGTGGGAAAATAATATCATTAATTAAACAATATATCAAAATAGCATGCAAATAAAAAGGAGAATGAAGTCAGCGCTGTTCCTTTGAAATTTAAAATAAATAGCAATAAATGGCAAATAAATAAAATATGGCGTGTAATTGGCGTATCGAAATTCGGATTAATTTTTTACGTTATTCCTTCCTCTCCATTGAGTCCTTGGCCAAAGGAAGGGGAAACCAGCAATTTTGAGCGTAAACGTAAACGTAAACGTAAACGCTTTCAACAACTCTCCCTTTGCATCTGGCATTGATTTCCATTTTATATTTTCCATTTTTATTAACAAGCATTTAAATGCAATGAAGTGAAATGCGAATCTCTCAATGCGAACGCACTCTGTGTATAAATATTTCTGGCTGGCCTTTGTTGAATTATTTTTATGGCTTGCCATAGTGTAGATGGCATTTCATGGCTGATTTAACCCGGCTGCCTAACAGTTTCGTCTGGGGATATACTCGTATATTCAGTTTTCCCTACCGCTTTTCCGATTCCGATTCCGACTCTGATTCTTCTGCTCCTGTTATTGCTGTTGTTATTCATTCGTTCACATTTTTTCATATGTCAGTGGCGTAAATGAAAACGCAAACGGGGCGTATGATTAATGTGGTTTACATATGAAAACGAGACTCCGTCCCAGAACTCCATTCTCTCCGTCTCTTTCTCCGCCTCTGTTGCTGTCTCTTCCGGCTTCTGTTGTAGTTGCTGTTGTTGTTGTTGTTGTTGTTGGCAGTGCTTATTCAATAATTTATTGCTGGCAGCCTCAGCCACTTACAATGTCAGAAAAATATGCGCGAAATATGCATAAAAGTATTACATGCAGGCTTTTGTCAGCTGGCCGGAATGTCACACTACCGCCTCTTACATGTACACACACATTCGAGTGTATCCCCTATACAGCAGCCCATCCTTATCGCCTGAGAAGCCGAAAGTGAAAGCTTAAGCCTTAATAAATCACAAAATATGGGATTATCAATTAATAGGCTGCTGAGAAATTTTCAGGGCCTTTGAAGTTGATAAGCAATTAAATTTAATGAGACTATAAAAGGAGAGGTGGAAGGTGCTCGGAGCTTGAACTTGAACATTAAATTGTAAAGAAAAATTAATAAGTTAATTTGTCAAGACTTTAAAGAATCGAGATTATGTAAAAGTTCTGTGCGCTTAATTTTAACTTGGTCTTAAAAATAGCCAGAGGTATGGAAAATCTTAAACTTCGAGTGATTGTAATGAGTAGTGTGTGTATTTTTACAGAAAGTATTACAATTTTAACTCTAAAAATGCACGTTATTGTTTTTTTTTTCCATTTGCAAACAATTAGCTAACACTTAGAATAGGAGGATTATTTATAGAGCTAATATTAAGTGCGACAGATATTTGAAAAACGAAGTTTATTGGTTAAAGGGTTCCCTGATAATCATTTTGTGTATTACAATTTTATTAGTTCAAAATAATTAATAATGATTATTCCCCCCTTCAACCCTTTCCCGCAGTGTACTTTCATAAATAAACAATTCATTATCAATAGAGAACCATAATGTCGCATGACTGATGTGATTGCTGGCTGAACTTGAACCGAGGGCGATAAATCTGCAGTTCCCGTTCAGATCCGAAGCGCTAAGTCGGTCTTCCAGACCGCTCGCATTGCACAGTTCGAAATGAGCAGCCAGAAGATTGGGATTGTGGGCAGTGGATTGATTGGCAGGGCCTGGGCGATGCTCTTCGCCGCAGCTGGCTATCGCGTCCAGCTGTATGACATTCTGGAGAGCCAGTTGTCCATGGCTCTGCAGGAGCTGGACAAGGATCTGCACAGTCTGGAGGAGAAGGGTTCGCTGAGGGGAAATTTGCGGGCCTCGGAGCAATTCGCCCTCATCGAGGTCACCACTCGGCTGGAGGAACTGACCCGAGAGGCGGTGCACATACAGGAGTGTGTTCCCGAGGTTCTGCAGTTGAAGAAGTCCCTGTACTCCCAGTTGGATGAACTGCTGGAGGAGCAGACAGTGGTGGCCAGTTCCACGAGCACCTTTATGCCATCGCTATACAGCGAGGGACTCAAGAGGAGGCAACAGGTGTGTCGTGGAGAAGTGGTTTCCTTTCACTGGAATATTATTTATAAGAATTTTCCTTCACTTAAACAGATGCTGGTTGCCCATCCACTGAATCCCCCGTACTTCATACCCCTGGTGGAGATAGTCCCTGCTCCCTGGACTTCCCCTCAATCCGTGGAGCGAACTCACAACCTGATGCTCAGCCTGGGCCAACGTCCGGTGACCCTAAAAAGAGAGATCCAGGGCTTTGCCACCAACCGGATTCAGTATGCCATTCTAAACGAAGTGTGGCGTTTGGTGGGTTCCGGCATACTCAGCGTGGCGGATGTGGATCGAGTGCTGAGTCAGGGATTGGGATTGCGCTATGCCCTCCTCGGATCCTTGGAGACGGCCCATCTAAATGCGCCTGGTGGCGTGGCTGATTATTTCCAGCGATTTGGAGGCGAAATCTCTGCCGTAAGTGCCACCTATGGAGAAACCCCAAATACTCAGGAGGATCGAGTGACTCTGGAGGAGATTGCCAGGCAGTGTGAGCAGCTGGTGCCGCTGGAAAATCTGGAGGAGAGACGCGCCACCCGCGATGAGTTCCTCACCCAGCTGGCCAAACTAAAAAAGCACTTTGAATAGGAAATTAATTGCTGGGTTTGTGATGTACCCTGAATAAACTGCGAATCAACTAAATGGGTCTGTGTCATTTTCCGTCTCCTTCGTCTCCTCGCTTCTCCAGTTTCGTGCATTAATGAAATTAATTTTTGCGGCAACCGGAAACGCTTTTCCAGGCGGAGCATTCAAGTACAACGTGTCACATTTCCGCATCGGCATCCTCGCCCTCAACGCTTTTCTTAGTTTTCCCATTACAATTTTCCCCCGTTTCGGCACTTGGCCTGATGAATGCTGGCGGCCTTAACTCATTTTTCATTTCGGGCGCTGTTGAATTCTCCCCGGACTAAGAGCTGCTTAAGTGAAAAATCTCTATTTGAGCGCCGGATTTGTTTTCACTGCGGATTGTTGGCAGCTCTTTAGCAATTGCTTTAAATATCACGATTTAGCGGGTTTTTGCTTGAGTGAAAACGCTTGATAGTGATAAAAAATAATCCTTACCTTTTTATTTTGGTAAAGAAGAACTACGAGTTCACAGGCTGTATATTAATAATAAAAGCCATCTTGAAAATTAATAAAACCAAACATTAAGTGCTTAAAAAAAGTCAGACGTTTTAGACAAGATAAACATTTACCCCAAGGGGATACAAGTATTCCAAAGTTTGTTATTTAAATAAATAAAATAAAACCATTTGCTGAAAAAAAGGGACAAATAAGAGTATAGAGAAATTATGACAATAGATTTTTTTATCAATCAATTTGAAATAATTACCAACATGTATGTTTGTACTTTGTGAAATATAAAATACTATATATTGCATAAAATGATACAATAATTTTATTATGTTTAGACTATGCTGAGAAACATACATCTACCCTGTACAATTCAGCTTATTTTTTACATTTATGAAACCAATATAATTTTATTTTATGAAGTATTAATGATTTTCAATTTAATAAAACCCTTTATCTGATGGCATTCGACTTTCCGAAGCCATCTTAATTAAAATGCTAGCCCAGCAGACCGTCGGCCATATTTCAATGCCAAGTATTTAAAAGAGTGGCCATGGCCATATAACAATTAAAGTCGCATAATTTTTAGCCAGTCTACTGCAGGGGGCATTTGTGTGTGGGCCTTTTATGGGTGCTGGATTTTTTGGGGTAGGCTCCCGTGGAGGATTCTGAATCGTCTGCGGCCCTGAAATTGTTGATGCCGCCGGCAGCGGCGGCGTCGGCTAAAAACTGCAATGTCATTGTTGCGAGTCAGCGGGCGGTGGACAAAAAGCATGTGGCTAGTAATTCATTACCCAGGCCATCAGCCATTGGAATTTCATAGAGCGGAAGGGGAAGGGGAAGGGTGAGGGGAAGGTGGAGCGCGGGACAATTGCACATGGCGCTGGCCAGCCATGCCATTTAATGTGCAAACAAAAGGCGTTGACAAAAAATTGCATTCGAAAAAAAGATGACAAAAGGCAAAAAGAGTTGGCCAACGTTATGAGGTGAACGTATGTATTTGTAAAGTGCAGACAGTGCACAATGGCGATGTGGGGGTGCTGCTAAAAGTTAAAATAACGAACGATAATTAATGGAATGACAACATAAAGCAGGCAACAATTTCAATGTCCTCTTTGCTTTACTTTGGCTTACTACTCCATCCTTTTGTCTTTATTCCTGGTCTGAACCAGACGTTAGGACCTGCTGTTTATTGAACTCTGTGGGTGGGTGATGGCAAAATGGCGCTAAAGCGGAAACGGAAGGAAGCCATGTGTCGGGGTAAAGCGGAAATGCATTGTTTTATGCCCAATTTCATTTGTGTGTTTTTTTTGCGAGAGAGTAAGCGATGTAAAATCAAGAGGTGGATGGATGCATGTAATTAACGCCAGCGCAATCAAAGTAATTAATTTCAAGAGATTTTGAGATGGGGGGAATTGGCAGGAAAAACCACTAAAGGATGCTTGGAAGGCATTTGAATTCGTTCCAATCAAGTTTGGCCACCACCAAGTTCAAAGGGATTTGCTCGACCACTAATTAAATTCCGGACACAAAGAAAAACTCCGATTTCTTTGTCGCCGCAGCATCATTAATTATATCCAATGCTGGCTTCGCTTTTCCTCACCTTACAAATAAACCAAAAAAAACAAAAAATAGCACGTAGACAAAGAAATAACAATTTTTCAATCCCAACGACATTTGTTCTTGTTAGCTCAGTTGTTAACAATCGATTTGACGTGTTCCCTCGGACCTTCGGGGGCAAATAGGACCAGCAGGAGTGGCAACAAATAAGGGGCCATGTTTTATGGCCCGGGGGCAGGGCCACGCCTACGCAGCCAGCAGACAGATAGAGCCCCGAATAATAAATCATTCCATAAAACATTTACGCCTCGGAGCGCACAAAGTTGATTCGAACCGAACCTAGTCGATCCCATTCGATTCGATTTGATTCATTACATTCAAAGTATGTGAGGATGATAAATAAATAAGCAGGTTGTGAAGCGAATGAAGATGTCAAAGCCTCGGATGCGGGTTAGAGCAAGGAGAAGGGATCCTTAAATCATCAGCTAACCTCTTTCATTTATCATCGTTGGGGGCCAAAAGACAAAACAATCCGGGGAGATTCATTTAACTTCGACATCTCAAATGTGCGACCCAAAAATCACAAGACAAACCATTGCAAACAATGGCAAACAACAGCAAACAATCGCCGGGAGCTTCAACTGTCTTCAAGGCAATTTCCCATTTTCTTGGCCCCACAATTGGTGGCATCGCTCTCCCACTGACATTTATCTTGATCGACCTCGGTGGGGTTTTTTGCACCGCAGCAAATTCAATTTGCTTTATTGATAACACACAATGGACACACAATAAGCACAGCAACAGATCAAAGTTAAGCGAAATAAGAATGCTCTAACCCAAATAAAGTACTTTAAAAAAAAATCTTAAATAAATACTAAAAGAAGAGCATCATAAAAAGGCCAAGCTTTTTGTCTAGAAAATCTAAAAATGTCTGCAAAACGTTTTTCGTTTTCTAAATCTCCTTTCGTTTGTTTGTGGCATTTGTTGTGGTCAGCCAATAAATCAGTGCCTTTGCAATAATTTATGTTCTTGGGCTGGAATTTTCATTTATCTGTCGAACAGTATTGTTATTACTCGGTCGGTTACTATGGGCCCTTGGCTAATCGGAAAGGCCAAGAATTCGACTTCATTATGACAAATTTGTGTGCTCAAGAAAATTAATGTCCTTGCCTCGAACTTGGTGCATTATTAAACCGCTTTAAAGGATTGCATGCTGCACGCCTTTCTCCTTGTCCAAAAGTCACGTCCGAGTCCTGGGCGAAGGTCCTTCGTCCTGGAAGCCCGTCAGCGTTTTTGTTATCCCTCGCTTTTTTGTGTCTGGAACGGCGGTCAAAACCGCAGACGCTTCGGAGGCGGACGATGGGCAAATTGTTTGGCCAACACAAAGTTTATTTAATTTCTCACAGAATGGAGATCTACGTGCCCCTTTTTTGACTTTGTTGATTAAAACAAATTGCGCCCTGTCTCAACTGCGCCGACAAACGTCAGACGGTCAAGAAATTGGTAGGAGTATATTGGGATGGAGTGGAAAGAACTCGTAGAATGTGGAAACAGATACTATTTGAGGGGTTTTAGAGCTCTCCCAGATCGGTAAATTGTTTGATCCTGGCTAGACTGCAAAACCTAAAATGGGGAAATGGAATTGAAGTGCTTTAAAAATGAGTAAAAAATGCCAACTTATATTTCTTTATTTACTTAATAATGTACATTTGAACAATGAAGATGAAAACTTATTTGTTTCGCAAAGCACAACTGTACCCAAAATGCGCCTCTCTCTGCGCTTCTCAATGTTTTCAGCTAGTAGGAGAAGTCTTATCTAATTAGTCTCGTTCTGTATTTGAGTTTATTTTCGCAATCAAATTTCGTATTTGCTTTTCCGTTTTTTTCGCAAACTCAAATTTGCTGGCAATTGTCATAACTCTAATGCAATTAACCCTTGCCCAGCCAGAAAAGGGCTTATCAGATAAAGACGAGCGAGGAGGGCAAAAACAGAAAGCAGGACGAGATAGGAATGGGGGAGCTGAGTAAATACAGCCATAGAGTAAACCTAAATATTTAATTAGGATTATAACGAAGCGAGCTTATCGCGGATGGCGGCAGCATCGCAACTGAAAGTGATGAGGGGGGCGAGAGCGATGAATGTCAAAGACTGTGTCCTACGGGCAAGGGCTTCCTGCTCGCAGGATAACAGGAAATGCACAAGTGTGTGTGTGGGGGGATCCATCGACTATGTGCGTCTGGCGTTTCACTTTTCGTTGACTTAATTTAATTAATTTCCTAGCCCAAAGGGTCCATCCTGTCAGCCTGTCTGTCTATCTCACTCTCATCCTGGGCTTTTTTATTTGTTGATACGTATACGCCACGTTGCATGGGAATAAAGGCTCGCCCACCCACTTGATGCATATATAGACACATATGCCTATCGATACTCGGTACACGATACACGATACACGATACACAGGCAACAGGACCCGAGAGCCCAAGGACCAGGAGGATGTGTGTGTAATATGCTGTAAATAATGAAAATCCAATTTTTGTTGCTTCTTTTTACCCTCACCTGGAATGTGTGCTGTGGGCGGCATAATGGGTTCATCATCGTTGTGGCGGAAAGATGATTATGACCGGGCACGTAGGTACCCTCCATACTTTGTCAGGGGTCATCCACCACCGAAGATGGATGGGGGCATTAAGTTAATAAAGTGTTAAGCCTTTTGTTATTGCCGCAGAACCAAAGTCTGAAAAATTCAATTTATGTTGGGTTAGGCAAGGTGCAGAAGCCGACTCGTAGAGGGTATTCCGCATTCTTTGTGAACTGATTTTTGGGGCTCTCCTTTCTGGCTTCTTGATTGCATTACATTCTCAGCCCTCGAATCGTTTCGTTTCGTCTGCGTGGCGCATTCCATTTGCCCTTTTTCGTTGACTTTGCCTCCTGGAGATTTAATTTCGTTTGCCGTGCATTTTTTTTCAGCTCCTTTTCTTTCTCCCCCACGCAGAAATAATCAAGTAATGAAACTTCACCAACCGAAACTTAAGGAAATTCGAGTAAGAGTATTCCCCTTATTTGGGCAAGGGACTGAAACATGTTGCTGTTTTCACTGATGCCTCAGAAATTATGCAGAACACAACAAGTTTTCATCAATATTAATGCCGGGCCGAAATGTGATTAAAACCGAGAGACATCTATAGAGAATGGAATGGAAATGCGACTCGGACAGAGATGGGGCCCGAGAATCGGAGACAGAGGAGGCTAACCACTTCTCTCAGCTGCCGGAGCGGCAATCAAATTAAACTTGAAGTGATTTTCAATTGGAAATTCTCGTAACGGCTCCCTGGCACACCGCAACACACTTAAGTGTATTCAAATTAAACTGACGCAGACCGAACCAACAATGCGACTACGACGGCAACAGTCACAGTCGGAGATGGGTGCGTGAGCCTTGAACGATTCGGTGGAATGGTGTCATTTTAAATAATTACAGATGGCTTTAGATACGTAAAGTTCAGCAGATTGGAGAAATTTACCTTATACCCGTCAGTATAGCTATAATTGCAGAAAAAGAGGTAAAGTGGGACCCTTAATTTGTATTTGGGGAAGCTTGCCATTCAAAAATATTACCTATACAATCCCAACTCATTCAATTAATTTCTAATTTCGGTAAAAAACTATGGAAATTCGGGACCACATTTTATTGGTTATTGATTAAAATAAAAAATACAGTTCAATATAAATTGAGAAAAGTTTTTTTTCAGGGAGGTAAAGACTTAACCAAACCAACTTTGAAAGATATTAAAACAGATTGATCCTTTACCTTTTAATTTATAAAAATGAAGGATTATTAATAATTGCAGTTCTATTGTTATTGAAATAATATAATATATAATGAAATATATATTTAAATTTTTACAAAAATTATTATAGTTATTATTACCACTGTCATTTTTTGTCGTAATATATTTGTTTTATTAATTTCTTAATCAACCACGTAACTCATTCCCTACAACGTGGAAGTCAGTTCTCACGCCATCTGCTCTGGTCGAGAAAGTGGATCCCATCTTCCCTATTTCTTCCCTTGGCAGCCAGCCCCCAAAACCCATCAAATAGTCGACTCTGCCTCAGCCTGTTTTACTGGACATTTTGCCTTGTAATGCGATTGTTGTTTGGTGCCATTGTTGGCATTCTTGTGATTGCTGTTGTTGCTATCTGCTTGTCTATCTGCGTGTTTAGTTGTGGACCAAGTGCTTGGGAATTGGGGTATATGGTGTTGCAGGGGGAATGTAGGGGGCTGTCAACAAGCAGCCATGGCGTCAGCAATTGCGGATCTGCCACCACCCACTCTGCCACCCATTGTGCCACCCACATCGCACCACCCACCACCCACCAAGCTGAGCTTTCGTCCTGTCTGCGGTCCTCGCTTTTTGGCAACGTTTAGCGCGTGTGCAGGACGCGCGGTTTTTGAGCTGCCGCCTGCCGTTGATTAGATTGTCTGATACTTTAATAGGATTGTAAAAGCATGAGCCACACACACCCATACACCCCTGGTGTGCACACCCACACAGTTAACGTTGGCATTTGAGTTCAGCTTTCGGTGTGCTAAAGTGCTCAGCCGCCGACACACAAAAAAACAAAAGCGTAAGAGTTGAAGGTGGAGTAGGACAACCGTTTGATGAAAGCAGCAAAAAGTGGGCTAACTATAGTGGAGTTTACTTTGCAGAACAGGTCCTTACTACTCCATAAAAAAAGCCAAATTTTGCAACTCTATTGTAACTGGTTTAATTGATCAAATATAAAAACTTGTATATTTTTCGTCAAATTTTAAGCTATATAAGTATATAAACTAATCTCAAATTTGATTTAAGCTTGAAAATAATGACATTGTGAGCAGGAGCGAATAGAGCTATATTTCTTTTGCCATTTGCCAATTAAAAAGATTTTTATTTGCAACATTTAGTTCAACCAAGAAATGAACAGAATATATTTCTGCAACATATTTGTTAAATTTTGATAAAGCTTTAAAACTAATCACATGAATACAAAACTAATGAAACGAGGCTACTCGTTACATTGCGTAAACTCATAAATACACCTCAGGTGCTAATTAATTAACCAATAAAAGCTAATTAACATCTACAGATGTCTATTGCAAAAGTTGCAACATTTCACAGTTACCAGACCGACCTGCACTCATTTAATTTTCAAATCTACCAACTAATTATTCAATTGTACAAAAGTCAGGGGAAACTTTTGGAAAATGAGGAAAAGCGGTAAGCGGCTTAAGTGCCCTGCCGGATACGCAGTTATCAACCGATTGGACCGAAAAGTGGCACACGTCGGTCCGGTTTTGGCCAGCAAATAAACAGTTAAGGGCTTATAAATTACATACAGACATAGCCACATGGATACCACTCATATTCCACCTCCATGGGGAGTGTCATGCAACATGACAGACTTCAGTCTTCCTCTTCTTCTTCTTTGGGGCCAATGGGGAGTCGGGCGAAATCTGTATTAAAATCGCATTATGTTCGCCTCACTTGACAGAGGGACAAGGAACCAAGGATCCAAGGAGCGGAGTGGAAAACTGCAGCTGCAGGAAAGTTGAGCTCCGAGGAGAAAGAAAATTTGCCAAATGTACTGTCAGGACAGCAATGGCCGGGCAAGTTTATAAACCGAACTCTCGGGCTGAAGTGGGTTAAGTGGTGGGGGGGGCCTTGGGGTTCGCCCTTCGTTTGGCTGCGAGCATTAACCTCAGAATGGAATGCATTTGCAGCTGGCGTATTTCGGGGGGGTCCGGGGACAGGGGTCGGGGGAGGAAACTGCAGCCTGCACTCCTGCCGGGAAAAATGAAAAGTTCTCCCTTGGCCAGAACAGCAATTGTGGTTTCTAATTGTTTGGGGCATTTTGCACTAACAATTGACCGCAACTATGCGTTGTAATTTTGAACTTTTTTTTTTGTGTCTGTTTCATCCTTCACTCTTCCATTTCTTTTTTGCCCACAAAATGAGCAACTACAAAATCGATAGCTACAATACAAGTCGTATTCCTCGAGGGGGGTGTATTGCCCACTACCGAATCTTGGTCCCACGTTAATAGAGGACTTTAAGTTTGGGTAATTGTGCCAGCAGTTTTCAGTACAGATTACTACCTTTTGTTCGAATTGTACATATAACAAGAAAGAAAAGCTAACTTCGGGCGGAGCAGAAGTTGATATACCCTTGCAGAATATTCTGTAAATTATATTCTCCAAAACTATTCATATGATGCATTCTTAACACTCATAAAAAATCCCAACTTCCTAACTTTAAGAACACCAAAGTTATGGCATTTCCAATCGTTCAGTTATATGGGATATAGTCGGCAGATCCCGTAATAAATTTCTGTATAATCTTTAAAGGCAATTATTACCTATTTGTGTATACATTTAGCTAATAAATTTTTTTTATGATCTCTAAAGGCAATTTAAAAAAATTCCAAAGAACATAAAAATTTTTGAGGAATGAGTCAGAAACTCACCTCTGGACTTTACTGATAATACTTTGAGGTTATCATCTATTGGGAAAAACCTTTCCAAACCCAAAATTGGGTATAAATATGGACTGCATTTCAGCGACTGAGTTCAGTTCATCATAAACATGAAGAGTCTTCAGTTTTCGCTACTTTTATTCACCGTTATGGCTTTATTGGGAGCTTTTCTCTGCGAGGCCAGTGTCAGAAGCGACCCACGACGACCACAATCACCACATTATGGTCCACGCCTACCATATATCCGACCAAGGGTTAATTAAAGAACTTGAATAAAACAAAATTTATCTACAGCATTTTTTTGTATTTGTATTTTAGTTAAACTTACATTATTTATTTTGTCACTCCCTAACCCTTTATTTAGCGAATTTCACAGAAGCAGAATTTAAAGCCTCCACTGTCAGTCAACAAGGGCTCTTCGTAAGCCTGCCATCCACATCCTATTCTCCTTCACAGCCAGCAGAAGTGACAAAGAAGATATATTAAAGTGGTTTTTAATCATTTTCCGCTGTTTTTTTAGTCGTCGCCATGTGTGTGTGTGTGTGTGTGTATGGAAAATGAATTAAAGGACGCCTTTCAGCACATAAGCCCTGCATGAAGCTTAGGGTGGAAATTCAGCGAGAGTTTATTAAAAAAGAGACGAACGAGCCCCTAAAATAAATTTATGTGTGGCAAAAAAGTATGAAAAATGCGTTGCCTAGCTGATAAAGCCGTTTTGTTTGCCCACACAAGACTCGCTTAATGCAGATTTATGATTTTAATAACAGGTTGCACCCACATGCACACACATTAGGAAATTGTGTTTTCCTTTTCTTTTTTCATTTGTTTTTTTTTTATAATAGCTTTACCGGATTGTCATGCATTTATTCCGCCACGACATTGTTAATTATGGAAATGTTTCTTTTAGGACGCTGCTTGCAGTTATTAGCCGCAAGGCAGGAGGAAACATTCCCTGGCAATCATCATCGTCACAGCAAACTGCAATCTCGATTTGCCAACTTTGCAGACTCTTGCCGCAGCAACAAACATTTTCAATTTCCCAGCGACGCCAGGTGTGTTGCACTGTGGTAGTGTGGGCGGAAAATTCCGGCGGGTGTGTGTGTGTGTGTGTGTGAAGAACTCAGTTCAGGAGCACCGCCGCGAGCATTCCAAACCGAAACAAGGTGATGTGGCCGGGATTACGACGATGCTGGCAATGTGGTCCACAGTTACCGCTGATGAGGAAATTGTTTCGAAAATCACTGGGAAAGTGTAATAAGATGGAAAGCAGGGGTGTGGCTTTAAATAGGTTTTTGGGCTACAAATATTATGCCCAACCTTCACTCTCAGCCTGGAAATCATTCTTAAGCTTATATATGTTCAAAAGTGGAAATAAGTTTTCCTACTAGTTAATGGAACCCTTTTCAATAAAACCACTGCCTCTGTACTGCTGCAAAGTTCTGATTGCGAAGTGTGCTTGATAAATTCATGTAATTTATCTAAATGGAAAATATATATTCCAAAAAAATATAAAGATTAAAAATGGTTCGAATTGGAAAAGTTATCTAAAATAGTTATAAGGCAGTTATAAAATAGGTTTAATATTTACAAACCATTATTTCGTCTAAAAATTGTAGTGTTTTATTTTTATTGACTTTATAAGCACATAAAAAAGCTGTTTTAATTATTTACAAACTTGACACCATATTAAATCTATATAAAAAGAAGTAAAATATTTTGTAAAAGACCACTCTCAATTGCCTTGGCTGGTGAAACTTCTCAATCAACTTTCGTTTAAAACGCGACTGGCACTAAGTTCAGTGGAGGAGTGGATGCAGAAACAACACCCCACGAAAACACCTGCACGGGTAATGCAAATTTGGTGTAACTGCCACGCAGCACGATCGCTGTCATTTTGCACAGCCACATCATCATCATCAAGGTCGTCGGGCGGGTGCAGGAAGGAGGGGGGAAGGAGGCATCCTGGTGGGTTCGATGCCATTTGGGCCATCAGCGCTGATTTCGGAGGAGCTGCAAAGTGCTCGGAGGCAGCGTCTGCAGGACGCCCAGGTAGTTGAGGAAGTCGGCGTAGCTGAACACCTGGCCGGGTGAATTGGGTTTCGGTTCGTGGTAGGTTGCCAAATCGTGACAGATGAATCCTCGCGGCTGCGGAAAAGTCACGTTAAAGATCTCATAAATCTGCCGGTACACACGCCTCCCGTCGTTGAAGAGCTCCAGCACTTGGTCGAGGCTAATGAGGATGTACAGCAGTTAATTGACAGTCGGAGTAATTAGCAGGATAAGTCAATTGATGCACTCAGCAAAATGTTTTTTAAAATGTAGGTTTTTCGAAGCGAGAAGCTAAGTAATGTTAGAATAAAATCTATAATGCTTAATCTAAAAGTTAATATAATAATAAATATAGTGTTTTTTAAATTGTGTATTACAATTTAATGAATGTTAAACCCTTCTCAAATATCAAATCATAATGAATAATCATTATGAACTGATACATCATAGGTCATAATATTTATAACCATCAACTTTTTTTTCTAGTGTACCCACCAGGCCTTCTCCATGTGTGTCTTCAACTCCGGCGACTGGATGATGCGGTCCACGCGTATGTCGTCCACCGGGGACTCCAGCACCAAGAGTAGTTTATTGGGCATCCTGGAGAGTCGTACCTTATCCATCACCTTCATCATATGAATCTGACGGGTGGGCCAATCGTGATTCAGCCAACGGATGGCGGCGTAGAAAACCTCCGCCTCGGAGTTAACCATTATTTCATCCGAGGATAACAGGTAACACAGGCTTTCGAGGGGCAAGCCAAGGAACTCAACTGAGGATACAAAAGTGAGGAAGAAGTGTTGAATCCGCAGCAGCATCATGTAGTGCAAATAGAGCAGATCCTTTGCGTGCAGTGCATCTTGGGCCACCTGAATAGCCTGATGTTCACCTAATAACGTGTCCTGATCCAAACAATGCCAAATCTGGTTAGACAACTCATCTAACTTAAGGTAATAGGACGCCGTCAGCAGATCAACAATTTTTGAACGCTTCAACAGAGGTTCCCTGTCATTCATCCAGCGATAAAGTCGATCGAAGACCTCCGGCTTAACCGAATCCTCTGGTAACCGTAGCTCCAATTTATTTATATTCTGTCTGACTTGCTGTACGTAGACCATTAGTACCAGACGATGGCAGGGAAAATTGTGTTCTCCGATCCGCACCAAGAAATCGTGGTTCTCATTTTCCCTCCAGAAGTCCTTGAGCGTTTCCAGAATGTCCTTTTGCTTTGGTAAACGACTGAACTTCACCAGAGACTTCATTCGGTAGCTGTTCCGAAAATCACGCAAGCTGAGCTCTGGTAATTGTGGTTCCATGGGTAATCTATCTTCATGGGCTTCATTGTCCAATGTTCGCATATCCATTTTGGAATACCTAAAATTTTGATAGTTCTTAAATATATAAGGTAAAAATACAGACAATTTGACCCAAGCTAACTAGATGAGCTACTTTAGATTGATTTTATCCAAACTTAATAAAAGCCGGGAATGATTTGGATGATATGAAGTAGAGTCAATGTGCCTGCCTTTTCTAAAAATCTATCAAGGCAACTTGAAAATAAAAGCTGAAGGTGGTTGAACTGTATAAGTAAAACATCTAATTCAAGATGAAATAAAACCTTTCCCCAAACCTATTCATTTATTTCCCAAATCCGTTTCATCAGTGCTCCTGGCAGTGACATTAAAATAAAGCAAATGAGTGATGTTCACGAATAGCGAAGTCAACGAGCGGCGAAAATACAATGTAGCCCAGTTGAATAGGGACGTCGCGCATAATAAACATTTATAGCCATGCAATACCGTTGATAATATAGAACAAAACCTGTCTAATAAGGGCATCCCTCGATTTTCCCGCATGTCTTCGGGGCTTTCACTTTTTCCTTTCCTTTCGTTGGCCAATTAGACGCACAATGCGCCTCAAATTATGCAACACAGCGCGACAAATTCAATTTGCTATGCCTCCCTCTCTTCCGTCCCGCTCCCTCCCACGCAGTTAAGCACGTGACGGTGAAAACAACAGTGCGAGCGGGACAGAGACAGAGCGAATGGGACACGTTGGAAGTTGTGCTGAAAAATCCCTGGAGAAATTAGTTTGATTTATGTTGAGTTTCCGGTGCAAATAAATTGCCAAGTTTAGAGAGAACTTCGGACGCACTGCAGACGCATAATTGATTATGCGAGCGGCGTACACACAATTGGTGGGCGGGGATCTTCGGAGGGGGCGTGGCAGCCAGTTTGGGGGGACTGGAGGACAACAGCAATTCAGCGATGACTGTACATTGTTAATAGAGAGCGGTCGAGGGTCTTATTACCAGACAAGCTACTCGTCAATTTGACACCCGATTGTTTTGGATTTTCTATGCCCCCGTGTGATAAGCTTTCAAAAGGACACGGCTTAGGAAATCATTGCCTTTCCCGCACAGGTAGGCAATCAATTTATTTTATTAGGATTGACATCAAAATCTCTTGTAAATTCTATTCAAAATAATATCAGAGTGCGAAAAAACGATTGTATTTGTTATACAGATTTAAAACCACAGCTTTTGTAAAATAATTGTTTAGGATAAGACCGGAAAACACTACTGCTCCATTAGATTATTTAAACTAAATTCCAACCCACTAATTTTTTTAGACAAAAGCCATTTAGCAATCAAGGGTGGCACAATACCTTATAGCCAATTTGAAAGCAATGTTTTTTTGGTACTATTTGGAATGCTACTTTTACATTTTAAATAATATTCTTTCCGCCCACAGATACCGTTTTCAGCTAATTTGTCTTTAAATACATTTTTCCACTGTCACCAAGAATACAAATTGTTTCTCTTTTCTTTTGTTAGTTATGAACATTGGTGGCCCCAACAACATCAATAACTATAAATTTGTTATTCATTGAAACATCTGTTAAAAAGAAAAGCCGAAGAAGTGAATCATACTGGTTTCTCCCTCTTTCTCTCTGCTATTCAGTTTTATCGTTACCTGTTTGTTTAATAAACTTTTGTGCGATGCATTCGGAGCGCAACTAAAGTACTTAAACACTTTTTTTATCGCCGGACTTTGTCAGTTCAAATTGTTGCCCGTTTGCTAAGCGGAGTGAGAGAGATAAAAACAAAGCGCGTGAAAGAGAGAGAAACAGAGGGTTTGAAAGAGAGGGACATATGGGTGGAAAGTTTGTCGCATCCAAAGTTTTTGTTCGCAAATTGCAGTTTACTTGCTGCTTACTGCAACATCATAACTGGAGGCTAGAAGCGGACAGAGCATTATGTGGGCGTGGCCGAAATGCAAAACTCTGCAGTCGGTTCGAGGGTTTATTGCACTTGACTTGGGTCGGCCCGATGAGATGAATTTAACTGAGAATTGAGAACTGAGAGGTGCACCGAAAAATATAGTTATTTAAGATTCTTGGAAAGGTTATTGCTTAAAGAGACATGATTATAATATTGTTTTAAATGTTTTGACCATGAATATTGTGTATTTATAACTTTTAATTGAATGAAAAATATATTACATTTTTTCATATAATTACATTTTTGTAAAAGTACAGTTTCGTTGAGTTAATTAGTTGGGTTGTAGAAATTTATAAGGAATAAACGAATAGTTTCTTAATAACCTACTGATCTGCGTTTCTTTCAGTGTAATAACTATGCGCCGTTAGCTTTGTGCACTGCAAGTTTGCTTTGACACTTTGACATTGACAATGATGTATGTGCTTGCTTTGTTTGAGTGTGCGGGTGTTAGTCTGGGGGGCGTGTTTTTGGGTGGGTGGGTGTGACTAAGCTTTGTCATTAAATATCGATTTGTTAGCTATGCTGCGCCATTTAATAGCTCCGACTTAAAGTCAAAGATTTCATCTGGGCTTCAGGAACTCCACTTTGATTGCTGACTCAAAAAAAAGTACACCATATTGTTCAAGTCGTATTTATTGCACTCGCTTTTGATGCCTTTCCAATTGCTTTTTTGTAGCACACTTTTCCGCAGTTTTATTAGTGCAAAATTTATGGGGGCAGTGTAAACGAAAATGGCCAACGAATTCCCCTCATTTGTCATGCTGTTTTATCGCCAACCGATGAAATGTTCAAGAACAGTAAAAACCATAAACAATTTTTTAACGCTTTTCAACTGTCCACAAAAAAAAATTGTTGATGACTAAATAAAAATGTTGTTTGCGTTGATTGAATTGAGCTATTTTCCCGGTTGTGATTTGGATAAAATTTCGATGTAAATGTAAATAAATTGTGTTTGACTAATTTCCGATTTGCACTCATTTTCTCTCAGGGGAAATGCAATCATAATTTCTCCTAAATTATTCAGAGCTCCTCGAATGTTTGCTAAATTCGCAAATATTATCCATGACCGTTTTCGGCGCAGGTTGAAGCGCTCAATTTGCTGTTTACCAGGGGCGATTTTAATTGTTTTATTTTAACATTTAAAACCAATTTATATTTATGAAATTTTGTAAATTGGCAATGTCATAAAACGCACACACATTCAGGCACTCGTGCCCTCAGGTCGTATTCGCAACATTTCCCATTTAGCGTGACATGCTTTCCCTTCTCCACTTTCCGCTCACTCACTCCACTGCTCGGGAATTTCGCATTTCCCATTTCCCAGTTGCCATTTGTGGCCCGCTGCCTTGTTATGTGGTAATTAAAATGACTCTTGGCCCATCTCCGCCGCGTTTTTGGACAGCTTTTTACTGCCACTCAGTCGATGCGTCGTATGCGTAATGTCTGGCTAAATTATTAATTTACTATGGCCCCAACGAGTGTTGTTAATTAATTTGCATGCATATACAGTGAAACCGAGAATGGGGGGTATTGTGGAGTCCACTTGAGGCTTCTGGAATGAGTCGCAATAATATGTTGAGCCGCCTCAATGAATCGCTTCAAATGCTCGCAGCAAATCGCATTACCATCGACTGGATGGCGATGGAGGTGGTATATTAATTAATACGAAATAAATATGGATTGGTAAAGGAAAATTATCAGTCAAATGAGGGTTTAAAACCATATTTATTTGGCGCCACAAAGTAATATTAAATTTATTTCCAAATTTAAATATCACTGAACACTCTGCGTATTTCGTTTTAAAAACAAAATGTAAATGTTTACGAAATATATTTTGCTTTTAAAACCTTTAACCTCGTTTTTATATAAATTTACTCACATTTCCATCGCTACTCTAAATAATTAAGCCTCTCTTCGGAACGCAATATATTAACCGCATCGGGGTTGCAAGCTGCAACCGGCTTAGCCGGTCCCTTTTTGCCTTTTGGCGAGTTGTTTGCACTGCGTCAACGAGGCGTATGATTAATTTTAGCCGGAAGAGCTGACTCCAGCCCATTTTGCCGCCTCCTTTGTCACAATAAAAATGCACAGGAGGGTTGAGCAAACAAAAGCATATAATAAAAACAGTAAACATTTAATTGCCTGACAAATATTTGCCCTTCACCCCATCACCAAACGGGTTTAGGGCCAAGTTTCAAGAGCTCGGCAAATAGGCGCTGATGAAAAACTTTAATAGCAAAACTTCCCCATTTGGCTTATGCTTTCATTTCTCCACCTCCCATCTTCTGCTTGCCATTTCTCTTATGCCATTTCTCCGTTCGCCCTCCGACTTTTCTCTTATGCATTATCGGCATACGCTGCTCATATAACTTCGCTCGACGGCTGCCGTTGAAAGTTTTCCGCAGCTTGACAAAATTTTCAGAGCCCTTCTATGGCCGCATATACATACTATATGCAAAAATCTTAAACGAAGTATCGATTTTGCCGAGGGCTAAAAATTATTTACAAACGAATGAACTTTTAAAGGAGGCAACTCCATTTGAGTGGGTTGTCTGTGGTTGAGTTTTGTTTGTCTGCCAGCTCGACAGTCCTTTGCCAATGCCCGGAAGGCCCACTACAAAAGACATCTTTTGGCGGGCCTTGATATAAGCAGATAAGCGAGGTTTTGCCCATTTGATGACTTGCAAAAATAATTCGGTTTGCGGTGAGCTTCGATTAGTTGGCTTAAAAAAAAAAAAAAAAGCATGACTGAATGAGGAATACAAAATTAAAAGTGGATTTAAAATATAAATATTTAAGATTCTTCGACTTCAAATAAAAAGATGGAATAAGTTTTGGCAAAAAGGTATAGACGTTCGATTGTACAAAGAAGAACAAATCTCTCCCACCGGGCTATATTAACCTGATTCGTTCTGTATGGTTATTGTTAGACTTAAATGGACTTAGTTATTCAAAGTCATACATTTTTCGCGCCTTTTAACTAATTGTTGTTATCGATAAGTCATGATCGATCGTCAATGATCGAGCGTGGCGTCCGATAGTTGGTATTAATCGTATTAAAATACTAGTGATATAATTATATGCCAGTGAAGCCAGATCAGCTGTTTTCCCGTCAAATATTTAAAGCTATAGCAAATTAATAGAAATTTATTTACTTTGTGTATATTTTGTGTTTAAAATAATTTATTCAGCCCACTCTTTTTTCAAACAAATATGCGCATAAAAATTACAATTTAGAATATATCTTTTTTCCATTCCATAGATGAGTACCAAAACAAATAGTTAATTAAATGCTTAATTAATGCATAATTATATATCCAGCAGTATCAAAAGCACACAAGTGCCTAGTGACGTTTCAGCTTTTTTAAAGCTTTTGTCGCCCTTCGTAGCGTAGCTTTTTTTCTGTACCGCTAGAAACAGCTTTTTTCTGCCTGCAAACTGGCAACACTGGCGGCAGGCGTCTCTATGCGCATTGTTATTGTCATCACTATTGCATTGACATTGTTGCTGTACGCTGCGTTTTTATTAGTTTTCATTGCGTTTCTTGCCGTTTATCTGGGTGAAAATGAAAATTTACAAGCAGAAACTACGCGACGTGTGGCTGCAAATGGAGGAGTTCCGGGCGTGGTTGCGCCGGGATCCGGACGACTCCTATCGGGCGCACTGTCGCTTCTGCAAGTGCTGCGTGAACACCAAAATCAGCGATCTGCGTGCCCATGCGGCGACCAAGAAGCACATGAAGCACCTAGACCTTAAGCCCCATTTGGTGAGTGGCACTAAGCCAGTTGGTAACCCCCGATAACCCGATATTATCAACCCAGCAGAAGAACACGGACGACGCGCACAGGTCCACCGCCAGCAGCTCCAGCGCCGCATACAAAGTCAAAGTGAAGCCCCAGCCCAAAACTCCCCCGGTAAAGAAGGAAAAGATCAGGCAATCGGATCAGTCCGTGGACTACGAGCAGATAATCGAAAACCTGGCCCTTTACGAACCGGAACAGGTCATGTTCTCCAGTTGCTCCTTGACCGGCGGCGGCGAGCAGCGGCTGGAGGACGACGGCGAAGGGGAGGGCGAGGTGTCCACCATTAGCATCATCGACGAGGACATGGTCAACAAGGCGGTAGCCACCGCCCTTCGCAATCAAAAGGATACGTCGCAGATCTTCGGGGACTTTGTGGCCGACCGACTCCGCCAGTTGAACGCCGATGCCTCCGAGTTCGCCAAGGACAAGATCATGAAGGTAATTCTGGAGGCTGCTTCCATCGACCGGGCTCCCACTTACAATTAACAGGAAACGCATATATATTTAGTTTTTAATAATGACTAGAGTTTGAATAAAACATGAATTGTACAATTATGATATATTGAACATGCTGTGTTTTAAAGTTAATTCTATTCGAAATCTTTAAAAGGTAAAGGTAATACCCATTATAAAATTCTGGGAAACAGTTTATAGTTTAATAATAAATGTGTTTCTAAAGAATTTTAAAAGCCTCTTTTAAATTTTGGAAAACTTTTCAAACACTTTTTCAATTAGAGGTTTTTTTCAGGGGCTGTCCGTATAGTTCGTAATCAATGAGGCGGGGATGGGGTCAGAGAGTTCAGCGCGGTCAATAATCGCTAATACTATAAATCGCTTCATTAAAGATAATTACACCTGCATTAATAATAATACGGAATTGATTCACTATCAAGCTATACTCTTTATGCTTTGAAAAAAAGGTATTATATTTTTGATAAGCAGCGCATTTATTAAATTCAAATGATCATTAATCATTATTCTAAATGATTTTTAATAATGTATTTAACATTATATAGTCAAAGCAGGCCAAATGGAATATAAAGATATATGCGAAAAGTTTTGCTCGCAAGTTCATTGGCCATGCATTAGTTATTTAACAATTCAGCATTCTACCCTTTTCGCTTTAAGCATTAATCTCGCTTGCATTCTTCTTTTAGCCTATTTTTCTTCTCTCGGATCAAAGTTTTACTAGAAAGTAATTTAAACTTTTGCTTTTATTCTCCGACTGCCTGGTTACATTTTTACATTTTCCATTTAGCCCGAACTGAGGCGTTCGTTCCACTCAATAAACGCCCAGACGCAAATTTTGTTTAACACTTTTTGCCAATTGGCGTTGTAAAATAAGAATAAAATGCAAAAAAGATATAGAAGTCAGGGTGGGTTTCGATTGTCTTTTGCATAAGCTGCTTAGGTGCTTACTTTGATTTCTGTGTTTTCCCGATTTTCCCTCAATTTGAGGAACTTTATGTGCCGTGCTGTAAACTCGAGTTTTATTTGATGTTAGTAAGTAATAGCAATGGCAGAATGCCAATGAAAATCTTCTTACATTTTTTATGCCAGACTATTTCAAATTTGATTGCCAGACAAGCATTCGGTTGCCCTCTCTTGTTCAATAATTAAACGACCTTACCTGGTGGTCGGCAGCCGAAGGTAAAGGCCATGGACATAAATCAAGCTGCCATAACTTCCTGCAAATATCGAAAGTCCATTAACAGTAAAACATTTTAGCTTCCAGCTGAAAGGACTGTTGGATCCGCACAGAGAAATTTTTGTTACGATTCGATGTTTGTCATTTCAAAAAGAGTATAGTTTTGAGATACATGCTAAATTTCCTTAAGTTTTCAGACAATTGGACTTATTAATTAATAAATATTAAAGATATTTCTTAGTTTTAAATAAAGTCGCTGAATAAGGATGCTTAATGAAAATATTAATATTAAAGCAAAGAATTTTTAAACTTAGAAAACAGCTACTTAGAAATAAAACCTTGTTATGAATTAATCCTTCTTATGATATAATCATTAAATGTTGGAACTGTCTCATAATTTCTGGTCAAGAAAATGATTTAAAATGGTATCAAAATGAACATACAACTACTGTTTTTTTTCTAATATAGGGTTCAATATCGTTCATTCTTTGCTGCTTTTGCCCGTTCTCATTGTTTAGTTTTATTTTTAGCACTTGATAGTGGGACGGTGGGTGCGTTCAGGTACACGTCCTGTCTGCATCTGATAAGTGCCTTCGAAAAACAGGTTTAATTAAAATACACACCCATTTGGCGCTTAGACGTCAGTGGCCATCGATGGGCTTGTTGATTTTTCAGCACAATCGAGGCGTAAGCATAAACAAATAGAAATTCGACAGGCGCAACCCCTTAATTTGCCCACCCCTTCTGAAGTTTTCCCATTGACAGTGGCGACGTTGTTGTTTGTTGTTTGCTCTGACATGTTGCTCAAATTGCAGATGTGTGTGTGTGTGCGAATGCTAGTATTTGTGTTTATATTTGCTAAAGGATATTATTAATGCGCTACGTTTCGATGGCAGCTTAAGCAATCGATGAATTCGGAAATCCTAATGTGGGGAAAACAGTGGAAAGCCTCAATTGGGTGTGAATCAATTAGTATTTCAAACTATTAGCGTATTAGTTCCAAATGCATTTAAAAATGTTTACCAATGTTTCACGTCGTTAAAAATTATGAATTACTCACTTACTCTTTATGAACAAATAAAAATAATTTATTTTACAAATTTGTATTCTTATGTTTACGCTTAAACGTTGTACTGTTGAAATGAGCCCTGAGCTTCGATCCCTATTATTTTTATTAAGGGTTCTTAGTTATTTTTGTTGCCTAGCAACCCTTTTATTTAGCCCCTTGACAATCTTAAGATTCTTTTGAATCTTAACTTATCCTTTGAAAAAGAGTCGCTATAGGCCTGGAAATATTGGCCTAATTGACTCCCTGTCCTCCGATGACAAACTAAAAATCCATTTTCATTAACTTTCTCTTTCTGTTGTGTCAAAGGTGGGGTGAAAGCAACCAAGTATCCTGGGGAGGGCGGATTGATGTGTTTGGTACAGTTGTCCTCAGCTTCGACATGTTCTACTTTATTTTGATGTCATTTCAGCAATCCTGGGCCGTGGGAAGGGACTCGACGGTCGGGCCTCGCAGATTAACAGATTATGATCTGACATGAGTTGAAATGTTGTTAGAAAACTTCATTAGCAACATGTGTGTCCTAGATGTGAGAGCGATGTTCGTCGATTCTTGTTGCGCTTCGGTGCGCAATTAAAGCAATAAAAGTGTGGACGAATGCACACTGAATGGCCATGGACATGGACGGCTTCAGTTCATCCAATCCTCGGCATCAATTCGGCCTGGACCCTCTACCACCCATTTAACTCTCCCCGAGCTCAAATCCCCACAAGTTCAGGAACTCAAAAAAAAAAATTGTCGAGTGGATACAGGGCAAAAATAATTGAGAATGGGATTTTGTTTTTGCAGGAACACACTTCAAGTTGACTGGGTTAATGCCCTTCAAAATTTAATATGAATTATATTGTCAATAATTTGTAAAGCTTAGGGTTGTAAGTAATATTAAATCATAAATTTATTAATTTTTAATCAGAGTAACAAATGACAATATAAAATTAGAAAATAGTTTTGTATAATATCCCAATGAATTGTTTACTTGAAATTCTTCTACCAAATAGTTATAAATATTTAATGTAATTCTTATAAAGAGTATTAAAAGTACTTTACTGAATGTTTCCTTTTTAAGTTTTCCTTTTTAATTCCCATTCGAATTTGTTGGGTTTATTTCAGTTGTTGTTGTGGCAACTCTTGGGCACTCTGATTGTGCCAGGACCCCCCCCCCAGTCACTGTCCCTTGTCCACCGCCCCACTCGATAATCCCCACTTTGGATGGCCGAAAGCCTATTTGAAACTTTATTTAATGCAATTTTCGTTTAAAAATGTATGTGTTTACTTAATGGATGGCGTATTTAGTAGATTTCGGAAAAGTGGACCACCATAATGGGAATTAGAAATTAATTTCTGACCGTGTGGCGAGAATAAACAAATAGGGTGATGCGGGAAAGACCAGAGAGCGAAAATCGTCGCCACGAAGGCTTTTCCCCTGCATTTCAAAAGCCGCATTGCACTCTATTAAATGCACTCGGCCAGCGAACGAATGACGTTATATAAGGATAAAAGGAGGGAAAGAGAGGGGGATAGTCGGTAAAATGAGACAGATAGACGGACGGAGACCAAGTGCGGTCATACTGTAAATTAAATATAAAATGTCCTGCGGACTGTCGCTCTTTATGCCATGCGGCTGGCCAACAACGATGTCGACATCGGTCAGCATTGCAGACCGGGCAGAAGTTTCCATTTTTCCACATTTTCGAAATGCTTTTCCCGATTCTGGGGGCTTGGGGCAACTAAAATGCAAAACAAAGGGAAAAGTTGACACACCAAAAAAAATGATAAAACCGAAACAAAACTTTAAGCATGCGGATGCAACCGTCAGCGGAAAGGGGAGAAAAGTCCTGGGGAAAAAAGGATATTTCGACGCACATACAAGTCGACTCACTTTGGCCATCAACAATTTCAAGTGCACTCCTGTTTTGTTCAGCTTTTTGCCTTTCATGTTGTAGTACATAACATAGAAAAACAACAACAGCAGTAGCAATGGCAAAAAACGTAGTTGAAATGATGTCCTGGCGACCAATTAAACTAATAGGATTATATTAAATTATTAAGGAATAATATTCTTGTTGTCCTGTGACTGAATTCATTATTTCATTTCAGTTTGAATCGGGACCATAACAATATCATTCTTGATTGAAATGCAATTAAATGAAATGCTTAACAAGTTTAATCTTTACAATGAACTTCAATTCGGTACATAAAAATCACTATTTATAAATCAAACTAAATAAATTTAAAATAATTAAATTGGAATTCTAACTAATAAGGTAATTTTTTAATTCGATATGATAGTTGAATTACATACTGTTGCTAATTACAAAAAATTCTTTCTTTTATTTAATAAAAAAATAAAAATATTTTCAAAAATATATACGATAAGCTAAACCAAAGACCAATATGTATAATCCAATATAATATATATAATAAAATTCGTGTGCAAAAAAATCGTATGGCGTTACGCATCTTAGAAATTATATTTGGCTAAACTAACCCATTAAAACCTATATATTTAAAAACCATAATGCAATCCACCATTTTGTCTGGTGTGCGACTTGGAATTCGCTTGATGTTTTTTGATGAAAATAATTGTAACATACTTTTCGCAACGAGCAGTCGCAAAGGCCACGGTCACGTTGGCCCAACTAGACAACATGGCGTATACGTAGTCCGGACCTCCAGTCACGATATCGTTTGAGGCCCGGCTCTTGAGACGGCTTCCGCTCGACTGCATAGCATTTGAATCTAAAATATAATTTGCTTTATTATATGCACTCACTCGTCACAAATTGGCCGGCACAACAATAAAAACGTGCTGCGAGCAAAGGAGTCCAAGTCCACCGGCGGAAGTCGAGGGGAAAGGAATGCGTCTGGGGGAAAGTGCAGGAGTCGGATTTGATTGCAAGCTCCATGGCGTAGAAAGTAAAATGCCAAGTCACATATTAATATGCAGACGCCGTTGGCCGAGTCTCAACTCGGCCGTAAATCACCTGAGAAGCCGCAGAAACCCAGGAACTCAGGAACTCGGAAGGAGCTCGGAAGCTCAGAGCTCGGAACCACAGCTACGCAACAGCTGTTAATTTGCTACCAACTTCTCGTTTTGGCCGACGAACCGCCGAAAAAGTTCAAGTCAAAATGAAGATTTATTCGTCTGGCCGGCGGATGTAGTGGAGTCTCCATGATCACGTGTCTCATTGCAATTTCCGCAGCCGGATATTTGCCCAGTGCGAGTCGACAATGGAGTAGGAGTAGGAGTAGCACTAAAAGCAGGAGTGGGTTTCGGTGTTGGAGCCAACTTTGCTACTAATTTGTTGCACAAACTTCCACTTCACCCCATTTCCATGACCATCCCATCCCTTCTCGACATTGGCAGATGCCCGAGTGCCAAGACTCGATTTTAATGGCACTTGAACTATGGTCTTTTCGAAGGCCTGAAACAGTGAAACCCATTTTTTGTTCAAGTGCATGATATGTGGGGAGCTAGAGATGAGTACGAGACACGACTTCAAAATTAACGAAATGGAATATTTCGAACATCCTTTTTCTGCCACTTTTCTCAAATCCATTCGGAATTTGTTTGTTTCCTTATATCAAAGCATCTGAAATTTCAGTTAAGCCACTTTTAGTTAGAGTTATGTGGATTAGTGTTTCCCGTATTAATACCCTTTATTAGTAGTAGTTTGACTCATAATTGGGTTATAGAAAGTTTCTGCAAAATGAAATATTTTATAAGATTAATGTCATAATCTTCAAATTATCTGAAATTATCTATTATCTATTTTTACTGTTTATGAATCAAAAGTGTATATTAATCAAGGTGATAAAAGCACATAAGAAAATTGTATATCAATTGATACCAGATAAGTTAAGCACATTGTATTGTTTTCCTCTGGGGATTTTTGTAGCTCATGCATTTCTGACATCTCTAGTTCCACTATTTATGATATCTGGACGCACTCCATGAGTATCCCCGTCCATCTGAACGTCACCCACTCCATTTAGCCGACTCGCCCGTGCTTTATCATTCACATGTCTGTCTGGCGGCTTATGTTTTGTGTTAATGAACAAGTCTAGGGCTGCAAACGGAGCTGTCTAGCATCTGTCTGATGGTCCAACTCCGGGCTACGGACAACGGAGTCCGGTTCGGCAGGGTCGTGTCTATTACGTACTAAATTATTGTGTGTCCATGTCCGGCCTGCCCATCTCTTTCGCCCCACATACGTATATCCCACTCCCTTCGGCTGGCTGTCAATTTGAGGATTCGGACGGAAAGACGGACGGACGGACACACGGACAGACGAACGGACGGACGGTCGTAGGCGACTTTTGACAGTCGTTGGATCTGTTTGTCTGGTTGCCAAAAGTACGTGAGTGGTTCGTTTTAATTACGAATGACGGCGTACGAATTGAGTGTTGTCTTCTGAATTTTTAAAGCCCTCCAGAGTCAAAAGTTGAAGGGAAATTGCTTACTGCGAATGCTTACCCCTAAATGCAGTCATAAATCTGTTTGCTTATCTGCTCAACGAGCTGAGTTGCGGGTTCCTTGCAATTTACGTTCCGGTTTTCCACGTCAGTTCACTAACGACCGAGCTCTCAATGGAGGCACTTTAAAGTTGTGAAATTCACATAAAATAGGGATTATATTTTAATTTTATTTAAACAAATTTAGTAATTATCTCCGAAATTTTTCAATTTGTCATGCAATAAAAATGCATGTTAAATAGTATGATTAAGTTGTGATTATGACTTGCTAACGAAATTGAAGAAATTTAAGAAATAAAACTTATAAATAAATTATTTTCTTTTGGAGGAATGTATTGTAATACAATAATCGTAGTATACGATAATATCTCTCTTAAATTTATAACCATTAAATATATGCCTTTCAAAATTTGACATCTTTTTGTTGTCACGTCAAAAATGAGAAAAGGATTCGAAATTTAATGAACTTTTGTGCGACCTTTATGTTTTTTTTTTACACACGCTTGGCTGCACATAAAAGAGCCGCAAAAAAAGAAGAAAAGAAAATTTGCGTGGCTCATTTGCGGGAGACATTCTGCAAGGGCAATATATACACGTATATGTAAAAATAAATTTTCTTATGTTTATTTTGATGTGTGGCGGCAAAAGGGCGTGAAATACGGCCAAAAAGGGAGACCAATAAGGAGATAAAGTTGCAAAGGAGGAGAGGAAGAAAAAAAGAGAAGAGCACTTTGCATAAAGTGTCATGCGTGAGCCGAAAAGGATCCGGCAAAGGTTTTATGTCAAATTGAAAGACAGGCCCAAAAAGCTCGGCTCGATTTCAATGCCAAAAAGCAACTAAAACCTGTGACACTCCCACACACACATACAGAAAGTTACGCCCACGCACACACACGCACTCGCACACGCATTTTGCATAAATTATGCGGTTGTCTGTGGGGGTGGGCAGAGCTCAAAATGCATGACCCGTTGCCGTTTTTGCACTCAGGAAAATAATCAAGACAAGATATGATTTATTCATTATGCAGTTCAACTTTTAATTATTCACTAATAATTAAAAGGTATCGGTATGTACTATAAGAAATAACATATGTGTATGAAATAATCTGTTGATAATAATAATGTTCGGTAAAAGCCCTTTTTAAATGTGTCGTACCAACAACAAGATATTTTTAATATAAATAAATGATAATCCGCAGAATAACAATATTTAAATAAATACTTTTTGAAATTTTAAGTAAACACTTAGAAAATATGAAGTCCAGCAAAAGAAATGACTGATTAGGTCTTGCACAAAAGAAGAATTTAATAGTCTGTGATGAATCACCAATCTATTTTGAAATTTTTCTGCTGACATTTTAAAAAGATAAGATTTGGTGTGATGTTCGGACTCTGAATATTATGCAACCTTAACTGTAAACTGGACTTTTCTCTGACTGCATCTCCTCCCGAGTCCCGCATTGGATCGCCATGGCAACAGGAATCGGGCTCTAAATAATTTAGCAACCAGAGCGGACAATAAAATTCGAGCCCAAATGTCATACGCATGCATTTGCATATGATTTAGCCAGGCCGGGAACAGGATCCGTATCCGAATCGGAATCGGAATCCGAATCAGAATCAGGAGTAGGCGGTAAAATCACTAAACGGGCATGCAACTGCAGGGGTAAACACACTCCCCGCCCGAAAAACCCTTCTGTGAAATTGATGCCAGCGGCAAATCATCTTCGTCCCTCTGTGTTTGCCAGTGCTGTGTGCAAGGATACATTTATAGCATAATTTGTAAATGTTCACTAGATATACAAACACACTCGAACATGGGCTCAAAGGGCGTTATATGCAAATGTGCGTGTGTGCAATTTGTATGGAATATTGCATTGGCAACTTTCGGGCTGCGGCTGCTCGTGTGTAATTTGTTTAGAAATTATATTTGATGATTTGCAAATTTGCTCACATTGCTGGTTAGCTGGAATCGGAATAGGGATCGCAATCGGTTGGAGTCCTTCCATTGTCCTGCCACTTTAACCTGCAGGAGTGTTCATTAGCCCGGCCGGCAGATGGCGCCATTCAGCAGGAGCAGACAACAGCAGCCAAAAGGCAAATTGCTGGGAAATGGTGAAATATAATGCAATTATACCGCCCGTGTTTGTGCGTGTGTATTTACGCTTGCGGTCGTGTTGATCCCTTTAAACAATAAACTATTTACGCACACACCCACAAACTGGCAGCCATGGAAACTGTGCCGTCAGTGAGTAAGAACGATTTATATTAATTGTTAAATTGATATCCGGACTAAAAGCGATTATATGTGCTGTCAATAAATTGTTCAATTAAAGTTTTATCTTTAAAGCTTCATCTTTTATGGGGTTAATTAGAAAACATTTGAACATTAGACTGCGTTTGTCGTTCAACATATTTTCAAAGCTATATAATATTTAAGCAAATTAATCTCAAGCATACGACTAACCTGATTTTGAAAGGATAACGAAACATATTATAGAGGTCACACAAAAGAAGGGTTAAAAGGACATCAAAAATAAAACCAGTTTTATAACTTTAAATTTGAAAAAAGTTTATTTAATACAAAAAGATTGTGGCTTTCGATTTACAAATTTATTATTTTAGTTTAAATAAATAATCTCTCTGGTGCCTCTACTCATTACCACATAAAAGTACTCTTATATCATATTCACTTTCTCTGCTTTTGCTAATATGCCATTAATTTGAGTTTAGTTTTGTTCAGAGTCAACAAAGCGTCGAATGAACAATAGCTTAACACTTATATTCAATATTCTAAGTAGAAGATTGCTGAACTAATTAAGAGGGCTTAATTCCTGCTAAGGCAAAATACGTTTTCTAATTGGTACAGAAATCGTTTGTCAGAGTAGGTAAAATAAGTGCGATGCATGTTATAATTTAATTTTTTCTTTCCTTTCGGATTTTTTAGTGAGTGTTGTCTTAAATGTTCAAGGAACCATCATTGTTGTATATAATAAGGTAACTAAATTAAAAATATTTTCAATCAAATTCACAAATAAATTGGTATGTTTCTTGCTCTTTATTTCTGCAAATGACATTTTATCAAAGTGTGCCATCTTCGAAAGAATTTGATGCATTCTTATTTATAATTAAACAAAATTCAGCATCATAATATAAATCCACTCATTTGGAATAAATATAAATAAATGCAAAATCAAAGAGAAATGTCTAGCTCTTTTTCTCAACCACCTTTTTGTTCTGCCACCTTGCTGAATTCCTTACCTACACGATGTATCCTAATTTATTCCCTCAAAGGATTTCAGCACCTCTAACACATACCAAAAGGATCGATGTATTAACATAGAACACGCATATATAGAGGATGTCAGGTCAGAAATGTGTAGACAGTTAGGATGCTTTGATGGGATGAAACCCCCACTTTTTGCTCCTAATTTCACCGACAGACGATGATACGAAAAATTCCAGTCTGTCTGCATATTTGATACTTTGATCAATTGAGACGGGGGGCGGAGGAGAAGGGAGGGGGCTGTTTTGGACAAACAAGAAAAGTGTAAGCGACGATGCCAATCAGTCGGTCCACACAGCAGCCACCTCATCATCCGATATCCTGTCCTTCGGCAATGCTAATGTCCTGCACATAAGCGTTATTATGTGGAGGTGACCATCTCCTCGTTCCCTTCCAGAATCTCATCTCCAGTTTCGCATGCAGTAATCTAATCATCATCGGGAGCATCATCCGCATACACACACATCCTCATGTCCAGTGCAACATATTGACCGGCACTTGTTTGCTTTTTTATTATTGCTTTTACTCTCCCCCCCCCCACACACCCACTCCCCTCACCAATCTGTCCAATCTTTGGCTGCTGGTCTACCCATCTGTGGATAAATTTATGCACATTATTTGTCCTGCTTGGCATGTCGCGTTGATTTTTGCGCAATCCTTTTGCACATTTCCAAATGCCATTTGTATGCAAACTAAGTGCGCTTTATGCCTCCACGGTCATGATGCCATCCTCATTCCAATCCTGATGGCCATCCCGGTCATCATCCCAGTCTTCATCATCATGATGATGATTTCGGACTTCAGCTGCCAAAGCAAGACATCAAAATGCAACAGGGAAGGAGTGAGAGTGCCAGGGAAATTGGTTAGAATGAAATGAGGTGGTGTGGTCTGGCTGGCGGGAAGGATTTGTGGATTTATGGCAATTCAGGATTTATCTCTATGTATGAATCTGTAGTCATGTGTGTATGGATGTCCCCCAATAGAAATATGAGTCGGCAATGCGACATTTTTAAATACCACTTTTTTTTTGGGAAATAAGCTTAACTTCATCCTATTAAGTACCTTTTGATTTGTTACTTGCCTTAAAACCTATTAGCATTTGTTATACATATTATGTAACATTTATGTAACACATAAAAAACTTTGAATTGAATATAATTTATTTTTTCAATTTAAAAACGTTTATTTATCGATTAAGCAACATGTACAATAGAAATGCTTTTTATAAATTCACATTCGATCGCAGTCAGTTATAACAATGGGATATGTGTGGTTTGTGCTACTCGGCAGTTGTTTCATTTGGCAATTGGTAAGATATTTTACTAAACTTTAACTTGGAGGAACAAAAAAAATGATTTTGTTTGGCTACTAGGCTGAGGCCGAGTTAATTTACAAGCTTATGAAAGTCGAGTGCGATGGTGATCCAGTGCGAGTGAAAAACATTTCATGCTACGTTAAGCCGATCAATTGGTATACGGGTTTGGTGACCATGGATTCCTATTTGGCTGTGCCTATGCTAAACCCATATGTAAGTTTTTGCTTGAATTCTTAATGCAATCTGATAAACTCTTCTTTATTTAACAGATCCGATTGCAGGTTTTGAAGAAGGACTATAGCAACCAATGGAAGCCATTCCTAATTGATGCGTCCTTCACCATTTGCGAGGGGAAAAAGAACTTTTATCCCTATGGTGTCATATTTTGGAAACTGGTTAAGAGTTTTACCAATGCCAACCACTCCTGCCCCTTTTCGGTATTTTAGCAACTGAGGTTTTTGTTTAAGTGATTACTGTTTATTCTCCTTTTTAAGGGACACAAATTCGCACGAGGAGGATATCTGGATACTAGTCTACTTCCTCCGTTTCCTCAAGGCTTCTACCAACTCAGTTTGACATTCACTGATTGGAATTCTACCCACAGTGAATTTGTAGGCACTGCGAAATTTTACTTGGAAGCCATGGAACAGATAAAAAGAAACAAAAAACCTAGTGTTTGAATTCAAAATATTTTGTAATTATTTCTGCTTGTTCTAGAGCGTATTAATTATGATTACTGTTTTGTGAAGTGATCAAAGGAAGGATCTATATCATCGAACAGTTCTTGCTTAAGTGATTAAGTCATTTGATTTTGATTTGCATGTATTTTTTGTTTGAAGATTAATTTGGTTCCGGAATTTTCGTTGCTCGTTTTACAATTACTTTTAGTAGACCTTGAATTTGTGTTATAAAAACCATTAAATTGTTATTAATTTTACAGCACCCTTTATTGATATCAGTTTATTTTTTTTTGGTTTTTTTTCTGTATATCGAGTTTAATGATACACATGTTTGTAATTCACTTTGCCACATTAGTTTCAGTCGAACGATCATCGTAGTTGCGTTAAATTCTACAATGACCGGCTGATCTATTAGATAATTCTGATGTTAAGCTTATTGTTTTTTTATGGCTTTTGCTCAAAATAAATGGTTTAAGCATGATAAACATGGCATTCCATAAAAACTGTCTAAAGATCAATTTTGTCTTTTTTTATAGTTTGTAGGATAAACCTTTGCCTTTTCCCACCTGCATTGTACTGTGCTTTGCATCAATATCTCTCATTCCTGGCAGCTGCACAGCTTCCCAGCTCATTGAGAATATCTTTTTTTTACGCATTTTATAAAGCGAATTTGCATATTTGATTAATTTGTTTGGCATTTTGAGACCACTTTATATTCATGAATTTGCAAATTAGACGGCGTCGAGGCTGCTCTGGCATAAATGTGTTTTCGCATCGTTAAAAAGTTTTGAGAAGCAGGTATGTCAAACTGTAGTAATATTATGTCTCGGGCAGTTAAAAAAAAATAAAAACACAAAATGGGGGAAAATTGTGAATGACTTTCAGGCGATAAATGAAGCGAAACTTTTTCGATAATTGTTGGTAATTCTTGTGTGGCTGGGAAACAAGTTTTCGCCATTTTCTTATACACTTTCCCATCTCTGTCTGTCAAATGTGCAACAGCTGCGGGCAAAGTTAAACAAATAATAAAGTTTTTAATTATAAGCAATGGCAGGCAGGGCAGAAAGTTTATTCTCTTGATCGTATCGAAGACTTTTCCAACTTCCCCGCCCTCGACCAACTTTTCCATGTGTGTGTGTGTGTGTGCGGAAAATGGAAGTCAATGAAATTAGTACCAGCAGCACAAAACCATATAGGAACCGGAAGTGTTAGTTCTGTGACATTTGCATGACCCCCGGCACCACGCCCCCTTTTCACCGCCCTCCGATCACCCGCAGCGAAGTACGCAATAAAAAGTTGGCCAGAAACTTATTGGTTTGCCTGAAATAATCAAGAAGCGGAAACTCAAACAATTTGCGGTGCGACTGAAAGTGCAGCTCAAGGTTTATCCCCAAGATTTCCCCCTTTTTAGCTATTGGTCATTGACTTTGGGGCTTTTCTCTGTGCGTGAGTGGAAAAGTTTTTGGCCCCTCAAAACAATGTTGCGCAATTTCAGGTACGATTTCCATCACTATTCTTTGGCAAATGGAAAAGTTGAGGATACCTCAAAGCCACTGCACTTTGCTTAATTATCAGTTGTATGTCATGATAAAGTTTTTGTTAATAATTAATATGCAAAATTTATTAATATCGATTAAGGACAGCTTTTAGAGAAATACAACTCCTTACTCTAAGGTGCAACTATTTTGGTCATCTAATATATCTTTTTGGTTAACTTTTAAATACGTTAACTTTTTTAATACTTTAGGAAACTACAATATTTTTAAAAGGTTTTAATCCTTTTATACGCCCTTTTTTTTTGTTAATAAATCCTCCCTTTATTTTAAATAAAACAAAATAATTTAATTTTTCAGTCAATACCAGTATATTTAAACAATAAAATAAACTCAGTATCGTTTTACATGCTTTCTAAAACAACCAATTTTTATTAATTTGGAACATTTTTTCTTAAGTTATTTATTATCTTCCTTTTTCTTTTCGGCGGCAATCCTTTCGATCCATTTGTCCCATTTTTTCTTCCACTTCTCCATGGCCTTGGCCTTGCCCTCGTCCTTCAGGGAGCTGTATCGTATGGAGTTCTTGGCGGTTCGCTTGAGGAACTTCAGATCCGCGTTCATGGGTGCGATGCCCAGGAAGGCCATGTAGAAATCGTGGGAGAGGGGAGCCGCTCGCCAGAAAGCCGGATTTCCTGAGGAGATCACCATGGGTACATTTTCGGCGATCAAGGTGGCCGCCGGATGGTTGCGGTAGTCGGAGCCTAGTTGGAGCACCTGGTTGGACACAGGACAAACCTCAAGGGCAATGTTCAGGTACTTGGCCAGCCGCATGAGGACCGGGTGCTTGGTGATCGTGTAGCCATGGCTGATCCTCTTGGTGCCCAGCAGAATGGCATCTATCAGGTTCTGGTCCACATGCGACCCGTACCAGTTGGTCTGGCCGGCGTGGAAATAGAAGTTGATGTTATCGGGCAGCTTGAGCAACTCCTCCGCAAATTTACTCAGCGGGTGGCCCATGTCCTCCTGGCCCACCAGATCGAAGCCAACCACAAAGCCGGGAAACTCTTTCTGAAAGTACATTGAATTTTAAAGTTCTAATATATTTCCTAATATTTTATTATTTTTAGAGTGTAATGTTGATTTGTTATAGCCTTAAAACCAATCATTTAACAAAATTTAAATAAGTTATTGATTTCTTGAGCACTCGAAAACCAAATGTCCCAAAATTAAGTAATACTTAAATACAAAAAATTTAAGACAACTTTGGGAAACAATTGCCTAAAATATATGGCTAGTATCATCTTAAAGGGCAATATTCCTTAATTGTAGGGCATTTTAATAATTTTGCAGATCATTTTATTTCTTTGTTATATTTTTTAAAAGACAAAAACATGAAAAAAGATTGTATAGATGGACTTTTTGATGGCTAAATTTATAATAGTAAATTCAATTATAACTCACGCTAAGTTCAGTGCACTCCTTGACATATTGACCCACCACTTCCGGTTGCACATGTCGAATGGGGGCATATATGAGCTTGCAGCCGATGAATCCCGGATTCTCCTTCCTGAATCGCTCCATTGTGTCCTTGTAGATCTGCACCGTTTCCCGCTTGGGCAGTCGGCTGCCATCCAGACAGTAGAGCTGCGGCAGAACCGATCTCACCTCCAGGTACTGTACTCCGTCGGCATAGAACTCCTTGAGGGCGTTGTAGAAGTAGTCGCCCCATAGGGGGGCGTACTGTAGCAGTCCGTCCAGCAGGTCGAAGATGCCCATCATGTGGCGCCAGGCGTGGGCGTTGGTGGTAAAACTGGCCAGTGGATACATGCTGAACCGAACTCGCAGATACTTCCTGAGATTCTCCTCGCCCCGCATTTCGCGTAGCTTTTCCATGGGCTGCCATTCGCCGCCCTCGTGATTAATGTCCTTGGGCTTCTCCTTGGCGAATCGGAACTCCTCCACCCGGCAGCCCTCTTGGGTGGTGCAGACCCACAGGTTTTCCCGGTGGGTCATCTCGATCACCGATCTCGAGCTGCACATGGAGGTGTCGTGCACCTTGAGGGCCGCTCCCTTGGGCATTTTGCTCAGCATCTGGAAGAGAGGCGACTTCTTCACCGTGTGCAGCACCTGGAAGATGTGGTGACCCGGCGCGAATTTCGATGGATCCATAATGCCCTTCTCGTACTCCCGCTTCTTTTCGCACATGATCAGCTCGTTGGCCGAGCGCTCGGCCAAGGTCAACTGGATGTCATTGCCCACTCCGGAGTAGCGCTCAAAGGAGTTGACGATCTCGCGCAGGATGCGGTAGTCCTCGGGCGAACTCTTGCGCAGATTGGTGGAGCCCAGCATTTCAAACACCGTCATTTCATTGGGGTGCTGATGCACAAAGTGGGCGGCTGTGGGCATGGCACATTTCGGAAGGCGCCACCTTTGACCTAACCGCATCGCCATCTCCTCTTCCTTTTTTTGCAATTTAAAAAAGGATATTTTACATTTTTTGGAATTTTAAAAGAACGACAGTAAATTCAATAAATATTGGAAACTAAATAGCTACAAAGATGTGTGCATGTCTTTTTAAACTTAGAAACCATAAATTAGGTTTTGAAAATATTTTTTTAAACTTAAAAGAATTAAATTTTGTAAATCACACCCTGAAAGAGTCTTGTCCTTTTTAATTTCATAAAATTTAACGAAATTAACCAATTTTTGATTAACATAACGTAGACTTAATAACGTAGACTTAATAAATCCAATTTTTAGATATTAATATTTACCTAATAATTTAACAAAACGGTAAAATATTATGTTCCTTTTTAAAGCTTTCATAAACTCGTAAACCTTCCTCACCGTGCTACTATTTAATTACCATTTTGTTATTAAGATATTAGGTTCCTTTGGAAACTTTTAGTGGCACTGGCCATCGCTAACTGATCCTTTTAAGCATTTTGCATGGAGTTTCTTTGAAGGAGCTTACGATTTGCATTCCGGACGCTGTTTTCCAGACATCATCCTCTTGTCAATCGGGTCTCAACCCAAACGATTACAAGATGCCCAAAGGCCAACACACACACACACACAGCCGTACACCCATCTACTGGCTAACACACACACACAACGATACACTGTTGCAAAGATTTATCTAACGAACTAAATGGAGGCAAACTGAACTCTGCGCCTCACTTGGTTACAGAATATATACAACATTCTGCTTAAGTGTTTTTTCAGCAGCATTACTTTGCTCTCACACAGATACTCGCACGTACATGTCCTTTTAGTACTGGTATGTGTGTGTGTGTGTGTTTGATGTGTGCGTGTGTGTGTGACTTGCCCTCGGGCCCATGAAACTTTTCAAGTGTTAACGAGTTTTGTTGCACACATGTGTCGATTGCATACGTAGTGCACTTAACTCGCAAACTTGAACGACATTTAAGCATTTTCCACAATCGTTGTTGCTACTCCTTTTATTGTTGTTGTTGCTTTGTTGCTGTTGTTGTTATTGTTGTTGTTGTCTTTGTTGTATCTGTCACTTAGCAACAAAAACTACAAAGAGATAGAAAAACGAAAAGAGTTCGGCAAGTGGCAAACTGATATGCCTGTTGTTGTTTGCCGGAGAGGGAAATTTGATTTTGTGCAAAAACAATTTGCATCTTAATTGTGTGCCACATGCCAAAGCTGGAAAAGCAGTTGGAAAAAGTAGGAAAACTGATAAGCACTAACTACAGTATTGGTTGCAAATTTCTCTTTAATTACTGTTGATCACTTTCGTTCGACAGAGCAACCAACAAATAGTTTGAATTTTTGTTTATTGCAGTTTACTACAATTTCTTCGAGTTTATAATATTGGAATTTATGTCAATTCAAAATTTATACACATTCATATGCTGGCCTAGATTTCCTAGAATTCATGACTGCCTGGCTAGGAAAACAAGAAATAAATCTATCTATACATAAATTTACCTAAAATACTTGTGGGTGTTTGCTTGTTCTTGTGAATTATTTGTGTGCTGAGAAATTGGTTGACTTTCAGTATAAAAATTGTTTTATTTTTGTGGTTTCCAAATCTTTATAATATGTATAAAGGAAAGTATTATTTACTTTCAATATTTTACTATTTATTTAAACAGGAGGCTTTAAGTTAAAATATTTGTTTATGTCTAGGCGATATATTTTTTTAAAGTAATATTGAAAACTGAGAAAATAAGGCCGGAAATCAAATCAAAATGATCTTAAGACTGTAAATACTTCACCATTACTATCCATTATGTGCCAGATATAACCAAAGAATTTCTTAAATGGTGAGCGCTCATTGTCTAGGAATACATTCCATCCATTACCCAGAAACCCGCAGCGTTTTTGGCAATTCAAATCGAGCTGCTCTACTCAACCACAGCCGAAAATATGTTCATTTTCTACATCTGCAGCCAATTTTCAGTTTCCATTGTCTGACAGGACCACGCCCACCGCCCATCGCCCACACCCACAAAAACACTCATACGCCCCATAGGAGGCGTCGTTGTAACATCTCTTTTTCCATCTTTTCTTTCTGCGTGTGCGTTTTTCTTTTTTCTGCAGTTACAAATTATGCTCATATAAATTTTTATAAAACATTTCTGCCGTTGCCATTTTATTTTATGTTTCTTTTTGTTACAACTGCGTCTCACACCGAACCCACACACACACATACACCCACAGAAACCCACATTCGCAGGCGTACAGATACAGTGCCTGGGAAAAGTAGGCAACGAACGCCTTTTCAGTTCAGCTCCTTTCAGCTTGCCCAGTTTTTCCATTGGGTCTGTCTGCTGCAAAAATGAAGAGCAATTCACACTTGAAAAGTTCCAACATGCGTTTTTAAGTTGCCCCAAACAACTATTATATGGATCCCTATCCCAGCCTTTTGCCACTGGAGTGTGGTGTTTTTTTTTTTTGGGCCAGCTGAACCTCTGAATATTAAGCGAAATGTGTGGGAATATGACGCAGTTCTCGGGACCATAAAAAAGGGTTCGGTGGGCCTCTGGCCTGTTTATTTGCCTAAGCTGACTAATTTAATATGCATAAATGCCGGCACATGTTTCATAAATAGCATTTTAAAGCGGCACCCTAGCCGAAAATGTCTTCATTATCCGGCCCAACTTTGAACTAATGGTTCCCAGACCTACCCAAAAGATAATGTATTGCTATTAGTGTGCTTCACTTTCTAAGTTTATGATTTGCATTTTGTAAATTCCGCATATTCCGAAATCTGAATTGATTTTCGTAGGTATTTAAGGAATATGTAACACAAATCTGATTGCGTTAAAGTCTAACACTAAGTTTATTAATCTTAATCTTTCGGCAAAATCTTCTTCAGAGCCACTTAAAATGCCAAAGAAATACAACGCACACAAGTGGGACTTATGAAATGGCATTTTCTGATTTGCCTAAAATGTTTTTTCCGCAAAATATTTTTGGCATACAAGCGGCCGCTGATTGTGTGATGTGTACATGTGTACATACAACTTCCGGTTTGTGCAGTGGACGACAAATGTACTTCCGGTTGTGCAGCAGTTGCAAAAAACTGTTGCATGCTTTTGTGCGCAGCCAGAGATTTGCCAACAATGAACTCGAAATTAAATGTCATAATTAAACTGGCAGCCGCCATGCCAAATGGCAAATGCCAAAATGGCGAAAAAGCAACTGGGTAGTCGGAAAATTGTCAAAACGCTGGCGATAAGCCGCAGTCTGACAGTTAGACGCCGGCCAGACAACAGCTGCTTAAACTCTTTGCCACAATGTGTGCATTACCCATTCCGGCAGTCGGTGGAACCAGGGAATCCGGGAATCCGGGAACCCGGCAACCCGACGGCCATCAGTCCGCTCCTGAGACAATAGCATCCCCGGAGATCTCATCCCGACTTAGCCGCCAGCTTGTGGCTGTCATTTTTATCTTTGGCCCATTGTCACTCGCACAATGGAGCCAGAAATTTGTGTGCCTTCATTATCATTTCGGCTTCCACGCACTCCTGGTCCTCAAAATGTGCTCCTTTAAATTGATTTGTCTTCTCGCCCAGCACGTAGCCTCCCCACCAGGCAATTTGCATTTTGTCGCGTTTGAATTGCGCGGCACGTTGTTGCCTATTTGAATTATGTCAATAGAATTGCGTCTTCAATAAATGTCAATAGGCAAGGCGATTGATGAAAGGCGAAATTTACAGCACCGCCGCAAAGTAGGCAACAGTTTTTGTTTATTTTTTCTTGGAAATGATTGAAGTGTTGGAAAAATAAAAATCATAAATTTACTGACAACAGGCGGGTATTTGGGGTTTTTCTTTTATGGAAAATAATGAAGAACATTGAATATTAAAGCTCAATAAACTAGACCTCAGCATAACATTTTCTATTAAAAATCGGACCCAAGCCTTGCTTAAAACCGAAATAGTAGATATACGACATAAGAGCTGGGTTTTTGTTATTAAATATAACTAGTGAAAACTTAAACCTTAATAAAATATACTTCACCATTACTTTTCTTTTATGGAAAATAATAAAGAACATTGAAAATTAAACCTCAAAAAGATAGACTTCAAAATGTTGTTTATTTTCTAAACTAAAACCTTGCTTAAAAACCAAATGGTCGGTATACGAACTAAAAGTTGAGCGTGTGTTATTAAAAATAACTACTGAAACCCAGTAATATTTTTTGTACAAGCAAGAGGAAAACAAAGCCATGCTGAAACAAGAAAAGAACACATAAAAGCTTATTGCTCTGGTTTTCACATTAGTTAGCTCAGAAACTAAAGCTACACAAAGCCATTGGAAAAAATAACAAAGCCAGAGAATATAGATTGATCAAAAGTGTGTGAAGGCGAAGGTAACAAAAATCACAAAGTGCCATGTAAGTGCACATCCATAAGCTGTTGTATGCAAACCAATTTTTACGTTGGATTTATTTTCTGTTTTGTTTTTGCACTGATGGTAAACGATTTCTCCGCTCAATGAATTCACAAGAAATTATTAATTGGTCTGAAAAATATTGTGGGAAACCAGCAAAAACTTAAAGCTATCTGAGCTGGGTTTTAAAATGCTTTTAGGTGTGTTCAGCGGGTCGGGTTTTAATGTCTTCATCTCTGACCGTCAAAATCCCCGTTCGGCATTCAACGTTTGGCCCTCATTGCCTGCTTAACGTTTAACTGCGCACTTTGACTACCCAAATGGGACCAGGATACCGGGGGTACCGACACGACAACATGTTTACAGCGCTCTACGGCGGAGTAGGAGTAATAAAACGAAATTATAAAATAATATTAACAATCCAGCAGCAGCATTTAGAGCCGGACACGGAGCCAACAAAGTGTGTAAAGTGTAGCCAGCTGAGTAAAATCAAAAAAAAAAAAAAAAGGAAACAAAAATGGAATGGAATGGCATAGCCGTGGCATTTTACATTTATGGTTATGTGGGTGCGGCTACACATGTATATGCACTGCATACAAGCGTATATGTCCAGCTTACGGGCTAAACTGCAACAAATGGGGTGTTAGGGGGGGAGGGGGGATTGGGAACTGCACACTGGTTGCACTAAAAGTGCACGTGTAATTAAGGTCAGCATCGTCGTCCAGCTAATTGGTGGAGCTGTAAAGCAAAGGGGCCTTGCAACTTTGTTGGTCATAACTAAATTTGTTTGTTTGCCTTGCCTAGGGGTCTATACTAAACCCCTTTACTTTGTTACCCGATATCCTGCTAGTCCATATCCCACATCCGAGCCGCAAAAAGCTTTTAATCCAGCCAGCTACTGGACAGCCAAAGTCGTAAAGCCTTATCATAATCTCCATGACTAGGGGGACACATAAAGCCTATTCGACTGGGGAGAAAAATGGCAGGAGCTGCGGATAATCGGCCATATCCTTGTATAACTGAGAGAAATAGCCAATTTAAAGCTTGTTACTGTGGAATCATAACCTTGGCAATGCACAGTGACCTTTTAGTCTAACTATATTGTTTAGTTGGTAAGCAACTATTATATGGAAAAGTATTTGATTTAACAAGTATTTAATCAAATCCTTGTTCTCCTTTATGCTATAAGCATATCTATTTTTACACATTTATAGGATATAATGCATTCTATTCGCCAAGTTTGGATTCACATTTTCAGCATAACTCTTAATGACATATATCTCACTTTGCCTTTCCACACATCCAAGTAAATTCTATTACAAAAATACCCACAGAAACATTGTATCTATTACTCACGAAAAGCCACACGTTCGCACAAAAAAGGCAGGAACAACTTTTATATTAAAACGTGAACGTAGTCGGAGATTTAATACCCTTACAGTCATACCGAAAAAAAAGTCATTATTTTGGATAAGATATATGTTTTTGTATCCAAAGTCGGAATAAATCGACTCTAGTTTCAGTATATTGATCAAAACCCTGGGAAAAAAGGTCGAATGTTGGAATGTCATACCTCGTTGAATTCGTCATAAAATTTCCAATCGAGTGGCATTCACAGCTAAAAATTTTCATTTTGCTCGATTTTTCGCGAAAATAGATGATGTAACCCCTTATGAAAAATGCCGAAAACCGGAGATCCGGAAAAATCAACTTTTATTCCGGTTTTTTGATCAAAACCCTGGGAAAAAATGGTCGAATGTTGGAATGTCATACCTCGCTGAGTTCGTCATAAAATTTCCAATCGAGTGGCATTCACAGCTCAAAATTTTCATTTTGCTCGATTTTTCGCGAAAAGAGATGATGTAACCCCTTATGAAAAATGCCGAAAACCGGAGATCCGGAAAAATCAACTTTTATTCCGGTTTTTTGATCAAAACCCTGGGAAAAAATGGTCGAATGTTGGAATGTCATACCTCGTTGAATTCGTCATAAAATTTCCAATCGAGTGGCATTCACAGCTCAAAATTTTCATTTGGCTCGATTTTTCGCGAAAATAGATGATGTAACCCCTTATGAAAAATGCCGAAAACCGGAGATCCGGAAAAATCAACTTTTATTCCGGTTTTTTGATCAAAACCCTGGGAAAAAATGGTCGAATGTTGGAATGTCATACCTCGTTGAATTCGTCATAAAATTTCCAATCGAGTGGCATTCACAGCTAAAAATTTTCATATTGCACGATTTTTCGCGAAAATAGATGATGTAACCCCTTATGAAAAATGCCGAAAACCGGAGATCCGGAAAAATCAACTTTTATTCCGGTTTTTTGATCAAAACCCTGGGAAAAAATGGTCGAATGTTGGAATGTCATACCTCGCTGAATTCGTCATAAAATTTCCAATCGAGTGGCATTCACAGCTCAAAATTTTCATTTTGCTCGATTTTTCGCGAAAATAGATGATGTAACCCCTTATGAAAAATGCCGAAAACCGGAGATCCGGAAAAATCAACTTTTATTCCGGTTTTTTGATCAAAATCCTGGGAAAAAATGGTCGAATGTTGGAATGTCATACCTCGTTGAATTCGTCATAAAATTTCCAATCGAGTGGCATTCACAGCTCAAAATTTTTATTTTGCTCGATTTTTCGCGAAAATAGATGATGTAACCCCTTATGAAAAATGCCGAAAACCGGAGATCCGGAAAAATCAACTTTTATTCCGGTTTTTTGATCAAAACCCTGGGAAAAAATGGTCGAATGTTGGAATGTCATACCTCGTTGAATTCGTCATAAAATTTCCAATCGAGTGGCATTCACAGCTCAAAATTTTCATTTGGCTCGATTTTTCGCGAAAATAGATGATGTAACCCCTTATGAAAAATGCCGAAAACCGGAGATCCGGAAAAATCAACTTTTATTCCGGTTTTTTGATCAAAACCCTGGGAAAAAATGGTCGAATATTGGAATGTCATACCTCGTTGAATTCGTCATAAAATTTCCAATCGAGTGGCATTCACAGCTCAAAATTTTCATTTGGCTCGATTTTTCGCGAAAATAGATGATGTAATCCCTTATGAAAAATGCCGAAAACCGGAGATCCGGAAAAATCAACTTTTATTCCGGTTTTTTGATCAAAACCCTGGGAAAAAATGGTCGAATGTTGGAATGTCATACCTCGTTGAATTCGTCATAAAATTTCCAATCGAGTGGCATTCACAGCTAAAAATTTTCATTTTGCTCGATTTTTCGCGAAAATAGATGATGTAACCCCTTATGAAAAATGCCGAAAACCGGAGATCCGGAAAAATCAACTTTTATTCCGGTTTTTTGTTCAAAACCCTGGGAAAAAATGGTCGAATGTTGGAATGTCATACCTCGTTGAATTCGTCATAAAATTTTCAATCGAGTGGCATTCACAGCTCAAAATTTTCATTTGGCTCGATTTTTCGCGAAAATAGATGATGTAACCCCTTATGAAAAATGCCGAAAACCGGAGATCCGGAAAAATCCTTTTTTTTTTTTTTTATATTTATTTCCGCCGGAATCGTTCAATGCCATTTGAACATAACCGGACGTATGAGGACATATATACATATATAGTACTATTTAAACTAAATACAATTATTTACAATTATTTACAAAATTTGCAAAATTTACAAAATTTTATATGGCTTACTGGATGAACCGGGAAGCAAGGTCACTGGGGTGTAATCTCTTCAGCCTTCGAAGAGGTTGCGGGTTGACAAGCCTGCTAGCCAGTGGGTTTGGGTGCGCCATGAGCCTGTCGCGGTATCGGCTGCTGTGATGGTTAATTTGATCGCCCACCGGAATAAGGCGAAGATCAGCTTCGATTGCCCGGTTGGTCACATACCAGGGAAGCCCGGTTGCCCGCCGAGCAGCACGTGCCTGCACCACCCTTAGCCTGTTCAGCTGGTGCCTTGAGGCTGTGCCCCAAACTTGGATGCCGTATGTCCAAGTTGGCGTGAGGAAACTGGAAAAATCTACTTTTATTTCAGTTTTTTTAATCAAAACCCTTGGAAAAAATGGTCGAATGTTGAAATGGCATACCTCGTTGAATTCGTTACAAAATTTCCAATCGGATGGCATTCACAGCTAAAAAATTTCTAATCAGTCGATTTTTGGCAAATATTCATGATGTAACCCCTTATAAAAAAAGCCAAAATCCGGAATCTGAAAAAATCAACTTTTATTTCGGTTTTTTGATCAAAACCCTGGGAAATAATGCTCACATGTTGGAACGCCATACCTCGTTGAATTCGTTATAAAAATTCCAATCGATTGGCATTCACAGCTCAATTCATTTTGTTCATTTTGTCCGATTTTTCTCAAAAAATCCGGACATCCGGAAAAATCAACTTTTGTTTCTCCTATTTTTATCAAAACCCTTGGAAATAATGGTCAACATTTAATAAGTCATCATAAATCATATCAAATCGATTAGCATGCAGAGTAAAACAAATTTATGTTTACTTTATAAGGTCGAAAATGTCTTCTTCGCTGCGTTACAAACTTCTCACCAAAATTGAAATACCCTTCGCAAGGCTATAATTATTTGTTTGGGCACAAAAAAGAAAACTTTTCAGCCATACATTTCATTTGTGCGAAATGTCACTCAGGGGCATACTTTGGGCAGGACAACAGCCAGGACGATTGTTTGGCAAATTCTCAGCTACGTTTCAGACCTTCGAGTTAATAGTCCTAGGTTCTTTCAGGACCTCTCCTCCTTGTCAATGCCGGGCTCTACAATTAAACACTTGCTGGCAGGCTAAACATTTGCATTTAAATAAAAATGCATTGGATTTTGTTGGCGCTTTTCATTAGCCATCGCTCTCTTTTGGCCCCCAGGATCCTGCTGTTTGTCTGTTTGTCTGCCTGGCGCCCAAAGTGACTTTCAATGTAAACGTCAGAGCTTTGTGCTGTTGACATTTGTGCGCCGCCAGACGACAACGTCACAACATCCTCCACGACGCAGACGACGGCAACAATTTGCGATAAACATCTCAGCGGCATGCAAATCCCTTTTAGGAATTGCACAGGAGAGCACTCCAACTAAAGAGCTGCGGGCGGGGCAGGAGGAAAAACTAGGACGTCGGGGTGTGGCACTGCAATACAAGGACTTTGCCGGCAGCCAAGAATTAACCATCAAGCATTCCTGAAAGTCGCATTCAATGCGATCCTTTAACAGGATTAAGCTTTAGCTCAGATTAGTGGCAATGGGGAAACTCTTCAATGAACAAATTGAATTGGCGAGTCCATAATAATCAATTTTTCCTACTCTTCATTTCAACCAATAATTCCACTTTTCGGAGTACCCCTAACTGGGTAGTTACTTATTTTTGATTATTCATAAAAAATCCCCAGATAAAACAATATTTGAAGATTTAGAAAATTATTATTTGGTCTAAGTAAACAAATTATCCAATAAATCGCATCACATAAATTAAAGGCTGAAGTAATTGGTGATGCCAGCGGATCCGTGCTTTATGAATTAACCCATAAACAAAGTATGAATGGTAATACATGCGAGTCACTTTGTATACGCATACTTTCACCGCAGATTTGGGGCATCTACTCGATTTAGATCTAGATTTCCTTGGTTACTTTAGTGGTTCTTCCGACGCCAATAAGCCCAGACATCGCAGAGGTTGACCTTCTTCTCGCACTCGCACGGCGGGATGGGGTCGAGCAGGCCCACCTTGATGCACTCGGAGAAGCTGGGATACTGGGTGCGCCGCTTCTTGCAGCAGGAGGGGATTCGTCCGGCGTCGCAGGAGGGCGGATTGCGGGATTTGGGGCATCCAGGAGCGGGGATCTTGCAGCAGGGCCACTCGCCGATCCGGGGCACTTCAATAAGCTTTTCGGGCTTCAAGCGACCCTTGTCCGGTGGATTCATGTCCTCGTCGCGGCACTCGAACACCTCCGTTGCCACGCAACGCAATGGCCTCCTCGGTCGATTTGGATACTTCTTCTTGGCCTGCACAGCCGCCTTCGGAATGAAGTAGCACTCGCACCAGGTGCGCTGGTACTTGCGCTTCGCCTTGTCACTCGGGGTGTAGTGTTCCAGATCCATGGGCAGTTCCATGTCGGCACAGGGATCGTCCTGGCACTCGGCCTTGGGTATCATGAGGGGCGGCTGCGGGCAACCGCTATCGGGGCACGGGGCTATAAGGGCCTTGTTGAACGCCACACGCTTCTTTCGTATCGCGATCTTTTTCTGCGTATCGTACATCCGCTTGATCGTCAGCGATCCCACTTTGTGTTGCATCAACAGCGACCGGTGAACGTTCTGCAACACCCCCATCCTGAACTGAATTTAACTGGAATTTTGAACGGAAACCTAAAATGCGGGCAGAGGTGTTCCACGTGTTCACCACTCGAACTACAGCGTGCGACTGATCTGGATTCCAAGTTGAAGTCCGTACTACAGCTGGATGTTTGTCTCAAGGCCTACTTTGGATTAAACTCACAGTATTGTCCTATATTGTTCAATCAGTTTTGGGAGCACTTTTTGAGTACACTGAACAATATAAGACCTATTGAATATTGCTATAGCCTAATGGATAAACTAATATGGACCTGATTTGGCTACCAGTGGGATTCAATACATTGATTTAGTTTGAAAATTCTTTATTTTTAGAAATTTCTGCAATATGCATACATTGGCAAACAATGTATACCTTATTTAAGGCCCACATTAAATACATTTTCTAAAACCCCCATTCCATTAAAGCAACGTAAGTATTTCTTTTTTAAGTGATCATACGGCCCAATTTATTTCACCAAAATTTCGAAACTCTCCAAAGGGGACTGGTGATTTGTCTGCCGGGAATAAATAATAAATAACCAAGAGAGGAAGAACAGGGGTATCCATCTCTGTGGCCACCGAATCCAAACTGTTGCTCCGCCATCACGTTTCAACGATTCTAGGACTCGCAGGGGTCGCGCCTCTCGGGGGGTTCACAGGGAAGACGGCGGTTCAGGAGACCGTAGCGGTAGACCAGGCAGAGGGGTGGCACCTCCAGGCAGTGGCACTCGACGGGTCTGCGGGTGTTGAGCTCCTCGTGCTGGCACTCCGAGAAGCTGGGATACTGGCACTGTCGGCGGCGACAACGACCCATCCGTAGGGGCTTCCTGCAACTGGTGGAGGGAAATGGGGGCGGGCAGTTGCAGAGCGAGAACTTGGGACAGGGCATCTCCTTGGCCTCCTGTTTGCACGGCATTGGGTTAACCATGAAGCACTGCTTCTTCTTGGGAATGGCGGCGCACTTGGTGTACTCCACCCGTTGGGTGCGCTCCGGCGGAACCTTGCGGCAGCAGCGCTTCTGTTTGCGGAAGAAACACTCCACCCAGTACTGGTCGAAGTCGCGGTCCAAACTTTTACTGGGCTTGTAGTGCTTGTCGTCCAGCCGCTCGGCCAGGTCGCAGGGATCCATGCAGTAGGGCTCCGGTTTGTAGGGGATGTCGCATCGTCCGTAGACACCCAAGTACTTGGGATGCTGCACGGCCAGCTCCTTGTCCGTCTTGCAGGGATTGAGTTGCTTGTAGAAGCGAGGCTTCAGTTTCTCCACCGGCACGCACTCGGCCTTCAAGGCGTTGGCGGGGACATACTTGACGCACTTCTTCGCCTCCTCCTCCTTGGTATGCTTCGGGCACTTCCTCTGCTTCCCCTTGTCCGCTTTCGAATGTTTATGACGTTGGTTGACCAGCGTCACGGCCGAAAAATGGCTCTTGATTAGCCCCTTTGCCTCATTCAGCAGCTGCGGACGGAGGCCTGTGGAACTTTTGGCCAGAAACATTACGAAACGGAGAGTTTGGATTGGAGCCGGAACTCAGGCAGTTTGGGAGAAACGAAATTTAGGTTGTTCCAGGCGAACGTTCAACTTTGATCTGACCAAACCGCCTAGGCACTTCTCTTAAAGTCGATGGAAGCCTAAAACAAAGCCCCCTTGATGGGCTCTATTTTAGTTCACATTTCTAAGGCTGGTTTCTCTGCTGGAAATTGGATACGGATCTCATATGTAAGTGCATTTTTCGGAAGCTGTCGCGAATTGAACTCTTTCCGGGCCACGGACCAAATGGGTTTTCCTTGTTTATTCTGAAGTTAATTGCGAATGCATTCGATGCCAGCGTATTGCCCTGTTGTCTTGATTTGCCGGCGAACAATAATAAAGAAAAAATAGACATGCCAACCTTCACTTTTCGTATTTTTCCCCAGCTTGTTTGCAAGTTAAATGCAAACAGAGCGCAGCCAGCCAAACGACAAAGCCCAGAATAAAAAAAGGAGGACAAAACCCCCTCCCTTAAAAAAACAACAGAAATCCACTAGAATAAGTATACGCAGCGTTGGTCGCTGCTTGCTGTTCTCGGGGCACTTTTCGCTTTTACGCCGATATTTTCATTGGAGTCGCAACGAGAGTGGCCATGCATGAGGACCCCCCATAAAATTGGGTCAATTGCTGTTAACAATTTGGCAGCGCAATCTTTTGGCCGTTTCGATTTCAAGGCGCTCAGGGAAATAAAAAAAAGAGAAATAGGAAAAACAACGCGGCCCATAAAAAACGAGCACGTACGAGCGAACCTTTTGAAAAAAAAACAATTTGCGCATAGAGTTGTTGGCCGGAAAAATAGCCGCTGCAATCGCAGCTGACCCACGGGAAAAGTGGAAAATCCGCTGGGGGGAAAACTCAAGTGCTTGGTCCAAAGTTCGCTGTTCAGGGGCCTGTGCACTAATTAATTAGTGCATTCTGTTTGTTATTCATTTTGCGAGAACATAACGAGCAAGGCTGGCTTAGTTCAACTTTGCTGGCGTTGTGTTTCATAAAGGATAACTTGACTGCCCCGAATTCAACAGCTGAGCTGGGGCATCACTTTCCATTTAATCAACTGGGGGAATAAAGTCGACCCCAATACTTCATCTTTTGTTGCCTTTGAGTGACTGCCAATAAAGTTGCCGCCCGCTTAAAGCTGAGATGCACTTTACCCCACTCTACTTTCAGGGAACTCAGACGACTTCGGAATGATTTCATTTACTTGCAATCAATGAAATTGCTCTGATGCAATTTTGTTTTGGCCCACCCCCCCCAAAATAAACAGGCAAGCGGGTGGAATTGAGCTGGGATCGGGATGAAGCAGTTGGGGATTCGCAAGGAGATGGCAAAAAGTAACAGTTGCAGGAAGGAAACTTCTGGGGCATTGAAGGCACCGGGGGTCACCAACTGTCTGTCACGCTTGCCTGGCAGCCATGGCATCCATGGCAGCATTTGGTAGCCAGGAGCGGCTAATGTCTGGCGACAGTCCCCGAATCCCACGAATCCCACGAAGGGGATTCTCATATCGCAGCCAGACACGTAGCCAGCCACTGTGGATTGGGTTCGGGACACAGAGAGATTTGTGAAAGATGTCAGGAACACGCTGCGACAGAGTCGAAAAATGAGCAGGAATCGTAGGCGGAGGTGAGTGTGTCAGCCCCTCCCTGACTTTTCCTGAACCAAATCCCTTTCTTTTGAAGCTTGCCCTGCAGTACATCGCCTTCAGATGAAGACCAGCCCGCCCAAGTCGAGCAAAATGGAAATGGCCAGACTAGTTTGAGGTCCCGATCCTTGTCCAGCCAAGAGCTCTTGGTCCAAGCTTCGTCGGTCTATGAAAATGAGACACGGACACCGGCGCCGCAAGTGGTCGATGTGGCAGTCGGCACCGAATCAAGAACGGAAATCCTGGACTGGAGTACATCATCTCCGTCCCTCGATCGGTATGAGTGGAATACAGAAGATCGATCTTCGCTTTACGAGCGTTCCAATCTTCACGATTTACCCAAATTTTCCCTCCGAAACTTTCCTCATATTTTGGTGGAGGCAAAAAAAGGAGCTAAGGAAAGCGATACAGACCCCATAAGTTCGCAGCCGAAAAAGGGTCCCCCAACATCTACTCCCATTGAGCCAATATCCGAGGTGCCCTTTGCGGAACCCACTTATGAGAAAACCCTTCCTCCTGCCAAAGAGCCCACGTCATTCACAAAACCCCATATCGATCGATTGTCTTCGGTGTCATCGGATATTACGCCCAGCAGCCTTCACCAGTCTTCCTTTGAGGACGACCCTGCGATGAAATTTGCCTCCATTAATGAGCTCCTATCACTCCAGAGATCCACCAGCTCCTCAGATCTGTACGATAAGGAAGAGCCACTTATAACCAAAACACAAAAATTCTATAAAAAAAGTAAGTACGCAGGGAAATCGAAAGGACCAATCTGAGTAAATACTAGTTGTGTTCCAATAGGAGTTATATGCTCTTAGATTTGTAACATATTGATATGATTTCCTTCCTTTAGGAGCTCCCTTGGTCCCGAGATACGACTCGGAGGACTCGTACGCCATTCACAAGGAATCTATTCAACAGGACGTCACAGTGGAGGTAATCGGTGTGTCCGATACGGAATCGCCGGGTTCGTTCAGCGAATATGACGCGGAAAGGCGGAAAAACAGTGATGCATGGGACACTGGGAGTAGGAGTGTCGGTTCCAAGGAGTCCTACAACATGAGCCGTGTAGGACGACTGGGCTCTGGTATGGTTTTTGTAAGTGAGTGGGTAGCATCCCCATAATGGTAGGCCCCTGACCCACTTGTACCTCATCCAGATCTACATGGTGATACCACCGGACGGCGGCTACGGCTGGGTGATCATGGTGCTGTCATTCCTGGCCCAGCTAATCATCGATGGTCTGATCTTCACCGTGGGCATCTTACTGCCATTTATGGCCGAGGATCTGGGCGTGGAGATGACGTCAGTGTTGTTCGTGGCCAGTGTCCAGATTGGCTGCTATTTCACCAGTGGAGCATTCGCCGCCGTGCTGATAAATCGGTTTGGTTTCCGGAAGGTTGGCATCGCCGGGGTCCTTTGCTCCTCATCCGCCATTGTGGCCTCCAGCTGGAGCGTGAACCTGGTTATGCTGATCTGCTTCTACAGCGTTCTTGGTAGGTTGACATTAGATGGTGATCCGCTAGAAGATGACTAAAAACCGCAGTCACATAGCGCAGGTGGCATGATGTTGAGCCTGATCTGGGCGAGCTCGCAGCTGATCGTGGGCTACTACTTCGAGCGGTATCGTCCGATGGCCCACGGATTCTGCTGCAGTGGCGGTGGCATCGGGATTGTGCTCTTCACTCTGCTCAATAGCTGGCTGGTGCCCATCATCGGGTGGAGGAACATGCTCCGGTTGCAGGGCGTAATGGTTCTGTTGATCCTGCTGATGGTCATTTCCTTCGTGGAAGTGGCTCCCACCCAGGTGGGACTTTACCACCACCCGGACATCTTGGAGTCCAGTTCGGATGAGTATTACGGCAACTTCTACGTGCACGACTACCTGCGTCTATCCACCCAGACTAGGAGTCCCAGTTTCCTGAGCATGTATGAGCTGCCTCCCAAAAAGCGGCGATGCGCCAAGTTCTGTTCCTGCTGCACCGACTGCTGTGGAAAGCGGCAAAAGAAGGCGGAACGTGAAGAGGAGCACAATCTGCTCATCCGTCCGGCACCCATGGAGCGGGAGGATTTCTTCTACACGGGACCCGCCGAATACGAAAGGCCACACAGCAAGGAGCGGCTCGAGGGCAAGGAGATCATCCTGATGGGATCCGATAAGAATGTAAGTCGGATCTGTTAAAAAAGGCATTTTAAAGGAACCACACCCCTCCCATGGCTCTTCCACAGACCCAGCAGGTGAACTACGGTATTAAGAAAATTCACGTAGAAGAAACAAAGCCATCCGACCACAGCAGTCACCACAGAATGCAGAGATGGGCCAAGGCGCCCCCAAAGAAACAGAATGTCAAGAGCTGGAGAAATAGCCGGGTTATGCTCACCCTGGTCAAGCTCTTCGACTATCATCTGATGAAAAACTTCGAGTTCCGGGTGCTGGTCGCATCCGCCTTTCTGTATCCGATGGGTTTCAATATTCCCTACGTTTACTCGAACGCACGCACCACAATTCCCCGTGAATATGCCCAGTTAATTGGCCCCATAATCGGAGCTACCAACTTTTTGATACGGAACATTTGTGGGTTTCTGGCCTTCAAACGGAGTACCTGGACCACCGGCATCTGTGGCGGAGGCCTGGTCTTCGGCGGATCTTTCGTCTTCATTAGCGCCTTCTATGGCCAGGACTTGATTTGGTTCCAGTTTCTCTACGGCATTTGCTACGGTGTGGCGCCAGGTGGGTACATAAGTTATTGTATTGTATTGTATTGCTGTTCCTACCTTAAAACGATTCTAAGGACATCGAAGTAATGTAAACGGATGTTTTTTATGTATCTCAATAATCGGAATGTTATAAAAGTTATCTTACCATTTAAAACCGACGAATTCCGTCACCTCCTTAAATATACATATATTGAACCGCTTTACCAATAACTTACTTTAAAATGTAAGAATCTGTAAGATAGCTTCATTTAATATAAGGAAAAGCTAGATATTTCCTGATTAATAGCACTCCTTCCCTTAACAAATATTAGCTGTATTTGCGACCTTGCGAGGACTAATTTATGTGAAATATCTGGGCTTGTCCAAGCTGACCAACGCCTTTGGGATCACCTCCTTGGCCATGGGAATAGGCGTTTTTCTTGGCACCTCGCTGGCCGGAGAAATGGTGGGCAATTCGGGGGACTATACTGCTGCCTTCTGCTTCGCCGGACTGTGCCTCATGATCTCCGGAGTACTGAAACTAATGCTACCCGCGTTAGTGAAGTGCCACTATCGAAAAGCCCATTGAGGAATCGGATTGCTGGAATCGCGTTATTTATTGGTTGTCCTCCTTGGAACTTGGGATTTAATTTACAAAATGGCTTACGCTCTTCTTGTTTTCTCATTTAATACATACACAAGTGTTATTGACTACTTTACTGGTTATGTTTTGGTTGAATCCGTGTTCGAAATTCTGAATAAATGCGTTTATATTACACTTTTGTTTTTGGTAAGGGACTTTCCAAGAAGGGTAAATACAAATCATATTTCAGAAAGGTTGGTCTGAAATTTAAAGAATATTAAAATGCAATTTCCATTCCTCAGAGTTTTTATTTTTGAGGAATTTGACCCTTGATATTTTTACCACCACAAAATGACACTCTCGAACTCATTCGATTATAAAGTGTGCAAAATTTTGATTATGACTGACAAGCTGCGATTTAAAGTAATAGATTCTTTGGATTCTATAACTTTGCCTTTGTTAGTTAATTCGGGAGTTTTCTTTCAGGGGTTGACTTTTATTGCAATCCATTTAATGTTATTAGTTAGCTTAATTTACATCTAATATTAGCTTAGTTGCTGAACAACACACTTTGGCTCCATGCATATAGGTTCAAGTGTGTTGTGTTTGGTTTTTCATTTGGTTTTGTTTCCATTTTTCCTTGTTTGGGTATGCAAATGTTCACGCTTCTTTTTTACTTTGATTTGCTTTTAAACTTTGTACGTCTACTGTTCAATGTTTTTGTTTTTTTTCCTTTTGTAATATTTTATGATGATTTTTTACATATTATTTAGAGCTAAAGCAACAAAAAGCGAAATATAAATCAATGTGAACACATAAACGTAAAAATGTTTCAATCCAATTATTTTTGTCCTCTGTCTAAATCTTCTTGTTTTTTAAATATTGTCAGTAGTCTTCCCCATTGTCACCTCTAATTTATTTCACTTTCCGTTGATGTCTCTGCATTTGCCGGTAGCTTTAAAATCAATTTCGTATGATAATCTAAATTTAAATTAAAATCTCATTCCGGGATGATCCACACTCCTTATGGCCTTGCTGGTCTTTCTTGTTCACACAGAAAAAGCAATTCTTACGCCTTAAATTAAAATTATATTTATATCGCCTGAACCCTCCTCGACGTGGCTCGTTCATGTGTCGGAATCGGACCTGCAATCGAATCGTGAAATACATATTTAAGTTATATCATTGTTGTTGGGTGAGTCATGGTGTACAGAGAAAGAAATGACTTATCAATTTCCAAAAGTTGTTATGTGTGTGTGTTGACTATTAAATTAATGTTTGATAACCTCAGATATCAAGTCAGAAATCAAAACCTAAAACTAATTGCTAAATTAAAAATTAAAACTTCTATAGGTACTACAGAACTTGCCCATTGTTTTGTTTTATGAAATATATGTTTTTAAATTTCAATATAGTTTTCTGACTTTTTTGACTCGAGTTTTTTTTAGGATTGATTGGTTATATTTTCTCCAAGTGAAATGTGCCCCAAACTTACCAATTAAAATAGGTCTGTGACCCGTGACAATTGCGCTCGGAGCCGCACCACTTGGATTGCTGGAGCGCCGGGCAGGGCCGTCCGCCCCTTTTGCCGTGCTTGATGACCTTGCGGTAGCGGTGCATCTCGCCGATGCCGCAGCTCTTGCTGCAGGCCGTCCACTCGGACCAGTGGCTCACGCGGCAGTCGCGACGCCGCTGCGCCGAGCTCCGCCTGCGGGTTGCACCACCCCCAGAGCCACCCACACCCACACCCCCGGCACCAGGCAACTTGCCACCCGCGGGGGGTGACTGCGGGGCCGTCGGGTTGGAGCCGTTTAAATTGCTGGCATCTGTGGAACGCCGATAGCTGCTGGCAATGCTCTGCAGGATCGCATGCTTGTCGTTCTTCGGCACCACGCTGACCACCTGACCAGGTGACGGCTGCAGGCTATTGTTGCTGCTGTAGCTGCAAGTGGAAAAGGTCAACGTTTCATTGAGTTCGGTTCACGGAGCTTCGGCTTATTAAATTATATGTACTGAAGTTGGTTTTAATCTACCTGGTTAGTTGGTTTATTAAATTACTGTTTCGAAAAGTTTTTTTTAATAAAAACCCCTTGATGACGCTTTGAGATTATTATAAACATCATTTTGGGAAGATAATGTAATTTAAATTCCTATGAATCACATAGATATTATATAAACATACATATTAATAATAAAAATATGACATTTTGGTTTTTATTTAAAATGAATTCAAAGAAATTAGAAAATACTTATATGCTCTTGAATTTCATTTTCTTTAAATGTTTGCCAAAAACATACCACACTTATTTGAATTACAATTTTGTAATCTCCACAAGTGGTTCTATTTACGGAGCGTAGACTTTATAAGCTAAGACCCAACCTGACATTCCCTGCCTTACTGATTTGCCTTAGTAGCTTTACTTGCCGACGCTAAAAGACTGCCACATTACACATACGACCCGTGTGCCCCCGACTCCAACCTACGTTTCGCCAAAAAGGTGTGCACGTTGCCTGCTCACGTTTGTTATTTCAGCACATCAACTGTGGAAAATTTCAATTTAAATTTGCCTTTTGCCAGCCTTCGTGCCGTGTTGCCGGCTGACAGACACAGAGCCCAAAAGGCCCAGCTCCCGATATCCGAGTACCGGGAATTCAGGACTTTTGGCGGACCCACGCGCGAACCACAATCCACCAAAAACCCCCTCCCCCCAGAACGTCGCGGAGCCACGACGTTTGGCTGTGGCGCTGCCTGGCTTCCTTCCTTCCTGCCTTCCTTCCTGGGCAACTTCCGTGTTTTGTTTCCTGCAGTTTTTCGTTTATTTGCATACACATGCCGCGCGTATGCCGCGTGCAAAATCGCGCAAATAATAATAAAAAATCAAAAGGCAGACGAACAGGCACAGCAACTGACGAGTAACCCGGAGGAGGAAAAGCGCAAATAAATTGGCAAAAATATGGAAAGACCCAAGAGAAGGCGCCGAGCGCCATGGGCCCAACGAAAATAATGAGGAAAATTCCCAAATTGAAATTACATACAACATTTCAGCTTCTCCCCTCTCAAATACCTTTCCCTTCTTTGCTCGAAGTTTCTGCCGTGTTTTCTTCCTGGGAACATGGAAGTTATTAGCGACAATTTGCTTCGATCATGTTCACGGCAATTACTGTTAGATGAGCACATCAAAATGTATTAAGTAAATGTTGTTTCAGGAGCAATTTGCATTTCCACAGCTCAGGAAAATGGCTGTGAGTCAGCTATCGGACATGTGACGGGAAAATTGCTCATCAGGCCGAAGCGAATTGGTTTTCCAAATTGAAAAGCGTAAGCCATTTGGTATTAATATAAAAACTCGGTTTGCCCATACTGCATAATTGACGTGACAATTGTCAGGCCTCAATACAATGATTATAAAATTTGACATGGCGAAACCATCAGGGGAACAAGCAATTATTTTAATGCAGTCAGTGGAAACATACAATTATGGTTTGCAAATTGGTTTATTACTACTTTTATACGCCAAATTTAAGGCAGAATAGGCACTTGGTAAAATAAACATTTAAGGCCTGCTTTAGGTTACCAAAATGAAGTAAATTTAATTTGAAATTAATTTGAAAACAATGTTGACCTTTTCTATGAAAAAACTATTTTATTTTAATAATTTAAGGCGTACAAACGTAGTTAATAAATCTATATAGTTAGATGCACAGTTTTTAGTTTCCTATTTTCCAGATCTGAATTCGCCATCAGAGAATCGTGCAGCAGAGGACCTCGCCCTGGGGTTGGGCATACACAGTGGCCACTGGCGCTTGGCCACCCACCACAACGGTGGGTCGTGGCGGTGGCATCATGACCACAGGCGGTGGCGGTGGTGCTCCGATGATCACAGCTGGTGGCGGCGGTGGTGCAATTACCACTGGTGGCGGTGCAAACCCAATGCCCACGCCCATGCCCATGGGCGGAGGACGAGGTGGTCCGCCGATATTAATGCCGACATTTACACGAGGGGGCGGTGGTCCGTAGGCGATGCCGGGTCCCCTGGGAGGCGGTCCTCCATATCCACGTCCTGGCGGTGGCATCTCGACCGATGGCTAAAAACTGACTGACCAGCACCTTCGGGTCGATTGGCTTCTTGAGTTCTTCGTTCTTATCTCCACTTTTGCCTCGAGTGTCCGCTGGTAATTAACTATCAATTACTGTGATTTTTTTTTGGGTGGCTTCTGTTTCCGCTGATTAGATATGCGATAGGCGGAGCTTACATTCCCAGGCTGATAAGAGAAACACCCGATTATTGATAAGATGTTTTATATTACGATATGATATGCATGGGCTCTGATTCACGGCCCCTTCACTTGCCTTGGGGAAAGCCCCTGACCTCCGATTTAGGATATGACGCATTTGCAGTGGCAGCATTTTCGTTTAGGTGGTTCTGCTGCAATATCTCGTTTTTGAATTGGTGGCGGTTCGTTCGTTTCCTGAATTCCCTGCTCCTGTTGCTGATCTTGAGCCAAGGCCGCGCTAAGGGAATACCGCTTGCCAAACTTATCGTTACTTTGCTCGGAAACGACACCCACTAAAACTGTTCCAATGGGTGTGGCAGGTTCTATAACTTCCTCGGTTACTTCTATGACCTCAGTCACTTGCCCATTGTTGGAGGACTCCACAACCACCTCCCTTTCCACCACTTCTACGAACGGAGGATCGTCTATAACCAGATCAGTTAGAATGAAACTATTAAGTGGTTTCACTAGTGGCTTGGCAGGTGGTGAGGGAACTGGGGTAACATCCACAGACTCTATAATCACCGAAGTTTGTGTCGGATTCGATGGTGGTATTCTGAGTATTAGAGGTGGACTGGGTGGAGGTGTGGGAGTGGGAGTAACCTCCAGGGATGCCACAATTACAGCCGTTTCCGCTAAGCTCGGCCTGGGAACGAAACCCACATCAATAGGCCCTTGAATTGATAGACTCCTTGGTGGTGTATTAACTGGTGTAACGTCAATAATCTCCACATAAGCCTCGTCTTCGCTAAATCTTTCCACTTCAACTGTGGGACTGTGCGGAGCGGTGTTATAAGGGGTGATTTCTTCAACCGTCACATAATCATCAACTTCGATTAGACTTTCTCTGGAAATAAAAGGAAACTGTTCGGGGGGAGGCGATGATGTTGGTGTTACTTCCAGGGATTCCACTACCAGCTCTTGAATCATACTTGCGCGTGGAATATAATTAGTTGTCACTATCGATCGAAGTGGAGGATCACGAATGACTTCTATCTCTTCCACAAATGATTCTACAACGCCTGTTTGGGGCGCATAATTATTTTGAAAAACTGGCTGTGGGGGTTGCGTGATTTCAATGTCCTCCACAATATTTTCAACAAAACCTGTTTGAGGAAATATGTCCATTGGCTCTGGGGATTGATAGGGTGGACTATATTCTGTGACTTCAATGTTCTCCACAATCGATTCTACAAAGCCTGATCGAGGAGGGAAACCAATTGGCAGTGGTGGCCTTATTGGAGGCTCAACTTCTTCCGTGACTTCTATATTTTCCACAATTGAATTCACAAAACCCGATCGACGGGGAAAACTCATTTGAATAGGGGATGGCACAGGAGAAACTACTTCTTCAGTGACTTCTATGTTTTCCACAATCGATTCTACTAATCCTGTTTGCGGGACTAGGCCAATTGGCACTGCAGGCTGGGGAGGATTAACTTCTTCGGTGACTTCTATACTCTCCACAATAGACTCAACGAATCCAGATCTAGGTCGATATCCACTCTGCACTGGTGCTCGTAATGGAGGATCCACTTCTGTAGTTATTTCTATATTTTCTACGATGGATTCCACATTGCCAGGCTGGGGAGCAAAACCATTTTGGGCGGGAAGCAGGAAAGGTGGATCTTCTTCTTTTATGACCTCTATGTTTTCCACTATACTTTCCACAAAGCCGCCAGGAACAGAACTTTGTACTGGAATTTGTAAGACAGGTTCGGGTGGTATGACTTCTATATTTTCAACAATTGATTCCACACAGACTGGCTCAGAGTCAAAGCCATTAGCTGGAAGAAGAAATGGAGAGTCTTCAACTTCTGTCGTGACTTCGATGTTCTCCACAATCGACTCCTCAGCATCGAAACCACCGGGTGGAAGAAGAAAGGGGGAATCCGCTTCAATATTTTCCACAACTGATTCCACTACCACATCTCCAGGAACGTTGCCAATTTGTACAATATTCTGCACAGGAGGCTCTACTTTTATAACTTCTATATCCTCCACAGTAGTCTCTACTAATCCTGATCGAGGATAATAGCCTTTTGGAGCTGGAGCTTGCAAAGAAATGGATGCTGCGGCTCCTTCTATATTCCCCACAATCCTAGCCACAAATCCTGGTTGAGGAATAAACTCCGGTTCCTGTTGAATCTGTGCAGAAACGTCAATTTGCACATTCTCCACAATAGTTTCCGTTGGATTAATATTCATTCTGGGAATATAACCTGTTGGGGGCACTGAAGGTTCCACTGACTCCACAAAAATATCAGTTTGAACCACTTCTGCGATGGGAGAAAGAGGAGGCTGCTGAGCTCCCGGGAAGAATCCTGTCTGCACTTGAAGTTGTGGAGGTGCATAGGGTGGAGGATCCAATTGGTCAATTATGATTTCCTCTTCCACCACCCTAGTGTGGTTTTGGGTTTGCTTAAACGTTTCCTTTGTCTCCGTTTGCCAAACCACGGTTGTGAATTCATCTGAAGCAGATGTAGTGTCCAATGTCTCCTCTGTGTCCACAGCATCCTTCTCGGGTGAGAGATCAAGATCTGTGGAGGGATTGGGTGAGGGCTGGTTCCAAAAGGCCTGGGGTTCCCAAACCACATTGAAACCCACCTCCTCGGTGGGCGTGAGGAATGGCGGTGAGGTCTCTGGCAAAGGTGGAGGTGGCGAAGTCTTTTGCTTGTGGTGGTGGTGATGCTTTCGGGGCTTGGCTCCATTTTCCACCAGAATCACTTCCTCTCGCTCCACAACTTCCACATTCTCCTGTCTTTCCTGATGATGATGGTGATGCCTGTGATGGTGATGATGATGGCGTTGCTTCGGTGCCGGAGAACCCTCGATGTTGACTATCTCGATGGTCTCCTGGATTGTGCCACTGCTCGTGGCTATCGTTTCTATCGTTTCATTAACACTTCTCTCCTCCACAATGGTCGTTTTCATTTTGTCGCTGATTATTCCGTCTCGTTTTCGCTGTGCCCATTAACTGAAACCCCAAACGCTTTGTTCGGCCCATTTATACACGGTGTTTATGTCATGGGAAATGTATTTTCATGCGTTAAATCCTTGTACAGATAAGATAGTTACTATATCTAAGCAATGTGGCAACTATTTGTCTTCGACCCCGCCGTCTGTGTATCGGTCTCTGGAAATTGTTAAGGCTTATGTTTGATCGAATTTTTGAACTGCGATTTCCGTATGCTTACTAGTCGCACTCTTCTGCTGATTCTGATTTCGATTCTGATTCTTGCGTCGCTGATTGTGGGCTGCACTGCCAGCGATTACCGTAAAGGTGGCTGGTGGGATTCCGGACATGTTGCTGGCACTTAACTCTTTGCCCGATTGCCGGCAATTCTTCTACTTTTATAGGCCACCCGCGACAGGGCATTCGATAAGATAGTAATTACTTCGAAACTGGCCCGAGTACTCCGCACATTTGGCAGCCGTATCTGGTATCTGGGGTCCCCGGCCTTTGTTTTCGACCCTGTCACAGTGCCAGGAAAATGGCGAGTCGACAACGCCCACTCTCGCAGGCTCTTGGCACTCGAACACGTCCCGGGCTGGTGGGGATTGTCATTAAATATGCAGGTTACCAGTGCCAATGGTGCCAAAATCCACTCCAGCAGCTTCGGCTTTGGCCAAAAGTGGCACGAAAATAGACAACTAGCCGAGGAAAGGGGATGCGGATGTGGGTGGATGTGGGACTGGAACTGTTAGCAGGGATTAGTTGTAGTTTGGCCCGTCGTCCGGAGTTTCGGGGATCCAAGGAATAGGGCGGCTTTTTAAAGATGCAGCATTACCCAGGTACGTGCCAGTCGGGCCACTCTCCTTTAGCTCTTTAGTTCCTTAACTCTGCCCCATCCGACGCCTCCAAAGTGGTGTAATGTGCTTTGAAGTGTGCCAGAAAGCTGTTTTCCTTCCACCCACTCGCTTGTTTTTCCAACAGCTCGGGGCTTGGCACGTTGCTTTAAATATGTGAATGCATATGTACACACGGAGTGTTGAAAGTAGTTGGTCTTGAGTTAGGGGAAAGCACTTTACGCATATGTTAAATAGGGCCAATTGAAGCGCTTTCTGCACTCCAAAACAGATTACGTATACGAAATGTGGCATTTAAAGCTTACTCTTGGCCTAAAACTGTTGGAGCCGTTAGCTATGACATTAATGAAAGCGGTTTCAACCTCTAGAGTATTTTAAAGAGTCAACCAAAGGTTGCTGATATCTGAACTCAGCCATATCTATTGATAAATCATTTGTTTTTGTCAATCGATAATTATAAGATAAAATATTTGTTTTTTTACTTTTTGTTTATAGTTCGCTTAACGCATTGTCACTGTCATTTTTTTACCCAATTTTAAGGCTTAAGAGACGACCTAGAGCTTCCGCCACCTTGAACTGTTCACGTTGTAAACTTACAAATAATTGACGTATATTGAACGAGATTTAAGAAGACCGATAAAAAGTTAATGCTTAATGCTAAAGTAAACCAAAGCAACCAATAGAAATAGTTGTCATCAGGCGGTGTACAAATATAGCATGAGTAAGTAGTATCTTATCTTATAAGCAAAAGCAACCATTTCATTGTAAATATATAATGAAAATTATTTTAATTAAATTGTTGTAACTAATTTCCAAATAATCGTGTCCCTTTCTTGTATTAAAAATATGATAAACCTTCAATTATAAACTATGAAACTAATTCTGAATCTAGCTGAATACTCGAATGTTGTATAAAGCCAATTGCAATTACCAAAAAAAGTTCCCTTACCAAATGAAAGCTTAGTTTGTTGGCTTTTAGTTGTGCTATCTTCGTAGGTATACCTCCCCCTCCCCCCACCACCTATTAAAAGTTTCTCTTTGCTAAATTACATTTCTACAACGTTGTGTTCATTTTCATTTGATTTTTCTACTTTTTTTCTAGTTTAGCTTATGGCACATTTGCAGCACTTACTTGGGATTCATTTTGGCCAACAACTGGGACCGGATTCGCTGCCTCTCGTCGTCGAATTGTTGCAACTGTTGCTGCTCCGTCTGTCGCTCCCGTTCGATGCTGGCGGACAGCTCGTTGTTCATCTCCACGTGGTTGTGCTCCGCATCCAGGTGGGTTTGGGTCTGGACCGTCTCGTACTTGCGATCGTCCTCGGCAATGTTGAACACCTCGCTCAGCTCGTACTCCTTCAGCTGAAAATATGGAGTGGAGTGGGTTCGGAATGTTAGTCCCCGGGTCCAGACACATGTGCAGCATATTAATTTACGGGGATTATGTGCCCGGCATCAGCAACACTGTATGCTGTGTACAGGATGTGGAATGCCGAGCAGGGGGACACGGCACCCAAGGACTGGGAGTACAGGTGCTCTTAACGCGCTGCTAATTTCAATTTGTGGCAAATATTGACACTGCCACAGGGGAGCAGCAGCGGTATGGAATGGCCACGAGTCCCGATGGAATGAGAGGGTACCAAGCGAAAGTATTGATTTGGCTTAGACTTCACGTATCTCCCAGCAAATATTTGTTATAAATCATACATGCTATGAGCTGATCTGCGCACAGATATAAATTTAATTGAATCCCAAAGTAGATAGATTGACTTTGAATTGATCAGAATAGTCGGGTTCGATCTAAAAACATTTTATCTATCTTTTAAAAAAGTAAAAAAAATGGTTTAAGTGTGCAAAAATAGTATAATACTGTCATAAAGTAATGGAGCTGACATTTAAATGAACAATTCTCGACAAAAAACCTATAGGGACAGCAAAAAAATAGAATACATATTTAATAAAACTTTCCGCCCTATCACCACCTCCTACCCAACAAATCCTCTACGGGAGTATACCCAACTTTTCAAAGACATGTCGAGGGTATGAAAAACTTTGTTTGGTGCGCTGTCGCGCATTTTAATTTATTTGTTTGGGCCGCTGTCATTTTCTATACACAATACGCATTGTTATTGTTGTCCCCTTCGCTTTTGGCTGGCTTATCTTGGTCTACCTTTTGGTACCTACATTCTGCAAATGCGTCGACAGCGGCGCCAACAACTACAACAAAAAAGCAAACCTTAGGCACTAAAAAAAAAAAAAAAATTCAGGAAAAAAAGAAAACAATGCAGTAGAGCCGCGTGTTGCTTTTGTGGCATTAAAATACACAATAATCCAGCGCACACACAAAAAAAAAGCTAGAGCGCGGAAGGGGGTTGGGGGGCTGGAAAAACTGTGAAATTCCTTGTGGATTACCCAGACGGCGAGCGAAACCCTCAGCATTCCTGGCTGCCGAGATTACGTGCCTTTTGCCATTCACTAAATGACACACAAATATTCAAGCAATTCGGTCTCGGTCCCAGAATTTAAGAATTTAATGACCAACTACCCCCAGCTGTTGGAGCAATTCTGAGGAAGCAAATCAACACATAATTACACTACGAACTGAGACATGTGCTGGCCATAAAATAACGCATATAAGTAAATAACTTTCCATTCTGTTGGCCATAAACAAAAGTCGACAGCCTTGGGTGTTTTCCACAAAAACGAAATGGCAGAGTTTTAGTTTCACAAATGCGAACTTTGATTGCCCTTGGCAAGTAGTTTTACAGAAAGCTTATAAGAATCAAACACGCTCGGCTGACCAGTCAAAAATAAACACCAAATTAGTTGATTTAATTTAATTTAGCCGAAGCCCTAATTGGATTTGAAAATGCAAATTGATTTATGAAAATGCATAAAAGTTATTTGCCAAGAAAATTAAATTTAAAATGGGATACATAGAAATACATATATAAAAGTATAACTTAAAGGGTTATATTAAATTTATGTTTATATATTTATTCAAACCCATTAAAATTGGTTGCTAAGGGAAATCAAATTTTAACAAAAATTCATGTAAATATATGTTAAGCTCAAAGTGACATAATTATCTCTTGATAATTTTTTTATGAAAACATTGCTTTGCCAGATTTTTTGATAAGCCAAAGGCCACCAGGCAGCCAAAATACCCGACCAAAAACGCCCACAAACGCAGCAGACGCTCTCACACGCCCACTCCGAAAAGCCTAGAAATTAAAACTAAAATTAGTAGTGTCAAAAAGGCGTTACAATAATACGAGCTGCAGCAACAAACGGCACAGAGCACAGAGCACCACCAACAAATAAAGAATAATGACCGCACGTACAGTGGGCAGACACGCCCACACACCCACCCGCCCATGTCCACGTAGCAATTCCCCGTTCTATATATAAACTGCCCCTATGAAATAAACTATGCAAACGTAGTCGAAACATCTGGCGATGGGAGAGAGAGGGAGAGGGCGGGGAAATGGACGTAGAGCCCGAGGCATAAATTTTATGTGCGCTTCCTTTGGCCACACATAAAAGCAATTTTGATGAGCGACCCAAGGCATTGTAGCCGTAAGTGCGCCACTTTCTGGATGTCTTGGATGTCCAGCAATATAATTACAATGCTCGAATTCCAACCGTCCTGCTCCGTCTTCCTCAGTGTTTATCCTTATCCTTATCCCGCTCTATTGGGGCGTTTTTACTGCCGTTGAGGGTTCTTTGTTGCACTGCCCGACGGTGGAGGTCCTGCCTTTGTCCTTTGTGTCTGGCAGGCCTAATGGATTGGCATTTATTAAGGAGTGCAGAATAATGTTTATTGCAGCGCTTGAAAACAATGGCAAAAACGCTTGTGCCTCTATAAGGATAATGCAGGACATGTTTCAGCGTGCTAAGTGAAATTATACGCAATACGCTTTAACTAGTAAATAAGTAATATGGGAATTAAATCAATTGGTATTAATTTCCCTTGTGTTAAATCACAGCTTATGTCGAAATCATCATTTATAAGATTATTTATGTAATTTTTATGTTAATTTACATTTAAAATCGTTTTAAAGAAAGTTTAACTATGACTTTAAGTGCTGGGAATCATTTTTACAAATTGCATTTTCATAAGACTAATATTAAATCCAAAACTAAAATCTATTGCATCCCCAAAAAGATAAATAAATATATAACTTTAAATTAAAATTCAGACTCCCTCAAATATTTTTATTAAATGCATTTTAGAGCTTCCTACTAATTTCAATGATAAATTTCAGCTAATATCGTCATTAATTTTTGAATAATTCAATAACTTCCTATTGGATGCAAATTGGCCAAAGTCGATTATGAAATACATATAAAAACGATATTAAATTGCAAATAATTATCATAACTGAATTTTCTAATGTCATAATGCCATTTTCAAAGGAATTAATAATGTCATTGAATTTGAGGCAATTTCCATAGCAGTCATTTTTAATTCCATAAATTATAATTCAATAACAATTTGCAATAGTTTTACATACAATATTAAAAGACCCCCCCAAATGTATGCTACAAAATTATTCCAATATTAATTTCAATGCCCGTGACTGTCAAACTGCTTTAATTTGTTTACATTTCCTCTTAACACATTTTTGCACGACCATAAAATTCTGGCCCAAATAATTATAAGGTAATTAGCATTATTTCCGGTATTTTTTTCCGTTGCCCATTTTCGTAATTCGAGCGTTCTTTTTTCTCGATTCAAGCTGCGAACTGAACTGATTTATAAAGCGCATTAACACGCAGCCCAGGGAATTTTCCCTTCGCACGCACACCCTCTCACAATCACACACACACACACGTCGAAAAAAAACACGCACAACCATTACACATGTTTGCATGGCGAGAAAAGTGGCTGGTTTGTTTATGTGTGTGCGAGCGTGGTAGATGCTGTTGACGCCATTGTAATGCTAATGGCTCATTAGCACTTTGATTTTTTCGCTCTGTATTTTTTTTTGTTTTTGGAAAAAGTCATTAGGGTTTTTCGACTGGGTGGAAGTGGTGGGGAAAAAGGCATTTTGACTGCTAATTTGCTGTTAATTAACTTGTTTAACCTTTTTTTTTCCTGGGGGCAGGGAATCATTTCGGACCGTCCACTCACCTTGATAAACTGAAACGTGGCGATGGGCGGCAATCGCTTGCTCTTCGGATAATAAAAGCTGCCCGCAGGATGGCCAGGATAACGGGAGGTGATCCGATAGATGACGCCCTGAGGAGCTGTTGGCCAGTTGGGCGCCGTGAAGGTGAAGCCATTGTCCGTGCCCGCATCCAAGGGATCCAGCTCCACGGTCACCGTATCGATCCAGGAGCCACCAACGCAAAGCTAAGGTAATTTAAGATAGGTTTAAGTATTCTGTGGTTTATTTTTAACAAGGAAAAACCTTTAAAAAATTATTCATTATTTTAAATTAATTAAAAACACTATTTACTCATCGAAACAAAATGATTGTATTCTACTATAGGAAACACAATTGTTAGTTAAAAGAGCCTAGGCCCTCAAGCTAAAATAACCGACTAGCAATTTAAAATTAAATTAAATTTTGTTTGACAAGAATTGAACACAAAGGAGTGAGTTAAATTTAAATATCCAATAACCAACCAATTAACTATCAACCAGATAATAAATTAAATAATTTTTTTGAATAATTTATAAACCTCAGGCCACTTTATTAACTAGGTTTGATAGATGATTGATAGGTGATAAAAACCGTTTTTAAATGGGCTTTAAATTAACCGATAGTATGGAGAAACATTTGCATTAATATATATTAAAAATGGATTTGTTTTGGCAAAAAAAGGTCTTAGTTGGCCTTATAAAAAAAAAAATAAATTGAACTGTCTATTTTGTTAAAGATTAATAGGTAATAAAATGTATTAATGTTAAATGACCCACTTTTAAAGTCAGATTTTCTTAATTAAAAAAAAAATAAATAAATAGTTAAAGCAACACAAAAGTTATAATGGCTTTATAAATATATATTATATTCCGTTAATAGGGTTTTTGTATAACCAAAACCTTTTGCATGACAATTTGATGACAATGATATCAAACAACCTATTAGTATTTGCTTGAATGTCGAAACATCATTATGCCACTATTTTCTGATACCATTTCTGTGGGCCTATCGAGATGGTGGCACTGCCTATTGATTTCTTGGTATCTATGCCAATTCGACACTGTGATTTTCGTGATTTTTGGCCTTATGTTCTATGTGCGCCCCGCTCTGCTCTCACCTCGAACGAGTCGACGCCGATAAACCAATCCGGGGAGGGAACAATGCGTGTCATCAGCGAGACCAGACTGTGATTGCTGTCGACAAACACTTTTGCCTCACTGCGTCCGGCGCCCAATGGAATCGCCGGCATGCTGAACTCGTCGAACACACTGCGTTCGGTGGTGGCGGTGGCGGTGGTGCTGGTGGTGCCACCATTGATGGCCGGTGATGTGGCGTTGAAACTAGCGGCGGAGCTTGGTCCACCTGGCGGCGATTTGCCCGTCTGCATCTGCATCTGCTGCTGCTCGCCGGCACTGCTGTCCAGTAGATCCGTTCGACCCGACTCCGCAAACTGTTTGACAGCCGCCGTCGCCGGCTGTCCGATGTGGTACAGTGCATAGTTGGCATTGTGGGTGCGACCTGCGGGCGAAAAGAACCAGAACAACCGAGCTCATCAGTGGCGGGTCATTAAAATTTAATGAGCTTTCAAAACCAAACAGAAAGAAATGCTGAAAATTTGCAAATATTTGCAATTTAGCAGCTCGTTGTCACTTCCCGTTCACTTCTCGCGGAAGATTCTCCCAGAGCTTTTCAACTGTTTGAAATGGTGTCAACTTAAGTGGCAGATTACGTATACGCAGTGGCGGGCGTCGAATTAAAGCGACACTTTTTCAGCCAAAGAGCTGCTCGTTAAATGGTTGCCATGGGAAATGGGAATGGAGAATTGGGAAAATACTTAATCGTATGTAAAAGCGTGGCAATAATGGAAGGGGACTTGGTGGCGAGGAAAAGGAAACAAATATTTGGCTGTAAATGTTGAAATTGAGCTCTTTAAATCAAGGGAATATTTACTTTACTTTTATACATTATTATATTTACGAAGCAATATGTTAATCACTCTTATAAATTTTCTATGTATAAAACATTTTTAAGTCTAAAACCCGAAAATTCACTAAGTATTTTGTATGCCATATATATTCTCAAATTTATATTTTTAAAACAAACTGGATGTTGCTACTGAAACTTCCCTTTTAAATAAAAAAAGAAACAGTATCCTTTTAAACACTTTATTATTTTATTTGTACACTTCCCATGATAATAATAAAATAAAAACTTAAATAAGCTAATTTATTTAATTAACCTTATTTCGAACCGCTTACTCTCCCTGATAATCCCCGTTGCCGGAGCTCCATCTATTTGATTAGTTCCCGGATAAAGTTTACTCTCCTCCTTTCAGGCAGCCAACTTCCGTGCTATAGTTATTGCCCTTTGCTTTCACCCCAGCCGGCCGCAAGTAATTTAAAACTACTGCGCTCCAATTCGCGCCGGGCCTCAAAGTCATTTGGGTCTTTGCAGACTGTCACACAAGACCCGCCCACGAGGCAACCGCGCACCACCTAGAAAACCACCGGCGGATGTACCAGCATCCCATTTAGGGTCTCCTCCGCTGCAGTAGCCTTTGATGTTGTGGCTGCGGCTTTTTGTTTGCATTCTCCTCTTCTCAGGTCTCAGGATCTCGGCCTCATCGAGTAACCTCAACATCAACGGCCCAACGCCGGCTCTTATTTGTCTTCAATTAACATTGCAACATGCCACTTGTGCCACTTTTTCCCCTTTGTCTTCTTTCATCTGCCATTTCATTCTGAGATATTTCTTTTGCGCTTTTCATTTCGTTCCGTTTCCGCTTTGCTGCCGCCAGCTTATTTATTAGTTTTCCTCGCTCTCTGTGGGCACATTTTTAATTTACAAGTTTTGCTGCGAGTGTAAGACGGCGGACTTCTTTGACAACAAGCCATGACGGCGACGGCGACGGCGACGTCGACTAATGAAAGACTAAACTACAAAGCATATTTCTGCCTTTTCAACTTTCCCGCTGGCACTCAGCACTGCGTTTTTATTCTTCATTCTTTTTTTCTGGAAACTATGTCAAATGAAATATTATTTATTCGCCGGCATACTTTCCTCCACCTGCCTGGCACTCCGGGTAATTGACAAGTTCTGTAGCAGACTCTCGGGTCAATGCTGTCCAATGGATTGCGACAAACTTGCCGCAAAAGGTGCGAGAGGGAGTCTGCAGGAGAAATTCGGAAAAGTTCCTGGGGATTTTAGCAGATTTTCCAGCTTGCCAGTGAAAGGAGAAATCGAGCTAATAAATTGACTTTGGAAAACTGTGTCAAATATGCCAAACGAGTTTTCATGTTTTGCTTCGATATGCACATTTTGCATACATAGTACCCATATCAATAAGAAAATTGAATGCAGTCGCAAATTTCTATTAAAAATATATTTTTTTGCTTATGTATGATAAAAGTTTGGTAGAAAACTTTAAATTCATTAGGTAATTAAAAGCAAAAAAATATTTAAAATGTGTATTATTCTTTTTAAAAAACATTTTTAATTAAAACCAATGCCTTTACAATTTGTTGGATGTCACCATTTAGTTTGTATCCTAAATTTACCACTGTAAGCCGAAAAGTGTCAAGGGAATCATGAAAATATGATTTTATTATACACAAAATAAAGGTCAGTCGACCACAGCTGTTCACCTTCAGCTGCTTTCCCTTTCGCAGACAAATCCACAGAATATAAGCACATATATATAAACCAAACCGAACGCAACGCTCAATCAATTACAGAATGGCCACAGAATAAGCATAATAAATTTGCAATTAAATGCTTAAATTGTGCAAATGGTTTCCCGATATGGTGACGCGCGGTCAATGGTCGGTGGTCCATGGTCCATGGTCCGTGTGCCCCTTAAACGACCGCATATCGCACATCTCCGGGCGGAGTTCGGGTGGGCAGATAAATGGGCGCTGTAAAAACAGCCATTTCTGGGTTACTGCGATGAATGGCGGGGGCGTAATTAATGCTTAATTATGCACATTAAAAGCCAAAAACAGCCACGAAGCTGGCGGAAATTACTGCCAAGCAGAACTCACGGCATGCCACGGCACGTAATATAAATGCATGCCACGTATGCCCCATAAATTTCAGTTAGCATTCGAATGAAAAGACATTGCGCATACGCCCCTTAGGCCCCTGGCAAAGAAGAGTGTTGCCTGCGATGGTCTACAGTATCTGGTCATATCATAATTGAAAATCACCAACCTCGACCATAACAACATTGATACATAATATCTAAAAAGTGCAATCTGGCAGCTGGCCAAAAACGAATGCTGCTGCCATGAGTCATGGCAAACTTTTCCCTCCGCTGGCGTATTGCTTTTTAATTGGCAGAAAAATATGCTCCGGGGGAAAGGTATTAATAAATGTATAAATCCAACCAATATGACACACATTTCATTCAATTTATGACGCACAGCTGACACATTTTTCCCACACTATCTCCCACACACGCACACACATTGACTTTTGTCAGGTTTTTCTGTGCGAAAAATGAATTACGAGTCGTCGATTTTTTTTTTTGGCGCTTGTTTTCGTTTGGCTGGATGCTCAATTTCCTGCGATTTCCGCCACGAAAAAATTTAATTATAGGCAATAAATTTGAATTTAATAGCCGAGGCATTAAGTCGCCGGCGACACAGGCATTGTCTCTCTCGCCTCGGAAAACACAGGGAAAGAACTCAAAAAAAAAACCAAATAAGAGAAAGAAAGTGCACATAAATAAGCCAAAAGAAGAAGGATTAACGCAGCAGCTGAACACGACAAGTGAGGAAAAGGGGAGGAAAATGGGGAAAAGCCAGTGAAATGGGTGTGTCAGCACGTGTGCCGTTTGATGGAATGCTATATGTGTGGCCACGGTTATATCCGATGCTTAAATGTTGAGCCCCGGGCAAGTCGGGCCCCAGAACAGAAATTCATCAATGCTTAATTTTCCTGGGGGAAAATGAATAATGCCCACATATATCTGTCCGGAGTGATGCAATTAATTTTAAATGAAATTTATAATGTACTCTAATATTTCCATTAAGGATGATGAATTACTTTAATTAGAAAGCAGAGCGGCGTAGAGTGAGCTTGATTGATATCCACTCCAACCACTCATTTGCTCTAGAATTAGATCCACACCCAGCCTAATTCTCACTCTTTAAATCCTATTTCAATCTATTGAGCAAGCCGCTAATTAAAAATTAATTTTTCCCACTCCCGGCGATTGTCTGTTATTTGCCTCTCTACTCACGCAGCACACTTAATTATGTATGTCAAATTTAATTGGCTTGTCAGTCCAGGCAAATGGCGAAATCCGAAACGTCGACAGACACGCTATAAATACATTACAGCAATAAAAAAAAATTGTGAGCCACATGAAAATATAATAGAAGCGCACACCTGCGTATACGTAATGTATGCGGTAAATCTCCATTGCTTTATACACACGCAAATATCATTTTACCCTAAATAAATATTTGCATTTTACCTAATTTTAGCTGGCTCACATGGCGTGTGCGCAGCATTAAAATTTTAAAGCGGAGTGAGTAGCAAATCTGTGACATTGTCACATGTCAGGAGCTGCAGAAACCTTAAGACACATCCTGGGATGAGCACTCCACCCACAGTGACATTACGCATACGCCGCATATGCTGGCTGCAGAATGCTGAATTTCTCATGCGCTCAATAAGCTCAAGGAAGTGGAATGAGCGACTGCAGCTGCAAATGCGACTGCCTGTTAATAGTAATTTCTGTCATATTTGCCAGTGGAACTTGCAGTCACGACTCCCGATAAAATGTCAACGTTGACGTTGCCTGTGATGTGGTAACCTAGATTTCGTTAAGGCACTGGCATCAACACTGAGTACGTGGGAGATTGTCAGGCTCCAACAACAGCACCTCCCACTTTTGTTCTTCAGGCAACCGCAGCCTTGCAGAGGATAACAAGTCTTGAAAGTTCAGGGATAGGATAGTTTAGGATACACCAAACTATCGCCTTTAGCAATGTGCTAAAAAATATGGTTTAGCAATAAATGTGGAGATGATATTTCTACATGTTATTAACTATAATAATATACAAATAGTATACAAATATTTAATAATTCAGAATAAGTTTTATTAACCATAGATAGTAAGATAATATGATAGTAAGATTGTATTCCCATATATTATTAACTATAACTATATATACACATAGTATACCAATATTTAATAATTCATAATTAGTTCTATTAACCATAGACAGTAAGATAATCAATAGGGAGTTTAGTAAATTACTTAATATTATATACAAAAGATAGAAAGCACTTTACACTTTTGAACTATAATACTTATAACTGAGAACTTCCGAAATCCTTTGGCATTTCCCTCAGTGTGTGGTTTCATTGTCAGCTTTCTAGGTTCCTTTTCAGTTTAATGGCTGCTGGGTTGAAGGATTTTTAGTTGCAGTTTGTGGTTGGTCCTCAGCTTTATCTGTGTTAATTAATGCGTGCAGCTACATGTCGGGATTAGGCCAAGATGTGCCTGGGCCAGAAGCCATCAGTTGGCCAATTATGTCGGCAAACAAGCAACCCGGCATTAGACTTGTCACTTGGCCCCATTTTCCAGCACTCCTCTCCCTATTGACGCCCTCACAATGAGCCAGCGAATGTTTGTGTGAGGCTCAAAGGGGATTACAAACGAAATTGACCAAAAACATAACAAGCTAACAAGATGCCTGTTTGCCTGCGTAAAGAGCCCCATCACAATGCCGAGGAGAGCAACAACAGTTTATAAAATCATGTGACAAATGAGGGTTGCTTAGCTTACTTAGTTGTCCTGTCAGCTGTCCTCCGACTGGGTCTCCTATTTATCTGTCTGGTCCATCTGTCATTTGTCTATGGCCACATGGTCCTTATGACATATGCCTCACTGTGGCAAATTGCAGTGCCAATTACTTGCCATTTTCCAGCTTTATTGGGATGACAATGCTCCACTTGGAAGATAATTTTAGACATTTCCCGAGCTAAACAGAGTCTTTAGTCAACAGATTGTCTACTTAATGGCTTATATTTGATAAAGATGTTAACAAAGTTTTAATTTTAGGGAATCCTCTGCAGAACTCTATAAACATTCTGTTTTTGAGTGACAATTTTAGAAATAAATAAGCATTGCAATTTAAATGCTACCTTTACCTTTACATAGTAACAAACAGAATGATTATTGTTTAATTTGGAGTACCTAACAATAAAAAATTATTTTCTTTTCTTTGACTTGTGGGAAAGTCTGTGCTCTCGAAATAACTCAAGATTTCAGAGTCATTCCACCTGCAAGATGTGCAGGGTAAGTATTGATTTGGCTGATATCCTTAATGTATATTTAGACTGCTTGTTAGATGGCATACATATATATAGACCTTACAATTCCCTGCATTCAACACCTAAGGGTATTACCCTCCCACTTTTTGGCCCCCTTAACAATTTTCAAAATGTTTTTTTCCTGTTGCCTGTTTCCTGTTCCTTCGGCTGACTGAAATGGAATGTGTGTTGGGTTTTTGGCTTACTTTCTGGCTACATTCATTATAATGGCTTATTGTAGCATGAAAAGTGTGTCAGTCATGTTAGACAGCAATAGCAAGAAGGAAAAGGGAGCCTGAGGAGAATGGGAGAAAGATCGGAAAAGAGGAGGAGCCCAATGATTGTGGACTGAATGCATTGTCCTTTGTTTGCACTGCACTAAGCAAACACAAAAGCCAGACATTACCCACGCTAGCACATACACTGACAGAAGCTCATCCTTCACTCACACACCTACACAAACACACACACACATGGGCATGCAAGGACACTCTCGGAACGACACACAAATTGATGAGCATCGCGTGTGCCGAGCCTTTTGTTATTTTTTCGCTTCCTTTTCTTTTATACTTGCCACAGTTTTTGATTGATTTCTTGCGGCAAGTCAGCGACATTTCACAAGTCACTCATGCCCAGCCACCCACTCCTCCGCCCCATTTTCACCCACTACCCCCTTTTCACTGACACATTTCCCGCCGCTTGGCTCGTAAAGCGGCAAACGAAAATAAGCCAAAGTCATAAAAACAAACTGAAATGGAACGCACATGCACGGGCACTTGAAGTCCCACATTTAACTCGAAATTTCTGTTGTCGTCAACACATTTGTTGCATTAAAATAATTGAACAAAATTGTAAAACAAATACCAAGGCACAATCTTCAAATTGCCAGGAAAAAGCCAATTTGATTGTGCCAGGGTGGAGTTAAAGAAAATACAATATGCCCGCAATTTATTTTTAAGCCAATTTGAACGGAGGAATTTCTCAATAAATATTTAAATAAAACTTAAGAACTTAGCTTCAACACTTCCCAGAATGAAAGTTTAATATCAGCTAAATTGGACTTCAAAGAAACATGATTCTATAATGTTTTCTTATTTAATTGACACCAAGATTTATTAGGGCAGTGGGTACAAGACAACATTTTAACATTGAAATTCACAGGAGTATTTCCATTAAGTAATATTTGTGGCAAAGTTGGCCAGTTGGCTTTCATGTTTTATGTGAATTACAGAAACAGGTAAAAAAGTGGAACAGAAAGCAGCACTTTTTCATCCCATAAAGCCACCGTATTTTCCCTGTGTAAATAAAATAGTTGATTAATAAACCCTAGAGATCTCATATCAGTGCAAATTGCAGCCCCACAAATGCAAGTTTGCACTTCAATGCCAACAGAAAGAGCAGAATGGCTCCACTCCAGACTTGATCCCATTTGATCCGACCCCGAATGCAATTTACCTTTTACACTTTTCCATTTCTCGCATTGCGACAAAGTGAAAATTAATTAGCAGTTGAACCCTTGGACAAATCCAAAACAAGCAACAACGATGAACAACAAGCGAAAGCCAATCAATAAGTCAAACGCAAAGCTTTGCCCATTAAATATGCAATTAGGAAAGTGGGAAATGCGAGGGGCTATCATGGCGGATACGTGCTGGGACCAACTTTAATTAGCAACTTTATTTAATTAATAAATTTATTTAGGGGCACATTACATCCAAACACACATGGAGAGACGTATAAAACAATTCGAGTATTGTTCCAGCTTAAAATGCAATTGCAATTAAAGAGCAAAGTTCAACAATATACTCGTGCATTATGCACAACCACAAACAAGCAAATAACGCTCCCCAGTCGTTTGTGGGTGTGTGCGTTAGCTTGTTTGCCGTGTATGTGTGTGTGGGTGTGCGTGTGTTTGTTGTGCTGCCTGTGTGTTGTATGTTCTGTGTTCGCTGTGCTCTGCGCATTGCCGCGCATAAATAAACAACGCAAATTTGCAAATATAATGCACATGAAATTTACAAAATGGCTGCAGAAGCGTGGGACTTACGTGTGTGGTTGTGTGGGTGTGAGGGTATGTGTGTGTGGCTGGGTAAAAAGTTTTGGACGCGCCAACAAGTTTACACAACAAAATGGCGGCACCCATACAGGCGCACGCACCCACACACAGAAGTGCAGTGCAAACAGCAACTAAAAAATATATATATAGAAAGTAACAAAGTTTTTTTTCGGTAAACGCAATGTTTATTGAGCTCACAAAGTTTTTCAAAGGCCCCCCACCCCTCCCCCCAATCCCTTCTCAGTCATCTTGAGGTGAAACGGTTAGGAATGGAGATTGTGTGTTTTATAAAAATCGTTTTTGCTCGGGAAATAATAGAAATTGGCATGTTTTTCAGTTCGAGGATTTGGGTTATCTGTGATGATTAAAAAGTAAGTTTATTATTAGTTGAAAAACAAGAGAGTAATAACCCATCTTGCAAAAAAAGTAAAAACAATTCTGTTATACAACTTTTTTAATATTTGTCAATTCATAAATAACATTTTTAGTAAATTTTTAATGATAATTGTAGAGTTTTCAATCAAACAATGAATTGATATTATAAAAATGATTTAAATAATTGAATTGAAAGAGCGTTAATAGAATATAATATAATGCAATATAATTAGAGACATACATATATTATGCATTTGTTTCGATTTATCTAGCCTATTTATAAGAATACTTCAGAGATCCTTAGCCCATGTAGATCTTACAATCTTCAACGCTAGATGGCGCTCTTGACGACTCAGGCAGCGACGTGGAAAGAATACTCTTTGGTTTGTTTGTTTATTAGTGGAATTTTTAATCAAAGTTGCTAAAGTTGAAGGCAGACTTTTTACCTCCGGCTGGGGCGAATCATGTGTTTTTTTTTCCCATCATTTGTTTTTGTTTTTCACTCGTAATCAGGCGCCCGTTTGGCTTGTCTTTTGCCTTCTGCCTTTTCTCCACATTTACCTTTCTCCTCCCGCAATGTTTATGTAATTCCTTTGGCAGTTTTGTTGGCTAAACTCTTGAAACTTTGCTGCCATGTAAACTGTCAGCGTCTGCACACATACACCCAAGGAAGCCCACACACACATGAGCACACGGGAGCGCTTATCGCACTAAAGTCTAAACTTTTGTTTACACGTTGCGCCCTCGAGACACGCACAAAAAAGAAAATAAAATAATAGAAAAAGCATAACACAGAAGCCAAGTTTTCCGACGAAAATTTCCCCCAAGCTTTGAGTATGCTTTTCATATTTAAGCTGAAAATTACATTTTGCCCATAAGTAAAAATAACAAGAGAGAACGCTATAGTCGGGTGCCCCGACTATCAGATACCCGTTACACAGGTAAAGGGAGTGCGAGGGAGATGGAGATAGAAACTTTGATCACGCATAACTTTTTAACGAATGGTCCGATTTGAAAAATTTCTTCTACATTTCGATAGGTATTGATAAACACAATAAAACTGCATTTTTACTTTTCCGAAATATTTTCCGAAATCGTATATAAGCGATTGTGGGCGTTAAAGGGGGCGTGGCACCTTTTTGAAACAAACTTGCGCTGCGTAGGAACTCCTAGAATCTGCATGCAAAATGCCAATCTTCTAGCTTTTATAGTTTCCGAGATCTCAGCGTTCATACGGACGGACAGACAGACGGACAGACAGACGGACAGACGGACAGACGGACAGACGGACAGACGGACATGGCTAGATCGACTCGGCTAGTGATCCTGAACAAGAATATATATACTTTATAGGGTCGGAAACGCTTCCTTCTACCTGTTACATACTTTTGCACGAATACAATATACCCTTTTACTCTACGAGTAACGGGTATAAAAATCATAAAACATGACACAGTTGCCAAGTTTACATACATAAATTTCGCTATTCATATCTGGCTTTAAAAATGTTTACACATATTTCATATTTTTCAACAACTTGATTGTCTTTTAATTAAAGCTTCGATAAAATTGCAATGAAATTGCTCTCAATCTGCATATTTATCAATGCATCGAAGCGAGTGAAATATTACGCATACGCCCGGTGTGCTAGCGAAATGAAAAAAGGGGGGCAATGCCAACGAGAAAACGGACTTGTAGCCAAGCAAATACACATGCACGATTCGTGACTTACTTGTGCAATATTTTTCTTGCAATATTTACATTTTTAGCATATTTATGCACTGCCAGACAACAACAGCACAGGCAGCTGCAATTTCTGACTTTGTTGTTACTTACTAGACCATAAAGCCATTGGCAATACAAACAGAATGCTAGACATGCCAAAGGACGAAACAGATCGACACAAGTAGTTACCTTTTCACTCGCCAACCTCTAACCCTTTATTTTTTTTTTGTGCTAAAAACATTTACAACTGTGTTAAACTGGCAAATGGAAATACTTGCCATACTTCATAAACTATTTTATAAGGCAAATGCTTGACCAGAGATCCGCTCACAGAGCGAAGTTGAGGTTGAGGCCGCACAAAAGTTGCGCCAATAGCAACCCGAAAGCAACAAAACAAGAAATAAATATAAATGCAAAACAACAGTGGAAACGACTACAAAAACAGAGCGTTGGTTGAGCAAGCCGCAAGCTGCATAAACCACAAAAAAAAAAGAAAATATATAGGGAAAACAGCACCAGAATTCAATTTCCAATAACGAAAAAATGAAAGAGAAATAACATCAACAATATGGTAGGCAAAAACCACAAACGAGTAAGGGGAAATGGAAAACGGGATGGGAGTTGGATAGAAAATATGGTACGCCAAAATCAGACGATGGTTTAATGCTCTCTAAATATTTAAGAACTAAACCTATACATATTTTTAAATTTAAGTCGGAGAACAGATTTTCATACTAATAAGAATATAAAAACCATTTGGGCTTTTCAAAGTTATCTAATCAGTTTTCAAATTTATACATATCATTAAATATTCATTTTTAAGCATAAGCCAAAGATATAATTTTGATTAATTTAAAACCCATATTTAATCCATAAAATACTCTACTGTAAGTTACTGAACTAAACATTTTCAGATAACATTCTGAGGGTTTTCTTTGAAATCAAAATTTTTGTTGGGTTTCCTAACCCATTCAAAGTTAAAATTTTCTCCGCCTTAAACAAGTAAGAGGAATATTAAAAATCATGAATGTGTTTGCCAATCTGCTTCCCTAAATTCCCTTTAAATCATTTGAATCCCCTAAATACTACTCAGCATTTCTGAAGCTTAAATTCCACGGAATTCCCTTCTTTTCTATAAATATTACTTAACCAATCTCGAGCTGATTCACTTCTGGCTTCTGGGCAGGAATACAATTCAGCAAACAGAGTCGGCCATGAAACCTCACTTCATCAGGCTGAATGTGAGGGCCTGGCAGGCTGGCATGGCAGGAAGCTTATCTAAGCCTTCAGCCACATCTTGGCCCGAACACAAAGAGCTGGCCCACAACATATGCCGCACACCTCCAAGTAGGTCACAACACCATAACCATACACCGACCATCCGCTCAGGAACTCACCTCTTCGCTATTGTTGTGTGCGATTTTGGGTTTTATTTTGTGTGCAAAGCTTGTTGAAATATTTTTGTAACAAGCTGGTACAGAATCCGAGCCAAAAGGCAAACAACAACGGCAGAAAAGTACGAAGTTCCCTGGAATGAAAGTTTTAAAAACCCGAAAGCAAACCAAAAGCAAATATGTTGCGGCAATTAATTTTAATTAATTTTATGTTTTTCTGCCAAAAAAAAATCTTTTCATCGATTTCTTAATGCCTTGCTGGCCCCAAGAATTTATTATAAGGATTGTTAATTTTGCTGCGGCTTGCGGGGGGGGGAAAAGGACTTCTTAAGTAACCGCAAACTGTGGACTTAGGCAGCCTTTAAAGTGAAATGGAAAGCGCAAAAGGGAGGCCATTAACCCAAAAAAAGGGAACATGCCAAGGCTGGGATATCGATGTCGTTTCCGGCTAATGTGTCCTGAAAAATTGGGGTAGGGGAGGGGAGTGGTGGGCGGTGGAGCGAATTGAAGCCTCACTTAGGCATCGTTTAGCGATAAAGGCGACATTTTGGACAAAGGGCGGGGCCATAACTTTAAACTGTAACGGCACAACTGTAAATTGTGCAGAACTCAGTCACAAAAACACACCAGATAGTCCCCACTACGTTTTGGCTTCTGAAACATATTCTTTGTTTTTACTGCGGCTGCAGCCGAGAGTGAAAAATCGTTAACCTAATTTTCCTACTATCCAGCTTCTGGATCCTTTTGTCCTAAATCCTCCCACCGCTACCCCCCTTCTTCTTCCCACAAGTTGTTGTTTTCCCTCAAAGCTCTTGCCGCCCCCATAAATTTCCTTTATCTTTATGACTTGTTTTGCTTGCCGCTTTGCGTTTCCCCAACTCACTGTTTTTGCCAATTCAAGCTTATGTACATATATTTTTGGTATTTCATTTGGGCTCAGAGTTGCGAGTGTTAAATAAAGCGTGTTAGGCCTTGCAGAAATAGGGATAAAAACAAAAGACACACTGAAAATTAGCTGGGGAAAATGTTTTTGGGTTTTTGTCGCCGGCAAGTTTGGCTTTTGTCAGATTTTTCCGTGTTTTTGTTTAATTTTAATGGTTGTGTTTTGAAAACAAAAAGTATACAACTTTTAAACAAAGAACTTTCCGAGTGTCGATTTCTTTTTATGAAGACCTCAATGCTGTTGATAGATAACGAAAGTTTGACAAGTTGAAATGAAATATTCTTTTCACAACGGAAACTGGGATAAAGAAAATATAAATATTTTAGATTATTTTTTTTTCAACTATAGAACACACAAAAGAGGGTATCAAAACTTTAACCCCACACATTCCAAATAATCGAAATTCGGCTGCCAAAATGGTCGAATAAATGTCAAACTGACAACGGTGGCGGAAACTCGCAGAGAAGTGGCAACAGCCTTCAGCCAACTGCAAATGATGGGAACTGCGGCATATCGTGGCCGCATTCGAACATGTAAAACTCATTTGTCCGAATTGGGTTAATTGCATGAGCAGCTACTGGCAGCACTTAATAAGCCGACCGATGCACAAGTGACACGAATATGTGTGCGAATGCAATGGACTCGATGCCATTGCAAATTCAATTATGCAGCGGACGGTTAAGTATTTTTCACAATCGAATTATAATGACATTGCCAAGCAATCTGTAAGGGAATCGCTCAAAAGCTGATAAACATTATATACTTATGGCAGATCGATTGGTTAACCGGTTGGCAGTTGAGAAATCAATTATATATCGCTGGGGATTTAATGCAGATAGCATAACGTGACGGACAACGCGGCGTATGCGTTATGCATTTTATTTGATTGTTGCGGTTGCAGTGGAAATTTAATTAGCATTTTGGCCCCGCTAATTGACAGCCCAAGGGTCTGCGAAAGTCGTTGTAATCTTGGCCCGAAAAGTAATCAAATTTATGCCCAGCAATTGGCAGGACGCCAATAAAAACGGAAATGTAAGGCGGCCCCATAAACAAAGCCATAAGAAAAGGCAAGAAAGTGCCAAAGCAATATGCAAATGAATAAAACGCGTCGTCTGTCAAATGGCCAACAGCTGGCAGCCAGCTTTCCCCCAATAAACAAGCCAACAATGGAAATGGTCATGAATTTCTTTGAAGAAATTTTCAATTAAATACGCAAAAAGGAGTCAAAGCCGAAGAGGAAAATTAGGAATTAATTAAGACAACAGCCAGGCAAAGGCCCAGTAGCCAGGGTATAATTTGAAGCGGAAACCCGCCAAACAAACACAACTAACAAACGCCTTGGGTCAGGACCAGGATGCTGGGAAAGCTGGGAAAGCTGGGAAAGCTGGGAAACTGGGAAAACCCAGAGATGGCGGCTGAAAATTTATTTGTGCGTTGATTGCGCGCAAATGATGATCATTTAATTAAGCACGCAACGAAGAGCACAACTAGCCGGCGTTTTGGATGGTCGGTGGAGAAGGGGGCGTCGAAGGAAAAGCTAGGGGAAAACTGGAGGGAAACCCCGTGGAGGCAGCCGGATGTGGCTGGCCAGTTCAATCTGTTTGTGTTTTGCATTTTCCTGGCATTTTATGGCCTACTCCTCGACGGGACCCTCCTGCGTTATTATTAAATTCTTTTTTGCGGCCTGGACGTCTTCCACTTTGATTGGTTTACTTAACGGCCTGCCGTTGAGATTTTCTCCGCCTTTTCTTCATTTTTGTTTTTTTCATTTGATTTTGATTTGAAATTTAGATTGTGCGGTTTCCTCACAGGTCTAAGACTGTAATCCCGGACTTGGTGTAGGCAGCTTGGGTTTCGGGGACATTTTAATATTTATTTTTAATTAAAAACTAATTGTGTGCAAATTATTTGAGTTTAGCCCAATTACAAGAGATGGACATTTCTTGTTTACCGTAAAGTTTGGAATTCGTTTGAGAGGGGAATTAATTAATTGACTGAATTTGTTTCGGAAAGTTCTTTGTATTAAATAAAGCTTTTATTAAAAATTTGTTTGAGCAATATCTTTGCCTTAAAAAATCACCAAAACTATATTGCTTCCATAGTCAAACGTTTATTAATTAAAAAGCTAGCTGAAGTTGTGATATCAGACATCCCAATTAAACAACATATTCTTGCAATATATTTTTCAGCACAAAATATTGTTCGCTTAGTGCTCTACAGATTCAGTTTTGCGATAAAATGAAATTCCAGCATATTTCATCACTTCAAACTTGTTCTCTGGCATATTTCATTTATTAAAACATTTACGATACTCGTAGAAACTAAATGGGATTTTTCGCCACTCCTTCACCCCTCAGTTTTTCCCCCTCTTTAACGCAATCGACCCTATGTATCTACTAACTGAGTGGTAACTAGTTTTTTATGCTTCCATTTTGCCAGTGCTATCAACTAAAGCGCGCTCCTGGGATTTTGCCAATACCGCATTTTGCAGTCATATATAACGAGGGGCTCGTTCGAGTTCTTGAATCCCCACCCACCAGTCCACCCACCACCTTCTGATCCATTTCCCAGACAACGCTGCGGCAATTTGTGCACAAACACAGCTATAGCATACACATAAGCAGTTATAGGAGAGACATTAATAGCAAATGAAAATTGAAATTATGTCTATACACTCGACAAAGTTTAATGGCAGAACAGAGTCAGATAGAGCGAAGTTAAGCGGGGATTGGAATCCGAAATGTTTCTGTGTTTATGCGGGGCTGAATTTGCGGAATCATTTAGCAAATAGCTGTCAGAAGGTGTGTAGCACCATTTCAGTAATTCTTCTTATTTACCAAAGATAACTTTGACAACGTATGTTTATACGAAGAAGATTTTGCCAAGACCATATGTTATCTGAAAAAGTGTGTTTAAGCCCAATTCATAAACTAAATAAGAATGGCTTAATTTCTATAAAAAATCAAGATTCTTAGTTTTTTTGTTAATTAAGTTAATAACTCTATAGGTAAGAGACCATTTAAATAAAACGAATTGAGAATAAAATTATTATTATTATGCCAAATGTGAAATACAACTAATTCAGCGCATAAACGTAGTATAAGTCGGATTTTGTGCGTTTTGGTTCTGTCTGGCTCGACGCGCACAAACAGTTATTTTTGTTTCTGGAGGGCGTGTTCGCACACACACACACACACCTCCCACACGCCACCCCCAAAGCCCAAACAACACACCCACCCACACATAATCAATGATAATCCTCTGGCGTATTATAACCGCATTAACAGTTAGGCACGTTCGATACAATTCGTTACGTTCCAATAGATTTTCATGCTTATTTCAGATAGCAGCCGAAATATAATTGTATACAATTTGTGCAGCTATCTATTCGAAGGGGTGAGAATTCAATTGCAACCAGTTTGGTTTTTATTTTGCGGACTTACTGAAAAACCCCACTAGCAGGGGCCTGGAAATCGACAGCCCGTAAACCATAAAATCTTCATTATTTTTGGCCACAGATATGCGTGCGGTTGTTAAAACTTGCACAAAGTGACACCAGACAGAGCTTTCTCTGTCAGCCGCCAAAAAGGAACATCGAATTATAGACAGCCATTGTGGTACTGTGACCACAAAATCAATCAAAATGTGAATGAAAGATCATTATGGAAAAGGCCAGAGGACCGCAAGATAAATGATATTTTAAAAATCCGACAGACCGCACAGCTGTGATCCCGTTTCCAATCAAAAGCAACCAAAACCATTGATTAATTTCAAATTGAGCTTGAAAAATATTCACCATCAATTGTTGGAACAAAAGCTGAACTGTGATTGAATGTGGATTTTTACAATTTAAGAGCGTTTAAAAGGCAATAAGAATTTAAACTTACAATAGGGGTTACGATAAAAGTTAAAGTAATGTTTTATGTGACATGTTGAATAGAGAATAATTGTTTGATCCACCATAACTAAGTTGTTAAATTACCAATCAATGTTACTTCCCTGAAGCAAACCAAATGCAATTTTGCAGCAAAATCTTACCCCAGCGACAACTACCAAAAAAATGGAAACTATTTCCCGCTGAAATTTGATTATTCCGCTGGTTCCGGGGCAACTGCATTAGTGAATAAATCCATGTCAAGTCGACGTCAAATTCAATTAGCTGACATAATTCTATTTGGGGACGCTGACAGATGGCAAACGGCAAAATGTAGCCCGAAAAAGGGGTTTTCCTCTGGCAAACATCAACCCCTGCGAAAGTTGTCAACATGGAAAATGGGGAGCCGGGAATTATGTATAGGACGTCCATAGATAGCTGCAGAGTAAAGTCATAAATTTTGAAAATGGCAGCGGCACGTGGAAATTAAGTGATGAATACTTTAGGGCGTATAAACTTGCTGCCACAAAGTGCGAGTGCCCGACAGAGAGGGAAACATATATACAGAGTATGGGGGATGGGGGCGGGGGCGGGAGCTAAGTCGATTTAGGTCGCCATGCCGGCCATATAAAATGTAAAACTGCTGAAGCGCAACCCATACACACATCACCCCGCACAACGCCCCCAACTCTCGACAAAAATATTGAAAAATATGGCAAGTGCTGAAAATTTTTGCAAAATATTTTGCAGGCAGACATCCCCTCGAGCACACCAACCCATATATCACAGTGATGCTTCGATGCGTGGCCAACGTGGCGTAAGCCTTTTGGGCACTATTAACCAACCGCCGGGCTTCGGGCCCTTCGTCTACGGTTCACGTACCTCCACGTCCACGTCGCTAAAAGAAGCGCTAATCCAATTATTATCAATTCAGTGACGGGACCAGGGTTGCCAACTCCCCCTTTAAATCGAATGCAACCCTAATGGCGTTATAAATAAACATCCCCATCCGGATCCTGGTCAGCAAACGGACTTTTCTCGGTATTCTTACCTGAAATGAGAACAAACAGAAACAAGTGATATAGTGAATAATTTACACAGAGGAAAAATTAGTCATAGAAAATAGACAATTACATTTCTGTTCATATAGAACTTAAGGGATTTAATTGTGTTTTTGAATAAATTTGAACTACGTCTTGTGGAAATTGTATGCAACAGAATGCCTGCAAAAGGAATATAATACTACTTATTCTACATCGTTAGTATTTATTATTTTATATAAATGGTTTTTATATTTTTATATACAAACTTTGAACTATTACTTAAAATATCTCAGTTTAGTAATCTTAAAAAGTATACTCTTCCTTGAACTATTTTTTTTTTCTCTGCAAAAAATAAGCTGATTATAACTTTCGGAATTCCGCACAACCATCGGCTATCAACATAACTCTTTGCATAACCTACATCAAAGTAAAGCATTAACCATTAAGAGTCTCATTAAAAATGCAAAATTCAGATAAGTAAGGTGCCCTAAGCTCGAATCAAAGTCAACTGCGAGATGGCTTTAAATTTTTAAAACAAATAACAATATTTGCCACATGGCCTGAAGGTGGCTCGCAAAATGCCAAGGCAAACAAGCCCTAAAAAGAGGGCTGCAAATTATCTGGGGAGCATCAGGCATCAGAGCTGGCAAAATATATTTCACGGCCCCCATTCTTACTGATTGTGAAATCGATAAAGTAAATCGGTGAAGCGATAACATAATAAATTCTGCGTTTCACGCTCAACTACACCACACTGATACTGGATTGTTGTTATAAAGAAGGTGCTGCTGATATTTATATACCTATCACAGTTCCACGAAAAGAGGGCCCCATAAATATTTATGATCTCCAATCGTGGAGAAAGGTGGAGTATGCAGTGCAACAATCAATTCAGCTCCTCATTTTATTTGTTTGTTTGTTTTCATGTTGTGCACATAATTCAATGGAGCCAGCTTCCTCGCATCCACCCACTCGCATGCCATCGATAACAATAAGAGCAACCCTTTTTAGGCCCTTTTTTTCGTATTGTTGTTTTGTATGTCTAACCCTCGAGGAACTTCCGCACTCAAAAGTTGGCCACAAATAAAAGGAGCCGGCAAAAAAGGTTGGGAAAACGAAATGGCATATGATGCTCGAGGATTGTGTGCCATGTAAGTGGTTCACTTATCAGAGATGGCAACCTACAACCTGTGAACATGTCACTGATTCGATTAGTCGATTTTTTTGATTAAGGAAAACCATTTACGGTGACTAAATATTTGGTTTTAAGAGCTAGTTGGCTTAAAAATGTGTAGCAATTAAAAAAAATTCCACGAAATTGATCTTGATATGTCTCTGTATTTTTATCCTGAATTTTCTAATAAAATCGATTAATTAATAATATTGTTAACCGCGATTAATCCTATCACTTCTTGTTGCCACATCTCTGTTGAAGTTTCCTTTAAAGGACCACCGGAAAACACTTTTCAATCCTCAATTCCCTTTGGCATAACTGTACCCCCATATTTGCTGATTTGACATTTATCCTGGCGGCTCGGTTAGTGACGGCGGAAAACCTTTGCGCATTGGTTGGCTGAAAAAATTATGAGTGGCATTAAAATTTGATGACTGTGTGCCGTTTCCCAAAGGGTGATTCCGCCCTCCGGCATTAGTTGACTTTTCATTCTTATTTTGAGTATGCAAGGATTTTCAAGGCATTCAATTGTCGGTAACAAATCAAGTGGGTCTACGACCCCCATCAATGCCAACCATAAAACACAGGCACTCAAAGAATGCAATTTAAAGGCAAAGTCCATTTGCCTTCGGTTGTCTTTTAAAATTTCTAAAGAATAATTTTCTCTGGAGAAATAGTCCAGAAAAAATTCGTTTTAATGATTATTACAAAAGAAAGCTTAAGTCAGCATACAATGGGAAAATGCATTTGAAATGAAATAAGTTATATAGCTATTCTTCTATGCACACTGAAATAATTAAAAAACTAAATGAAATGGAATAAAAAAAATCTATTTGGATGTAAAATTTGTAACTTTTATATTTATACATGCAGTTAAAATATTAGAAATATGTATGTTATTCATTTTAACAAGAGAGAACGCTATAGTCGGGTGCCCCGACTATCAGATACCCGTTACTCAGGTAAAGGGAGTGCGAGGGAGATGGAGATAGAAACTTTGATCACGCATAACTTTTTAACGAATGGTCCGATTTGAAAAATTTCTTCTACATTTCGATAGGTATTGATAAACACAATAAAACTGCATTTTTACTTTTCCGAAATATTTTCCGAAATCGTATATAAGCGATTGTGGGCGTCAGAGGGGGCGTGGCCATTGAAACAAACTTGCGCTGCGTAGGAACTCCTAAAATCTACATGCAAAACGCCAATCTTCTAGCTTTTATAGTTTCCGAGATCTCAGCGTTCATACGGACAGACAGACGGACAGACAGACGGACAGACGGACAGACGGACAGACAGACGGACAGACGGACATGGCTAGATCGACTCGCCTAGTGATCCTGAACAAGAATATATATACTTTATAGGGTCGGAAACGCTTCCTTCTACCTGTTACATACTTTTGCACGAATACAATATACCCTTTTACTCTACGAGTAACGGGTATAAAAATGTAATCTTTATTATTTATTTGAAAACATTCTGTAATGAATTTTTTAAATAGTCATAAAACCTTTTAAGTTATGGCTTATTTAAAAAAAAGAATTACTATCGAAAATGAAAAAGGAATTTTTTCACAAAATTAATAAATTATTATTACTACATTTTTTCCCCATGTACATCTTTTTTCTAGCACAAATATTATTTCAGCTTTCTTTTCGTTTTTTTCGGGTTGGGACTGCTCACTTAATTGCTGTCCAGAAGGAAACCGAATTGGTATTTTCCCGTCCCGACTTTCATAAACAGCTCCAGCATATTTCAAATGTCAAGAGAGAAGGGGGCCAAAGGATATATAGTGTAAGGAGGACAGTGCGGCAGCTTAAGTGAAAGTGTTCTTTTTCTGCTCGCTTTTCTGCAGCGCAGAAGTGCCACATAAATTTTTATTTAAAGAACAACAACAATAAGGAAAGTTTATTACACATTTACTGGGGTTAACCGTCGGTTAAGTCGGTCGGGGCTTGCATATACATATACCTATATATTCGTCGACGTAAATTGAAAGTTAGTGCGGCGTTTTTATTAACACTTTCGGACCGTCTGGGCCCGGCTGTTAATTAAGTTAAATGTTCTCAAAAATTATGCAGCTCGAGGACTTAGTTAAAGGTATTAAGCCAAAGTTACTGTCTGGTTGGTAACTAACCCAACTGTGTTGAACTTTTGCGAAACTTTCTGACCTTAACAATAATTTACACTTACGCAAAAGTTTGGCGAAACCCTACCCATTCTACCAATAAGTCGTTGCGGTCGGTTAACGCGACAATAAAAAACACTTTAAAAAATGAGCCCATTGTTCTTGGGTTTTTGGGGGTTCCGGGGAAAAAGAAAGAAACTTTTAATAAAAAGCAGCAACATTTTGGGGTTGCTTTGGATACTTAGAGGAGGGGGGAAAAAGGGAACATCGTCAAGTGAAAGTGCCCGAAACTTGGGCGTGGAAATTGCAATTTCTTCTAGGTTTATTTCTTTCAGGGCGTGGCGCATTGAGGCATAAATAACAGCAACATTATTCACACCGAAACGACAACAACAACCGCAGTGGGGAACTGAGAATAGAGACTAGAGAAAGTGCCCCCCGTAGGATGGTTGAATTTTCTTGTTTTTGTTGTCTTCGGCTACTAAGCAAACTCGGGAAGAGAAAGCCAAGTTGAGAGCAAGTTTGTCTGCCAGGCAAAACCATCCACCCAACAGCAGCCAAAGTTTATATTTGGTTTATTTACGCTTAGCCAAGTTTTTTTTGTTTTTGTTTTTATTTGTTACTTATTCTACACTTTTTGGGCTGCGAATCGAGTCATGGGGGCAGAGTACATTTTTTAACGCTTTAGCAAATTTTCTGGCGCTTCAAAGTTGCTTTCCATGTATTTTTCTTTGTTTTATTGGCCTAAACTTTTGTCTCGCGCTTTTTAAATATGCAAAAGTGAGTGCTTGATCCTCTTGCCGCCCCAAAAAAATATTCAAATCAGGTGTATACAAGTTGCCTAAGCATTTTGCGCTTCTAAGAAATGAAATTCTCCAGTGTTTTTGCTTAAGACTAATTAGGAATACATTTTCTAGGAAACACGAAAAGAAACTTTAACTGAGCAGATAACAAAATCCGAGATTCTTCGGTGGAAACACGATTAGAAAATTAAGACCACTCAGATTTCTGTAAAATACCCCGCTTCTTGTTATTTAATATTAGTTCTCAAAAATGTTATTCTTGTTGTTTAATATCCCCAAGATTGTTTACTTTATTCAACCGTAATTCCTCTATTAAAAAACAATCCCCCTATTTGAACAACCCCAAGTCAGCTTCCTTAACCCCCGAAATAAAGTTCCACCCTCGCCGAAACTCTAATTAGGTTACGGTAAAGGTAGCCTGTAATCTTTCTTCTAGGCTTATTTTTATTTCCAGAAGCTTACGGTTCATATTTAATTTTCCAACAAAAAATTGTATTTCATTGGATTTGGTTTCAGGGCTTTGAAGTTGTTTGGGTTCGGTTCGGTTCTTGGGTTGTTTGTTGATGTGCCGCCGCATTTATTAACACTTGAAGGTCCTTGTCGCGACAGATTGCCTGCAGTGGCACGCCCCCAGGGAAAGACGCGCCTCCGCCCCTTGATTGTTTTCTTTTCTGAACGTTGTTTACAATTTTCCACGGATTGACACCCTCCTGGCTACCATTTTCCTGCTTATTTTCTCGCTTTACGCGTAATTCCCCCTTCATTTTTCTCTTTGCCGGCACATTTCGAATGCATCAGCCAGCGGTTTATTTGGCCATGGGCTATCAGCTATCGGTTATCGGTCACCGCCTGCGCCTTGAGAAAATCTCATTGACTTTATCTCATTATACGCCTGATTGACCATAAAAATTGGATCATCCATAAAAATAAAAAGTTGTTTGAGAAACCGCAGCTTTGATCTTTCCCCCTGTCACAGTTTCTCCAACTTTATTTTGCTTGCCATTAACTTGCCGCAAAACAAAAATATGGCCCATCCCCGGGGTGCAATCCTTATAAATGGCTTCCACTATCCACGAAACTTCCTACTCCAGCGGTTTTGATGGCTTCGCCTTCGCCTTGAACTCATAAAATTGCTTAATTAAATGAGTTTTATGTCCTATTGACAGTCGCTCAAACGGAAAGCGAGAAAATTTATGCGGACTTGTCACGTAGCCGACAATTTGTCTCAATCATAATTTTCCCCTATCTTAATATTTGTTTCCTTTTCTTTTACAGTTTTTCGGGCTCGGTTCGTTTTGTCGGTGTCCTTAATTAAGGCCTCGGGTTTATTGTCCGTTGCCAAGGGGGAAAAGATGCTATCAAAAGGATAACAATACACTCGTGTTGTCCTGTCAGACAAAATAGATAAATATAACATGTTGGGTAAAACATTGGAACTAAGGAGAAACATATATGTGGCATCATGAAATTGAGTTACTCTATCATTAAATAAGTTTAATTTAACTTAAAAGCATTTAAAATTATAAAACAATATATTTCATTTCTGGAAAATAACGAACTGTATAATTTAAAGCTTGGCACGCATTAAAAGAAGAGCCAGAGAAATATTTAGTGAAGTATTTTATAATAGAAAATTATGAATTTCTTATAGAGAAAGCTAAAGTGCCACACGGCACACAACAAAGAATTTATTTAAGCTCACTAGAGACATTTGGGGCACATTCAAATAAATTTAAATTTATTGTATGTTTATACTGTATGGTTTTGTCACGTTTCTTTATTTAAACAGTCATTGTACAATAATTTATATTCAATTTCACCCCTAGATGTCTCATTTCTCATCATCATGCTTCTCGCATTCCTTGCTTAATGATTTCAAAGTTCAACCTTAGAATTGAAATACCTACTTTCCAGTGATTTAAATCACAGAATGCGTCTGTAATTTGTTCACATTCTTTGGGGAGACGCCAGACTTTTGGTGAAGCCCCCAAAGGAGAGCCCAGACAAATAACAAGAAAAGTAAAACACTCACGAGCCCAGCGAAAACAAAAATCCCGCCCACCTATGAAAAGGCGCACCCACGATTTTGGGCACATTACGCAGACATAAATACAGACAAACAAAGTTTTGTGCGACGCGTTTCCGATTTCGGTGCTTTTTCCGGGGGAAAAGGGGGAACGGGAAAATGTTGTTGCGGATGGGGGGAGGTGGCACGCATGTTGTCTGCCGCTTGTCTGGAAAGAGACAACTCTGTTCGGAAAAACTGCGGAGGGTTCAGCCACCTGGCAAAGATTTATGTAGACCAAAAAAGGTGTGTGTGCGTCTTAAAGCTGCAGGTAAAAGAGGGAAAATTTACGAGCCAGACGGGAAACCCTTTTACAACAGAGGAAGTCCCTTTTGCCCCACCCACTCTTGGCATAATTAGGCTGCCATTAGCAGTTAGCTGCCCCACAGACATAACTCTCGATGTGGCTGGAAAATGTAACCACAGGGTACTTTTTCAAACTCTCTGTGTTTGCGTAGACCATAAATTTGTGTTGAAGGGTTTTGTGATCATATCGCTTACACATTTCCATGCAAATGCATTATTAATGAGCGGATTTCTTTCGGGCCTCCACTGATTTATGTGCCACAGTTAATTAGGATCTCGATTTGCTGCCCCAATTCCTGTTGCCTACTTTTCTGCTGTACTCGGTTTTAATTTTTCGTTTTTTGAACTTTATATATATTTTATTGATTTTGTTCACACTGCTGAAAACAAACATAAATCAAATTGCAGTCATTTATGCTGACAAATGCAAAAAAATGCAGCCACAATAAAATAAGTAAGCGGCATAAATATTGTGTTTGGCAGGCCAAACTATATGTAAATGAGTAAATGTTCAGCGAATGCATTTCACCGGAATTTCCAATTGCCTTTTTTTATTACCTTGCGATGTGACAGGAAAGATATGTAGTAAAAACGTTGACCGACGGTTGGTTATGATGAACCAAACGCTTGAATACAATAAATATATACCTTAACTTTGTAAAGTTTAACCATTATTTTGAATAAAAATTTTTATGAATATTTGTATGGAACTATTATTAGGAGATACATTTTACACAACTTTTCAGAAGCTAACAAATTTCATTTGTTTGTCATGTATGACCATTTTTTCGTAAGAGTATTTCGTTCAAATAAAAACTCTTTATTATTTGACAATTAATTCCATAATGCAAAAAGTCAATACACTTTACTCATGTTTTTCAAGCGCATTTACAATTTAAAAATGTAAGCCCTTTCCGTGTTTTTTTCGTAACACGTTTTATTATTTATTAAAAAGAAAACAATTAGAGTCAAGCTGGTTCAAATCTAATTTATGAATAAAACTTCAGAAACATATCAAATCGATCGGCAATTAGGATTATGTTGTTACAAATTATTTGTGTTTTTTCTGTGCCTAATTTAAATTCAATTAATCTCACTCGGATATCCTTACAATATTTTTGATCCAATTGCAGTTTAAAAAAGGAATAAAAGCCTGAAACAAATTGTGCAATTTATTGGTAATTAGCTCACGTGGAAAATGCCCCTATTTTTGTAATTTTTTGTGGGTAGCATAGCATACGTCGTTCAATTAATTTATTTAAAATACCAGCGTAAAGTGAATGGTGAGGTGTGGAAGATATAAAGTTAATGCAATTTTAATGCCTGATGAATAAACAATTAAAATTGGTTTAAGTGCAATTTACGGGACAAAATTGAACATTGTGTAAACGTTGTTAAAGTAAAAATCCGAAAAATCGCTGGAAACTCTAGAAGCAAGGGAGAAGCTGACATTATATCAAATTTCATTCATTAATTTCCATTTGCCAATGCCACGCCTGTCTGACTCTGTGGGTTCAGGCTTTTCCCCCCGACTCAACGATTTTCCCATTTTCCTTTTCCCCGGCAACGCCGCGCTGGAAAACTTTCACTCTCTGTGTAATACAAAACCTGGGCTCGCTTTTCTTGTCTTTCCTCGTGTTCTGTTGCGTTGTCTAATCATGTATGAATGAATAATGATATGAATTTGACAAGGCACAAAGTGTATAAAGGAAGAATAGAAAGCGGCAGAGGCAGGACGAACATAAAAGACATACAAAAATTTATTCATGCAAGTAAATGCGGGAAAAAACGGAAAACGGCTGAACTGGGAAAGTGAGCAACAGAAAATTTTGTTTGCCGTGATTTTAGCTGCCGCTTCTCATTTTACATCCAGCGGGAATTCTGGTTTTACAGAGGGGGAAACATGCAAAAATAAAGAATCTGGGGAGCATTGCTTTATTTTAATTACAACACTTTAAGCTTTAGCCGGCACTAAGTAGCTGCAAGTGGCCGGAAAAATCTCTAAAGCCCACCCCTGAAAAAAGTGGATTCTCCGCCCCAAAAAAAAAACAGGTAAAATAAGAAAAAGTATTTACATTTATTATTAATGTACTTATGCTCCAGCTAAGAAACAGCGGCAGACACAAGGAAATTGCGTTGTCAGCAGCAGCTTCAAGACATACGGCTGTGCCAGGAGTTTTCCTTGTTTTGTGTTATGAATCCTTAATGTCTGACTCCATACTTCTAAATATAAGCGAAAAATTCTCCAACCGAAAAAAATTCAATGAGCAAATCCGAAATGCTTTAAGCTGTAATCTGGGGTCACAAAAGGTTTACCTAATGGGGTTTACGGTATCAGATACTTAAGGATTATTAATGGCACACATTATGATTTTAAAAACGACTAGAATTATTATTATCAATATTCTCGGAAAACATCGCATGGCGTTATTCAGCTTTTGATACGAGGTTTGGCTTATAACGATAATTTTCATTCTACGTCTTTTGGTATAAACTAATATTAAACAAAAGATCTTTATCGAAATGTCAAGCATAATTTATTTTTATAAAAAACGTTTTCCTTACATGGTTTTCCCATTAGCAAAACAGATGCAAGCCCCGAAAAATCCTCCAGGGACATAATCCCTCTTCTGGAGTTGCCATTTTTATTATACGATATTTTCTGACTGAACATGTGCCTTATGCTTCCTGCTCCCCAATGTGCTTGAAAAAAATTACAAGCATTTAAAGTTTGTTTGAAAATAAAATAAAAAGGTGCAGACACAAGGGCCTTTCGATGTTTGCCAGTGAATTTCGGTGTTTTTGTCTGTGGGGAATGCATAAAATATGCGTCAGACAAACGTACTTGGCTCATGTTAAATGTATGCAGCATACATTTATGCGCTGCTTGTTTCTTGTTAATTTATTTAGCCAGTAGAGGGTAAAGAAAGTCAAAAATTAGGCAGGGAGTTCGGGAACAATAAAATGCGAGGCGTGAAAATGCCGCAGGCGTAAGTATTTAACACCAACTACAAAAGCACGCACGTCTTGCCGTCGCAGTCAAAAACAAATGGGCAGCGGCGAAAGCGGCAGCCAGGATAATTGCCCCAATGGACGTGGCAATTAACGGGCCGTGAGCCACAGGGATATGGCAGGACTATGGACTGTGGACTATGGACCATGGACCAAGGACAATGGACAATGGGCCGCAAGTTATGCAGCACAAATTGCAAACATTTCGGGGGGATTGGATATTGGTGGTGGGTCGTAAAGTGGCATTGACAACGGATCAATGTGGCGGGGGATTTTCCAACTTACCTTCCGGCCAGCTCCAGAATTCAATCAACTTCCCCGTTTGTTTGTAGCCCAATTAATTTCGGCAATCTAACCAGTAAAAGCCATCAAGCTAAACAAGTGAACCCGGGATGATAAGCCCTAGATGCTGACACTGAGAAAAACGGTTGCGTTTCTGTTTAAAACTATTGAGTTTCTTATGTGTATATTAATCTGCTGATGAATTCTTCTTAAATTCGAAGAGGATTTTACTCTACTTTTCAATTTGAGAAAACTTTTTGACTACAAATTGAAATGTACATATATTTCTAGTTCTCTTAGCAAGCTTTGTTTTACCTTTTAAACGTGATTTATTTAGCTTTAACAATTAAGATGATATTATCAGGGTAATGTTTTGGAAAATCCAACAATAATCTTAAATTTATTTCAGTGCCCCGAGGCCGTTCTCCGTGGCTGCCATTTCAAATGCAACTTGCCAGAGTGCAACATTTCATTTTGGCTTGCAAAACGCTCGAGAATTGACTCAACAAAAACCTCGACAAGCTATAAAAATGGCAAAAACAGAGACGAACCGAAACCAAACCAAACTACAAACAAAAAAGCATAAAACTGTTGCGAAAATGGTTCTTTGGGCGAGTGTGTTTCGTTTCAGGCCAAACAAAAACTGTGACAAGGCACAAAGAACGGGCTGGAAAAAATGGCAGGACTAAAACAAATATTCAGCAGGAGGCGAACTTTATTTCGGTTTCAATTTGCGATAAAAACAGCGACAAGAGTCGCCAGGGCAGCGGCAAATGAAATTTAACAACTCGCCGAGGAGCAAACTCGAATGGGAAATGGGAAATGGGAAGTGCAATGAGAAGGGGAATTGGGAGCTGGGGCGAGAAGGATAAGGCAGGACATTGGGGGCGACTTGGCACAAAAGACGAGCGATGCATTTCCCCCGCTGCAATTGCTGTCGCTGCTTGTTTTTGAACATTCATAATAAATTTTGCGCTGTGAACCTCCTTCGACAGCAAAAAACAAAAGGAGCTGAATATATATCCTTTTTTGCCGGTATAACTTCTTTTTCTGCCGCCTCCAACCAGTTGAAATGTAACGGATGTTAGAGTTGCGCACTGAAAATTATATATAAACAGGATATGACAGGCAGGAAGCCGTTGGCCCCCGTTTCCCACCACGCCCCCCGAACATCCACAGTTACTACGACTTTCCACCGCCCCAAGTCGAAGTGCATTGCTAAGCTTTTTCCTCACTTTTTTTTGCCTTGCCTTCCATTTGCCCCCTTTGCTGCTGCTTGAATTTTAATGCCAAATGGCATTCCGGATTGAGCCAGGTCCTGGTCTCGGACCAGAGGAATATCAGACCAGCTTCGGATATGCCGCTGGCCAGGACTAAACGGCTATCAGGGGAAACAAGTTGAGACGCAAGTGACAAGAGTAGCAGGAATACGGGAATTCTGGAAAGGATATTGTGTCCGGAGGCATTATTTCATATTTTATGCGGTACGTATATATTTCAGCAAAAATGTGTTATATAAATTTAAATAGTTGATAAGCTGTTTTTTTTTAAGAGAAATACATTTATAAGACTTTAAAATTCTAGTCAGCTTACACAACAACCACTTAACTATAGCTCATGTGCACATGCATTTCTTTAAAATGATTCGTATCTTTGAATAAATATTCTATTTAATTGAAAAGTACAAAAAAAGCATTGAAAATGGTAAAAACTTTTGGCGAGAAAGTATATAAAAGATTACGCACAGATAATAAAATGAGACAAAGCTTCTTAAAGATAAGATTGCAAACAAACGTGGTGAAATAATATATCAGTCTACATCAACAGTGTTTCAAGGACACATTTCTTTCTCTAGCTTCCCTTTTCCCAGATAAACTCTACAGCATTTTAAGTGGATGAGCAGCAGAACACTTTTCCACAATATAGTAAAACCATAGTGTATGTACGATAAAGTACAAGGACTACTCCTTGGCAATATTTTATGCAAGCATAAACACAAGTGCAGAGCTCTCATAAATCACGCATACGCACTGTGGCACTCTGCCTGCTGCAAGAGTAAAAACCATAAATAAAGCAGACGATACTATAAACAACAAAAGAGTGGATAGGTCTCCGTTATAAACTTAAACCGAAAGATGTTAAAACCGTAATTACTTATAAGAGGGAGGCATTATTCACTGATAAACTTGAAAATCAAAACATCAAAAGTTGGATGTTTTGATTTCGTGGGATAAGAATGAGCTGTGTGGCAGGTCCTTTGCCCTCCTCTTCATATTGAACAACTTTATCCAATTTCTCGTTTTGCGCTGAGACCAGCACATCGCGCATAAGCACGTACAAATCGCATTTCTTAGGCTCCTTCCTGCCGCTTTTCTGCTTCCTGCTTATCCTTTTTTATTTGCCCCTGCATGTGGGCCAAGCTTTGGTTGTTTAGCTGTCAGATTTACTTGTCTCACTGGGTCGTCTGAATATCCTGGGTGCTTGCCATGTGTGTATGTGTGTTTGTGTGCTATAAATCGACAGCTAAATCTGCAAAAACATTGATAAGACAAGCGACATGCCAATGCGGCCAAAGGCATTTTCCAACAACCCCCCTCTGATTTAACCCAAAATACCAAAACGAACCGAAAATGTTTAGCCAACTTGCTGCGAAATTGCTTTTCGATTTATTTTCTATACATATGTATGTCTGTTTATATATACATATATATGCATGTCTGACAAATTGGGAGAGAGGTAAGGCATTGTGACAAATTAGTCTGTGGGCATTTGTTGCTGCTTGCTGCGCTGGCACAAATTATGAGATTCTTATCGTCATCTCTACGATTGAGTAATAACCCGAGTGAGATTCCCAATGTTTGCCCACAGAGTGAGATGCAGATGGATGGCCAAAATGTGTTTGCCCCATTTTGGCCTGGGAATCGTGCCAATTTGGTATGGATTTGCGTGTTTGGGAGAATTTATAGAAACTAAAATTGCGGAAAATGTTTGGCATATTTTGCTCTGGTAAAATTTCAATTAAGTGAAAGTTTGTGATAAATATTGGAAACATTTTATCAAAATATTCAAATATTGATGCACATTAAAGGTTTCTTTTGGCATATGAATCACAACATTTTAAAAACTAGGTTTCCGATTACCTATTGAAAATTAATTTTATGTAGCTGAAAGAGCAAGCAGCACAAATGTAATGTATAATTTTATACATTTTTCTTTTTCTATCAAATTATTCAGAAATTGCTTACTCATTTAGTCAATGCAATATTTATATTTATACCCTTGCAGAGGGTATTATAATTTTGGTCAAAAGTGTGCAACGCAGTGAAGGAGACATCTCCGACCCTATAAAGTATATATATTCTTGATCAGGATCACCTCCTGAGTTGATATAGCCATGTCCGTCTGTCCGTCTGTCCGTCTGTCCGTCTGTCCGTCTGTCTGTCCGTCTGTCCGTCTGTCCGTCTGTCTGTTTCTACGCAAACTAGTCTCTCAGTTTTAAAGCTATCGAATTGAAACTTTGCACACACCCTTCTTTCCTTTGCACGCAGTATATAAGTCGGAACGGCCGGGATCGGACGACTATATCCTATAGCTGCCATATAACTGATTGATCGGAAATGCCATAACTTTGGTGTTTGTTAAGTTAGAAAGTTGGTATTTCCTATGGGTTTTATATTTGACCAATCAATCCGACCTACCAAATTTCATAAGGATCGGACGACTATATCCTATAGCCGCCATATAACTGATTAATCGGAAATGCCATAACTTTGGTGTTTGTTTAGTTAGGAAGTTGGGATTTTCTATGGGTTTTATTTTTGGCCAATCAATCCGACCTACCAAATTTCATAAGGATCAGCAGGCTATATCCTATAGCTGCCATATAACTGAACGATTGGAAATGCCATAACTTTGGTGTTTTTAAAGTTAGGAAGTTGGGATTGTTTATGAGTATTAAGAATGCATTACATGAATAATTTTGGAGAATATAATTTACAGAGTATTCTGCAAGGGTATATCAACTTCGGCTCCGCCCGAAGTTAGCTTTCCTTTCTTGTTATACCCTTGCAGAGGGTATTATAATTTTGGTCAAAAGTGTGCAACGCAGTGAAGGAGACATCTCCGACCCTATAAAGTATATATATTCTTGATCAGGATCACCTCCTGAGTTGATATAGCCATGTCCGTCTGTCCGTCTGTCCGTCTGTCCGTCTGTCTGTCCGTCTGTCTGTTTCTACGCGAACTAGTCTCTCAGTTTTAAAGATATCGAATTGAAACTTTGCACACAGCCTTCGATCCTTTGCACGCAGTATATAAGTCGGAACGGCCAGGATCGGACAACTATATCTTATAGCTGCCATATAACTGATTGATCGGAAATGCCATAACTTTAGTGTTTGTTAAGTTAGGAAGTTCGGATTTCCTATGGGTATTTTATTTGGCCAGTCAATCCGACCTACCAAATTTCATAAGGATCGGCCGACTATATCCTATAGCTGCCATATAACTGATTGATCGGTAATGCCATAACTTTGGGATTTGTAAAGTTAGGAAGTTGGGATTTTCTATGGCTTTTATATTTGGCCAATCAATCTGACCTACTAAATTTCATAAGGATCGGCTGACTATATCCTATAGCTGCTATATAACTGATTGATCGGTAATGCCATAACTTTGGGATTTGTAAAGTTAGGAAGTTGGGATTTTCTATGGGTTTTATATTTGGCCAATCAATCTGACCCACTAAATTTCATAGGGATCGGCCGACTATATCCTATAGCCGCCACTTAACTGAACGATTGGAAATGCCATAACTTTGGTGTTTTTAAAGTTAGAAAGTTGGGATTTTTTATGAGTGTTAAGAATGCATCATATGAATAATTTTGGAGAATATAATTCGGAATATTCTGCAAGGGTATTTCAACTTCGGCTCCGCCCGAAGTTAGCTTTCCTTTCTTGTTTTAATTAAATTCTGTTTTTTTTTATTTCGTGATGATTTTAACATGATTTCTATGATCATCTTACTTTTGCATCCGTTAGAACCATTAAAAATTCATTCCATAAAGCGTTGAAAGCTTTTATACTAACGGGATAACCTGGATGTCTTATTATTCCAATCTTATTTCTTTATTTTTCAAGATCTTACAGTTGAAATCTTATTTCCAAAGAAAATCCCATATATATTTCAGTTGGACTCACCTAATGTCTTGGTCCACTGGGCGGTGGGTCGCCAGTCGGGATAATGTTTCGGGAAGAGTTCGCGGGTCCAGTAGGTGTGCAGGACGACCTTGTAGACGGCCAGCCGGTCCAAGGTGCAGCCCGTCTGGGGGGCGGGCTGGGTAGCGGGGGGCGTGGCCAGCGACGCGGTCGGATCAACATTCAAATTCGTATTGGGATTGGGGTTAGGATCATCGGTGTAGTAGTAATTACGATTCAGATTCAAATTGGAATTCAAATTGCCATTCTGAGCGGCAAACTTGATGTTGTCCCTGTTTTGGCGCTGTTCCTGCTGATTCTCCACACTATAGGCGTATATCGATGGGTTGGAAATGAAGGAGGCGCCATAAGCACTAACGGCATCTGCTTTCGAGGGAATGGAGCCGAGGCCCAGGAGGATAAACAGCAGCCAGTGGGCCAGAAAGTCTGTTTTCGGTGTCGCTCCCATTTCGTCAAATGTTGCGTGCTAATTCGCTCGCCCTTTCTCGCTCTCTCCTTCGCCGGTGCGGAGCTATTTTTGTTTTGATATAATTTATATTTCTCGCTTTTTTTTATTTCTTTGGCCGCTTACACTTCACATTTGCCTTCGGGCCGTCGCTTAAAAATAAATGCACACACACTCGCGACACTCACATATTTATTTTTGGTTTCTTCAACTTTGTACGCTCTGCGTTTTCTTCACTTTTTGGACTTTTGGCGCGCAGCAAGCTCAACAAATTCGATATGGTGCGGAAAACTGTGGAAAATGAGTGGAATTCAATGCCCAGATGTTAGACAACCGCCCGCGTTGAGAGTTCGTTGCGGACTGAGCAAATGTTGCGGCAGGCAATGAAAACATCAGCCCCGGAGAGCGCAGAGCGGGGAAACCCTGCAGTGGGAGAGAGCGAAAATCGGGAGAAAATTAACCATCCTTTTGGCAGAGAAAGAAAGAGAGCGAGAGAAATTCCTATCCAACTGTTGTTGGGGATAGAGCAAAAAGAAAGGAACAGCCTGTTGAGCTCCCATTTGACTGTTGTTGCCTAGGGAATTTTTTTTATTGTTTGTTAGTAGGTCCATGTTAATCCTGCTGTTAACTTTTAAGGATCCAGTTAATGGCAAGTTTTACTGTTATTTAAGGATCAAATTTGTATTATATCTATATAAAGACCAATAAAGTATTAGAATTAAGGGTCATTCAAAAATAGCTTAAGCCTAATTATTTTTTTGTTTAAAAAATAAGGGATAAGGCATGACCAGTACCAACATCTTAATAGCAAATTTCTTTGGCAAAAATATTTTCCCTTCTTGTTCTTGATGCTAACAAGAAAACTTTTACGAACCCAGAAATATCTTTAATTGAGCTAACTAGCAAGCTTAATACTTAATATACTTAATATAATTCATAAGAACTTTGTGTTCACTTGAAATTATATAAAATAAAAGCACCAATCATATTTTGATAGATTTTAACCTTCAAACGTACAAAACTAGTACAACATCTCGACAATCTCATACAAGTACGGGAATTTGACAAACGCAAAACACTTGACATTTCCACAGACGAACGTTAGTTGAACTCCCATTGTTGGCTTAACCCCCGACTGCGATTAACCCCCTGTGATTACCGTGGCTTGTGTGCTGCTGTTTCGCTCCACTCCGTTGTTGTTGATGATTGCCACAGGCTTAGTAGCATTTATTGCACATTTCCTTTCTGCCATTTCTGAATGTCAGCGTTAATGAGGCGGGCTTATGTGTATTCCGACTATTCACGTACATATCTATCTCAATCTACGACTATTAACGAAAGTGTGTGTGTGTGTGCGACATTACTATGTATTGTGCTCGAACAATGAGAACAATTTCCGATTAAAACCAATTGAAGCTCTTTAATTGCTACAATTCAATTAAACAACACGCTAATGGCAACAGAACGGCAACAACTATCGATTTACTGAGTGGGGGTTGGTCAGCGAGCAGCGGTCTATCATTCTTTCAGAACTTCACTTGAACCCACTCCCGGTAATTGCCATTGACATGTGCCCCCGGTAGCAATTATTCCCCCGATTCCATCGTCCATCCCGAGAAATACGATTCTTCAGGTGGGAGCTTCCCGAAAGTTGGACACACACAATTATGTTGCACTTAAATGAGTTGTACGTGTCCTGACCGACTGCCCGTATCCTGTGTCCATTATAGATCGTGTCCTGCGATACACTCGAGTACTTTTCTGTACTCAAAAAAAAATATATATAACAAGTTTTCGGAATTACAATGAAATTTTTTTAAGGTTTTTACCCAGGGTCTTGGGAATTCTTAGTATTCTTTGTGGATATATGTTATGATATATCATATTTTAAGAACTATAGTTACAGTTGAACTTTTCTGAACTCCAACTTCGAATTATAGAGACTTAATAAAATAATATACATTTTTTGTGTATTTAAACTCTATTTACCCAACAAAACAAGTCTTACTTGTAGAGACTTCGAGAAAGGGAAAATCGAGATGTGGGATTTCAACTGTGAACCATTAGATTTTTTTAAATATTTATAAAATCTCACATTCTTAAGCAAATATTTCATACAGGTTTTCCTTTCCTAAAAAATTAACGAATATTTAATGTGCATATACTTTTGCAAAGTGTATGTAAATTGTGCGTGCGTGAAATTTATTGCAGTTAATAATAATTGTCCATTCTACTTGAACGACGACCACAATGGTAATGTGTTTCCCCACCCACTTTGCCGTGTCTCAAACCGCCTGTGGTCAATTATAAGCGGACAGTCCGCCATTTGTCTTAGACGTGGTCAATGCCAGGTTGTCGTTGTCTAGCTGCCCTTTGGGCCTTTTTATGGGGCTTTAAACGTCGGGCCATTAGTTAAGTGCGTCATACACAAATACACAGGCCCTAACGGAATTTATTCAAATGAGGTGCTAATGTCCGTTTTGGGTAATGTTTATTACCAAAGGAAGACGGCTACAATTTTCATTTTTGATTTCACTTAATTGTAGGGCAATTGGAAAACAGAAGATAAAAAAAAGTGTAATAACTATTTTTAATAATAAACCAATTTAACCTTAGATAATTTGAAACCGCAAGTAAGAACCTTTTTATTCACAAGAACTTGTTGATCAATTTTCTCAATGAACTGAAGATTCCGACTAATAAAAAAGACTTCTAACTGATTTAAATAATAATTTGTTTCGAATCTTAATCAGTTTTTAAGAATATACGAATTTTTCCAGTAATATTTAAGCAGGCCAGTTTTAAAAAATTTAAACAAACATTAAAGCCATCTTACAAACAAATAAATTTCCTATTTTTCTATTTGAGCCTACAAACATAATATTTTATCTGTTTCAACAAGCAATATAATATAATATATTGATATATTTCCATAAAGTCGGGTTTGAATGCTTTTGCTAAGAAAACAATGGGAAATTTTCTCCAATTTTCCTCTGCACAGCGCATGAGTTTTCTCTCGCTCATTTTTTGCACTTCTCTCGGGATTTTCCCAGCTTTCTAGTTTTGCTCTCATTTCCTCCCACCTGAACAGACAAGACATTTGTGTTTGATTGTCGGCCAAATACGGATATAATCCATTCAGCCAAAGTAAAATTCCAAATACATGAACCAGAAGAGACAGTGGAAAAACCGGTGGACAGATTGGGGAGAAAATGCAGACTGTGGCCCCAAAAATGTTGATGGTTCGCCTCATGAGCCAGCAAACGGCAAAAATTCCTAATAAAGTTGGCATTTGCCAAACAGACACGCAGACGTGCAGACAAACAGGATCCGTATACGTATACCCTATAGAGCACACTTGCCCGAATATTTGCCCACCTTTACCTGTTCGTTGTTGCTTTTATTGAAAATCGAACACAAAGAACCAAAATGACACCCAGCGACTGTTGATGCATCTGCCATACGTCGAATGCATTTCCTCCTGGAAATTCGTGGGTGCTTTGATGGCATATTTGCATAAAAACTATGCATGTGTTTGCCACCCAACATCAAACATACATATATTCTTATTTTTACTCATTTTTTTGCTATAAATAAATCCACTGAAAACAAACAACAAAGGGTGCATGACGGGGAGCATAGAATGTCATCGAAAAGTCAAAATACTTGGAATGTCTCATTGTCACTCAAATCACAATGAGCAACACATTTGCATGTTGCATGTTGCTATTGTGCTTACCTCACAATGCATCTGCAGTTTCTGTCATCTGATTTTCGGACCACTTTGCAATTTGGCCCACACCGTTCTGCCGACTTTCGACTCAATTCCTGCTTGGCATTTCGAATAGGAAGCCAGTTGTTCACTCAAAATTCAACAGTCATGAGGCATTCGTAATTGCAATTTGCACATTAGTAAATGATCTATTTTTGCTTTACAGATGGTTCTCCTCAATGGACATTCTTTGAAACTAAACTACACCTTATCAAGGGACTTTATACCTGGAGATTTAACTGGCACCTCTGATTTATTTCATTTTGTTTTAAAATATGAATATTATGCTGTCATGTAGATAATTTATCAAAAATTTGGCCATCCACTAAGGGGAGAACATTTTTGGCAAGAGGGGAAAGTAAAAAGCCAAAAAAAGGAAGTGCCCGAGTTCATTAAAAATGCTTTGGCACTCGTTCTAATTCCACAAATCATTCTCCCTTAAGTCGACCTAATCCAGTGCAACGCCAAAAATTTGTCAGTTTCCAAAGGCTTAACGCATAATTTATGTTCTTCGGCGTCGGTCAACCATAAGCAAATATAGATGTGATATAAATAAATAAAATTTACAGATTTGTTTGTTTTGCTCTGCTGGCCAAATATATCCGCTAATATTTTTATGATGCCACAATATTGTATTTGATTTTTGTGTGCTGATGACGCAACACTTACTTCCAGCAAACTGAAGCCCATTGATATAGTTTAATGCAAATTAAATGGAATAACATTTATTTTCGGTCAGTCTGTCTGTGGCTGGATTTCATTAGCTGCCTGTGCCAAAATCCATTGAAAATCAATTAAAAATACATATTTGTGTAAAAGAGCAGCGAGCTGCTCTGTGTTTTTTTTTTTTTGTTTTAGTCGCTGCACAATTGTCTGACCGCGAATTATATAAATTCAATTAGGTTTTGGGGCTCCCACTGCCCTTGCAGTTTTGACACTGAAAACGCATTTAATATTTGGCGGTAATTATGCGGCGATTGCAGTTGGACCGATTTAAAAGACCAGTTGGCTTTTGTCATCGCTTTGATTCAATTAATTTTGCACGCGGTATAATGAGGCGAACAAAGGGAACCGAAAATCCCCTCCGGCTATTGATTGCATCTCTGGGTTCCCTATAATTGATTCTAAATGAAGTGGAAATTGGTTTGGTGCAAACCGAAAGCTCTATGTTTATGAATTATCTGTGGTTGGGCTGGTCACGTTTCCCTTCTAATCACATCCTGGGATCATAACTTATTTAAAACGTATTTAATGTAAATCAAGCCATCAAAGTATAAATGCACTTTGCACAAGAATTTACAAGAAAAGTCGTGAATGTATTTGGTTTTGGAAATAGAAATTATTCATATATAAATGATTCTAAATACTGAACCAAAGAGTCATTATTTTGGTTGTGCATGGTATTTGGCTTAGTTACAAAGAACGGTTAAAAAATGTTTTTCGCCACAATTGTAAAACAATAAACTCTAGTTTCGGTTGTTTTATCAAAAACTTTGGAAAAATGGGTCTAATGTTATAGTGTCATACCTTTTTAAATTCGTTATAAAATTTGCAATCGATTGGTGATCACAGTCCAAAAATTTTATTTTGGACCAATTATTGCAAAACATCATGATCGAACCCCTTTAAAGAAAATTTAAAAATCGATTAAAAACTAAATTTGTCTAAATCAACCAGAAATCGATATTTTAGGGCTTAGCTGCACAAAAAAGTCATTCTTTTGGCTGTGCGTTGTATTTTGGCGATCATTTTCACGATTATTTCTGTAGCTTGATCTGATTACATATCATATAACAAGCGATGCTAATCAAGTATATAATTACATTATAGTGTCGAAAATGTCTCCCTCATTGGGCTACAAACCTCTTAATACACTTTTTAGACCACGTTTGAGATTGAAATAAAATGCACGATCCCTATAGATGCATCCTTTTTTCTTGAGCTTTCCGTTGACAAAGCCTACGTTTTTTTTACCCTTGTTGGACTTTTCATGGCTTGAACCACCCACTTAGCCAGCCACCACTTGAGGCGACTTTCCGGCTGCGCTTAATTAAAACGCAGGGTCACGTAGCGACTGTCTAATCCAATCCGGGCCCGAACTCCTGGCCATGTTGTTGTTGTTACTCACTGTCACTTTGGCAATTCCTTGGCTCATGCCCGATGGCATTTGACTACTTTGTGTGAGCGCCAAAAAAAAAAGGAGGAGGAGGAGGAAAAATGTGGAAAACGAAAAGCTAATTTGGGTCCTCCGTTCTGCATTCGCCTGCCATTCGGTTCCAGTCGTTGGCGTTTTTGCTGCGGACGACTGTGTCAAAGTGCATGCCAAATGGAGAATTGCATTTCCAAACATTTGCGCAACATTAATTGCATAAATTTTGAAAGGGGGACGGTGTGGCGAGGGTTGGGAATTTAAAGAGCCAGGGAAAAGTCATTAAAATGTAGTCACATCCACGCACCCTTGACTGCTCGCTCTCGAATTTCCTCTCGGGTTTTTCCTCACTTTTTTTTGCACCGCCTCTTTAACCGCCTGTCTGTCATAATTTTATGCCTAACTGTGTCAGCTTCTGGCTTTCTTTCTGCTTTCCTGCACTCACCAAGTGCTCATGCATAACGCATTTTTGCGCAGCTAAAAAGTATGCTATGAAAATGTAACTCAAACCTGTTGCCACGCCCACCGTCCTCCGGCGTCGGCCGCCCTTTAAATCAGTCGTCATTTCATTAAAATTCACGTCCTCCAAGAGCAAAAGAGACGGCATTCCTTTGCCTTTTAACGCACCTTTTAATGCACTGCACCTTTTTGCCAGTGCCAGGATATTAAATTTACCGTTATTAAAACGATTCCCAGGCTCTTCATTATGGCCGAAGAATTTAATGTTTCCACCCATCCGCAAAATAATGCGCTTTTCTCTCGCTTTTTTGTTGTTCCCTTTTTATGAATTTCTGCATATTTCCATCAATGAAAAATATATTAAGTTGGTTCTGCGCTAGTTGTTTGGAAAATATATGATAAGCGATTGGCGACCTTTTTTGCAACATTATGAGCCATAAAACAAAAGCTTTTATGGTTTGTTGAACCACATTTGGTGGTAATTTGTTCACCATACTTATTATTGATCCAACTTTATCTACATATTTACCTCAAATAAAATGTCTCATTTGAAATATTTAAATTTAACATTCATTTCCCCATAACAATTACTTACTAAACTATTAGTTCTTTTTTATCTAGTACTAAAATAAATCTAAGTTAGGAATTTTTGAAAAAAAACATACTTATCTTCAACAAATATTAAAGTAAGCATTTCTCATTGTTGATTCTCAAATATTCCCGTAATCGTTTCTTTCAAATCGAAAAACGATTTTTTTTCCAGCTATTACATTCCTGTGACATTTTCACAAACCATTTTCAAGCATTCACATACACACATTTTTCAGATTTTCCCCACAAGTAATTCGGCGGAATGAACGAACTCACACGATAATTTTCAATAAATAGTTCCAAATCATTTTGCAGCTTTCTGGGGCACCGCCTGCCACTGATGCCTCGCACGTGACTTCCGGCGAAAGTCAGGGACAATAAAAAGGATATTCTGGAATTTTGCAGTTCCTTCGGCACGCATTTCATCGCACTTGCCACTGACAGGGGGCGATTGGTTGGCAAAACAACATTTATTATTAGAGCAATGCTGTGTTCCTTTGGCATCGTTTTGTTTTTTGCTGTTCGCCAAAGCTCACACATCCACAATCCTTGGGCAAATGAATGGGCCGGCGTATTGGCAGGCTAAGCCTTGGGCTGCTTGAGAAACGGGCAAAGTGCTGAAACAACAATCGAGTCGGCACAAACAACAACAGCAACTACCACAACTACGGCAGCAATTAGCCTGTCAGGCAATTAAAATGCAAAAATTGCCGTTGACACAGGCCGAGAAGGAAGCCAAAGCAGGAAGGAAAGCGGCGGGGAAAAGGAGGGAAACCTGACAACGAAAAGGAAGGGAATTCCAAGGACTGGCATAGTGGTTGAAAATGGTAATAGGACCACAAACCAATTGAATACTTACTTTGTCTATACAATTAATTGTATTCTATATGGAATAAAAAATAAAATATACAAAATAATTTATAATACATGCCCTGATCACACGATTCGAGTTAATATTCTAACTTTCTATTTATAATGTTTATGGAAATATAAATTTAAAATTCGCAACATTAAACAACTTGTAAGGTTTTCTTTAGTTTCTTAACTTGATGTTTGCGGTTTAATTTAACTAAAAGTTTCTATAAATTTTATATTTTTATCGTTACAAATTCGAAGTTTCTAATCAGAGTTTTTTTAAATACTTGTATAGGAACTAAATAGAAATAATTTTGGTATTATGAATACAATTGAATAACATTTAGGAATATAGTATACTAATGACCTTTTCTTATAAATATGTATCACTTTGTAATATAATTAATAACAAAGTTACCAAGTCACAGACATATATTAAAGTCCGAAGATGTTATGCATACGGCTCGAATAAAAAAAGGGGAATATTTATATGATATGATTTATATGATATATCTGGTCTTAATTTATTTAATAAACTATACTTTTTGGGTCACTGTTCATCGACGACATGTGCCAGGTGAAAGAAAGAAAGGCCAAAGGAGAGAGTGCGATAGAGAATAGAGACAGAGATGGAGCGAAAAAGAGGGGATGCCGCCTGTGCGCTCAATTTACTTGTCGCCCCACATAATTCCAAGAAATTTCGTATAATCCACGGCAAACTGAGAACGCAGAATGGGGGAGCAGGGCACCCGAACCGAGCTAAATATAAAGTGCATACACAAAAATATCTCCGAAATTTGCACAGAAACAACAACGACAACAAAGTGCTGGGAAAATTGCTAATTACGCGATTGCCGTGATTTTGCCATGGCATATTTCAAGATGCTTTTCCTGCAGTTGTCGCTGCTTGTAATTCAAACGGTTCTTTGGGAGAAAACCAGGGGGGCGAATGGAAAATATGGCAAATATTTAATAAACGCTGCAGCTACAAATTATGCGCAAATATTTTAAGGCTAAACAAGTCCAAGGGAATATACATTATTAAACTAGTTCTAGCGCATTCTGTAAGCAGAGGGAAACTTTTTAAGCAAGTGGGTTTGTTAAATACAAATGTAAATATAAATAACCTAAGCAGCTAAAACTAATATTTTTATAACTTAAAAAATAAATAATAGTTTCATAATATTAAGTAAATTCATACAAATATGCTTAACATCAATTATTTTTTTGCTTTTTGGCATTGAATGTATTATAAATAACATAACTTAACCTTAGCTCAGTTGTTTAAACTGTTTAAATATTTATAAAGGAAAAATTTCATTCAATAAATATTACCAGAAATTGATATAGCTAAAACTGAAAATAATCATTAAATAATAATAATAATAATCTTCTTCTTAAAAATAATATTATGTACTTATAAAAGTGTATAATAACTTAATGTTTTGCGGAACTTAAAAGATATTCTATTATGTTGAAAATTAGCTCTTCTTCCGCTTACTCAAGCCATCGCTGTGTCACCTTCTGAAGAAGCAGCCTCTTTCACCCCCAAGAAAAAGACAAAATGAAAACTGAAAATAAACAAAATAAGAGCGACAACTCATTTAGTTCTATAGAATCATGCCTCAGTTGACGTGAATCACTCACTCAAATACTCGAGACAACAACAGCGAAGCGCGGAAAACTATTTTCGCCCCGGCCAGCGGAGGAAACTGCTGCACCAAGACTAAGGCCTATTAGCTAAGACTCGGAAAATGGGTGGGTGAATGGGTGAGTGGGTGGTGCTGTGGAAATTTTTTCATCCCCGCCTGCTGGCTCTCAAGTTGTCACTTAAGAAGGTCTAAGTGCGGTTCTGTGTGGTGAAGATGGCACGGCAAAGCCAAAGGCAAAATGCGCGGAAAAAGCAAAGAGCGCAGAAAATGAAAATGAAAACTTTCTGAATTGCTCATTAGACACGCTAGTTTTTATTTTATGGATGAACAAAATGTGGGGGAAGAGCCCCTGAAAATCTGGCAGCTGGCTTTTTTTTAAACATTTTACAGCAGCGAGGGGCGAATGGAAAAGGTGTTTTTGAATGGCATATACTATATAGGGGAAGTGAGTGGTTAAGCAATTGTATCTGTCATGTCGAGTGTCTGTCATGTATAACCTAATAATAAGTATATAAAAGAAAAACCGACAATGTCAAGGGACCAATATATAAAACTTCACCAGAAGGCATTATAATATATAGTAAAATTTACTTAACAAACTAATACAAAACTCATTAAAAATATAATATTAGTCAATACAAAATTTAAAGCTTTAAAATTTTAATAAATCAATCTTTAAATTATTAATGGTTATTAAAAAAAATTAAATTTATGATTTTGTTTTCAATATTTATGCCATTTATTATAAACAATTTCTGATCAAACTCCCCATCTTTCGAAATACTTGTTAACAGCTTAATCAATTTTAGCATGACACGAGTATTTCCCACCTAATAAATCAAACAATCGGAATGTCAGACGAAAAAGCAAATTGATTTCATTCCACTGACAATATTGGCAACCTTGCTGTCCTTATTTTGTGGCAGCAGCCGAGAATCAAAATGAATGCTTTGGATTCTCGACGTACTGCATTGCATGTCAAGGTTCATATGTTGCCACACCTCCTGCCGAAAAGTGCCGCCCAGTACAAACCCCACTTCATAAGGCAGCGGATATATTGTAAATATACATTTTTATATGCCACTCTTTGTTGCACTCGAGATTTTTATTTTATTTTTTATTTTTATTCACTGTGCCCGCAATTGTGTCATGCACTTCAATGTCGAGGGGGGAAATCCCAGAGCTTGTTGAGTTGTTTTATCTGGGCAGCATCGGCATTGTCGCTCTGTCGCTTTGATGTTGCAAGTATAACAAAATTCAACAACTGGGTTAATGGCACAAACACTCTGTTCATCTTCTCCTTTTGTAGCTGCTGCTTTTATTATTTTGTTGTTATTTTGTTGGACAAATCCCCGTGCCATGTCTCAGCAGGCAAAACGACACCCACGTGGCGGGAAAAATCTGGTTGCGGGGATGGGGATGGCGATGGGGCTGGGGCTCATGAAGTTTTTCCCGGCGTGTGCGTTGCTCAGGTCCCCACCGAAAAACATTTATCATGTTCAAATTTTCCGTGTTTTTTCCTTAACATGACAACAAATATTAAATTTCATGTTTTGTCAGGCGCAACCGAGAAAGTGACAGAGTAAGTCGCGATGAAGAGAAAGTGGGGCGAGTGAATTTCTCCAGCTCCCAGCAGGAGTTTCCTACATATCAGGAAGTAGGTGCCAGTATCTTGTCAAGTTCTAGGCGCAATATTATCAGAAGCGACGAAATAAATGAAAATCAAGTTCACTTTATAAAGTGCACGAGGCTGGCATACCCTTACTTTTAAAAAAAATCAAAAATGCAAATCATTCAAAGCTTTTCACTATATAAAGGCTTCCCTGTGGCACTATAAACAAACAACAAATTTGAAAGAACACATTTTGGACTGAAGAATGTGCTCAATTTAGATGATTAATTATAATTAACCCCCAGAAAACTCAAAAATATTTATAAAATACAACAATAGATAGCAAATTGAAGTCACTTTAAAAGTATTACTCCAACGAAGAGTAGAAATTAAAAACCATGGTAAAGAAATATAAAGTATTATATAGGTAAATAAATTATAAATAATATGTAGATAAGCTTTTTAAAGTTTTTGAAGTGTTACATATAATATCTTATGTGGATCCCCTGTATTGCAGTGTACTCCATTTTTCAGGTGAGAGAAAAGCGGATTCAGCTGAAAAAAGAAGTCATTCCCAGATTGACAGTTAATAAAGTGGCGACAAGTTACCGCCTGAGTGGCTACTTCTCCTCCACTGGTTGGGGTGACTTAAAACAGGAAAAATCCTGGAAAAAACAGGAGGAGGAGCAACGTGGCAACAGTGGCGTTGACAACTTGACCCAATGTGTTTGACAACTGGCCTAAAAAGTTTCAAATTTCAGGCTACACGGGGTGGAAATTAAAAAATGGCCAAAACTTGTCAATATAACCAAACTGATTTTCTGTTTGAGGGGAGTGTAGGCTAAAGGCCATAAATCTTTAACTAAGCAAGGGAAAAATGAGACAAATTGCAGGCCAAGAGAAGCCATTGAAAGTGATCGGGGGATATCAACTTTCTTAGTAATTAAATTTTAGTAAAAAGAAAATGACTTTATTTCATTCAATGAAACATTAAAGTAGAAGTTCATAGACTTAAATACTACTTCACCCTTTTCCGAATCACTTGTGGAGCACAACAAAGAAATTTACCATTAAAAGAGCATAAATAATGTCATATTACAGTGAATAATTACAGTTGTCAGCTTAGTGGGTAGATTGGCAACCCCCCACCACCCCTCTGTTAACTGGGCACACAAAAAGGGCAATTAAAGCTGGAAAGCTGGAAAGGCAGCCGACAAACAGGAGGCGACAGGACAGAGAGAAGAGGTCCTTGATAATTATGGCATGCAGAAGTGTTTCTCCAGTTTTGGCCGAGAGTGTAACCCAATATAAATGCCATTTATCATGGTGCGTGTGTAGAGGAGGTGGGTCCAACTGAGGAGGGGGGGGGGGGGGATGGAAAGCGGAGATCCTGTGCGGTTGACTGTTGCTAATAAATTACAGCATGCTGTGGACATGTGCCGCCAGGAATGGCCTGCAAATGGGGAGTAGAAGGTCCTGCCGCTGACAGTTTTAAATTGCAAAAGCGTTGGCGGTTTCCAGTTGCCTGCCCCCCCGCCGTCCTTGGCCAGCTAATTAAGCCAAAAACTAACATTTGGCAAATGCATCTGCGGCGCTGTCATAATTTGCACTTCTTACGGGCTTTTTAATTGGCCCGGACTCGGCTCGAATTAGCACACGAACAAATGGCCCATCAAAATCAAATTTGTTATTTATGGTTTAGGTCTGAGACCCTGCGAACAACTGCCCCCCACTTGACACTTGGCATCCCTCTGAGTTATTTATTTATTTATTTGCACACTCGGGCCCACAAAAAAAAAAATCTGGGCTCATTTTTCATTTGCCAGCCCCTTGAATTACGCCAATTATGTCCTGACAGCCTCAAGTTTTCCCTCTCAACGGAGGACGTGTGTTTGTTTGAGTGCGTGAGGCAGATTGCCAAAAGGAACAAAAAGGAAATGCCCTGGAGAGGTCCTGTTGCCAAGCACCCGCTTCGTAATCTTTTGGGCTCCCTGAAATCGAAATGCGCTTTGTCTGCGAAAAGCTTTGAATTTCCTCGTGAGGCGAAAACTTTTTATTAATGCTGCGAATATCAAAATATTATTGCTTAGCAGCATAGGTAACCTTTGATGAAGGCCATTTACAAAACTTTTACAAGATCCCAATTGCCTAAACATATTCGATTTCTTGTTGTGGGTAATCGGTTTAATAAAGTTGTACCATTTGTAATTTGTTTGGTTTGTTAATCTGCCTTTTTACTAAACTGTATATAAAAAGTCATTTTAATTTCACTAATAATAATATACCTTTTTATTATACGAGAAAGGCTGTTTTTTAAAGCTTTAAGTATAAACATTTATGTAATTTGATTTAAGTTCACATTTTTATTGGGTTTGCTTTTCCCTTAAACTTACCCCATCCAGCACAAGTCCTTACCAAGAAAAATTTCATTATTACTTGACTAGTTTGTTCAGAGAATGCATTTTTAATGCAACAATTTTCTACTACTTGCATTTTCCAGCGCCCTTCATTTTTCACTGCGACCCAAACAGAGGCGTGTAAAAGGGTGCCGAGGTACTAACTATTTCCGGGGATTAGATAACAGGTTTTATTGGCCAATGTGATCTTGAGTGAAGTGAGTGGCCCGCAAACGAAAGAATAAATTTTCTCTTTTCACTTGAAAAGTTGTTATAATCCTGCAAAAATCCAAAGTCCCCTTCTACGGACATTCAACAATCTTTTATGACATTTTCTGCACAGTTGCAAGCGGAGCAAATAAATTATAAAAATTGTTTGCCTTTTTGCAGCTGCTCCACCAACAGAAGTGCTCAATTTTATCAGCTCCTCTTGCTTGGACAAATAAATTTGTGCTTAGATTTGTTTGCTCTCCTCAAAGGAAAATGTGTGCAAACAGAAAAAAAAAAAAAAAAGGAGAAAACACATTTGGCATTAAGAAAGTTGAGCTGCATCTGTATGATGACAATTTGATAGACTCGGGGCTAATTAAATTTGCATTAAGGCTGCGCGTTTGGGCGCGAATCCGTTGACGACAAGCAGCGACAACCACGTAACATATGAATAAATTATTCAAATTCCCAACAAGCTTTTTACTACACACGCACAACAGTTGCCGCGAAAAGTTTGCGCATTAGCCAAACTGTCGAGTGAACTTTGTCGTCGGCAAATGTAATTTATCAGAGCGGAAATAAGTAAATCAAAAACAATTTAAAGCCCGTCAGCCGGCATCATTAGCAGGGGCTTCAATCGGAGGCCGAGTGGGCGGGGCAGCTGTCGGGCGGGAGACTTTAACTTAATTAGACGCCGTCTAAGCCAAATAGAAATGCTCGCCTACAAAAGTCACTCAGCGGCAGAGATTCGCCCCTGTGCCTTGGAAAACCCACCGACTGGAGCTCAAAGCTCGCAAAACTTTCACACAAGAGTTAATGAAATTTTCAAAATTTTCCAACACGCAGCCGACGGAACCTCAAAAGCAATTAATCACCTGCATTAAAGCGCGTTAGCTGCCGACATCTGAGACACACATATACCCTTAGTGAAAAGTTTGGACGAACGTGTGTACACTTGAAAAACAGCAATATATAAATTCCAAATATCGAAGAAATTTAATGCTATTAAACTGTTCCTAAAACAATCTACTCAAGCTGTGAGCCTAATATATTTAATTCTGCAAACAGATAACTTTTTTACAAAGTTAAAATATCTAATCAAATAAAACTATTTAAATAATGGATGAAGGTTACTGAATATTAAGTATTTTATCCACTTTTCTTTCAGCTTAGTTGTTATCTTTATGTAAATGTTAAAACAATAATTTCTGCTTTGAAGATTTTTAACAAAGTTAAATTGATTTCCAATATTCAGTAGCTTTGTTTTGGTGAGTGTATTATGATGTTTGCCACCCGCAGAGTACGAGGCCTTCCATTTTCCACCTCCTCTGGCCAAAGTCCTTGTGTTATTGTTTGCTTTGGAGAGCGTCAGCCGCCAGCAATTGTGTTTGCTTTTTTGGTAGTTAATCCTATTAATTAACTGGTCCTCCCGTTCACTCTCGAACTAATAAGGTGAAAGTCCTTGGCAGGTGCGAGGTGAGAGTGGCTCTCCGGTCGAGTGGCCACTGTGATTAATGGTTTTAAAGGAGTTTTTTCGCCAACAATAGTTCGGGTCCTTTGGTTTCAAGTGTCAAGATGGATGGGAAAATGCCATTACAAATTTTCTAAAATCCCTAAAAATCAAAGGGGTTTGTATTATTTGACTTTAAGTAATTTTTTATGTAATCTATTTACCCGAATTGCCAAAAGTCATGAGTAAATAATTATGGCTACAATTTAACAATTTTTTGGGAAGACTGAAATGTAAAAGCTTACATCACACATAATCACATGATCAGCATTATAATAACATTTATTAATTTAATTTTTTAAGATTTATATATAAAATTTAATCAGAAGCTATAAACCTAGTCTTCTTTATTTTCCTTGTTGGCCTTTTCAAAATAATCTCTTACAGTCTAAATAAGCAGTCACATGTGAACGTATCCACAAGGACACAGAAAGTGTGTGTGAAAATCACAAAAACAAATTAGTTGCGTGTAATTTAATTTGAAAAGCGAGCGTGTTTATCAAACAAAATTAAAACGGTAAAATGGAGGAAAACAAGGACGAAGGATAATAACAACAAAAACAACAGGGGACTTCACCGCAAGTGGTAAGAAAACGCTAATTGGATTTTATTTTAGCATGCGGAACCAGGCACGATGTTTTTCCCTCCTCGTCGTTCCTTGATGGCCAAGTTAATAAACATTAAAAGCAATTATGATTCTTGGTTAAGATGTCATTGTCGGCGTCGCTTTTTGTGTTTTGCTCGGGTTCTGTTTTTGTTTTCGTTCTAGTTTTCGGCTTAGGGAAAGTGAAAAGATCCTTTGAGATAGCTAAGTTGAATAGGAAATGGGTAATTTTACAACTTGTAATTATACGTCTAATTATATACTTTTGTGCACATATTACAAGTATAACAATTAATTATAGGTAATAAATGCAAACAAACAATAACAAACACTTTATTTTCTCTTTGATTTTGTATTAATGTGTTTTATTTTATGTTATAGTAAGTAAGTTACTTTCATAAGCTATGTGTGAGTAAATTTAATTTCATTTACATTGCTTTACTAATATGCTCTTTACATTAATTGCCGAATAATAAATGGTTTCTTAGTTGTTGAAAATATATAGATTTTCTTTACTACATTACTTTGCTTTTCACGAATGATTTATATCGTTTGTATACAGGCAGTTTATAAGCAAAGTTGAAATCTAATTATTTCTGGTGTTCTTCTTTCCAAACATCTTTAGCGTATCAGCAACAACGAATTTCCCAAAAAATCAGCAAAAAAGTTACAACCCCTTACGCCCTGTACCATCTTAATTATAACTTGTGGCAGAGTAAAAGTTAGTAAGGTGTGCGCTATAAAGTATGCTTCAGTTTCTGTATATATACGCAAAGATTTTTCCTTTCTTTTTCCTATATTTTTACACCCACTTTTTGTTCGCTTTCTTTGGGTATTTGTTGCGGTCAGGCGGGCACCGCGAGTCAGACAACCGCAGAATCCCAAGCAGATGGCGCATAATTGCATATACATGGCATATGGCAGTGACAGAGGGGGAGGGAAAATGAAGTAGAAGGGGGGCGAAAGGGGGGTGAAAAGGGGTGGAAAATGTAGTGGAAAGGGGGCTGCAAAGTGGGTGGTGAGGTGAGTCTCAAACGACAACATAAATCCTCGGCTTGTGCCTTCCTGGTTATTGTTTATCATGCACACACCGTATGCGCCCGAGAATATAGCGCATACGCCATGTGGCCCGATGCAAATATAAATATTTTAAAGTGCCGACCTAAGCACATTGCAACACTAATTTGTCCAGGTGAACAGCCAATGCTGCGGCTAACAACCTATTTGCAACATTTTATCCTTAATTTCCTCCAACTTCCGAAGTCTTAGTCATTAAATGTGGAAATAAAGCTGAACGCTAAAGTTTATTTAATGCAGTTTGGAGTTGAAGTTGGAAAAGTAGCGTTTAAAACAGATGGTGCATTCGATATTGATGAATGCAAAACCAACGAAAGTTATTGAAAAAAAAATTAAAAGGCGTTAAAAGTTAAACTTGAATTTGTAAAGATAAGAAAGCTATAAAGTGTTGGTAAATATTCCTCTAAACATTTTTTTTTTAATTTCTTATATTGCATTTAAGCTGCGAGTGCATTTTCACTTTCAGTTTGTTGCCAATAAAATTTTATTTGCCTACATATGAAATTTCTGGCAAATATTGAAACAACTTTGTTCCACTTTCAAACGTCACGTTTAACACATTTGGGTCTCAGTAAAAAAAAGTGAACAAAAACGAAGGTGGAACGAGCAGTTTCAAAATCAATTTGCCGGCGATAATTCCACGAAAAAGTCGCTCAGCGCAAGAGTGAAAGCTGTTTGCCATTGGCACACATGTCGTATGCGTAATTTCGGTTTAATTGATTTTTAGCGCAACGGCTTGATGGATCCTGACACGCCCCCTGCACCCTGTTTATCAAACTTTTGTGAAATGCTTTTAGCAAGGGCGTGCTCAGTCATTTTTTATTTTGCCGCCCTTGCAGCTTAACTTTGACTGCCACAGCCATTTGTTGAAGTGAATTTCGTTTTATTTTTTTAATTTTTCCGAACAGAAATCCCTCCAAACCGATCTGAACAAAGCTCAACCGAACTGAACTGAGCCATACTTTGGCTTTGGTTTTCGTTTTTTGCGCACTTCCAAATAAATGAGCAGCGTTCAACGTGCGCTGATTAATGCCGTTCTAGTGCTACACATAGAGAAATAAGCAAGAAGTAACACATACATATTTATTAGTTTATTTTTTAAAGTTTTTTTTTAATTTAATATTTTTAAATAAATGTAGTTATTTGAGATGTTTCTAAAATGTCAAAATTAAATAAGGTTACATTCCATTATATTTATTAAATTACAATATTGTTTGGTAAGCCCATTATATTAATATTCATAAATGGTAATTACAATATTTCTTAAAATTTGTTAAGCCCATAAGTTAATGTATATGTAATCTTTTAGAAATCGTATTAATTAGCGAGACCAAAAGTTCTACAACCAACTCCGGAAATGGTAATTAAAATGTTTTTGTTGTCTTTTTATTTGCTTATATTAAAGCTCATTAAAGAATATGCTTAATTTGTTCGACTTGATTTGTTTGTACTTTTTGTTTAAGCCTAACAGATAAGAGTGCCCCTTTCCACATAGCAACAATTTAATGTACATATAAAAATGACAAGATTGGAATTCATATTTATTTTATACCAATGTATATTTATTTTTCAGATTTATTAACTTAACTTACAAAAAATATGTTTTAAATGGTCTTCCACAGCTTTTCTACAAGATTTCGCAGTTTAATGGCGGTTTCAGTCGGGGACATTTGACATTTAAATAATTCTTCAAATGGTCTTAGATTTTGAACTGTTTGGCTAAGGCGAAATTTGTTCGTGTCAGGCTTACAATTCGGTGTAATAAATATTTCTGCGAAGTTGATCAGAAACTCTTCCTTTGAGGACAGGCGTAAATAAGAGGGATATTTCTGCCTTAACTCTGAGTCTTTTTCGAAGAGACTTTCCATTATCAGTGCCAAGGCCAATACATCCTTCTCATCGTCGGTAAAACCACTTGAGCAGTTTCGATTAACACAGGAGATTCCGGGGACATCGCTCTGGTTTATCAAAGATATAGGCTGTATTTGAGGCGCAAAGTTCACCAACATTTGACGGGCTAGCACGAATCCCAGCAGGCTTTTCCTGAAGGCTTCATGAATATTAGGCGAAAAGTAGGACTTCTGCAGAGTGTCAAAGGGCACGACTATGTTGTTTTCACTGATCTCGTAATGGGGTTCAGGAGAGAGATTGAAAAGTCGGTTTTCCTTGGGCGCCGGTCTATGTAGTTGCGCCAGGACACGTCTGTTGCGATGCTGCAGAACTTTCAGATGGGCTATGGCGAAGTCCGAACCCCTGTCGATTTTCAAGTTCTTATACAAACCGGTAACTAGGCCGTGTTGATCGTCAATATCTGGCAGCGTTCCCACAGACACAGTCATATTAAGCTGTTGCCGCACATAATGGCATACATCCTTATCAGTTAGATTCAATCGATTCCTCGACAGCATCTTCAAGAAAGATAAGGAAAGGTCATCGAACAATCGCTGCACTTCCTCTTTATCACGTTGCACCTCACGGGGATAATACTTATTGTAGAGCAACTCGCTGGCCGGCTCCATTAGAACTCGAACTGCAGCTATACATTTACCGGTTTTACGTCCAGGTAGACTATCGTTCATGCCAACCAGATACCGAATATAACTGACCATCAAATAGTTGATTAAAACTGCACCGTCGTATTTATCTATCACTGCCCTCAGGCCTTCCAGGTATTCTATATCTTCGACCCAAACCGTAAAGTTGGATTCAATGGACCTACCAAAGACAATTTTAAGGTACAGCGTTAATGGTAATTTGGTCCGATTCTTGAGCGTTTTAATGGACACATTTTCTATAGTCCCATTTTTTGCGGCAAGCTTTTGTATTTCTTTTTGCAGCTGTGTAATTTGATTGCCCAGCAACAAAACCGTGTCGTTGCGGACTCCAAGGCTTTTTAGCAAATTTGCGTTCTCCTTGTTATTTTGGATCGCCTTGATGATCGGCTTTCTGAAGAGAACTATGGACCTGCTGCTATCCGTGGGATCCAGAGCCACGTCCACATCGAAAAGGATATTCCGTAGACCAACGAGACGGAGCCTAGCCAAGGTCCTTTGCCACTGGAATGTTTCGTTACGAGTCTTGCGATAAGCAGGTGGCCAGTTGAGTCTTGCACCATGTGGCAATACCTCGAGATAGTGTTCCCAGGCGAAGGTTTCTTCGGGAGCTGTTAGACAGGAATTGTAGAACCACAGCACCTTTTTTTCTACACTGTTTCTGTTATGGAAAGCTCGTTTTCTTAGTTGCTCTAACATCGTACCAAACTTTTCATTGAACTTGTTTGGGATTAAGTTCTGGATCGCGCTACAATTGTCATTATTCGAGTAATTACTGGAGAAATGTTGGAAATAGTAGCAGGGATCGGCGTTTGAGTCCATGCGTTGAAAAAGTTGATGAACGGCGGCGGCATTGGGGCTGGGAAATGGACTTGACTCAGCTGCAAAGCCCAGCAGAAAGACCAGACCAAAAACTTGAATAGTGCTCTCCATATTCGCAGATTGACTGACGAGCACGCATCAAAAACCGCCGTATTTAAGAACACCAGATCACCAAGCTCATGCTAAGTTTTCGTGGGATTGATAAGCCCTTTATAGCTTTGAGAATTTTATTTTTAATTTATTTTATAATTGTAAAGCGTAGATTTCAAGTATGAGTAATCAAGTTGTTAAGCTGATTAAGTGGATTACTATTTCACGCAATTCTTGAGGCACACAAATGTGGAAAAATATATTGCTTTCCATCCAAATTTTTAGTACGATTAAACAAAACCATAAAACCTATTACATAGAAAAGAATTTCATACTTAAAATAATTAATGTATTGGACTTTGTTTTTAATAAGCAATACCTAAAAGCCCTTAAAACATTTAAAAAAATGTCTTCTTTTATGCAGTACAAAACCACAAATTCTACTGCTGTAAAATATAGTTCTTAATAGAAAGTTTCAGTTTTTGTCATATTTTTTCTCTGTGCAGTTCCCCTTCGCTTTTCATCCATCAACTCTTCTATTTCGTTTGCCATGCAGAAACGATTAATCAAGCCACAATCGTAGCGGTGGATGGGTTTCAGTCCTTTTGGAAATTAATTTACAACTGTGCAAATTAAAAGCAAAGAACTCTGATGCTCAAGATAGCTCAATCTTGATTTTTTGCCTTTTAACATTTTAACAAACTTAAGACAGATTGTGGGTGAGTGGATGTGCATGTGGGTAAATTTAATAAACTAAAACCATTTGCAGTTCACTGAACTGACAGTAAATAAATTTAACCTAATTCGTACATGTCAATAACAACAGCAACCGAGACAGGACATCCTCGCCGCCTTTTTTCATTGTTTTGCTTTGGCTCAGAGGAATGCCATAACAAAGAAGAAGAGCCAAAGGATGTGGAGTATGGAAGTGGCCGAGAATCAGAAAGAATGGTGGATAAAGGGAGGAGGACTCATCCATGCAACGAGCACACAAACATTTTGCCATCCCCCAGACGGGGCATTGCACCGTGGCAGAGATTTAAAAGTATCTGCAAGCTTGTAGCAGGATTGCTACCTATTATTATGTATAAGCTACTGTATTCCTTAGTTGTTGTTATTGTAGAGCTTGCTCTCGCTGGGCTCTCTCTCTCTCTTGCTCTCATCGCTCTCAAACTCTATCAGAGAGTTGGGGGTTGGTGCGAGTTGTGAGCGGAGAGCGAGATCAGTTGATAGCCAGCAGTGATTGAGACCAGGACTTAAAATTAAATAAAAGCTATTAACTATAAAATCATATTAAACGGTGTTAAATTATATCTTTGGGGGACATCATATTATACCCCTACAAAATCAGAAGTGGGCCGATCACAAGCCAAATAAATTTTAAATTAAAAGAAGTTAAATAAATTAAAACCTGACAAACCAAAATGGATTTGAACGAAGCATCGACTGAACAATTAAAAAAGTGGTTGAGGGTATTAAAGTTATCAACGACTGGTACAAAACGAGAATTAATTCTACGTCTAAACAAATTACCGACCGAAATACGCAATAAAATTGATGAAATAGTTATACAAAAAGAGAACGACAAAAGTAACGGAGAAGACGGCGGCATCGAAAATTTCCAAGAAGACGGCGGCATCGGAAATTTCCAAGAAGACGGCGACATCGAAAATTTTCAAGAAGACGGCGGCATCGAAAATTTGCAAGAAGAAGACGGCGACAAAGGTAACGACAAAGACGGCGGCAGCGAGGATTACGATGAAGAAGGCGATGAAAATAACGGCGAAGATCGAGAAAACGAAGGCGAAGTTGCTGATGAGAACGAAGAAGGCGGCGAGCAGAAGGAAGACAACATGCAAAACCAAGCTGGAGAGAGACTCAACGACGCAATAAGCAGCGTGCGTGTTGTGAAAAAGGTCAACGTCGCGAAAGAAAAGATGGAGAGCTATTTCAATCAGAGTATTGATATTTCGTTGGGAATGGCAATGCAAGTATTGAGTGAGTTTGCTGGTGAATCGTGTGCGCGCAAATGGATCACTCAGATGCACAACATCGCAAGCATCTATGGCATAACCGGACACTACGTCAAAATGTTGATGGTAAGCAAGATAAAAGGAAAAGCTAATGTCTGGTTGCACGCAAATGCAGGGCGTGTCTTGTTACCACTGGAGGAATTAATTGCCGAACTGATCTCAATGTTTGGCGAAAAAACATCGAAGCTGGAGATAAGGCGCCAATTTGAGAATCGTAAATGGAGAGCTGGCGAGACTTTCGGGAGTTATGCTGACGACAAAATAATGCTTGCTCAGGGCATTAATATGGATGCAGAAGAAATGTTAGGCTGCATTATCGAAGGAATTCCAAATCAAGGGCTGCGAAATCAGGCGCACATTCAATGTTTTGTAGATGTTGGGCACATAAAGCGAGCATTTGCTGATGTTAGCTTGCCCAAATCACTTAGTGTTGGAAGGACGACGGCAGTAGTAAACTTTAAGGACAACAAAGAGACGCGCTGTTATAATTGCAATGCCAAAGGACACTGGGCATCCGAATGCAGGAAGCCGAAACGGGAGAAAGGGTCGTGCTATGCGTGCGGCGAGATGGGACATTTTGTGGCTACATGCGTGAAGAACAAAAATAAGCCGAGTGGCAATAACAATTATGTAAGATACTTTGAAATTCATTTTATGAACGATCCTAATACCAAGTTAATTACAGAATGCCTCATAGACACAGGAAGCCCAATTTCACTTATTAAAATATCCAAAGTACCAGCAAATATTTGCAAATTACCAGTTTTAAGTTTATATCATGGATTAAATAAAAGTTACTTAGAAACGGATGGAAAAATATTATGTTATGTTAAGAAGAATTTAAATAAAATACATTTTCATTTAGTTATTGTGGCAAACAAATCTATGAGTCATGATGTAATACTTGGAAGAGATTTTATGGAAGCCTGTAATATTAATTTAAACCTCGATACTTTGAGAATGGTTACGGTTGAGAACATTGAAAACCCTCCAAATGTTAGTGATATTGTTAGAAATGTTAGTGAAGAGCAGATAGTTAGTGATATTGTTAGAAATGAAAACCAGATAGTTAGCAATGAAATAAGCGACAATGGGCAGATGATTGAAGAAATTTTTAGTAAAATTACAGATGAAGAAAAAGTTATGAAAACAAATGAAATAGATTTAGTGCAAAAGGAATTGTTTAATATTGATATAACAGAAGAAAGTCCAGATTATAAAATTGGTAATCAAGTGAATTACAATGTTAGGTGTCAGTTTGTTAGAATGGTAGAAAGTTGTTATGTAAATAAAGAAAGGCCAAAGGAACCAGAAGTTAGATGTGAAATAAAATTAAGATTAGAGGATTCTAAACCTTTTAGTTGTTCGCCCAGACGTTTAGCTTATACAGAGAAAGAAAAATTGCAAGTTATATTGGATGAATACTTAAATGAGGGAATTATAAGACCAAGTCAATCGGAATATGCATCTCCAATAGTGTTAGTAAAAAAGAAAACAGGTGACCTACGACTATGTGTGGATTATCGAAAGCTTAATAAGACGATGGTGAAAGATAATTATCCTTTACCTTTAATCGACGATTTGTTAGACACTTTGGTAAATAAAACAATATTTTCGAAATTAGATTTAAAACATGGCTACTTTCATGTGTTCGTAGACGGTGACTCAATAAAGTATACTTCATTTATGACGCCATTAGGGCAATTTGAATTTATGCGGATGCCAATGGGGCTAAAAAATGCTCCAGCGGTGTTTCAACGATTTATTAATACAATTTTTGCAGACATGATAAGGGATGGTAAGGTAGTAATATATATGGACGATATCATGATAGCCAGTAGAGAGATACAAGAACATTTAAATGTTCTTAGGGAAGTTTTTGATCGTTTAGCAAAGAACAAACTTGAATTAAGAATGGATAAGTGTGAGTTTCTACAGGCAAGTGTGCAGTATTTAGGATTTTTAGTAACCAGCAAAGGAATACAAGCTAATGACAAAGGAATAGAAGCTGTTAGAGATTTTCCCGTTCCAGATAAAGTTCATGGTGTTAGAAGCTTTTTAGGTTTATGTTCATATTTTAGAAGGTTTATAAAGAATTTTTCAATGATCGCAAAACCATTATATGACCTGTTAAAGAAAGATAAAGAGTTTGTATTCGAAGAGAAGGAATTACAATGTTTTGAGATGCTTAAGAAAATGTTAGTTGAAGCTCCAGTGTTAGGATTATATTATTACAAAGATGAGATAGAATTACATACAGATGCAAGCGCACAAGGTTTTGGAGCGGTTCTTTTACAAAGAAAAGAGGATAAAAAGCTGCATCCAATCTTTTACTTTTCAAAGGCCACAACAAAAGATGAAGCAAAATATCACAGTTTTGAACTTGAAACGTTAGCGATAATTTATGCTCTAAGAAGATTCAGAATTTATGTGCAAGGTAGACGATTTAGAATAGTTACTGATTGTAATTCACTGACGTTAACATTAAATAGGATTGAGTTGAACCCTCGAATTGCACGATGGGCATTAGAATTGCTCGAGTATGACTTTGAGTTAATTCATAAATCGGGTAAACTTATGCAACACGTAGACGCGTTAAGTAGGAATACGAATATACTAGTAGTAGAAACGAATAGTTTTGAAGACAATTTAATTATTTGTCAAGCGAAAGATGAAAAATTAAAAGATGTTAGGAAAAAGTTAGAAAAAGAGGAAGATAAAATGTTTGAGATGAGGAATGGAGTTATTTATAGAAAATCAAATGATGGAAAATTATTATTCTGTGTGCCAGGAGAAATGGAGGAAAAGATATTATACAAATATCATAATGAATTAGGTCATTTAGGAAGAGATAAGGTTATGGATGCCATTGTCAGAACGTACTGGTTTTCGAATATGAAAGAGAAAGTTGTTAGACATATTGATAATTGTCTGAGATGTGTGGCATATTCGCCGAAGTCTGGAAAAGGGGAAGGAATGTTACATAGCATACCAAAAGGAAATGTGCCATTCGAAATTATACATATCGATCATTACGGACCGGTTGATAATGGAAGATCAAATAAACATCTGTTTGTGGTTATAGACGGGTTCACAAAATACGTTAGATTATATGCAACAAAGACGACGAACACAAAGGAAGTCATTATAGCATTGAGAGATTATTTTAGGTCGTACAGCAGGCCAACATGTATCGTTTCGGACCGAGGAAGCTGTTTTACATCGGAAGATTTTGGAAAATTTGTGGAAGAATATAATATTAAACACGTAAAAATTGCGACCGGGTCACCTCAAGCCAATGGGCAGGTGGAAAGAATTAATCGTATAGTGGGGCCAATGATAGCTAAATTGGCAGATCCGGAAAAAGGAATGCATTGGGATACAGTTGTTGAGGATGTTGAATTTTCATTGAACAATACGAAGCAAAGGAGTATTGCACAAATGCCGAGTAAAATGTTGTTTGGAATTGAACAGAAAGGAAAAGTTATTGATGAATTGAGACAAAAGTTAGAAGAATTAGATAATGTTAGTGATTTTAGAGATTTAAACAAAATTAGGAAAAATGGAGCGGAATCGCAAACAAAATTACAAAATGACAATGAAAAAAGATATAATAAGAAAAGGAAAGATAGTTCAGAGTACAAAGTAGGAGATTATATTATGGTGAAAAATTTTGATAACGCAGTAGGAGTCGCAAGAAAGCTAATACCCAAACACAAGGGCCCTTATGTTATAGATAAAGTTTTGAGAAATGATAGGTATGTGATAAAAGATGTGGAAGGTTTTCAATTGTCGCGTTGCCCTTATCAAGGTGTCTGGAGTAGTCAAAATATTAAACATTGGATTGGTAAAAGAAAATAACTGTAAATATATCTAAAGAATTGTAAATGTAAAGACTGATAGTATGTAAGATTATATAAGATAAAATCAATTGTAAATTAAACCAAGATCAGGGGATCTTGAAATGTCAGGACGGCCGAATTGTAGCAGGATTGCTACCTATTATTATGTATAAGCTACTGTATTCCTTAGTTGTTGTTATTGTAGAGCTTGCTCTCGCTGGGCTCTCTCTCTCTCTTGCTCTCATCGCTCTCAAACTCTATCAGAGAGTTGGGGGTTGGTGCGAGTTGTGAGCGGAGAGCGAGATCAGTTGATAGCCAGCAGTGATTGAGACCAGGACTTAAAATTAAATAAAAGCTATTAACTATAAAATCATATTAAACGGTGTTAAATTATATCTTTGGGGGACATCATATTATACCCCTACAAGCTGAAAGTTAAATAACAGTAAACAATCAATAATAAATATTTAAATAAATCATACAAAAAAACTTGTCTTTTTAAAATAAAATACTTAATGAGAACACTTTAATGTCTGTGTTTCTGCAAAGCCACAATATTTTTAAAATAATAAACATTCTTACGAAAAAATATTATGTGATTTACAGCACGCTCAACTCTGTCCTCTTTTAACATATTACGTTAATGTTCTTTCACGATTAGTAATAAAAAAAATCATTAAATCATTTTTGTTTGCTAGTACATCATTATTTGACAACTTCAGAGTAATTTGTTGTTTTTTGGACAGCGCTTGTACTCTGGCATTCGGAAATAACAACAACAAATGCTAGATTTTTGTTGTCACAAAATAATACCCAAATTTAATCATGCTTTTTGCTTTCAAGTCTAAAATTATTAATTTTTTATTTTTTTTAATTTGGAGGTCAAAAAAAAAGGGTGAATCGAGACATTGTATTTTGCTACATTAAATTTGTGTCCCGATTTATATGGTATGCTTTTATTCAACAAATTATAATATTTCAAATGAATAACTACCAGCAATTTTGCTGACACCCCATAAACAAATAAATAATAATACTTATATTCAGAGACTACTGTAATCCAACCCACGGTTATATAAAACCCTGCACCCATCCAACTTTCGGATCTCCTTGCTCTGTTATGAAGTGAAAAGTGTGGAGCGAAAGCAAACCCCAAAGACGACGGCCATCTTCAGGCTGGATTGTGTTTGTGTATGTGTGCGTGTGGCCGTGGGTGTGAGTGTGACTGTGAGTATGAGTGCGAGTGTCAGAGTGTGCGTATTTGGCATTTTGCGTCCTGGGCAATGGCACCACATGCTCCTGATGGCTGCAGTTAATCCACTTAATGACCCCGATGATTTTATTGATGAGCGCCAGCGCCTAACGCTAACATATGCCGCCACCATAGTCATTGATGATGAAGATGCTTCATTCCCCCCCTATCCCCTCCCCCCTCCACCCACGGGAGGATTGGATTTCCCACCCAGGACCTCCTGGAGTCCACCACCCCATCCTCTGGCAGTTGTCATCGCCGCCTGTTCAGTGGAGCGTGCTGCGTCCTTCGCCCGTTCGGGGTCCTTCATCTTTGGTATGTTTGCTTCCTGTTGATTTTTCGGCACCTAAATTAGTGCCAGTGACTCTGGTCTTGGGAAAGGAAGCTGCTCGGATTTTTCCTTTTGATAAAACGTCCGCCTGTCAGCCACGTCCTGTGTCTATATGTGAGTGCGTCCCGTTTGCGTTATTTATGCGCGGGCATTAAAATACAATTTTTATGCTCAGCATTGCCAGACTTATCCTTTGACTCCCGCTGACGCCTTCGCTATTCCCATTGCCTTACTCATTCCAATTTCAGTCTTACACAGAAAGAAAAAGCACCATTATTATTTTCTTATTTCAGTTAAATTCGCTTCCAATTAAGATTATAATTGTAAATTATTTTTATAAGATTAAAATTATATAAAAACACAAACATATTTACTTAATGTCAAACCATATTAATACAATGAATCAACAAGTAAACTAATATAAATTATAAACTAATATGCCCTGCTTAAAAATTATCAAATATAAAAATATAAAATTCTAAAATATATAAATTTTAATTCTAAGCAGTATTCTTGTTTCTTTATACAAAAATCTCATATTTCCTTTATTAAAATTTTAATTATAAAACTTTCACAAATATTTTTCTCTGTGCATTCCCACCTCCACATCCATTGGCATCAGCATCCACGTCTTTTGGGGCCAGCTCTTCTGAAGCATCTTTATTGAGTGTAAATGCGCGTGGCGAAAGCATATTTATTTACGTTGAGCTGCTTATTTATTTGGCAAATGGTTTTGCATTTGTCAACAGAAGCAGCAACAAAGTGGGATGGCACAGAGCAGCAGCGGCGACAACTTGCATTTCAATTTGGACCACGGTCCCCAATCGTCCACCCAAAAAAAGGGGGCGAAACTAAGTCCGTATCTTTAGATGGGTATTTGTCTATTTGGCATTGTGTATTCCTGGGGTTATTTAACAGCTCGTTTAACTAACACAAAGAAGCGTTATTTACTCCAGACTGGGGCACTCAAATGGGGTATTTAATGGGTTATATTATTCAACTAGTTGATAAGACAAATTTTAAATAGTAAACTTTGGAGCTTTTAATATTTGTCCACGAATCTTTGGAGAGTTCAACGCCACCTAGAATATAGTAAACCAAAAACAATGTTTCGAGGTAATTGAGTAAGCGCGAATGTACGAGTTTAATTCAATTAAACTCTAATAGTGCTTGATAGATTCCCAACTAATATGTTGAATAGCAATATTCAAGTTGACTGTATTTCCTCATTAACCTTTGAAATTCGCTTAAACAATTTCTGGTTGCACAGTGAAGGCCCTGCAAGCCAATGTTGCCACTTAATGAGGCATTAAAGCGTTAACATTAATATAGGCCGCATCGCCACAACCCGCCACCGAGAATCCGAACACTCACACTCCGTTCATGTGAAGCCATCGACATTGTGACACTTGGAGCTTTAATTAAATTTTCGATAATTGCATGCACCGAACAGCCGCCAAAGGACATGTCGGCGACAAAAATATCAGACACAGGGCGGGATCGGTATTTCATAATTGAGGAAACTTTGAATATGAAGATTATGGTAGACTTCTCTAAGGTAAAATCATATAATCTTAATCTCAGAATCTAAAAAGGTAGTATTTTATTTTCAAAAAATGTATGCAAAATGCGCAATGACTCTAATGTTTATTTAACAAGAAAGGAAAGCTAACTTCGGGCGGAGCCGAAGTTGATATACCCTTGCAGAATAGTCTGTAAATTATATTCTCCAAAATTATTCATATGATGCATTCTTAATACTCATAAAAAATCCCAACTTCCTAACTTTAAAAACACCAAAGTTATGGCATTTCCAATCGTTTAGTTATATGGCAGCTATAGGATATAGTCGGCCGATCCTTATGAAATTTGGTATGTCGGATTGATTGGCCAAAAATAAAACCCATAGAAAATCCCAACTTCTTATCTTTAAAAACACCAAAGTTATGGCTTTTCCGATCGTTCAGTTATATGGCAGCTATATGATATAGTCGCCCGATCCGGCTCGTTCCGACTTATATACTACCTGCAATAGAAAGACAAGTTTTGCGAAAGTTTCAAGCAGATAGCTTTAAAACTGAGGGACTAGTTTGCGTAGAAACGGACGGACAGACGGACAGACGGACGGACAGACGGACGGACAGACGGACGGACAGACGGACATGGCTAGATCGACTCTCCTGGTGATGCTGATCAAGAATATATATACTTTATAGGGTCGGAAATGTCTCCTTCACTGCGTTGCAAACTTTTGACTGAAATTATAATACCCTCTGCAAGGGTATAAAAATTACGTATACGACACTTTTGAGATTATGAATTTGGTTTATACTCATACCCTTTTCTTAAAATTAAAACACAGATTTTTTTTGCTGCCGAAATTCTTGTCACCCGCTAAAATATTATTAAATTTGTATATGTGTTTAAGTCACAAGAATTTAAAATTTTCTACACAATTTCACACAATATTAAAAACATTATAATGTGTTTAATTTTTCCTCAATGGCGAACTCAAAATAAGAAATTGCAATAAATCGTTATATTCTTTCAATACAAAAACATATATTTTTAAAACATGGAAAGGATAGAATATTCTTTCTTCACTAAATAGATTCACTTAATTTTGCAGCCCTGGCCACCGGCAAATGCCAACGAGTAATGAGAATATTTTTGTTGGCGCCCGGCGCATTTAAGTGGCATTTTAAAATTGATTAAAAAAATTGGTGATGCTGCACTGCCTTCTTCAGTGTTTTCTGCCGCGGCCTCTGCTCATTGTGGTGCTGGTTTTTCCCCTTGTTTTTCGCAGGCGTTTAATTAACGAGTCCTGGACGACGTTTTTGCCGAGCGACATTTTTAATTTCCTCCTTTTTTTGTCCACCAACATCGGAAGTGCCGTCACACAGACCGGAAGTGCGCCGCACACACACACACACACACACACAACCACACCCACACAAACTCAGAGCTATAACCAGAGTCGAACAGTGTCAAAGAGGCGCATAATTAACTTGTTGCCCCGCCCACTTCCAGTACTCGAAATAAAAACTGAATAAAAAAATAAAAGAAGTGCAGAGAAAACAGTTGAAAAGCGGAAGAAGGCAAGGGGCGAGGGGCGGGGGGGGCTAGAGGAAAGCCAACCAACTTTCACTGCGGCTAAACTTGCAACTGGCCAGAAATGAGCAGACATCGCCTCAGTCGGAAGTCCGAGACATCGTCGAAACTTTTGCCATAGCTCGAACATAATTATAAAAGTTTCGACAAGTATTTGCCCAGGTGGGCCAACACAGCTTGTCCGTGCAAAAAAATAAGTCAGAGGGGAGTGGGGGGGGGAAACGAGACCGGTCCAAGTGGCAAATGCCAAGTGCCAAGAGCGGCGGCAACTTTATTCCCACTTCTTCATGGCCTTTCCCTACTAATTAGCCTGCTATTGGCATTTTTCCTTAAACGCTTAACGAGCTCCTACAAATTGCCAGTTGCCTTTCGCATGCGTTAATTGCCCTGGCCCCGCCCACTCGGCCCCGATTCGCCCCTTTTTTGAAGCATCCAAGCCCGCTCCTCAGCTGTGTGTCTGCAAATATGATGGCTAATATGTCTTGCGCTGCGTATACGTAATTTTTGGGTATGCCATGACCCCGGCGAGACCATCAAAAAACCGTTTGCTCAACCCGCCGCAAAACCGTGACGCTATCTGTTCCTGACAACAAGCAAACAACATCCCAAAGCCAATGATGCTGGGGCTGGGTCGAACTGATGATACCCTTTACCAAGGGGAAAGTTCAATTCGCAAAATTCGTTGGTAAAGTGAAATTGTAGAAATGTTTATTTAAAATGTGATGTATTTGAATATAATTTCGCTTACATTAAATTGCGTTTTCGAGTTATATATATTTTACAATACTTATAAAAATAAATTTCTTACAGTCGAGCTAAATAAAATTCAAATAAAATATTCGATTTCTTCATCTATACTTTCTTCATTCATTTATAGATAAGGTTTTATAGAAGAGTTTCTGGCACAATTTTAATTGATAATTTGTTAGTTTACCTTTAAAGATTCCTTACTCTCTTAATGAAATGTATGACCCTGTCACTTATCCACACAACCGCTGAGAAATATTTAAAATTTGCAAATAAAGTAATGTTTAACATTCTCTTTTAATAAAAACATGATTAAAATTCCATTAAAACAGAATTAATTTTGTGCAGAATTTAATTTTGTATGTATTGCATTCTTTGAGCACCCAACTACGTATCGCAGGGTATTGGCAAACAGGGAACGCAGGAATATTTCACAACAGCCACTTAAGCGATGAGTGAAGTGAGTCGCCGGTTTTTCGGTCCAGCCACGCTCACCTTTAGCTGGGCCCACGAATACTGGTATAAGGTAGTACTACCATGTACCCATGTGTGCCTGAACTGAGCCCGAGAACGGGGCCACTTGGAAATTGCTTTGAAGAGCTGCTGACGCTGACGCTGATGTTGCCGTGCCATTTCTCCTTTCTTATCTCACTAAAATAGGCATTGTTGGGCCGGATGATGTGTGTGTCTGTGTGTGTGTGTGTGTGTTTGTGGGCCTGCCTGCCCCTTTCTTTTGATTTCTGCCATGCACGCATGAAAATTGTTTTCCTTTTGTTCTGGGCGCAGGTTTCAGGAGGAGTAACAACAAAAGCCAAAGGTTGTTGGCAGCGCCAGGAAACTATGCTATTGCTATGGATTATGATGCTGCCAACAGCTAAGTGCGTACTGAGGGGCGGTTCAAAGAGGGGGGGCGTGGCAGCAAAAGGCCGCATATTGACAATGGTGGTAAAGGTGCTCCTCCAGGTATTAAGGGTTTTGCTCGTCCAGCCAGGCAAATGCAGGCGAAGCCATCTGGATCTGCTGCTGAAGAGGCGTGATTGAAACCCAAATGGCAAGGGAAGTGGAAGAAACTCTGAAAGATAGGCGGAAAGCATCGCAATAGTTCGCTTTGTCATACAAAAGATCTCTTACCCCTCAAAAATGCTAGTAAAAGTGGATTCTCACCTTTTTTAAGAATTTAAAGTGCTACAGTTTTAAAATACATTTGTTTTATATATTCGTTTTCCACTCATGGAAATGCTTTATTTAAAATGTAAAATATATTAATGAAAGGCTTTCATGTAGACGTAAGACTTTGTCTAGACAAATGGCTATCAAATATTAATGTAAACAAAGGCAACACTGCGTATAAGTAATATGCTTTGGCTCCCTTTTAGTTTTCTGCGTATATTACCAAGAAAACTTTCTAAAAATAATAAGAAAATCCCTTGACACCGAAAGATTTTAAGCATGCATAACCTTTTTTTTTGTTCATCTAAAAATCCTCCCAAAAACACCTAAAAGCCACAAAGTTATTTTCGCAAATCGTTCTGTGAATACGGATTTATTTAATCAGGCTTAAATGGTGCTTATCCCTGCTGGGGAAATGGAGCTGCTTACTTAGCATCATTATGGCCAACGATTTATGCATAAGCAGCGAATAAGGAACATTACAATTTGGCTAAATCTCAGAGCACCCACGTATGTGCCTGGGCATCCTGCTTATGTGAATGTGAATGAATCTAGCCACGGAGACAAACGGCAGCCACTTAAAACTGTCACAAGTTAAAAACCGCAAACTGCAGTCGCTACAAGGATTGCACCTCCCAAAGGGTTGGGGAAAAAGGGGTTCCGAAAAGGGGGGGAAAATGGGGAAAAGCCGGAATGAGGAGCACGTAGGGAGCAAAGAGAGACATTATGCGACGGCATGGAAACACACAACAATTTCACAGACAATGAATACATTGGCAAAATGAGCGGGTGGCTGGGCTGAGGACTCCTAGACACGAGGACAAAGAAATTTAAATAAATGCATGTGCACGAGTCGGAGAACAGAAAAAAATCACAACAATTGGCTGCACACTGACGGAAAAAATCCCAACAATTGCAAAACAAGCTACACTGAGGGAATTATAATTACAAACATTTTAAATTATATATTAAATATTTTACGTTTGATATGTCCATGAAAAGGAACTTGCTTTTGTAAAAATATTCTTCAATATTATTTTGAATATAAACTAAACTACAAATTATTAAAAGGTTAAAAAACACATATTAACAAAATATTTCTAAAATTTATAAAATTCAAAGCATTTCAAAAATAGGCTTTCAGGCATATATCTCACAAAAATTGTTTCAAAATAAAGTCAATTGGAATTTGTATTGATGTAAATAAACATTTCAACCGAATTTGGTTCAAAGAAATTTCTTTGACACTCAGATAGACACCAAATTATTATTATTATTATAATAGACACTATATTATTGTCATTTTTTTCAGAGATTAAATTAGTATACATAAGTTCTACAATAGGTTTTTATTTTAAAATAATATTCTTTCTGTGTACATACAACACCGTCAAGGGGGGCACAGATGATTGAGGGATAAGGGATGTGGGCTTGGGTTTTTGTTAAAAAAAGAGGATGGTGTTATAGCCACTCGAGGACAACGGCGAGCGATGACTTTGCATTTTGCATTACATTTACTTTTTGCAACTTTCGAGATTCTCGGGGCGAAAGCAGTTTGAAAATTATTGCAGATCCTGGAAACTGGAGTCAGCAGCTTCTTCTTCCTCTTCTTCTTGGCCACATTTCAATGTTGCATGTTGGAGTTATTTTAAGCCATCGTTGTTGTTTTGCGGGTTGTTGTTGCTTACACACGCAAATGTCTTATTTATGCTCAGCACTTTTTGCCACCCACCCACAACTTTTCCCCTTATTTTCCCGACCAGCAGCGACAACTTCTTGCGGCTGAATGTCGTCGACTTTGCTTTCTGCCCTTGGTTCCCACTTTTCCTCTCTTTTCACTCTTCTCTAGCTGTGCAGTTTTCCTTCAGCTCCATCTTTGTGGTTCCCTTGCAAATGTTGCCTTTAACATAAGCCAAAGAGGAAAATAAAAACTACAGTGGAAACTTTGGATATTGTCATTTTTCTGGGAAGTAATTGTTTAATGTAGTTTTTACTATATTACTATTTTAATAAACATGTTAATTTAACATGTAATAAGTAAGAACGGAAAAAAATTTTGGTAAAACTTTTCAGATCAAAAAATTGATCAACTCCAAAATGAAAAATTTGAATGCAGATTCTTAGAGAATCAATTAACAAGTCTTTAGAGGTATGTCACTTTGAACTCGGATTAAATTTGGTAAAGTTATATACTCTGGAAGTCCAATAGAGTGGGTCACCATATTACAAGTCGTCGGAAACTTACAAGTAACCAACATGAGAACGGGTCAAAATATTGATCAACTCCAAAATGAAAAATTTGAATGCAGATTTTTAGAGAATTAATCCACAAGTCTTTAGAGGTATGTCACTTTGAAATCGGCTTAAATTTGGTAAAGTTATAGACTCTGGAAGTCCAATTGTGTGGGTCACCATTTTACATGTCGTCGGAAATATACAAATAACCAACATAAAACTGGGTCAAAATTTTGATCAACTCCAAAATGAAAAATTTGAATGCAGATTTTTAGAGAATCAATCCACAAGTCTTTAGATGTATGTCACTTTCAAATCGGCCTAAATTTGGTAAAGTTATAGACTCTGAAAGTCCAACTGTGTGGGTCACCGTTAACAAATGTGACATTTTTTTTTAAATTGTGTTTACAATTAAAATTTTTTACAACTTACAATTTTGGTTAAATGGTTTTTAATTGTTATTTACAGCATTTTTTTAATAAATTGAACTTAATACATATATTTTTTGTTCACTGACTATGTAGCCTTAGGTAAAGTAATCACCTGGCTGATGAGTTATGAAATTGATCACGGCACTTGGAATTATAAGGGCAGAGTCCAAAGGAGTGGTTCCAAATGGGTCACCGAACACACACATATTGGGTGCATGCCCATGCATTAATATCCTGGGCCATCTCCTTTAATCCCACAATCAAAAGCCAAGCCTGCCAGTCCGATTGTTCATGGCAACACAAAGCTCGGATTGCATTTGGACCGACTTTTGTGCAGCAGCTTCCTTGAGAGGATTTTCGCTCTGCCATCGTACTTCAACTTCAGTCCAGGGCTTTCTTATGCAAAAATCTATTCTTGTTGCTTGTTATTCTTGCATAAAAGAAAATTATTTATATAGCTGAGAATATATATATATATATATTTGACAGGGAGTGGGGCAAAGGTTTCCACGAGGAAGAGTTGCCAGCGCATACTTTATTTTCTCTATTTTTTTTGGGGAAGTCGGGGGATAGAGGACAGACCAAGCTGCTTAGTCCTGGCTCTAATAGAGCCTTGCCAGGACTTTTTATGCTGCTTATTATGGCTCCGCTCTCTCTTATTTATTGTCATGGATATTTGACTCAAGTTTTTCCTTTACTCTTCCGTGGCTTGTGGATAATATACAATTTTTTAATGGCACATAATCACGTTAACTGAAAACTGTCGTCGCCGCTAACTTAATAAGCAGAAAGTCCAAAGTTCCTCGGTCTATGGAGGGCCGGACAGCTGGGCACGTTATGCAATTTAACAGAATTATTTAAAATTCAACAAAACTTCTGAAGTGGGGCATGAAAAGTGAGCGGCAAAGTTTGCAACATGGCAACAACTTCATTCACCATGGGTCAGCGTTGCAATGGAAACTTTTAAATTAACCCTAATTCAGAATATGCCAGCAGCAACAAAATAAAAATAAAAAATAATATACAAATAAAAATAAAAATGAGAAAAAAAAAGAGAGGAAAAGAAATGGTGGCCAACAAGTTTACAATATTCTTGTGCATTCTTCAACTTTAACAATTTATTAAATGGGTCAAAAGCCACTAAAACTTCATTTATCATTGCATGAGCAGTCACTGCACCACGCCCACCGCCCACCGCCCATCGGCCACTGCTCACCCACCACGCCCCCTCATTCCGCCCACTGCCAACCAGCACGTCAGCCCGTTGAAATGCCAACAAATCGCAGAGACGAATGAGCTCAGCAAACTTGAAGCGTTTCCGGTATGCCACAACTACTTTTTCCCCTCCCAGTTGCCCTGGATTTAGGTTGGGTATGCTGGCACTTCGGGGCTATTTGTCATGGAGATGGGGGTCGTTAACGACGAAGTCCACCAAATTTGCTGTGCATAAAACTCAGTTCTAGTTTGGTTAAGCTTGCTTTCATTTAATGACTTTGGGATTACGTTTCACCAGAGCTGAAAAGTTTATCGAAGCTTGGTGGTTATCTGAATTTAAAAGTAAAATTAAACTATTTTAATGATGAGCCAAATAGTTGAATTTTCCGCGAAAAATCTGAGTCAATAGACATAAAAACTAATAACCACACCGCCTTTAAGTCTAGACTTGGTTGTTTGCATTGCTTATAAACATTTTTATAGGAAATTAAAAAATCGATTTTATTCTGCTATAACTTTATAGGGTAACCCACTCCCCAGTTAACACTTTTTTAATTTACTGAGCCACTGCACCCTCACGGATTATTTGGTGGATTAAATAGAATTTAATATGAATAAAATAAAATAAACTTGGCTACAATATTTTATTTATATTTTGGTTAGGCTCTCAAAATAGTCACTTCAGTTGGATGGACTGTCCAATTAGGACGACGAGCGATTGCAGTAGTGTCCCTTGGAAACACAAACAACAGCTTTCTTGTGAATCGAGGTCTGTCCGGATTTCGAGGTCTAGTGGTTCGAATTGGTCGCGGTGTTAAAGGAGCAGCCGTGGGCTCATGGAAAATAAAAGTTAGGCCTCTAGTCGTTGGGTTGTGCGACCTGGTCCACAAAGTGGATCGAGGTGTAGGATTCGTGGCTCTAACTGGAGGTCTTGTCCATAGAGTCGGATTCGGATGTTGAATTGTTACCAAAGTGGGTCCTATGGGACGACTTGTAAATAAAGTAGGTCTATGGGTGGGTCGATTAGTGGGTCTCATTGTGGGTCTCGTAATCCGAATTGTAGGAACAGTAGGTCTGACTGGAGGTCTTGTCCATAAAGTCCTTCTAATGGTGGGTCTAATGGTGGGTCGATTGGAAGGTCTTATTGTGGGTCTTATTGTGGGTATAGTAGGTCTAACTGGAGGTCTCGTCCATAAAGTCCGTCTAATAGTGGGTCTAACTGTAGCTCTAATGGTGGGTCTAATTGTAGCTCTGATGGTGGGTCTTACTGTGATTTTTATAGGAGTTCTTGTCCATAAAGTAGGACGCACTCTTGGAGGCGTTGGACGAACAGTTGGCAACGGAGGACGCACTGGTGGTCTTGTCCACAAAGTGGGCCTTATATTTGGTTTGGTGGGCAGTATTCTAGTGGGAATTCGAGACCAAATCAGAAATTTTCGAGTAGTTGGCACTAAAACTGGTCTAGTTGGCCTGGCGGTGGGTCTCCGTGTTACTGGTGGTTTCGGGATCGGTCGTGTTGGTTTCCTTGTGATGGGAAGTCTTCTGGTGGGCTTGGGAGGTGGAATTGTTGGCCTCCTCGTGGGTGGTGCCATGGGAGGTCTCACAAATCGCGGTGGTGTTGGCCTTGGCGGCGGAGGAGTTATCCTTGGAGGCGATGGTCTGGGAATAGGTCTCACTGGTAGTGGAGCTCTCCGTTGACTATCTTCCGGAATCGGCAGAAGCGCAGGTGCTTTTGGCGCTGAACACGCCGGTGTTCCATTAACCTGGCCAAAAGCCAAGCAGAACAGATAACCAACGACAACCAGATGCATTTTATTTGCACGTCACGAACGACAGCTCCGATTTATATAGGTTACTATAAAAAGAATGCCAAAAACAAACACAGATGGTTGGCGAAAGAATTTGTGCCTTTGTCTTTAGACTTCACTCGGTAGTTAAACGTTTTATTAAACATACATAATTACATGATTTCTTGCGTTTACCGGCTGCTTCACTTTTTCATTCTGTGTTTTTGGTTTTCGGGTTGGGTATTGTATCCTTTGTATCATATGTATGCGCTTTGTGTATAATACTTGTACATTCTTATATAAGTGTATAGCATATATGAGTATGATTTTTCAATATATATATATAGAGAAAGTTTTCTTTAAATATCGGCTCAACAAACATAACTGTGAGTGCAGTTGTACAGAATGCATAATACTAAGGTTAATCTACCCGACAAATCTCAAGAAATATGGTGCTGTACACAAGAACTAGCGTATTGTTACTAGAAAATATTCAATCAAATTTGCTATCAACAATATTTAATAATAATGTTTACAGTATTTTATATATTAATGCTTATGCATATCGCGCGAGAGATAAGCTGTATTAGCTTTATTTACCGTCGATCTGAAATCAGGAAAAATATCTCTTAGGTACAGATACAGTTTAGTTTAGTTTAGTTTGCCTTTTCACTTTGGTGCGTCAACTTTCATATACTATATAAACGTATATTTATATTTCTATTTTATAAGTATTCCTTAGGTATGTCAAAATATGTCATTTTATTAGTATATTTGTGTAAAAATTAAAATATTCAACAGTTGATTGCAATGAGGCGGATGTCCATAATATCATTCGTTACAACATTTGTTTATCTTTATCTTTTGGTTTAAGTTTTTGGTTTATTTGTTTGTTCTCATCTCTAATTTGGTTTAAGTTTAGTTTATTTTCATTTTTAATGCAACTACATTTATATTTCATAATACATATTCCTTTAAATTACTTAATTTTGTTCTTTGTAATATTGCAAGGGACAATTTCGTGAACGACAATTTGCTCTCCAATTTCTAAAGAATTTAAATTCTTAAATGTTTGAAATGTGTGAAACCAAGAATGCAATTTTTTTCATAAAGGTATATTACCCTAAGACTCGTCGAAAAACATTTAACATGTAAAATAATTTAATTCAAAATTAACTATTTGGTTTTTCTTTACAAGAACTCCCCTAACTTATTGGGAAACCCATACGGTGCGTTTCAAAGCCATAAGACAAGGGATAATCTAAATTAATACTATAAAATAGTATGGTGAACATCATAGTCATAATCAACTGCGGCTAAACGAAGCAGCTTCCGCTGCTTCCCGATGTCCTGTAGCCTTGAAACGCCCCGTATTCACATTTTCGGTTGGTGTTTGTTTTTAATGTTTTCAATCTCCGTTTGGGTTGCTATTTGCATAGTTGTATAGGTACTTTATGTGTGATTCGGGGGGTAACCCATGCGTATGTGTGATTTGCTTGGTGATCGCCCAAAAGCAGGCAACAAACTCTGCATGTTTTTAAACTTAAAACAAAAACCGGGAGAATATTAAACGCCCGGCGCCATGCAACTGATATAAAAAAGGCCTATAAATATTATAGATCGGCACAATATATATATACATCTATCCGTACACACACATATATTGCCCTATATATATATTGCTAAGCTGCTATGTGAAAATTCGTTTCGATTTCCCCCAATCCATCGACTGTAACCAATCTAACTCATACGGAACCTTTATGCTGGCTATGTGGCATGTCCTATATAAAATATATGTGTATATGTATATGCTATGCTATGTGTAGATCGTATGTTGATTGCCCAACAAATCAAAATAAAGCAATGCAGTTATGCAATTCATATTGCAGGCCAATGTCCAAGATATGTTTGCGGTTATACTTTGTTCGTTTTAGTTCTGTGAGTATGAAGACAACGGGGAATCCCCGTTTACTGAGCGAATGGATTGTGCTGGTTGGCTCCGGGTATGTCCAGATTTCCCCCAGTGGTCTGGTAGGTGCCATAGGGTCCTCCGTTCGGGTTCATCTCGTTCAGCCGCGAATTGGACAGAGCCCGTGGAATCGGATTGCTGGGAACTCCATGAGGAGCCAAGTGCGAGGTCTCCTCGGCAACCTGAAAATAAAGAATATTTTTAGTTATACAGCTCAAAAAGGAGGAGAAGGACTTAAGTCCGCCTAAGACTATGGTCACTATTGACCACGATTGATTTCACTTTTTAGGAATTTGACAGTTTCATACTTTAGGCAATAAAATTATGTTTTTGGTTTGAAGACTTTTAGATAACCCAGAACACATATAAGCCAGTTTCGGGTTTTATTTTCTAACCTTACACTCGAATTCGACTTAAGTTTGAATCAGTTTTTATAGCAATTTATCAAACTTTTCAGCAATATTGTTATATCCTCTGAAAGGTTATAGAAATTCACTAAATATTTGAATATTTTTCTCTATAAATGATACTTTTCAAATGTTAACAGTTGTGCAAGTCTAGTTTGAGTAAATCTTTCGACTGTGAAATCCGGAAAATCGTAGTTCGGAACCCCATAACTCACCTGATGCGGATCCTCGGTGACGGGTATTTCCGAGATGAAGCCCTGCTCCTTGCGGTAGAAGTTGACGAAGATGAAGAAGCCGAGGACGAAGAGGCAGGCGATGCCGTACCAGCGGAAGGTAGTAGTAGTACCGTAGTAGGTGACGAACATGCCGCCAATGATGGCGCCGCAGCCACGCCCCAATCCGTGATGGATGCCCTGGAGGACGCCCTGAGCCGAGGCTCTCAGATGTTTGGGTGTATTGTGGGCAATGTAAGAACAGGACGCGGCCCACACGGCTGCATGGGTGATGCCCTGCATCAGTTCAAAGGGCAGCACCATCCACGGATTGGTGAGATAGGAAATATAAAGGAAGCGCAGCACATTACCAATCAATCCCAGACACAGGACCTTGACATGACCAATTTGGGTGATCAGACGGAAGCTGAAAAAGTAGGCGAAAATTTCGGAAACATGATTGATGACGGATGCCACACCGAACAGGGTGGGAGTGCCGCCGTAGTCCTGGAGATGCCAGAACAGGAAGGTGAAGATCAAGCCAATGCCAAAGCCCATGAACCAGGCAACGAAAAGGAATGAGGCGGTCTTCAGGTCCTTAAAGTGGGTCAGCACGGTCATCCACTCGGGCAACTCCTTGGCCGTCTGCGCGAAGACCTTGGACTCCGCCCCAATGTGCGGCTGTGGCTGATGGCCAGGGGCCAGGAAGCTACCGACGCCACCGGCACTGGCACCGGCACCCGAGGCGGCACTGCCGCTACCAACGGCCAGCGAGGGCAGATTTAGTTGGGCCGCCAACTGGTTCATCGACTCATCCTCGGCCCGCTTGTTGGGATCCACGAACTGCGCCTGCTGCTGCGCCGCCAGCTGCTCATCCATGGGATCGTACTTGAAGGTGATCTTCGAGGCGGAGATTATCGCACAGGTCATCAGCACCGAGAAGATGGAGAAGCATATATTGTAGTTCTTCTCCTTGTTGCCGGCTCCACACGGATGATTGGAGAACGAGGTGGAGTGATCCAGGGCAATGCCCACCAGGAACATGGAGATGCCCCAGCCCAATGATCCGAACATCCGCTGGTGGCCGTACTTGTCCGCATCCTCGCCCAGCAAGGTGATCACAGCCGAGTCCGCCAATGTGATCGCCGGGGCGCTGAAGAACTCCCCAATGAGGATCACCAGCAGGAGCAGGAAGAAGGCCTTTTGGATGTCCTGTGGGGGAAACGGGTATGTTATTAGTAATTTTCAAGGGAAAATCTCTTAGCAGCTGGTCTGCCAAACTAATTGGTGATTGGTAAAACATACCTAAGCTCTTGAAATGGATTGGAAAAAATATTAAATAAATTAGTATTTAATATTAAACATTACAGTTTGTAAAACGGCATATATCAACTTTTAAATACTTTGATATCAAAGCAACAACAATATATATGCTTAAAATACTATGTAACATTTCATAATTTTAACATTTACGATACCATTATAAAAGCTAACAGCTATATAAAATATATTTAAATATCCATCAACTTTTTATTGGGATTTGATATTTAAAAATATATTTATTTAAATAAGCAGCAATATTTTTTATTGTTATGCTATTAAAGAAAACTAAAACACTTTCAACGCCTTTTTATTTAAATGCCAAAATATCACTCAAATTATAACATTTATTTGGGAAATAATTTCATTCATTAAAATAAAATTAGTATTCAGATAACATTAAGCAAACAGCTCCTAATAATATTAAGTCTATATGCACAAATAAAACTCAACTAACACAAATTATTATAAAATTATTTTTTTTCTTTTTGAACCCTCTCCAAAACTTACCGGAGTCCTGTAGACCATGGAACTGAAGATGGGCGTCACGTAATCCCTGTGGTACTTGTCGTCGTAGTTGCTCACGAAGTTGATGTGGACCGGTGAGATGCCCGCATCGATCCTGGGCAGCAGCAGGGATCTCTTGTGCCGGCTGTGGGATGCCTCTGCCTCCTCGAGCGCCTCGTCCGCCGGCATGGTCCCGGTTCCCAGATCCATCTGCTCGGGCTCATACATGGCGGACAGATCCCGCTTGGTGCGGGTGTAGGTCAGCACAAAGTCCGTGGAGTTCCGCCGTTCAATGCAGTTGATGGCCTCCGGTCGGATGAAGCTCAGCGGAATGGTGAACAGGACCCAACAGGCCAGCGAGCCCAGGAGCAACCTCTTGCCCTGCCGACAGCGATCCGCATAGGAGCCCCAGAAGGGGGCAGACAGGAACTCGACGAAGGGCCGCATTCCCACCAGGATTCCACACTGACCCGGATTCATGCCCATCTGCTTGAAGTACACGCCCATCAGCGGGAACAGCGATCCGAAGGCGGCGTAGAAGAAAAAGTAGAAGCTCTTCACGGGAATCAGCTCACGTTCCGTGCTCGCCCCGAAAAACATTTCCAGGATGTCCGAGTGGCCGCGTACTTTGTGCGTTGACTCCTTGGCCTCCGGATATCTAAAGGAATAAAATAAGTTAGTAAAATACATTTATGAAAACTAAAAAAAACAGCCCTTGAAAACAATGACTTGTATCTTAAATAAAGCTTTACATCATTAAACACAATAAAAAAGGATGACTGCCAAAACTATAGTAATCTTAACCGGTTTGCACATTAATATTTATAATGACAAGTATTGCTTTTTTTTAATAGTACGAATATGAGATTATTTAAACGTTTCGTACAAATTTTTAAAACCATTGAATTAATATGCAACAGATTATATACAATTTTCAGATTTTAAATTGTAATATCTGATCAAAAACTATGATTATTTTCTAGGCCTTGATGTAAGGAGTTCTAAAGAAACTAATAATAATAAACACTTTTCTAAAGGGGGGTTGGAATTATAATTTCCATAAAATCCCCTCCACTTACAAATTGGGATCGACCTCGCCGCTGGCCTCCACATCCACCCGTGGTCTGGCTCCAGGTGGTCCGTAACCGGCTGCCTGCTGCTGCGGCTGGTTTCCGAAGTTCATTCCCTGGTCGTAGCCACCTGTTGCCTGCTGCTCGTAGGCGTAGCCCTGCTGGCCAAATCCAGCTCCTCCGGCTGGAGCTCCAAAGGGATTGGCTCCTCCGCCGCCGCCACCTCCTCCGCCGCCTGCAGTGTAGGGATTCATTGTTCGCTGGTTCCTTGAACTCGGATGGTGTCTGCTGGTTGGTCCTGGATGCTCCTCCTCTGATCCCTACCCTTGCTGCTTGGTGGTTTTCCGCTCTTGACTGGCACTTCCTTTCGGTCTGGTCTCTTGTGGCCCAGTTACAGCCTCATTATCATCTCCATTATCATTCGGCAGCTGTGGAAAACAAAGGACACAATTCAGCATTACCATCGCTTTTGTTCTGACTCACACACATCGACAGAGAAATCGCAATGTCTTTTCCCTAATGAGTAATAGGAATGGGAAAAAACATTCTATAAACTGTATAAAAGTACTCAAGCAAGCCTTATACAAATTTTAAATTTGTATTATATACAGACATCAGGCAAAAACCTTTAAATATTTAACAGCGTTTAAGATTACTTCTTGAAAAATAGTATAATTTATTTTTGTCTACTCTATATTTTGATAGCCTTTAAAAACTAAATAAAACTACTTAAATATAATATTAATAACTAACTTAAACTGTCTATTAAATAGTAATTGACATTCCCATTAAATATTTATTAAAACTAATGTAAAAGAACCGATAAAATCGAATATTTGATATATGTTTTAGTTCGTTTTACTGCTTATGTACATACAACCGGAAACCACTCATGTTGTTTTCACTCAGGGATTTCGACAATTACAGTTGTCAACTACTTCCGTTTGACATTTCCCAGTTCTTTTAATAACTTTGAAGTGCGCATTCAAACATTTTTCTCTTTCCATTTATGACCACAAAGAAAAACGAATAAATCAGAGACTTGGCAATGGCAAAACAAACAAGCTCTGTCATTCACTCTATTTTTTGAGTGAGCTCATGCAAGTTGAGTGAATTGCATTAGCTGGTGAGCTTTAAGCGTGAGTAATTTCTATTTCATTTTTGTTGAGTTTACTGGTATCACACATACGCACCGTTGGCACATAACAAATGTGGGTAAATGGGTACGAGTATGTGTGTGTGTATATGTGGGTTATTGTCTGTATATAGAGCAGACTTGTTGTTGCCACCAAAGAATGTAAGCAAATGGGGGTTTTTAAAGAAAAATAAGGAGATTAGACAAACAATAGATTGGAAGGAAAATAATAAGAAATATAAACAACATTACTAAAAACTTATTTACACTTTCTTATTTCTGGGATTTTTTTTAAAACTCTCTTAACGAACCAGTTGGGTTATAGGTATACTAAAAATCCTTTTGTGGAATTGCAGATTTATTCCTTTTTTAATGGCCCACACGTGCCCCGAAAAGCTGAGGTACATATCACTCTCTATATATAGACAATTTTCGCACACTTCTTGAAGGCCATTGTCACAGTCTGAGACACTTGAGGCGAAAGCCTCCTTCAAGTCCGCACCTTTCACCCACTTATTATGTAAACTTTTCGCACTTTTCACCCAATTATTAGACAATTATTTTACACACCAGAAATAATGTTTGGCTCGTTAGTTTTCTTGAACCTTTTGCTCTTCGACTGTGGGGCAAATGTGTTACGTGCGTAATCGATAAGCAGAGTTTTCCGTGTCTGGCCTCTATACGAGCGTTTGGCAAGCTGCCCAAGAGTTTTCCAAAAGAGCCCCGAAAAGAAAATGTTGCGCTCAAAAGCGGACAGAAAAGCTCGCTCAAGCGCGTTCCGCTGTCGCGTGCGGAGGTGTGTGTGTATCCAGTCTAATGAGATTTGACGCGGTCGACGGCAGGACTTCAAATAGAGAGAAAAGAAAGAGAGGGAGCTCCGCCCTGCCAGTGCAGGTGCGAGAGAGACAGCCCGAGTGAAAGTGACAGCTTCGCGCCAAAAAATTGGTTTTTAAATTAATTTCTTATTAATTTGAGAATAATTTAAAGAAGTCAATTAAAAGGAAATACATATAAATTAGTTCATACAAAAATATTGGTATTAGTGTGTTATTAAAAAGTACACATAAATTTGTTCGATTTTGGTATGAACCATTTAAAAATTTTGTTCATACAAAGATATAACACATATTATATCAAACAACAAAAACCGTTTTTAAACCAATTCCCGATTGCCTAATAACTGCTAAATACGTATTTTAAATGTGGTTTTTAAAAATTCCTGTAAATTTATAGTTGGGATTTGAAATATAAAATTTCTTTTTTAACTTAGTTTGTTTGCAAGAAAATTCTATTACAAGTACAATTGTCAATTATTTTCAAAACAAAAAATAAAAACGGTTAATAAACTTTGTAAAAACTGCAGAGAATATTTCCATCAGCTATTGTACAAAATGTAAAGTACTGCGTTATTACGCTTTCAAAGAAAAAAGGCAATTGCCATGCCGATCACCTTCGATGGCCCCTTCGTTGACAAACAAAATGAAAAGTCCCCGCGATGGGGAACCACCAGTGACCGCAGACCCGACGTGTCTGAATTTCAAATCTTATCGTATCGGAGGTTCCTATAAAAAGGCCATGGAATCTATGAGCACCAATTCATTTTGATTTGTCTACTTCAAGCAACATGAAGTTTACCATCGTTTTCCTGCTGCTGGCCTGCGTTTTTGCAATGGCTCTGGCCACTCCCGGCAAGCCACGCCCCTACAGCCCACGGCCCACCTCCCATCCCCGTCCCATTCGGGTGAGGCGCGAGGCACTGGCCCCCGAAGATCACCTGGGACTGGCTCAAGCTGCCATTAGGCCTCCTCCCATTCTGCCCGCCTAAAGATGTGGAATCAGGGGAAAAACCAAGAACGAACATCAGATCAACAATGTTTTTGCAAACTCTGTAATTTCTTCAAAATTTTCTTAACACTTTTGAACAATTAATAAATAAATACAACGAATACTGCATTAAGTACCTTCATGTTTCTCTTTACTGTCTAATCAAATATAATAGCCAAGCTTCAAGGGAACTTAGCTCTAGAGCTGATAAGAAATATTCTAAATCAAAGTGACACCACAAAAAGTCACCGTTGAGAGGCAATAAATCTAAACGTATTTAAATTGAATACGTATGTGATCCACAAACAGGTTCTATAGTACATATATAAGATTCAAACAAACCAGATGGCTGCAGATCATAATGAATGAATTTGTCATTCCACAAAAAAAAATTGACAAGCCCCTAGAAAAAAATGCTTGATTAGTAAATATATTATTGTGAATGTTTTGTAGTATATGTATATTCTTATAAAAAAGTCTGTCATGACGTTTTTCTGATTCTTTAAAAAAAGTAATCATCGACGTCAATAATCTGAAAACATATATGTATAAACATATTTAATGATTTAAATAAAATATTTTTTATGGTATGCTTGTGTAAATATTTATGTTTATTAAATTATTCGATTTTTAATTTTGTTTTAATTATTTTAATCGTTTATGGTTTTAATTTTTTTTAATTGCATTATGTTCCAAAAGGTTCCAAAAAAATTTTATCACAAGCCTATGAACTTATACTTTTTATTTTTCAGTGCAAGCTTTTCGTTGTCACTTCGAGTTAAAGTTTCCGCTCTCCTCTCTTTCGGCTTGAATCCTTTTTGACTGCTCCTGCGCAGAAAATTCAATTAGAATTCGGCTGAAACTTCACTCAAATCCTGCCGCTCTCGCAGTCTCACTATTCCGCTCATTTACCCCATCCAGCGCCCTAAAGGATATTTCCTCCCCTCAATATCTATTGATAAAGCCTGACATCAAGTGAGAAATATGATAGCGAATCGCTTATAACTGTCAAATGCTGTCCTGCGCAAGATGATGATGCACTCCTTTCTCCAGCCACAAAGCAAACTACTTGAAGATGCCAACATAGGTCCTGAGGCGGGGTTGAAATCCGCACAAAGGAGCAACAAGTGGCGGCAATGGGAGGCGCAAAAAGGGGAGGTGAGGAGCTCAAGTCGCAGAAGCACACAACAAAAAGCTAAGGTAAATCACCCATCAAAAGTGAACGGGGAATTCCTAGCTGATAAGACAGTCAACCCGAAATCGAAACTCAGATGAATCTTGTGAATCACCAGGCCAGAGTTCTTCCCCATCTGGCAATGTATAAAAGCAATCGAATAGCCACCTTGGGGCATCAGTCAGCTCCAGCAATCCAATCCAGCAACATGCAGAAGACAAGCATCCTAATTCTGGCCATTGTGGCAATCTCCGCCATTACTGAAGCAGTGAATTATGGAGGTCGTAAGTTCCCGACGTCACGCCCCATCCGCTTCCGCCGCCAGGTGCTGGGCGGTTCCTTGGCCTCCAACCCTGCCGGTGGTGCTGATGCTCGGGTGGATCTCACCAAGGGCATTGGCGATCCCAGCCACAATCTGGTGGGCCAGGTCTTCGCCGCTGGAAACACGCAAAGCGGTCCGGTCACTACTGGAGGAACTCTGGCCTACAATAAGTGAGTATTTTGTATATATGACTGATGATTCCAACGAGTAACTAACCAAATCTCTAATTTTATCAAAGTGCTGGTCATGGTGCCTCTTTGACCAGAACTCACACGCCTGGAGTAAAGGACGTCTTCCAGCAGGAGGCCCATGCTAATCTCTTCAACAATGGCCGACACAATCTGGATGCCAAGGTGTTCGCCTCGCAGAACAAACTGGCCAACGGATTCGAGTTCCAGCGCAATGGAGCCGGTCTGGATTACTCTCATATCAATGGACATGGTGCCTCCTTGACCCACAGCAACTTCCCCGGAATTGGACAGCAACTTGGCGCGGAAGGACGTGCTAACCTTTGGTCATCGGCGGATCGGGCCACCCGTTTGGATCTGACGGGATCGGCCAATAAGTGGACGAGTGGACCCTTTGCCAACCAGAAAACCAACTTTGGCGCTGGCCTGGGACTCTCCCACCATTTCGGTTAAGCTAACATGTTTGATTTTATCAAAATCTAATTTATTAAACAATGTACAAGAATCAAGAAAGTAATAGAAATCACCGAATAATTAAAAAAATAGGATAAGAAATTAAGAACAAGCCACAAAGAAAATTCCGAAGTTTTGAAATTGAGCATTCGAATTCATAAAATGGGGGTGAAGGAGAAAAAATACTTAAATTGATCTCAAAATCTTAAAATGATGAAATGTGTAGTTGGAACTAAGAATAAATGTTCTCTAAATTAGGAAATGTGTGGCTGAATTTTGAATTTGAACAAAATGGTTCTTAAATTGAGATTAAATTGATAAACCAAAAAAAACAAAAGAAACTGATTAAGAACCAAATAATCATGAGGTCAAGCCAGACAAACAAACGGCCCAAAAAAAGCAATCGTAAATAATTATAAAGCTAATCGGGAAGTCTTAATTGATAAGACAGACAAACCGAGATCACCAGCCAGACGAATATATTTTTTCCGGTTTGGCAAGGTATTAAAGCGATTGAATAACGAGCATGTGACATCAGTCGGCTTCAGCAATCCAATCCAGCAACATGCAGAAGACAAGCATTCTAATCCTGGCTATTTTGGCCCTTTGTGCCATTACTGAGGCAGTTCCTAATGGAGACACTACTGGAGCAACTCTGGCCTTCAATAAGTGAGTATTTCAATTATGAAGAGGATTACACAGAGCACGCAAGAAAATCTAATTTCTGACCAGGCCTGAAGTAAAGGACGCCTCCCAGCAAGAAATCCTAGCTAAGCTCTTTAACAATGACGGATCCAATTCGAATGACCAATTGTTAGTCAAGCAGAAGGAACTGTCCAATGGACTTGAGTTCCAGCGCAATGGAGCCGGACTGAATTAATCACATATCAATGGCCATGGTGACTATTAGACCCACACTAAACCAACATTGGCGCTGGTCTGGCACTATCCCACCACTATGGTTAATCACATTTTTTAAACAATAAAATTAAAACCAACAAATTTGTTGAAATCATGTTTGCCATTTGAAAAGGGTGATATTGCAAAGAATATGGATATAATGAACAGCAATTCCGGAAAATATTCAATAAATCTACATTTCTGTTTGTAGTTCCGCATGGCAATTATAATGTAAATATTATTATAATGTAATGCAGATTTATTTATAGTCAGCGAATAATTTAAAATAATAGGCTGACAAAAATTAGACACAAAATTCTGATACTAAGGGGATTTCTAGTCTACTTACCTGTGAATGATTGCCAAAAGATTGTTAGCTCTATATAAGTGATAAGAAATTTACTGATTTCAAACCGCAAAAGGGCGTTTTTTTAGAGACAGAAAATCTAAGCATTGCTAACATATACATATATAAAATTGCACCAGAGCTAGGACCACAAATACCTTTTTTTATAACTTGATTGTTTCGCCTTGCTTTACTTTTTATTAGTAGCTGTGTCGATCTAGCCTTATCCGTATGTGCGTCCATCTGTTCGTATGAAGGTGGCGATTCCGGAAACAAAAAGAGCTAGTGATGCCTACGCAGACATGGTAGTTTTTTTTGGTTTGAATTATGAAATTAAGGCCAAACTTAATATTTAGAATTAATTTTTTATAGCCCTATTAGATTTTCTTGCTCCTTCTGCCAGACGCATCCTTTTTTTTTTTAAATTAATAAACAAATTAACTGGTATAAGATACTAAGAAAACATGAATTATACATTTAATTTAAAACTTCATAGAACGGTTAAAACATTGGGAGCACAATCATTTTATCAAAAGAGTACAGATTAGTTTAACCATTTGATAATAGAGCACCATGAAAACAAGATTGTAGGTTTTACATTGATTTACATTATGAATATGCCGAACATTTTTAAATTGAAATCAAAAACAAAAAAGATTAAAGATTAATAAACAGATGCCAACTAAAGTTGTGGGAAGGAATCAAAAAGTATCGTTCATGGGTCACTAATAAGGAAAGGTGAAGAGGTCAAGCCGGGCAAAAATAACCGAAGGTAGTTTACCCATCAAAGGTAAACGGGGAATTCCTTGCTGATAGGAGAAGCAACCTGTAATCTTGGGAATCACTAGAACAGTTCTTCCCCATTTAACAAGGTATAAATGCAATTGACTAGTCACCTTGGGGCATCAGTCAGCTCCTGCAATCCAATCCAACAACATGCAGAAGACAAGCATCCTAATTCTGGCCATTGTGGCAATCTCCGTCATTACTGAAGCAGTGCCTTATGGAGGTCCCAGAAAATTCCCGACGTCACGGCCAATCCGCTTCCGCCGCCAGGTTCTGGGCGGTTCCTTGGCCTCCAACCCTGCAGGAGGTGCTGATGCTCGGGTGGACCTCACCAAGGGCATTGGCGATCCCAACCACAATCTGGTGGGCCAGGTTTTCGCCGCTGGAAACACGCAAAGCGGTCCGGTCACTACTGGAGGAACTCTGGCCTATAATAAGTGAGTATTTTGTATATATGACTGGGATTGCAACGAGTAACTAACCAAATCTCTAATTTTATCAAAGTGCTGGTCATGGTGCCTCTTTGACCAGAACTCACACGCCTGGAGTAAAGGACGTCTTCCAGCAGGAGGCCCATGCTAATCTCTTCAACAATGGCCGACACAATCTGGATGCCAAGGTGTTCGCCTCGCAGAACAAACTGGCCAATGGATTCGAGTTCCAGCGCAATGGAGCCGGTCTGGATTACTCTCATATCAATGGACATGGTGCCTCCTTGACCCACAGCAACTTCCCCGGAATTGGACAGCAACTTGGCGCGGAAGGACGTGCTAACCTTTGGTCATCGGCAGATCGGGCCACCCGTTTGGATCTTACGGGATCGGCCAACAAGTGGACGAGCGGACCCTTTGCCAACCAGAAAACCAACTTTGGCGCTGGCCTGGGACTCTCGCATCACTTCGGTTGAACTTATAATTTTGAAATTTAAAAAACCTTATTTATTAATAAATATATTGAATTCAACAAATTAATTTAAATCATACCTATAATTTGAACAATGGCGGTGATCAGGATTTTAATTGCAAAGAATATGAATCTGAAGAAGAGCCTATTCGGAATATATTCGAGGATTTTCCATTGTCCAGGATTTCAATTTTCTTGCAGACACTTGTATTTGTATTAAATAAGACAGATTTATTTGTTTTGACCGACTAAGTAAGCTAAAAAAAATCAATAATCATTTCTTAGGGGATTCCTAGAACCTACATACTGCTATGTAATTGCCAACAGGTTCCAGGCAATAAGTAGGTGATAAGAAATGGACAGATGAAAAACCTCACGAAGTCACGTTTGAAAGGCCAAAAGTCGAAGCATTTGAAACATATATGTAAATGTGCTTATCACCTTTAAGTTTGATTTACGTTTGAAAGTGTAACTTTACACCATTCAATCTATAGATCGTGTTGAGGGTATTTTTCTTAAAGTAAACACACACAAATTTAAGAACCGTTATATGACATGATCATTCATTTGTTCAAAATTTGATTATTATTTCAAGATTTTTGGATATTTATTGGATTCCGATTTTATCTTATCGATTAAGTACGTTGATTACGTCGATTGGGGTTGAAAGAATCCCCCCTTATGCAGATAGAGCAGTTGACAGTATTGAGAGTAAAATCAATGGAAGGTTCTTATAAAATAAGAAGGACCCCTTTTACAAAGTTATGTTTTGTTCTTATATTTTGAGTTTCTGCTGTTTAAAGTGATTTTTTCTAGTTGTTGGTTATATTACCATAATAATTTAAAATCATTTTTTAAATTTTTAATTACTAATTTAAATAAAAACATGATACAAAATTTTCTTTCTCTGTTTTAAGCATGTCAAAACTAACCTTTTTGTTTTTCTAGAAATTAAAAAAAAACACTTTTATCAGATTCTGGGTACCCAGTGACAATCGTCATAAAAAACTTTTAACAAAACATGTTTTTCTTAGCACCTTTTTGGCAGCCATTTAAAACTCATAGTGGGTTTCAAAACCCTTTTTGGGCCTTTTTTTCTGTTTTAAAATTAATTTCATTCGTTTTTTATTATACTTTTATTTCAGTTGTTTGCAACACTGCAAAGGAGAGCATTAACTTTAATGCTTTTTGAAGCTTATTCCTTATTACATTTATCTTTTATAAAACAACTAAAGTCCTGGAAAGTACAAAGCTGAATAAGGGGTAAAGAAATTCAAAAGTAATTCACCCATCAAAGTTAATCGGGGAATTTCTAGCTGATAAGACAGTCAGCCTGAAATTGCACTCAGATGCATCTTGTGAATCACCAGGTGAGAGTTCTTCCCCATTTGGCAAGGTATAAAAGCAATTGACTAGCCACCTTGGGGCATCAGTCAGCTAAAGCAATCCAATCCAGCAACATGCAGAAGACAAGCATCCTAATCCTGGCCATTGTGGCAATCTCCGCCATTACTGAAGCAGTGCCTTATGGAGGTCCCAGAAAATTCCCGACGTCACGGCCAATCCGCTTCCGCCGCCAGGTTCTGGGCGGTTCCTTGGCCTCCAACCCTGCAGGAGGTGCTGATGCTCGGGTGGATCTTACCAAGGGCATTGGCGATCCCAGCCACAATCTGGTGGGCCAGGTCTTTGCCGCTGGAAACACGCAAAGAGGTCCGGTCACTACTGGAGGAACTCTGGCCTACAATAAGTAAGTATTTTTTATATGTCTAGGATAACACCGAGTAACTAACAACATCTCTAATTATATCACAGTGATGGTCATGGTGCCTCTTTGACCAGAACTCACACGCCTGGAGTAAAGGACCTCTTTCAGCAGGAGGCCCATGCTAATCTCTTCAACAATGGCCGACACAATCTGGATGCCAAGGTGTTCGCCTCGCAGAACAAACTGGCCAACGGATTCGAGTTCCAGCGCAATGGAGCCGGTCTGGATTACTCACATATCAATGGACATGGTGCCTCCTTGACCCACAGCAACTTCCCCGGAATTGGCCAGCAACTTGGCGCGGAAGGACGTGCTAACCTTTGGTCATCGGCGGATCGGGCCACCCGTTTGGATCTAACGGGATCGGCCAATAAGTGGACGAGTGGACCCTTTGCCAACCAGAAAACCGACTTTGGCGCTGGCCTAGGACTCTCTCATCACTTTGGTTAAATATAACTCTCGAATATGTAGAAACTAATTTATTTAAATAAAAGTTTGAATCGAAAATTATCAGCCAAATATTTTTTACTTACCATTTTGCAATTTATATTCAATAATCCAGGATTAAAAGTGTATCTTGGCATGTTTTTTGTTTACGGTTTTCTGTTTTTTCATTTTATTATGTAGTTAATTGAATATTTTTGCTTATTATACCGCACTTTCGTAAACAATTCGATCCCACTCAATGATTAATAATTTTGCTTATGTTAGTTTAATGGATTTTGTTTTACATTTTTTTTGTGGCTGTTGTTGCTGCTCCTGTTGCTATTTTTACCAATATTGATTAATTTCGTTTTCGCAGAAACATAAAACTTGTTGGCTTGAACAAGGCTTGGGAGTTGTTGGAAAATACAAAAGGAAACTATGAAAAGTCTGCTAAGTATGCTGATATCATGTGTGAATTGAATAGTGCCTTCTGCGCACCGCTTACGACAGCTTCTTGGCCTTCTGGTACAATGTGTCCACCACCTTTCCCATACTCTGGATGGTTTCCAGCACGCGTTCATAGGTCTTGTCGACGGGCGTCTCCTCGAAAACAATAAGAACTCCCTCTCCCTGATCCAGAATACCGCTGAATTTCTTGTCTAGGATCATTTGGGACAACTTCTTTTCCACCTGCGACATGGGCAACTGGATGCTCTCGGCCACATGCGCGACCTGATAGAATGAAAAAAAGGATTTTAGTGTGTTTGAATACAAAAGGACGTTGTTGGCCGACTTACCTGCACACGGGAGTAGGGTTCAATGATGCGGCACAAATTCTGCTCCAGCATTGTGTCGTATAACGTACCCAAATGCGCCTGCACAATTACATCCTCGGCCAATTCCTTTTTGTATTCCTTGAGTGCAGTTTGGAAATCGGCCAGGGAGCGTTTGTGTGAAGCCTCCGCCACTGATTTCATGGCGTCCACATCGCGACCCGAGTACGTAATGGCCTGTTAACATAAAATTTTGAAATTGAAATGGATAATCTAAATTATTTACCACCACAAGCAATGAACTTAAATAATATAGACTGTATACGCAGTAGATCTGGTAGAAACAAAAGCTTTAGAATTTAAAATTAAAAAAATCGCATATTCATGTGTGATAAAAATGCATAATGAAGAAATAAGCTTTTACATTCAAAATGAATTAAGGTAAGTATTTAAATATACTTTTGACTTGCGTGCGTTGAATTTTCATTGAATCAAAAGATTCTCTTAAATCTTTCTCGCAATTCAATTTTCTTTTTCAAAATGGTGAGTAAGCAAACTTACCAGCTTTCCGCTGACGATCTGGTTGACATCATCCGACTGCCCCAGCATGATCTTGCACAGCAACATGTATTTTAGCGAGGTCAGGGCCTTCACGCTGTCCACGCTGTCAAAGCCTTCGAAGGCCTCGTAGAAGTAGGAGAAGGCGGTCTTGAAATCGCGCTCATCGGCCGCATGCAGGATGCCCGACTGCAGATCCAAGGCGCCCTGGACCTTTGGCGGGCAGTAGATGGCATTGGCCGTTGTACGGGCCGAGGTCAAGGCCGCCCTGGCCTTGGGCAGATTGCTCAATGCGTGGTAGGTTTTGCTCTCCAACAGCTGAACTTCCACCAGCAGATTTTTGTCATCCAGCTTCTTAAGCTCCTTTAGTAGTTGGGCGCCGAGAGCCAGTGCCTCCGTATACAGAGCAGTATCGAAATATAAGGCAATCAGACGAGCCTCCAGCGATTGGCGAAGGAAGGTGCGCTTCTCCTGTTTGGCCCATTCAATGCAGTCTTTACACAGTTGAACCTGTGGAGGAAACCAAGAAATTATTAAAAAATGTTGTGCTAGGGCTTGAACTAAGGACCCACCTCGATTCCTGTGCCCGCGTCCATGTCCAGGAACATGTCCACCAGCGAACGCACCAGCTTCGCCGCCTTGGCCTTGCTGATCGAGCTTAGGAACGGACGCGTCACCTTGATGAGATCGGCCAGTTCCTTGGCCTTGCCCTCCTGCTTGTAGAGCTCCCCCTGCTGCAAGATGCCCTGCTCCTTGATCCGGATGCGCTCCTCATCGTTCTCGGCGCCCTCCTGATCGCGGACCAGCTTGTTCAGCAGCGAGCTGTCCTGCTCCTCGCGATTCACGCTGGACAACGCCTGGGCACGTTCGAAAAGTGTTGCTCCGGCCATCTTGCGACTTGTAATTTTGGATCGGACGAGATGTGGGGCGATCAATAGACGAATTAACAATCAATCAATCAACTAAGCGTGTCTCAACTCAGCCACAATTTTTTCTTTGTTTTCAATCGGGTCCTGGGTGTATTTATTGCGTATTTACGTGTTTAATGCTGCCTTTTTCACCTTTTGGTCGTTGTTATTAAGCGCCAGTCACGATTAGCGCTGGTGCGATTTCGATAAGTGAATCACAGCGGCCATCGATAGGCCAAGAAGGCTGAGCTAGTGCCATTTTTCAAAGTATCGCACGCGGCTACTCGTGAATAATCGGGACAAGCCGGCTTACAACCAATTGGTTGCCAATAAAATAAAATATTTCTGGCTACCACTAATGTACTAATAATTGTTTATTTTAATATATAATTAGTTCAGATTTAGTTGACATTAAACCTATCTGTTTCATCTTGGGTTTTCCATCGAGAAATTGAAAGATTTGTTAGGTTAAGTCATTGATTGAGTTATCAAATTGTCTTGGTTGCAATGTAAAAAATCTTAGCTAATTGGGAAAGTTATTTAATTAAGAAGGTTTTTTAAATTTCATCTGCCTAAAATAACGATTTCCAAGCTGCATATCGATACGTTTGTTTTCTCACACCTAGCGTATATCGACTCATCGGCGTCACTGTTTGTTTTGTTGCAATTTACAAATCCAAACTTGTTAGTTTCTATACTCAAAATGGGCGAAGAAACGAGCAATTCTACGCAAAATAAAACCCGCACAAAAACCACGCGACCCAAGGCGGTTTATTTGTGGACAGTGAGCGATGTGGTCAAGTGGTATCGACGCCACTGCGGCGAATACACCCAATACGAACAGCTCTTCTTCCAGGTGAGTTAAGGTCCTTGACTCACTGATTCCTCCACTTACCGCTTTTCTTCGTTGGCCCTGCTTTCCTGGAGAAGATCCGTCATCTCCGCTCCTAGAAACACAAAAAGGACAAATCCTATTACTTTTTGCTACAATTTGGACATTACAAGTACTGCCTACTGATCTGTTTTGTCATTAACTTTTCCAGCACGATATAACCGGAAGGGCCTTACTTCGCATCACAGACTCATCGCTGCAGCGGATGGGAGTTACGGACAACAAGGATCGGGAGGCCATTTGGCGGGAGATCGTAAAGCAGCGACTGAAGACGGACATCATGGAAATCCGCGATATGGAGAGGCTTAACATACACTAGGGATATAGTTGTTGATATATTAGAATAGATTAAGATTAAAATTGATTAAATATAGATCAATAGATTTCCTATAAAATTTACTTAATGATTTTAAGGACAATAGTATCACTTTTAACAGGAGTAATCCTGCTGCTTACAATTCAAATAACGTTGACCTTAATATTAATATTATAGTACAAAATTATTTAAACCTGGAAGAATAACTAACTTTAAGATCATTTGAAAGATAACTGGAACCCTTACCTGATTTGATGTTTTGATTGATATTGACAAGGGCCATTTTTAAAATACTAACTTTATTAAATTCCAGATCAATACAGAACCGGATTAATTATGAAATAGAAATACTCTTAAAATGCGAGACTAGTTCAGTGTTTATTTTTAGGAGTCATTTTAGAGTATACTAATGTAAAGACCAGAATATCATTTCTTTGAGATCACTGAAAGATGCTTGTAATATCAATCACTTAACACGACTAGATCCACTTCGGTTCAGGCCTCCTTCTCCTGCTTGGGCGTTACTAACTGGACGTCATTGTCCACCAGCTGGGTGGCCATACTGGCAGCCAATCCTCCGATTCCTGATCCTGCCACCGCTACCCCACTATTGCAGCTTGTGCTGGGTATAACCTTGGGCAACGAATTGGATGTTAAGATGTGCGGCATGGTGACGGTGCCATTTCCCATAGGCAGAGCGGTCGTGAAAAGCAATTTAGGTGGCTGCAGGCGCTGGGCACTAGAGCATGGCGAACTAGCAGCAGCCGGCTGCAAAAGACTTGGCAATAAGTTGAGCAGGCGATCGCCCATGGATTTCTCCCAGTCGAGACGCTCGCGTTCCAGGGATAGACGATTGTGCTGGATCTCGTTGGACTCGTTTTGGGAATTTACCAGCTGGCGTAAAAGGAGTCTGATGGCTGCTAAGAAATACAACTGATAGTAGTACAATGAATACAGGTAATAGCAACTTGGAACCTACTCGTCATGGTTCGCTTAGTCTGCTGATCCTCGCGGGCTTTCTCTTGAACCCTGCGTGTTTCCTCCTTCTCAAGCTGGATGTGCTGCTGGTGTTGCAGATGCTGCTCCTGTTGGAAACTCTGTTGAAGCTTCTGCTGCTGTTGTTGAACCGCGGCCTGAACTTGAGCTTGAGCAGTGGCCAAGGGAAGGGAAGCCGATGACTTTCCCACAGCGGCAGCAGCTGCTGCCGCCTTGGCCTGCTCCGCATTGACCAACACAAACTTGACTCCTCCGGGTGCGGTGGCCACCAAACCGGCGTTGCTTGGCTGTGCCGGTGCTGCAGCCGATCCACTAATCATCAGACGAGCACCCTGATTGATGGCACTCTGCAGCAGCTGCAGTTGGGGAGCAGCTCCCTTAGCGTTTGGCATGGGACTTGGTCCCGTGGCAGACGGCAGCTTGGATTGCATCAGGAAGTTCGTGGGCACCAGCGATATCTTGCCGCCCTGCAGTTTATTTTGAGTATTGGTTGAACTCTGCGTGGTTGAGCTGATGCTAGCCGTGGTGGTGGTAATGCTGGCCGGAATGATGACATTGGCTCCGGTGAAGGGGAGTAGATTGGCGGGCTTATTCCGCTGTAACATGTCAGCCAAAGTCGATGATGAGCTAGAACTAGGAGATTTCTCATTTGGAGAATCATCCGAGGCGTCCACATCGATGGGTTCTTCCTTGGGCTGCGGCAGGAGCATGCAGTCGTCGTCTTCCTCGGGCTCGGGCTCAACTGGCGGAACCACGGGAGCAGTTTCCACCTCTTGGGCAGGCTCGTTTTTAATGCACGGTGAAGTCAGAGCCTCGCCAATGTCAATATCCACGTCGGCGGAGAGTTTGCGACGCTTTGAGAAGGATTCCTCGTTCATGTCGAGGTCGGATTCCAGGCAGCCAGCCTCCAGTTCCTTTCTGTTCATTGACTCCTTGTTTTTGGTCACCAAAGCGGAGAGCAGCATGTCGTCCTCCTCGTTATCGCTGTCGGACAGCTCCTCGCCGTTCTCTAGCCGGCGTCTACGCCGCTCGGCGTGCTCCTCCAAAGCCTGCTCCAGTTGGTATTTGAGCGAAGGAGCAGGAACCTCATTGGGTCGCACACTGAAAATCGGTCTAGTCATGATGGCATCCATCTCGGCAAAATGTTTCCAACTGGGCTCCGAGTCGTTGGACAAGCCGCCGCACTCCTTATCCTTTTTTAAGCGGTTATAGAAGCACTTAAGGTTTTTGATACGCGTGGTAATCTCCTCAGGCGAACGATGATAACCATACTCCTGCATTTTGGCGGCCAGCTGACAGATCACGGCGTGCTTTTTGTGGGTGGTGATGAGGGTCCTTTGCAACTTGGGATCGCCCCACAATTGGATGAGCAGCTTGGTCTCATCAGTGTCAAAGTTGGGATTGCGTCCCACGAAACTGTGCTTCTTGGAGGAGCTCTGGCAAGGATTTTGAGTGCCATTTCCTGGATTTTGTGTGGTAACGGCAGGACTCGGTGTGGAGGATGTGGCACCGTTGCCCGCCTGAACTGGAGATGGTACCGGGTAGGTGGCAGCCGCTGCCTCCGAGCGGCGTTTCTTAATCCTTGCACTGGACTTCAGGCTCATGCTGCACTGAATCTGTAAGTCGGACGGGCAGGAGAAAATCAATATAGGCCCAAATTATTAAAATCTGGGAGCCAATGCCTCCGTCTGCAGGCGAGTGAAAAATGAGCCAGGCAAACGGCGCAACCGCGGGCAACCGAAATCCCAAAATCCACCCCTAAACATCGGATGTACCCCCACCGCTCGGGAAAATCGTGGCTAAGCCAAGTGCATTTACCACCCAACTAAGGAGTAGCATGCGCGTTGGCTCAAAACAGCTCTCTCGCTCTCTCTCGTCCTTAAATGACATGCGCGAAGGGGGAGTTATTGATTAGTTACCCCCTACGTTCGGGGGTTTTTACCACCTTACCGAAGGGAATATCTGAGTTCTGGGAATTACCACCTAAATTACGGAACTTAATCCCATCCTTTCTGCCAAAAATCCTGCTAGAGATGAGACTCCGGCGATTTGAGGAGGCGAATTAGGATGTGGACACGAGATCTGCGCATTACACTTTGTAGGACATGCGCAGTCAGAGCGAGCGAGAGAGCGAATGTAACGGTGGCGGTGGTGGAAAGCCCTCGCTGCAACGAAGCAGCAGACTTTATGGACAAACAAATACATATTTGTATATCAAAAAAAATGTTTAATATTAACGTTTCACTGAAAGAAAAGTGTATCAAAATCCTTTGACGTACTAGACTGAGCGACAGGCAATAGATTCAAACAGAGCTATTTCTTCGAAACAAAAGTTATCGATATTTCGATTTCCGATTTCTTGGGTCATAAATGAAGGACTTAAACATTTTATTATATATTCGATCTATAGCTATATCTTAACTTAGTTTAACTTTTTACAATGTTATTTATTTAACTGGAAATATTTTCGTTGATACCCAAATTCCGCAGAGCGCTTTTCAGTGAAACGGTCGAACTTGTGTTCCCACTGAGTCACCTATCCACCATGGGGCAACATATTTGGGAGGGTCTTTTGACTGAAACTCTTTCAAAAATACTTTCCCTGGTGTTACTTTAAAAGCCTAAGCTTACTTTTAAGTAATATCCTAAAGTTATTTTAGAAACAAATTTATACCTGAAGGAATTGTTAAGCCCAACTTTTCTTACCAGAGACTTGGTTTCTGGTTCGCAGAAAGTAAGATGGAAAGCATCTAAATTTAATTTTTTCGCTCCAAGAGTTTTGTGCTGTACATTTAAATAGTCAACTAAAGATCGCTCAGATATGTGCGGTTAGAGAACTTCCATTCCACAAAATATTAAAAATCAAAATTTTACATATTAAAAAGATTCAAATATCCTTTATTTGAAATGGATAGTTTTTCTATGTTCATTTGATTACTGTTTTAATATTTAATAATAATTTATTACTATTCTAATCCAAACTTTAAATATTATCCAATTTAAAAAAATGTATTTTTTATCTGTTTTTCAACATTCCGGAAGTAAAACTAGTATATTTTTAGATGATTGGTATTTTTCAACTTTCCCGACCCGTTCACATTGCTGTCAGCTGTTGCTAAAAATTTGGTTTGCAACAAAAAAATAAAAATGGTTTTGTCAACGGACGAGTTCATAAAGCGCAAGCACGAGCATACTTTAAAGCTGCGCGAAGAGTTCCTGAAGCAGAGCTCGAATCCCTATCGTCATGCCACCGGCGAGGGCGGCACTGTGGTAAGTGGGAATACCAATCCTTGGCTTGGTTATGTCATCACAACGGGATAATTGCGATTAACACACTGTCTTTGCAGTTCGATGCCGGATTATCCCGCTTCCAGGCGATGCGCGTTTCCAACTACGAGCATTTCAAGCCCACCGGCAAGTCCTTCCGCACAGGACTGTTCGCAGTAGTTCTGCCTATTGCACTTTACGCCTGGGCCCTGAAGGCGGAACGCGACGGACGCGAGCAGAAGTACAGGACTGGCCAGGTTGCCTACAAGGATCGCCAGTTCAAGTTCATTTAAGCCAAACATTTAGCGATTGATCTTCGATTTGTAGTGAAATTAAAACAAAACCGAAAAGAAGCTCTACATTCAACTAAACATAATTTATTTCTCCTCCATCTGCTTGTCGCGGGCGATGACAAAGTCTTCGAACTTGACCATGTAGGTTGTGCCCTTGTGCCAGTGGGCGGTGACCTTGCAGGGCTATAAAAAAAACACTATTAGTGAGAGTACTTATTGGGTCATAATTAAAACCTACAAATCCACAATTCGTGAGCACAGCCTCCACAATGCCAGCCGTGAAATTAGCACAGTTCAAGGATCCCTTATCCTTGGGAACACTAATAAAAGTATTAACCAAGGGTTCCTTTTCAATAATGTAGTATGTTCGCTCATCATCGTTAGCATGCTCTAGCTTTTCCGCCTCCTTGCCAAACAGATTTTTCCACACCGTGGTCTTCACAAACAGCAGCATTTGAGTCAGTTTGGTTTCGCGCTTAGAACTCCGTTCCCTGACGAAATACAGGTCGATAATGCGGGTGCCCACGTCTTGACCCAAGTCATGGAGCCTAAAAATCAGGTTTACATCATCGAATTAATCCAATAAACATATTGAAACCCCACCTTGTTTGCAATTCTGGCACTGTAAACACTCGACTCTGCGAATACTGAACGATTTCGCTGAAGAGCAGCGCCACAATGCTCTGGGAAACCTCAGATTTCCCTTTAGAGAGTGGTCTGTCCAGAATATTGCTGCGCGGACGCATCGAGGAAATTTTAAGAGCCTCTAATTTTTCCATTTCTTGTAACTATTTTGATAAATTATTTTCCAAAACAAAGCAGTGTCAGTGTGCTCGCCGCTTTTACTGCCGAAAATACCGCAACTCCACAAAAAAACCAACAAATGGTCTTACTGCACTGAGGGAAATCGGTTGTTTCCGAAATAGATATTATTAAGTCCCCTTTGGCATATAAATTAATAACATGTTTGCCAAAAGAATAAAAAATAAGATAACGCAAAAAAGCAAGTCTATATAAACGCCTTTTCCGCGTGATTGCCTCGACTTTGATATCGATAGCCGTCGAGCATCAGTGTAGATGGCTTACAATATAAATGCTAGCACAGACTCGAACCACTGAAATTTAAACTTTGTCGTTTTATTTTTGTAACTTTTGCATTTAACATGTGTTGTTATTCAAAACAGGGAATGAAACGTCCGGTTGTGTCTTCCTCAAGCTGCAGCAATCAGTCTTTTTACTTAGGTCCAGCACCTCCACTCTGGACCAATGATCTAAGGAGCTCTGTTGCAATTCGGTAAGGTAAACTTCGAAGTTTTGGTAACGAATCTCCCGAGTGTTAGGGCACCCCACCCAGTGATAATAGTTGCATAACTTATCGGAGATCCACTTGCGCTGAGGTGTTCCCTCTTTAAGGTAATCCTCAAGTAGTGATCCATCACCATTCAAACCCGCTAGATTTCCTTCGTACATTCGCGAAGTGATGTTCGATATGGCCTCGTTGATCTGCCGATCCACTTCCTCAAGGGATAGCAGTTCCTTCACCAACTGGTGACTCTCCTCGCGACGCACGTAAAGCAAATACCACAGAGGCATCAGGTGGAAGCGAACACAGGAGACTAAACGCTGCGCATGCGCACTTCTTTGGCTCCAATTGTGACTCAACCAACGCACTGCTATAAATAATATCTAAAATAAGGAAGATAAAGCTTTATAATCTCAGATCAGATAAAATCCGCATACCTCAATCTCCGTATTCACACAGATCCCACTGGAACTGAGCAGGTAAACCAAATGAGTAAGCGGCAGGTCCAGAAAATCCTTGGTGGCCACAAAGGTGAGCAGGAACTTCTGGATTCTAGTTAGCATTAGATTACGCACTACATCCAAGGCAGGATGGTATCTGGTCTCCACATAAAGGATACAAGCCGAATCCTCGTTGTAGCAGCGGATGTCATCGAAATATTTCCAGCAATGCGACAGCAAATCATCGATTCTCAAGTATGTGGCGGCCACAAAAATCTCAACTATATAGCGGCACTCCAAGATGGGTTCATCGCTCAACATCCATTTGTAGATGAGCATAAAGGCCTTCTGGGTGACCCGATCCTCGGGTAGAGTTACCAAAAGGGGAATTGTCTTTAGTTCGCTGAAGAAGCGAGAATAAACCTGGAGCACGATAAAGTGGCAGTTGAAGTACATCTTGTTAATATCTATTTGAACGGTGGTCTTGTGATGGGCCTCTATCATATAGCGAAGCACCGAGGCCAGTTGATCTTTGGGCGGCTGCTCCATTTTTAGCCAGCCCTCCACATCCTCGAAATTATGACCGAACTCGAAGAGAGATCTATTCAAAGACTCCGTCACTTCGAAACCATCCTTTGAAAATCTTTTGAAGACTCCTCCTAGTTCCAGATCCTCGGTCTTCGAAACCAAGCGCGTTACGGAGTTCAATTCATCATAAGAAGCTGGTTCTTTTGGATTAAAGTTTGGACTGAATTGTTGTTAAGTAAAGTACTTAAAAGACAAATGTAATATCTCACTTGGTAAATAGCACACTGCAGGTGAGTTCCTGCCTCTCAGTTTTCTGGTCTTCTCCCAACTTTTGTCTCATCAGCTCGTCCATTTCGATAGTGTTTCCTTGTTTTGTATTCTATATTACAAGCCTGCTGTATGCGTAGATAAATATATGACATACAATCAATACACACTCAAGCCTTTCACATTGTTTATTAAATTGTGTTTTATTGTTGGTATTCTTTTTGTTTTTTGTTCACATTTTCAAATACATTTATATGAATAAATATATCATTTATATTACTATTTGCATTATCCATTTCTGTAATGACACATTTCTTTTCAATTTAATATGAGTATATGCGGCTATTTTAACCATTTTTGTTTATTTCGATGTGAAATAATAAAGGAAAGGAAACATTGCAAAAGGTAAATTGTATTTTAGCTAAAGTAATAATTCTGCTTTTGAGCTAGTTTTATTGTTTTTCTGTGTGTAAGGACGATTGTAATAATAGTTAGCTATTTTCTTTTGAGTAAGCGTTTAAATTAAATAATATAAAACGTAATTGTAAATTATAGATACATATTTAACATTTTGTACTTCTTGTTGTTGAGTGTTTTGTTTCCGTTTGATCGGTTCTCGGTTCATCTTTCCTTATTTTTTCAAAATTTTTCAATCCATTGATGTCCGTTTTCATAACTTGGCTTGTATTTTTTGAGGTTTGTATCAATGTTTTACTGAATTTTGCACATTTAATAACAATTGCCGTATTTAGTTAATTTTTACAATAATAATGTTGCTTTTTAATGTGTTTTTTTGCACAACCTTTGCTTATTTTTAATAAATATGCATTTTGTTTTAGTTTTCGTGTGAAGTTTTCTTTCATGGTTTTTCTCACTGACTTAGTACAACAATAATTATATAGTAAGAAATAAATTAATGTTTTTTTTTTTATTTTTATATATATATAGCTGCATATATGAGTTTGTTGATTTTTTGAAAACACTTAAATTGTTTTTTTTTTTGTTTTTACCCCTTCGCTCAAATGCCTTTTCTTAGGTCAATTTTATAAACCGCCCAAAGTGTTTAGCATTTTATTCAAAATTACAAATTGCTTCGCATTCTAGAATTATTTAGTTGCAAAAGAGCCCCAAACAATGCTACTGTCTTTGCTTGTCCATTGACTCTCTAAATCTAATTGGTTTTTTTTCTACGGCTAAACAAAAGTTTTGGAAATGATAAGTTTTGAGTTCTTGGCAAAAGGAATATTTTGAATCTTCATGAGCCCTAAGAAGAGACAAAAACATCCTTTTTAAAAGGCAACTAAAAAGTTAAGTAGTTTTTAATTAAAGCTCGTTTAAGTAACAATTGCTGAGCAAAGCGAACTCACAAAATTCGAGCATTGCCGCAGAGCCTTTTGCTGTGGGAGTCGAAAACAATTTGTAATTCTTATTCAGGTTCAGAGAAGAATTATTTTACAGCTGAGTCGTCAACTGTTCCTTCTTCCTAGTTGCATGTATTCCGTTTTCATTTTATTCATTTGCGCATCAGGTTGCCGTTTGTTTGAACTTTTCGTGTGAGTTTTGAGCGCGTGACATTGATTAACAAATTGGAATCGCGCAGAGAAAATCGCATTTAAATATATTTAGTTCTCGTTTCGCCTTTGCCTTGGCCTTTTAATACTGTTCTCCAATTTCGAATTGTAAACAAGCAAGTGTAAATAGCAAAAAACTCTAAACAACTTAAACTAAAACAAACATTGTATAATATTTGATTTAAAAAAAAGTTATTCAGTTAAAAATAAAAACAAATAGCCCGTTTATACAAAACTATAATTAAGCGAGAGCACTAAATATAAGTTACAATTAAAAAGTATATTAAAAATAGATACGTAATCCTTCCTGCTCATTGTATATACAATAAATTATGGCAATTCAAATGGAGTATACCGAAATGATACTAAAAGCGAACTAAAGTCATATTTTCGCAAACTAATTTTTCAGCTGAATTGATTTATACATTTTTTTGTTCACCTAACTTTTACAAGCTGAGCTTTTCATTTTCACAAAATTGCCTCTCTACTGTTTTTGAAGTATTCTGCTATTTTCTTCAAATATATGGGAAAAAACATTTCTTTGCCTACTTTTAGACATCTTAGACATTTCTTTGATTCTGGTGAACGATTCAATACAGCTGATTAATCAGTTCGCGAAAACGGGACTCTAAGCTGTCACCCTGGACAAAACCTAGAACAGCAAGCGTCCGTAATCGTTCTGGGGCGCCTTCCTGTCAGTCGACTGCATTAAATACGGCGGCATCTGCTGCTGTGGTGCGCCCAAGCTGTGCGACAGCTCCCAGTTGTAAAAGTGGCGCTGCGATTGGGTCTGCGATTGCTGCGACTGCTTCTTGTTGGTGCCCCATGGACGCTTGGTGCTGCTCATGCTGCTCTGATCGGGTTGGTGGTAGTGGAATTCGCTTCTGGGCCTGGGGTCATCATCGTGCTGTCCTTGCAAGCGGGCCTCCAAATGTCAGACATGCGGCTTGTGCTGGCCGCCGCAAAGACCGCAGTGGATGCCGGCCAAGTGGCAGGCGCGGAGCGGCGGATAGCACCACAGGCAGGGCACGAACAGCGAGAGGAGCGCCAGGCCCAGCCAGCGTTTGCTGCAGCCGGCCTCGCTGGCGCTGCAGTCGCACGGATGCTGGGCCGTCTCGCCCTCGGCGTCGCTCATGCAATGGTAGATCATGCAGCGAGCGCAGCCCATTCCGGAGATGCATTCGTAGCCGCTGCGAAAGGGATCCGGGGCATATTCGCAGGCGCCCCGCCGATTGAAGTCCTCGCTGTAAAGCTCATGGCAGTACCGGCAGCGCGAGCGGGTTTCCTTCTTCAGAATGTCGGATACATTTGGCTTGTGCAGTGGCTTTCCCGATCCTCCGTCTCGGCCGGCCTGACTGGCCACCGTTTGGGCCGCCGCCATGGCCTGCGCCGCCTCCAGAGCGTTGCGTTTCTTCAGCGCACTGATCGATTCCCGCCGAGCGTTGAGCACCTGCGCCCCCACCGGCTGGTCCACCACTGGATAGTTGTAGTCGTGGTGCACCGCCGTCAGCGTCACGTAAGAGTAGTTCTCACTGGCCGCAATCTGGCCGGCGGTCGCCGGCGATGGAGCAGCAGATGCGGGCGGTGCGTCTGGCGGGGATGTGGTGGCCGATGTTTTGTCCGTGGATATGTAGTGAATGGGCGGCGGGGGCAGCTTTTCCGAATCGGAGTTGTTGCTGACGCTCTCTGTAAGATAATGAAAGGATTAGATATGCCCTTAATAAGTACACATTCCACTATAAAATCCCATTTAACAATACGTACTGTGACTTTTCTCGCTGCCCTCGGGGCTTGAATGGATCTTTTGTAAACTCTCGCTCTCCACAGGTAAGTCCAGGGTCATGAATACATCATCTTCGCCAACCGAATCATATTTGGTCAGCGGCGGGCATATTATCGTAGGATTCGATTTGGCCAGTCCTGAATGGGAAAGAAAAGGGATTTAGTGCACAGAAAAAATGTAATACTTTCAAGCAAAGAACACAGTTTTTTAAAAGGCGCAAAGCAGAGAACAGTTAAAGTTTTAAAGAGAAAAAGTGATAGAGTCTAGAGAGCGTAAAATCGGAATACATCTAGGTGTAAGCGAGGAAATCGAAAATAATTCGTTGAATAGTAGTGACCTATAGGTGTGGACTAGACTATATTATTTGTCGTATATGTGCTGGGAATTTTGAAGTGATTAAGCATAATTTTCCTTCAAAGCAAACAGCACACATAAACTAATTTAAGGTACGGCCTCATTAAACACTTACCAATTCGATTGAAATTATAGTTTTAAATGTTTGGTTGATTTGTCGATTTTTGAAACAAATTTTGCAATATTCCAATGTGATTGTGTGTGGTGATTTTTGATAATTGATTTGATAGTTTTCGTTTGGTATTGTGGCAAAAGTAGAGCATAAGACATACAAAAAGTTATATATTAGTAAACGAAAGCAATACTAAGGCAGAGGCTTGGAAGAATCGGAAGAAAAAAAGGCAAGTGGTTTTTGGCAGGAGTCAAAAGGCAACTAAAGCGGGCTGATAGAAAGCAGAGAGATGGGATGTGCAAGCCGGTCATGCAACTATTAGATAGATGAGGTCAGCCAGGAGGATCCGGGCAGGAGTTTACCATCGATCAGCTCGTTGTAGGCGCGCAGGACGCCCTTATCAAAGGCCCGCGCATCGGCGGCCGTTTGAAATGTGAGTCCGTTCCGCTGCTTCCCTGCGCGCCAATGATGAAATGTGGGCATTACTTTGTAATACTTCAGATCTCTATTGATCACACAGCTCAAGATGACCTGCCGGAGGTTTATTTATTGTTATTATCTCATCTTTAAATGTTCTGTAGTGGTTCTACTCACGCTCTGATCGGATATCCTCTGCCCGTAGATAATGTAGTCATGACCCGATGCCAGTGGGGATAGCCTAGCCCGCTTCCGGATCGAAACGTTGGCCAGACCACCCCCGGCCAGCGGAAGCCAGCCCTCGGTGCTCTCGTCTCTGGTCATTACCTGTGCGCGTACTGTTACTAAGAAGTCGCTGTGGAATTAAGTAAGAGGAAAAAGGTATAATTAGTTAAATACTTCAAATCATTTGTATATTTCTAAAAAGTATTTAGATAAAAAAGTAACATTTATTAGTTAAAACTGGCCGAAAGTATTTGGATCTAGTTTGGACATTTTTTGAATTCCCATTTTTGTTTGCTTTAATGGATTTTTATTTAAAAACTTTGTCTTAATTTAAAAACAAAATAAAATTAACAATAATCGTTAAATGAAAACCAATCCACCTGTTTATTTTGCGTTTGACGCTTAGTTTGGTGTAGGAAACCGTAGCCATGCTGGAACTACCAATGGTTTTTACCGAATGTGAACCATGAATGTAACAAGGCCTCTTTATCTTCGACAGGATAACCTGCAAGTGCCGCTAATTTGGCTAATTCAATTTTTGGACTCGTCAAGGAAGCCATAGCAAGGACGCTAGTTGCCACCTGCCATCAGGAGCGACTGATTCATCCGAGTGAAAGTGAAAAACCAATGACAACTAAAAATAACTGCAAGTCCTTCGGTTTAAAAATATAAGCTCAGGTCAGGCACTGAGAAAAAATGTTCACTAACTCCCTGTTACCCTTCACTCATACATTTATTAAACATATATTGGACTTAAGAATTCCTTTTCTGAATTTTGGAGAGCATAATCATTAACCAAAGGGTAGTCAATGATATTTAAGGGTGCCACAATTGATATGCAACATCCGGCGGGAGACTTCATTCTTGAAAAGAGGTCGCAACTTCAGTTCTGGGGTTCCTTTGCCTTATGAATGGGGGACATAAAATGGAGTTTTTGACGACCTGCGCACAAGTTTAGCATAAATTGTGCTTGAATAACGACGGAGTTCCCGGGCAAATGTAAAGGAGTTACTGAATGAAAAAAGCTTCGAAAAGGGAGTTGAAACTCCACTGTGCCAAGTGTAAGTGTGTTTGTGTATGGTAGGAAGGGGGAGGGGGAATTGGGGGTACGTGAATGCGAGTGCACCAGTGTGCGTATCATATATACACATACTTGTCCTAGTTTCGCTGGATTTTACAGAATGAATTTTTGTCGCGACGTCACCGGGCCTCTGAAACTCAGGACATGTCAAGGACTGGTCTTCCTATGATTTTCATTCAGCTACGTCAGCTAGTCAAGGATTTCCGAGGCAGTGTGAATGAAATATAGGTATGAAAGGAATCCAAAGGAACTATCCAGGGTCAGAGCATAGCGCATAACGGGTTTTCATTGAGAATGAGAGGCGCTAACGGTTCACCTCATTTCGTTTTAGAGTTGCCACCTCACTCCGAAAAGCCAGGGTGTAGTCAAAATAAAAAAGAGGTGTATATATAGATATACTACCAACTCCACCAAACATAAAACACATACTTTTATATATGTGGAAAGCTAGAAGAGCCTGCCCCAAGCCGAAACTAAAAGTCTATCAATATTTGGAAGCTCTCACTTCCAGTTACGGCGCATGCGTGGGAAAGATACCGTTAGAGAGAGCTCCAGTTATCTTTTTCTATGTCTGTGTGGGAGTTGTCGGCTATAAATGATCTGGGGCAAAATAAAAGCCAACCAACTAACCAATCGACAGTTTTCTAACCAACATTCATTCATTGCCAACATTGGGACATATCTTTGGTGGTTGTCGGCAATCCCAAAACATTGTTGCCAACTGAATGGCTTGGATACTCCCACACACACACACTTGTACAACCACCCACACATACACAGAGGCTGCAGCAGAAAAAGATGAATGAACAACGGTCTGCGTGTGCGTATACGTCTGTGTCTGAGCTTGTGTTTGTGGACACCCACACGAAAAAGTCGGAGAGGCGACCACAATAAAAAGTTCCAATACACAGTACCCCTTTAAATAGGCGAATAGTTTTGATAGCCAGCACTCACACACACTCCACTCCCACGTATTTGCATACAAAGCCACACACATCTTCGCTGTCGCGTGGTCACGATGTCCCGCTTACCGTTACATTATTCACATGCCAATCAATTTACAATGCTAAATTGAAATCGAATGTTGTTTCCGCTGCAACAAAAAGCACGGCGAACAGGGTGTTTCTAAATCAGTTGGTCATTATCGACTACACAAATTTAGAAAAAAGAATGTGCTTTGATTAAATTTATAATACCATACCAACTATTAAACAAGTAGAAACGCTTGAAAGTGTCTCGACCATAAAACTTCTGCTTCTTAAAAATCATTGCCTACTTTGTGGCGACAGACTGTGACTAATATTTAAGAACCCAAATAAATGAGCTCTTGTGACTATAATACTGTGTGGATTATGATTCGATAGATCCCTCAGACGAACAGAACGAGGATGCTCTTCAATAATATATACTTTTTCCTTTTCTAAATAGAATACCCCCTTGTCTTTATGTTAAGCTTAAAGACGAACTAAATCTGAAAATTGTCTTACGTTTTCTTAGTTTAAAGGCAACTTTAAACTTACAAAGCCGAGAAAACGTTCTTTTGAGTATTTTTATAAAAATAATAAAGGTAATGCACTAATTAAAGTTCTAATACTTAAAATTGACAAAGGTTTGTTTTACTTTTTACAATAAAGCAATCTCGAAATATTTACTATTTGATATTGTAAAATTGAATTATTATAAAAGCTCCAGTTGTAAAGTTAGTTAGTTTGTAGGAAAGCTATTAGATCTATAAGATTTTCTATGTCCTTAATTCAAAAACTAGGCAATACATTTATTTATTTTTTTGACGATGATAATCTTTAATAATTTCTATATAAAGTATACATTTTTTGGAAACACCAAATAGTCTTTTTGTTTTAAAGACTGGAAAGGAATTGAAAAATATCAATTTGTTTCAGACATTTCTTTAGTTAGAAATACTAATATTTCCTTATCATTTAACTTAAATTAAAGCTGCTAGTTTTTGTAAGTAGAAATTGTAATGAGCACCCTCTATGCGTTTTTGTGTGGGGGCGTCTCGCATATCAATTCATTATGAGAACTGAATAAAGAGCAAGACATGAATGAAACTATAGGAACCTTGGGGGCTATGTTTTTTTGCTTTTTTGTTCTTGTTGCGCAGGCTTTTGCCTTCCCCCGATGTAAATACTGAAAGAAAACGAATCGCGGGGCGAAACAACAAACGGACAAACACAAAATGACATCATTTTCGAATAGAATTTAAAGAGGGCCAGCGGCGCGAGGCAATAATACGTGAGTAGTCGTAACAACGGCAATTATTGGACCCAGAGGCAAACGGAAAAAGAAACCACACATGGGGGCGTTCCATTTCATTCATTAAAAGTGTCGACAGACAATGTGGAGACTTAAATTCGCACAGACAAATGACTCACGGTTCCTTCCTTCATTTCGATTGTCCATTGAGGAAAACAGACAGGCAACACAATTAAAAAGCGTTCCGTAAATTGAAATATGTTTTTCAAACAATCAGCTTTCAATTGACGGCAATTAATAAAAGCACGCCGATTAATTGCAACCAGTTTGCAATCATCAAAGTTGACCAGTTAACTGGCAATGCAAACTAAACTCAGTTTAAAATAAAAACATGAAGTGAAATTGGCAAAACAAACTAATAACAGTATTTTTTCCGGACAGTATAAGCTTATTTCCAGTAAATTTACTTAAATTTATGAACTTATTATTTTGAAAATTTAAAAATTAATGTTTATTTTTATTTGCCATTACTCAACATGTGATTATTCTTCAATGAATAGACTTGAACAACTAATTATTTGACGAATGCGTATTATTTTGTAATATTTTAAATTCATGACTTTATTTTAGATTACTAAAAACCCTGTTTTCAAGAATTCTGATATTTTTATGATTCACATAAAAAATTACTTTTACAATCAGTTTTTAAGCTATCTGAATGAAACATTCCCAAGTCGGACGTTCCGATTTGGACAATAGAAAAAAACAAAGCAAAAATGATAATATAAATATATAGTATAACTTCTTTGTTTTTTAGCATACACGGAAATGCTTTAAGATATCCAAATTTAAAATTATTTTTTTTTACTCTGGCTTGCCGAAGTTAGCTTCCTTTCCTTTTTTGTTGATAATTCAAATCTCAAAAGAATTTCTAAAAACAAATTCGAATTTGAACGGGAAGACATTTTTGTGACATCCCAAATAAAAAATAGTATCATAAGATTCGCCAAATCTAAGTCTAAATACTTGAAAAATATATTCTACATATATGCTGGAGTTTTAAGGTGCAGCAATTTGACTGTATTTAAAATTCCATAGAACTAGTTAGAATAACTTGTGCTCAATAATTATAGTAATCGGCAATATTATAGTAATTGTAGCTAGTAAGAAGCCAAACTCACCTTTCATGTCCTTCTGTCATGGTTCGTTATCAGAAAGATTCTAATATAGCAGCGTATAGTGTCGGTGTTGTTGTTGTTGGTGGCGAAATACACCATGATTAAAGCATAAAGACATTCAGAGCTGCTGCTGCACAAACGTTTTCAACGAAAAAAAAAGAAATCAAATGACAACAACAACACCAGAAACTCGATGAAACTATTAGACGATCCTATCCCACGTTGATGTTGTTATCCGACTTGCTGTAGCTATATCTCGCCGATTTCCAGTACTCTTTTTTTTTTGGCACAATTTTGGGGGGTTTTTTTATGGAGAGTTAGGGGGTTTTATTCATTCACTAAATTGGACGGGAAAGGTAAATAATTAATTTCGGGTTTTGCGATTATAAATCGAGAATCACTTTTACTTTTCCAAATACACAAACACAGGGCCACTTATGTGGGCGTGTAGACAAACACAGTGGAAAACTTCGCACACACACACGTACATACACGGATTTTTCCAAGCAACAAAAGATGTAACAGATGAAAATTGAGAGAAGGAGAGGCTCAAATTGGGAGTCTGTATGGGTTTTCAACACTGACTTTTGATTGCAAGCTTAATTATTTTATTTATGCAGGTTTTTCGGAGCTCCCACTTGCTGCGACCAGTGTTATTTTATTAACATAAAATTTGCAAAAGTGAAAATTCATTCATACATTTCCACCAAGGAAATCAATCTCTCCCGCTCTCGGTCTCTCCCTCACGCTCTCTGCAGCTTGCGCAGAAAGTTTTTTGGGCGATTTCTCCATGTGTGTATATGCTGCTCTGCTTGCTGTTGCTGCCTTTACATATTTCATATTTACATACGCCTATACATACTTGCGAAAATACTGCAATAAACCTACATATTTTCACAGATTTTCCCCACCGATTTGTTTAATTGTTTACCGCAGCACTTTTACAACTATTTCTTGTTCTTCTTCGTTTTCATTGTATTTGCCTATGTGTATTGGGACACTTTTTGTAACTGTTTAAAAGAGAGAGAAAAAAGAGAGTATTCACTACACTATTTCCAATTTTTTGCTTTTTCAAATATGTAACTCTGCCTTATAATTAATTTATTTAATAAGGCGCACACATACACACACACACACTCATAAAACGGGGACACCCGCAACAAAATTGTAGATTTTTTTTTAATTTTGCACTGTTTTCAAAGACATTTACTTGTGCTGCTCGCGTTTTTAACAATTTGCAGATATTTTCACAATTATTTCTAATTGCGTCGAGAGTAGAGGTGGAGGAACATCGATACTGACATCGATGTTTTCAGAACATCGGTTATATCGATGTTTGATTGGGCACTATCGGATCCAATCAGAAAGGTGTCACGGCTATCTGCGAAGTATGTATCCGCTAAATGCGGAAGGCTAATTGGAAATGCCAAGCGTTAAAGTATGACCGTTCTGCACTCTTGGCCAAATTTCTGCATTTCGCGGCCAGAACAGGAGTGACGGGGCGCGCAATTCAAATTTAAAATGTGTTTTAATTATTTAATAGAACAGCCTTAACAGCTAGCTTTGTCTTAATCGCTAGTTTAAACAATTGTTTGCACATATCATTCTAAACTTAATGTATCCATGAACTTCTGGCAGTTTCCAATGGTCTCCTCCCGCTCCTCCTGACTGAACTGCAGCAGCCTGTTGGTGGGCGGGAACAGGAAGTGGGCCATCATGTGGTACTTGGTGATGCAGGGCATCACCATCCAGTCGATGTTGTCCATCAGCGCCCTCTTTAGATCCACTTCCATCGAGTGACTGGATTCTCCGGCGCAGTACTTCCTTAGCCGGTGGATGTGGGGTATGACTAGGTGCAGGGTTGGGCTCGTTCCGCTCTCCAGCGTCTGGCAGCACTTCTCAAAGCGCGCTAGGACATTATTGATGGCCTCTAGACCGGCGATTTTACAGCCCTTTATCAGTTTTTCATCCTTATTCGCAATAATGCCCCAGTTGGCCTCTAGTGATTTCAATATGTGGTAAATCTCGACCAGACCCGATGACGTGGGCGAGGGCAGCACTCCCAGAATAACCAGTTCCTTGCCTTTTTTCAGTACGTTTCTTAACTCGTTCACGTCGTTAAAGGCTTTCTCCACCACTCTATCGAGTAGGGAATTGATGCAGAACAAGGTTTTTCTGCCCTCGAATAGTGATTTAACACAAGATCGCTCGTCGTACACAAAAATGGGATCATCCTCAACCAGATCACAGTCCCAATCTCTTAGCGTGGCCTCGATTAGCTTGAGGATGTAGGTATCTAAAATTACAAAATTCATAAACATGTTGAAAATATTACTCTTTTTGATGCCATCACTTAGATTCCCTTTCTATTTACCAACCTGTGGTGGACTTGTTCCTGGGGACATTGGTCACGCCCAGCAGCTGGGTACATTTGCGTCCCTCCCGGACGTAGTGCACCGTGCTGGAGAGGAAGAAGCTGTCGACACTGTAGTCCTTTTCCTCTGCAATGGCTATGCTATAGCCGTTTGCCCGGACGCAGGACATTTCGGAGCGCAGCTGCTTTAATTTCTCCTCGTACCAAGTTTCGATGTTCCATGCGACGACTCCAATCTCCGGCAGAAGGTCCTCCACGCAGACATTGCAGCCATACTCCGAGCCGATCTCCAGTAGAACGGATACTAGTTTTTGAAGACCCGTGTCTTTGGCAATGTTTAAGGGACGACAGTTGGTCACGCACCACTTCACCACTGCCTGGGTGACCTTGTCGGCGGCCTTCTCCTCCGTGTTGGAAGCCGGTGAGGTCTCGTTGGGATCCTGTTCTTCTCCATCGTCGTAGCCACAGCCCAGGGGATCCTCCGCCTGCGGATTGAACGCCTTGGTCCTGTAGCACTTGTGGCGCACCATATTGGAGGTGCATCCGTGGTATTTCAGCAGGCTGTTACATGTCCGGCACATCGCAATGTTCGGTATGACGACGCCACTTTTGCCCTCGATCCTGGCGAAAATATCCCAGACCCTGCTCCGATTGCGCTTGTTGCTGAATTGAAGGACTCCAGCCTGTATTTGGGCCTTGATATAGTCCTGGCTGTAGAAAGCCCTCGTAGCTTTTCCCATTTTCCCATAAAGGGGAATCAACAGGTAAGGAAGTTAAAGATTCGAGTTTCAGATGATTTAATTTACAAAGTTGGACACAGTTACCGAGTTTCAATCGATAGACTGTTTACATGGAGTTATCGCTTTTGTTATTATCAGCTTTAACCTGCATTTTAAGCATTGTAATAATTAAGAAAGGATAAATACTGTTAATAAATTAAACAAAAGATTAATAAATCAGGTACACCTACATTTAAAACCATTTATTGTTAATAAAATCAAAAACTATCTTCATCCACCTTGCAATGTTTTACCCTGCCCAGTCGCGCTTTCCAACACTATTTTGTGCGTGACTGAATTTCGTGAGTTTGCTTGTATTTGTGTGGATTTTATAATTTGGGTTTGTTTTCGTTTTGCAAACCGATTTCCAGCCTATCATCCGCTTCGCCATAATGCATGTAGAGAAGAAATCGGAACTGCGTAGCCTTCTTAAATCCGGGGACAAGCGGTGCAAACTTGTGGAGCCCCGGAATACAAAAAGCTGTGTCTGGAGGTTTTTCAATCTCGTCCAGTGCGACGATCGAATTGAGCCGTACGCCTGCTGCAAAACCTGCGGCGATCTGTTGTCCTACAGCGGGAAAACCGGCACGGGATCCCTTTTGCGCCACCGATGTCTCCACTCCAGCAGCAGTAACGGTAAGTTTGGGATCCGAATCTCACGCACGCCCTTGCAATTCCACTGCCACGCGTGCTCCGTGCCGTAGAACCCGAGCACGGATCAGTGCCCGCTGCCATCGCGATAAGTCCACGGGTCATCGGTACGGAATTCTTTCCTCTGGGGCGGGAAAAAACCTAAAACTGGGAATTACAAACCCCTGAAATAACTATTGAGTCGAACCCCGAAACCCCCTCAGCCAGTGTTTGCAGGAATAGCCAGGAATCCCTTATTTTTATTTCCACCAAACTAAAAAATACCATTTTTGAGGTGTATTATCTATATGCTTATTTTACTATATTTTTTTCTATAAAAACATTTATTTGCCCATTTATTTTTGTTTTTCACCTTTTTTTCTGTGGTCTTTGTTTTCACCCCTATATTCGGAAGCTGTACAACACTGGCACTCTAGGTACTTGACAACACTGGCGCCAGCAACGCTAATATTGCAAAAAAGAATTTTGTTGAGAAAAAATCGGTTTTCACGTAAAAAGAATTTTAAAAACGAACAATAAAAATGCCCAAGGGACGCGTGAGCAATGTGTGGCAGCACTACGATATTAACGAGGAGTGCGAAAACTTTGCGATATGCCGCTATTGCGGCAACAATATATCGCGTGGTGGCATGGCCAGCAATTTGAAGGGCAACAATACCACCAACTTGTGGACGCATTTGCGGCACAAGCACAGTGACGAAGTCCTCGTCAGTCCCGTTCAGCAGCGCACTCCATCACGGATAATCCCGATCATCAAGAAAGGTAATCCCCTCTACCAAATTCCCAGGAGTTCTTCTGGCGGGCTATCGACCCCTTGGGTCGGCGGGAAACTATCGGGGACGTCCATCTCTGGATGATATTTGTTGTTAAATCGGCAGCTTTATCAATATGTATCGCAAGGCACATCCACTAAGCCCATTTCCCATCCTTTGCTTGCAGAGAAAACCGTGCGGATAACCAAGGCCAAGACGCTGAGGGAGCCACTTCGTGTGGCCAAGCCAAAGATCGAATCCGGCGTCGCCAGCTATCTGGGCGAAGCTGGTGCCCTGCCGCAGAAATGGGAGGAGTACGAGCAGAACGATGAGATCAGCGAGGACATTAAGGACATCATCTACAGCGAGGATCCGCTGTGCTACAGCCCCATACACGTGATGGACGAGGAAGGCGGCGTGGAGCATGCTCAGGAAAACAAGGTCACCGTGCTGAGCCACTCGAGTGCCGCCGGCGGGAGTAGCAGCAGGACCACTACAGCAGGGCCTCAGGTGGTTCAGGCCACTGTGGTGGCCTCCACGTCGGGCAACAACTCGGCCAAGCAGCTGAAAAACAACCTGGAGACGTCCATCGACCGACTGACCACCGTCAGTGAGCAGCTTAGCTACATCATCCAGCAGAACCACGAAGAGCACTCCAAGGACGACGACTACTACTTCGCCCTAAGCTTGGTGCCTGTCATGCGTCATTTGTCGCTCAATCGCAAGCTGTACGTGCGCTCCAAGATCCAGGAGATACTGTTCAAGGAGAGCGAGGACTCGGCGCCCGCCAAGGATGAGTAGGCACCACCACAACATACAATTACCCAGAGGATTAAGGAAATGAGAAACGGAAACAACAGGGCATCTGTATGCCGCTGATTAGGTTAAATATCTATACATATGTTATGTATTCATGTAATTTATGCTCTTTTACCAAGTGCAAAGACTTTAATTATTCAATTTATTTCCATATTTCAAATTTACCCAAACGCAAAACTGAAATAAAGCTGTACGACGTAGTAAGAACAATTTGGCTTCATGGTGTATGACGTTTATTTTAAATAAATTTTATTTAAATAACTTGTTAAGATTTACAAAACAGAGAGCGTTGCTAGATTGTTATTATAAATTATTGTATTGTAATTTACAAATCGGTTTTGCGGCTAAGTTTTGCTGTCTATGCGATTCTTATAGATATGCTTCACTATCGTATTGGTTGAGCTCCTCAGTGGCGACGCTAACCATTTGCTTTTGTTTTCTTGTAGATCTAGGAGAGCAAGCATACATTATCATACAATACGAATACAAATTACAGTAAATCTCCTACAAATCGAGCAATAAACAATAAACTTAAGCCTAAATATAGTATATTCACCCCCAGATATCGATTGCGGGTGTATGCTTAGCTTAGATTCTAGTCAACAAATCGGTAGTTTATCAAACACTCTGACTTGAATAGCGAAATGTATATCTTATGATGATTTGGTGTTGATAGAGAGTGGCTCGCTCAAAATGAATTTTGAATTGTGGATATGATGGGCATTATACAAATATGTTCGAGTATGTGATGAGTGTTGGATCGCGTGATATGGATATTAGGACTAAGTGCACGATATGTTTGCCAAAAGTTTGGTATAAATTTGTTGTAATATTACGCTTAGATATGCTGCAAATGTGGCTGTATATCTATGTAGGTATATAACATTTTGATTTCGGTTTTCTCAATTGGCAGAGTGTATTTCCCATACTTTTATTTTTTGTTTCGATATTAATCCAAGAAAGTGTCGTATACAAGCATTTAGTTATGTCCAAAAGTTCGTTCAAATTGTATCTGTTTTGGTATATCTTGATTCGTATTAGTATTGATCAATCATCATGGGTATATAAATTGGTATAATTTCCTCTATTCACAGTTCCGATTATTAATTAATTTTTATTTATTTCGTGATAAATATTTACAAAATGTGTTTCATCAAGCTTATTTTAGAATTCTATTTGCTCGATCTCAACTTTGTGGGTTCTTGAGGCCCCTGCATGATATGCCTTCCCTTTTCATATGTTTTCCATTACTTTGATATGGTATTCTATGCGTAATTGTATAAATCTATTACCGAGGCGTATTCAAAAATAAATTAAAAACGGGATTCAATCAAAAATTGTACAACTATATCAATAGATTTTTGAATTTTGGAACCATTTTCTTTTGTTTATTGCACTTTCGAGCTTCTTGTGATTGGCGTGGTATCGGCGCGACTTCGCGAAGGGATTTAGGGCCTGCCAATAGCCTCATTTAGTAGTAATATTATTTGGTTGACGTCACCAGTTGGGTGCTATAGCCCTGTGTGTTGCAGGTGGGCAGGGCGAAGGGATTGAAACTCAGGCTGCTGACCCCTGTAAATATATAGAAATCGAAAGGTTAATTAGTTAGTCGGGATATGTTTGGGGCTAAGGTGAAGGGAATTTTATTTGTAAGGAGTATATTTTTAAGTTTCTCAGAAATCATAGAATTATAAACACAAATCTACGAAAATTATAAATTTATTATATTTAGGGGACTTTGCTTTTGCTTTACTATCTAAGAGATAATGGAAATTATAAATACCGTTAATCGTGTGTTATCTGTGGTGTTTGTTGATGGTGGAAGTGTGTTTTGAATGCTCAGATTTGCTTTTGAAGACCATCCTCTTGCACAGCCACCCACTCGCCATTTTGTGGGCGTCCTTGCAGATTGATAGATGGTGTCTGGTGTGTGTGGGTGGTAGTGGGTGGTGTGGTTGTCGGGCGTGAAGCATTTAATTTGAACAAAATGTCGTTACTCTGCCCCAAGTCCGGCTCATCCAAGGTCCTCCTCCGCTCAGCTCCTCCCGCTAAACTGCTGGCACTGGACTTCGGGAATCGCTTAAACGACCGCCGCCGTGGCTGCTGACACGGCCGGATTGTGCCACGGCTGGTGGGGATGTGGGTAGTGGTGGTGCGGGTGGCCCGTCGCCGCGTGGTGGTGCTGCACGAACGCCTGATGCCACGTCGACGACACGGCGGACACTGTTGGAATTAATGGCGAAAATGCACTTTGCTGAGCATACTTTGTTCACTTTGTTTGGGTGGTTTGGGGGAAAAAGTGGGGATAATTCGGGATATGGCAACGAGAGTTTATGCAGTTTATGTGAGGGCGGTATTCATGTGAGAGTTATTCAAACTGAAGCTCAAATCAACAAAAGATTGTAATAGAAATTAAGAACTTCTAAGACAGGAATTTGATTGGCTGGGAATGTTTTCCTAATCAGTACGTGATGCGAAACATGAGATCATCTGGGGCCTCTGAGCTGAGTTGTTCAAGATAGGCCGGTGAATTTTTTTTAATGTATTTCGAAATATCTTATCAAAGCTTACTTTTCGTTTTCTTTTATTTGTACTTTCTCAAATCTTAAGATTTCTAATTTTTTTAAAATATTTATTAAAAAAAAAACCTGTTTCTCAGAAAAAGAAACGATTGCTTTTACATATTTAGACTCCAATTGAAAAATATTTGTGTAAACCGTTTGAATATTTTTGTTTTAAAAAATATCTAAATTTTCTAATTAAAATATTTAATAAAAAAGTTTTTTGAAATTGGTAAAAAAACTGAGAAAAGTAGTATAGGGAAAACTAGGCCAATTAGGCCTTAGACTCAGAGTTTTTAACTAAATGTCTATCATGACAACTTATTAGAATTCATTTCTTATAAGCTGATGTTCCCTCCAAGAAGTATCGAATGCAGGACTTTGTGGTGACCATTGTGATGGGTTTCCCTTCACCTACGTGGGAGCTTAGGGGCAGGGTACTTACTTGACGTGGAGTTGAAGACGCTGCCGGGCGATGAGGAGAGTGTGCCCATGTTGGGAGCAGGTGCATAGCCATTTGCCGTGGCCGCCACCGCTGCACTGGCCGCCGTGGCGCCGTAAGATCCTCCCGAGCTGTGCGGCGTGGAGGCGCTGCTGCAGTAGCCGCCCCGTGGACTCACGCTGCTCGACTGGGCCCGCTGGTAGTCGTCCTCGGTCCACTGGCCAGAGCCATCCTGCACGCTGACCGCCAGTTGGCCGGCATAGGAGTTGAAGCCCGTGGAGCCGCCCGGGGATCTGCTGCAACACGGGTTGGGTATTAGTTTCCCGCCAGAGAGCTTCAATATTAGCAATCCTCTTACCTGGGCATGGAATACAGGGCCTCGACGAGATCGGCGGCCCGCTTGAGGATTATCTCCTTTTGCAGCTTCTCCGGATCGCCGGGATGCCGGGGAATGAGCTTCTGCAGGCGCTGGAAACCGTAGTCGATTGTGGGTTCGTTGAGAGCTGCTTAAAGCGGTAATCAAAAGGTTAGACATGGAGTGGATGAGCAGAAGGGCGGAACTGCGACCACTTACAGACATAGACGAAGCGGCCGGGCGATCCCTTGCAGAACTGTTTGCTCTTGTAGGATAGCGTCACCTCCACCACGCCGGGAATGTGCCTCGGCGGGGTCTGCACCCGGATCGCGTGCGAGGTGATCAGCTCGCTCCAGACCAGCATGGTTCCAAACACCACCTGCAGGCCGTCGAAGAAGTTGTCGCCCACAATGATCACGGTGGCGCCGCCGGTTGTCCAGCCTTCGCTGGGCGAGATCGCCTTGATGCAGGGCGTGGCCACTGGCAGCGGTGGATAGAGACCTGAAAGTGCATCCCAGAGATTGATGGGTTAGTTGGGTATATCTCAATGATGCGATCGCTTCAGATTTGCCAATTGCTACGAATAAAACGAAAAAGCTTGGGGGATTTTCGGGGGATTATGGGGGGATTTCTTGGATCTACGTAAAACGAAAAATTGGTCGGAATAATTGGAATTTTGCTACGGACCATCGTAGGTACTGTCGGGCGCTAGGGGGTGACCGGAAATGGACAGGGATGTGTTGCCTGTACCTTCCGTGGTGTCCAGCCGCTTGGCCCTCCGTCCGTGCTTCGAGTTGTTGTGCACGAACATGTTGTCGGAGATGGCCAGAAGTGGTCCATCCACGGCCACCTGCGTGGAGATCACCACCTGATGTTGAGGAGGACGAAACACTCGATTAATAACGATCGGTTGGGCAGGTGGAGGCGCCAACTCACCTGAAATCTGCGCATGTCCCGCGGGTTTCCGGCATTTTTCAGACAGTTTTGATTGCACTTCAAGAAGAACTTGAGAAAGAAGCTGTAAATAAAGGAAGGGTTTGATGAACTAATCAATCGTAAAAGCTTTTAATGTATACAGGGAAAAAAATAGTTGAAAATTCAGTTTTACAGAATTCCTTGAATCTTTAAAAAAAAAACCATTGCAGTAACCTAATGATTATAACTTGTAAATGTGAGTTAAAACTCGGTTTCAGTAACATTACTAAATGCCAATTCAAATATTGATGGAACGATCATTTTTTTTCCATGGAAAAATTCGAAATAGAAAGTAAGAACAAATTTGAGTTGTAAAAGTTCGTGTTATTTTGATGATATGCATATATGTTTTTGGACATCAATAGAAAATTTTTTTTAATATCCACTTAACATTTCGTTGTAAAAGGTCTTAATTTAACAATGAAATATTGTTTGAAACTTGTCTGCTTGGAAAAGAGAGGCATATTAAACCATAAATGGTTCTTGAATCGTTTTTTCCCAATGGGCAGGCAATTATAAATTAGTTTTGGATCAATGCCAGCTTCAATTAAGAGTCTCTATTAACGTCCTCGAAGGCGACTTTACGAGCCGCTAATGACGGGTTGCGCCTTTTTGCTGCCACTTGTGCCTGTTTGCTCTCCTTTTTTCCATTGCCATTTCTGGGCAGATGTTTGGCCCCGGGGCAATAGTGAGTAGTGCCCTTGCGATAAGTGGGGTGACAGCCGGCGAATGTCCTGCGGCCAGGATGCGAGCCTGTTAGCCTGTTAGTCCAATCCAATGGAAACTGACACCCGGGTGCGGTGCATTTAAATGCTGAAATACTTTTATGCATCCGCCGGCGACATGATACGGCCCTATCAGAATCCCGCGTCCCCCTTTTTATTTGCAGAAATAATATTTTCCATTCCGATCAGCGGGGGGGTGGGTGAAAAGCGGCGATGTGCCGGCAATTTTCATCATATTTTTTTGTGTTGTTTCCGAGTCGACAAATTGGACAAATTAGCAGGGAGCTGGAGGGTTGATCTCTGGCCAGCCAGCGGGTGGCATCTGCATATGTCCTTGTCCGATGGGAGTGTCGCAAATTTGTTTATACTTCTGACACTTTTTCGGAGTTTCTCGCACTTTAAAGGGGTGACATTAAGTTCCCACTGGCTCTTGTGAGTGTTTCTCATTTCCCGGATAGTCCATAAATCATTACTTAGACGATAAGGAACTGACATTCGAGATATGCCAAAAAGCCAGAATTTCAATTAAAACTGATAAAAGGCAATGCCAACGAATAAGCAGCAATGCCAGTCTCCATTAAGTCCAACTTTATATGAATGTATATACAAAATATAAATTTAGCTTAATGTGTTGTTTTTTATTTAGCTGCGTGGCGCTTATCAAAAACTATTGTGAACTTGTTGGACTTCGCAATGAAAAAACAGATGTGAGTGGATGGCTGTTATCCATTACGGGAAAAAAGAACATCGGAGTGGGCTCATCATCATTAACACAAGCATTGAACGCATTGGACTGCCATCCCCAGAGAATCTCGATACACGAGAGCCGTGTATCTGTCAGATACAATATCGGATTACAGCGCGGAAAACGAACGTGGAAACTCACAGATGCAACTGCATGCAACTGAAATTTGAATACGTATCGAGTGGCTGAGAAGTGCATCCTTAAGGGTCCTAATTTCACTTGCCCGCGATGACTTCATCCCTGAGACACCAGAGCCATCATCACTTCGGAGACCAGCCTGCATTTTTATGGCCAGCTAATTGACTTTCTCGGAAGCATCCTGCCCCTCGCCTCGCTTGAATTACAATGTTTTCAAAATATCCTGACAGGACACATAAATTCACAGGGTCTCCCCCATTTGCATATGTCTATGCCTTGGAGTCTCTATTGCAATTGAGAAATCTAGCCGAAAATGGTATTCTGACCTGACCAATTCAGGGATTATTCCGCTGGAAAGCCACCCACCCACTTGGGGGCCATTAAAAATTCCAGTCGCATCCTGTCAATAAATCAAAGTGTCTCCATCTTGGCCAATTCCCCTTCCTTTGCCCAATCTCCAGGATTTCAGACAACAAAGTTTGCTCTTTCGGCCTTTTCTTTGGCCTTTTGTTTTGCCAGCAACGCGAAATTTTCATTTAATGAAAAGCTACGCATCATCAAATGTTCGCACATGACATCGGGACACCTCCGGGGAAGATTTTCTTTTTTGTTGTTCTGGGGATCCATTGGCAGCTCGGGCACGTAACGCCAACGAAGTGCATAATTGGTCATTCATATTTGGGCGAGGGGGTCGCGACTTGGCGGTGTCCCTCGATTGGGCGGAGATTCTCTTTTTTAGCTGTGCGGAAAGCGCTTAAATTTCGGCACAAAAATGGGTTGTCAATGGCATCGAATATAAGAGAAAGCATTTCACTAAATGGCCTTTGGGAATAAAGGAAATTTCGGAATAGAACTCAATGTGTTTAATCTGCAACTCTAATTTTTAGGCATTAAAATTCCTATAAAATAGTTAAATAAGCTTGGAATTGGTAAGTTAGGTAAAACTTAATTATTTTAAGAAAGTACTATAACAGATTTTAAATATTTAACATGTGCAAATTTGGAAATCTTTAAAAGTTTTTAAAACGTCTCTTTTAACAAAACTTTAAATATTTTAATAATTTGTTTCTTTTACTGTCAAACAACTTTGTTCAAAAACTTTTTGAAGTAAATCTCAACCTAGTAAATGTGTCGCACCTTCCAATCTATCTAAAACTTCAAACTCCTAACCCTAACTTCAGGCCTTATCCAGCGCATCTGAGGCACAGAAAATTGAAATAAATTCCCAGTATCTTTATCGAAAAAGTGAAAGTTTTTCCTGTTTATGGTTTTGCAGAGGAGCCCGGCGATTAACTGTAAATTTGCGAAGCAGCAACAGTGCAAACAACAAATTAAGGATTATCTTTGCATCGCCAAACAGCACACAAATTTAATGATGAATTTCAAAAGGACATAAATCGCTTTGCCAGGCTCCTTTTGCCAGTCACCCAGCCACCCAAAACACCCACAATTTTCCGCTGATATTATCTGGCAATGGCGTGAACAGGCCGTGAGGAGCCGAAAGCGTTTTTGGCGCACGCCAAAACAAAGTATTTCCAACCAGAAGGACCTCAGGTGAGACGGTGTGGGGGTGGCGGCCGTGGGGCAACTTGTCTCTAATTTTTCACTAACGATAATATTCAAAATTTTCAACTTTATTGTCGCATAAACCCAATGACTATGGGGCAATGACAACGAATGCCAACGAAGCCAAAAGTGGTGGGAGGCCCGAAAATAATGCGAAAACTTACTTTCGCGCCATTTCTATGCCTTTTGGCATTTTCTCCACCGAAAATACAATACAAAGCGAATGGAAAGGCACGAAAACATGGCCGTCGACAAGGATGAAGTCACCATTTTGGCTTCTATTGTTGCTCGGGCTTTATTTATTTATGCTCTTTCTCGGCTTAACGCTCCACGCTTGGCAGCCCAACGGCCCAAGGATTCTTATCCACCCAACCCCCTGCCACATCTGAAGTTCATAGCTTTTTTCTTCACATCTTCCTTTGGGCTCCTTTGTACTGCAATAGACTTTCGCAGGGGGTGAAGTGGGCAGGATACGTTTATCCTTTCTGGCCGGAAGAGAACTTGTTGAAAACACTTTCACTTGGTGCGTGGCGAGGCTTTCACTCGCCGAAAAACGCAGAGAGCGAAAGTGAGTGAAGATACTTTTGAGTGGATCTTACGGATGTGAGTGAGCTTTTCACAGTCCCGAGTTCATTACATTTCGCGTTTGTTTTGTGTTTTTCTATACATACACCGAAGTATATGTATATTTTTGGGGTTGCTTTGGGACCGAAAGTCATGCCGTTGGGACCGGGGAAATACCTTGCGAATGGGGGAAAGCTGGCGGCTTGTTGTGCTTGGGATTTCTTCATCTCTAAACTGATTATTTTTGTACACACACGCACAGCGAGGTTAGATATCAGACAACGATAAAAGTAGCTGGCATCAGACGCAGATAGAATGGCCACAAAAAGATACAAATGTATCTGAGACGACGACGCGAGTGTGTACGTGTGTGACCTTATCCCTTGCTCTCCGCTGAACCATCAAATTATCGACCTCATTGAAATGCCCGAATTATGCCAACTATTTCCGCATATACCCGTGCATATGTGTGTGCCGGAGTGTGTTGACTGTCAGTTAACGCTTTTAATACCATTAATTATGCAACAGGGGTAAATGGCCAAGGAAATGGCTAACAGAATCGCACAGACAAACACCAACTAATAGATGAGTTTATCCCAAGATGATGAGCCGAGACAAAGACAATGTGGATATACGAGTATCCAGTTCGGATCCGTGCATTTTAAATCCATATGAGGGCTACTTTAATTATGCACATTAGACGGGTTTGCTTAATTCATTGGGTTAACCTCAGGGAATAGATTCAGCTATTCAAAAGGGTTAATTGAGTTATCAACATGTGGATGAAATTTTGAATTAACTAAGGGACAGACAGTGATAGTTTCCAAAAAGGACATTTAAATTATAAAAGGTATATTAACAATTTTAAATATCATTCGCTTGAAAAATATGTTATATTTTAACACTGAAAACGCAGAAACATTTCATTGTTACGACTTTCTATTATTTAAATGGCAATGCTAGAATTTAAATATACCTATTTATGATTTAATAAACTGCATTTCCCAGGAGCAAACCTAAATTCAGCCTGCCAAAAATGCGAGTGCCAATTTAAAGTGAGCGAAAAGTGCAAAGCGCTGGAAATTTGCATTAATAATTCAATTTCAACAGACAGTCTACTACAAATATGCAAATGTGCCGATCCCAGAGTTCTTTGAAATGCAAAAATTCAATTCAAAATTTCCCGTTTCCGTTTTGCCAATGATTTACGAGGTGCAAATCAAATGCACTTCGCGCACCTCAAATTCCAATTCAAACTCAAACTCAAACTCAATTGTTTCCACTTCAAAGATAATCGCCAAGAGTCTATGAAAATTATATCTGAAATGGATGAGTCTATGGTTGTATTTTGTGTTTTTTAGGGGAGAAATGGCTGCGATAAAAAGGCAGAAATATGCGTTGCTGCCCATATCTTTATCGATAATTAACTGTTATGGTCTCCCACTCTACGGCTGTCTGCATGGGATGTCTGCCCAATATTTCATGGGCGGACTGTCGATTGCTGACCGCAAATGCCGTCAAAATCGTCTCTTTTTTCACATTTTGTATTTGCGACGCTTTGAATATTTGAGCAGGCAGCAAGGACTTTCTGTTTTTCCCCTTATATAACCACCTTCTCGTCCCCATCCCCTGGCCACAGGACACGACATCCAGCACGGCCAGGTGGCTGGAATGCATTTAGAAAATTAAAAACTGTAGCCAACAACTAGCAGCAGTTTTGTCATCATTTTTAGCGCGAGTGCGATTATCAAGGCATGCAATGAATGGCCCAAAACATTGGCTCACCTCACGCAGCACAGTCGAGGTTGAGAAAATGGGACTTCTACGAATATTGATTGACTGAGAACGAGGATTGTTAATATCTATTATATGCATTCATTACAGCAGGTATCGTTTATTTTATGTGTACAATAATAATGTGTACAATAAGTAAATAGAATATAATATTATTTTTTTTAAGAAAATTACTTTGTCATTTTACAATATTATTATAATTATTATTATATTTATTTACTTCATTGAATAACTTTTTTAATTTTCAAAAAATATTTTAGATTATAAAAATGGATATTTTCTAATCCCTTGTTTTGACCGCGTCTGTTCAACTCTTCGCCCCATGTTTTTGCATATTGGACACCACAAAATGTCAATTCTATTTGTTGCTGGCCAAAAGGGGCGGGGCATTTCGAGGGTAGTTGGCCGGGAGTTGGCACTTAGTTTATTTGGCGCTGCTGCGGTGGACAAAACGCTGGCAAATATAGAAAATTGAAATAAAGCGAAGAAAACGCCAATGACGTAGATAAATGCAAGAGTGGCAAATTTTCGATTGTTCGCCTGAGAGCTTTTTACCCACACTACAAGTTTAGTTTCTTTGGGTTCTTTTTGGATTTCAGTTTTTGTGTTACAGGGCTTTGGGTGTTTTTGAGGGTGGTGGACACTCTTTTTTGATTGCCCCACAATTTACCCAAATTAAAAAGTCGAACGCGCTTCGCTGGTCACGCGATAGCGTTTTTAATGACTATTGCCGATAACGATGGCAATTGCATGGTTGTCAGTATAATTCACATCATTACGCATACGCCAGATGTGAATCAAAAAATGATATCCAACAAATGGAGCACAAAGAGAAATACACGAAATAAATCAAATAAAAACCACTCAAGATCGGTGGAAATGTGTGACAAAAACGTGGAACATGTCGCAGAACCAACAACACGAATACCTCGCCAACAACCAGGACAACAACGACAACAACAACAATAACAACAAGAACAACGACCACCGCTGAAGTGAGCTTTAAATTCACTTAATTATGGAACACACACGAAGTGCATGCCAACAAACTGGGAAAAAGGCAGGGACAAAATGCGTGGCAATCGATCCGGAGACAATGCGAGTGCCCAGTGCCCAGTGTCCAGTGTCCTCGCAAATCATAAATAAAAAAGGCCCCAGAAAGAGAGAGCACCACTCGAACCGCGACTGAGACTGCGACTAAGCCCTCATCACCTGCCCCAGGTAATTGCAAATCCCACCGATCTATTCCACAGTGGAACATGCATAGTAATCTGAGGAGCAAAAGGAGTCACACTTCGAAAATTAACTTTTCAAGGAGCTAAATATGACTTGGAAATCGAAGCCAAAGTTGATCTTATCTTTATTTTGTTAATAGAAAAACTAAATAAGCTAAAATGTTGAGTTTTTTAAACTTTTTTTTTAAATAAAGCCCTAATGGATGTTCCCTCTGGTAACCACAATTTGTTTACTATAAAGATCAAGGAGTAGTTGTGTAACTACTACTAAATATAACCATTTCAAATCCTCATCAGTAAGAAGAAAACAAGTAAACTAATATATTGGCACCTCCTTAAAATTTGCTCCTGCTATTTTTCGCTCTAGCTTGGCCATCCCTTAACCCACTGTGCGCCAGCTCATTGTGTGCACAATTTCGGCATCTCCAAAGCCTCCTCTTGTGGCCAACTGCAGATCGGTTGCATGAATAACAGAAATTCATCAATAAAACATGTGCAGATCGCCGGCGAATGTGGCTAGTGGCCAGTGACCAGTGGTCAGTGGATAGTGGCTACTGTTGTTGCAGCTCTCACGGCACACGTCCGAACGTCAGTATCTGGCCAAAAGAGAGAGATACCTGGTAGTCGGTCGTTGGTTGCTGGTTGCTCTGGGTCCAGACTGGTGTTGTTGTGCTGTTGCTGTTGTCATATGGTATCAGTTTTTGGCTTTCGTCAGCCACTTGGAAATGCAAGTCGGTGCGGTGCGGTGGTGTCCCCTGGAACCCTGGATCCCCGATTCGGAATTTTCAATCAGTTCCAATTGTTGCGCGCCGCTGACAAAGTTTCGCCGGATCGGTTCGTCGAGGGGTTATGGAAAGGGCCATATGCGGCTGGGTCTGCTGAGTGGCAAAATGCGTTGGACCCCCGGGCAAGTTAGCGCTTTAACGCTGCTCAACTCTCCTCCTCTGGCACGGCGAAATTTAGTTGCGAACAGATAGATTATCCCGGGGTCTTTGTCTTCTCGCCGGCGGCATGATCTACTGGCATATCAATGAGCGGTCGCCGCAAAGGGGGCGGACTGGGCTGGATGGGCCCGTTGGCCACCGACTGATCCATGCCGCCTTTTAAGCTGATTGGAGATGGAAGCTGGTACTCGGTAGCTGGGAGCTGGGAGTGTTTTCAGCTGGTGATTGATATGCGCCCGAGTCGCACGAATGGAATGCAATGCCGACAAAAGTTACAGCCCGCCTGACAAATGCGACATGCGCAGGGAGCTGGCAGGGATCACAGGTGTGAGCGTGTCACGATAGCTCAATAGAAATATATGTCCAGTTGACCATTTAATGGTCTTAAAGGACTGATAAAAATAAACATTGGACTTAAAAAGAATTTTATTTTATCAGTTATGTTGCTTACCAAAAGGGAATTTTCTAGTTTGAATTTATTAATTAGGATTATTATTTAATAAACGTAACTAATATGTTTGTTAAGGCAATTTATCTAAGATTTTTGTAAATGTTAAGAACTTTTGCTCGTTAATAAATAAAGTTAATAAGTTTGGATAAAGAGCGATAGAAAAGTATTTGTTTATACTTCAAAAAATTAATCTGGAAAAAGGCCTTTAAATACTGTTGTTCAGTAGAAAAGTGTAAGTAGATTTAAGTGCCAAACTAACATACATAGTAACACCAAATCCTTGAACTTAAAAGTTGTATTTTTCCAGGCACGCTACCATCTCTAGACAGGATTAACCAATTCAATGTGTGAGCTTGAGGCTTGCCATCCCGGCTAACAAGGCAAATAAATAGAGGAGAAATGAATTAATAATCGTAAATATCAAGCGCAAAGTGTCGCGCCCGGGCACGTGGGGCAGAAAAAGAGATGCCACCGATCTGGGGACCAGGAGTAGGAGTCGTCGCGATATTGGAGTAGTATCACCAGGTGGAGATCGACGAAGTGTAACTGTTATTCCAACGGATGACATTCTGGAGCAAAAGCACGCAGAGCAATTTTAACAAGATCATAAATGTGCAGCGCGCGATCTGTGATCTCGCCGAGATCGTGTTTTTTGTCAGCATCTACGAATCTGCTGCGAATCAGTGGCTGTGTGGCAAGAACTGGCTTCGTTTTTTTGCCACTTCAGCCTCGATTTGCCCCGGCCATTTCCTAATTTGCAAGCTGAGGTGGGGGAGCCAGGAGAGGCAATCAATTAAATTTAATTATGACACCAATTATGGCCTGATTGTGAGTCGGGCTGCCTGCCAACCGGTCGCAGACACTTTGGCTGCCCACTTTAATAATAGAATCATTAAGCGGAGCGAAAGGAGATCTCGGTTCGCGGAACACCTTTGTGGGCAGTCCTACAAATGGCCATTGCATCTGGAATCAGAGTAGGAATCGGAATGGAGATGGAGATGGAGTCCACATAGGCAAATACTTGGGGACACCCTTCGCCGGAGGTCCGCGATCTGGTCTGGTTACGGGGAATCACACAGAGCACTGATTATCATCTGCATAAGGTGTGCCTCAATTTAATGTAGCCTGGGGACTACAAAATTGTTTAACAACTCAATGAGTTTGGCGGCGATTGCAGCTGCAGATGCCCAAGAAAGGTTTGAATAAAATGTTTGAATCGGTGGAGGTGGATTCTAGAGAGTTTTCAAGTAAACTGCACTTACACACAGAAAAATAAATCAATTTTAAGTAGTTTCAATAAACGAAAACAAACTTTTTAATATATCAACGCTTTAATTTCTTTTTGTAAAAAAAGTTTTGTACTTTTACTTTAAATATAGTGAGGAGCCTTTGAAATCACTAAGATTTTGAAATCACCTACAAAAGTGTCTTTCGGAATGACTCCACCCGTGTCCTTTTTGAAAGTATATTGAGGCTTACTGTTAGACACATTTTAAAGTGACTTCAAAACACTTGTTTTTTATGTGGTACCCCTATAATATTATATATTTATCAAAAAACAAGTATTATTCTTTAATCAGAATTTTTACTATATAAGAAGGGTTTATTATATGCTTGTTTTTAATCCCTTTCACACCACTTTCCTGAATTCGTTACCCGCATTTTCTCATAACAATTTGTTTTGCATTTTTGGTTTTCTCTAATTTCCTGCACTCAAATAATATTTCCGAAGCCAATTAGGGAGGCCACACTCCAGGCTGAAATAGAAGGGGCGTGGCGGCCGCAAGGATGTGCACACAATTAACATAATTCGACTGACACGCAACAGGCGACGCTGTGGTTTGGGTATTGGGATTCCCGGGCAGAAAAGTGGCCTTATAGACGGCAAAAAGGACATCGAGGGCGTGTCGGATTGCTGCGAACTCGTCTCAATTTACAATTTATGAAAATAGAATTTGCCCTTGCCATTTTGATGAATTTTTGTTTGCCTCTCGAGGGGGAGTCGCTGCCTCCCAACTGCAGCTTCTGTTTCATTTCAGCTCCTTCCATGGCATAAAGGATCCCCCTTTTCGAGCTCTTTGCATGTCTGCCGCATCGTGTTTTATATTGCAGTTGATAATAATGCCAATAAATCAACGATACGCATACACAAGCCGCAGAACAGGCTGACAAAATAAAAAGCCAGCGACGATGATGAAAAGCAGCTTAAAATGTCATCTTTTGTGTGGCGGAGCAACAGGACGAGGTCCTGGACAGGGATACGGGTATGTGGATGTGGTTGTGGATGTGGCAGTGGCAGTGGAAGAGGAGAATGAACTATGACTACTTACCGATCAATAATGACGGGGTCCGATGGCGTCTCATTGCGGTTACCACAGCTCTTCTTATCACAGCAGCGGCTGAAAGATAAAAAGTTTCAATTTAATATAACTTTAATGTTAATTAGCTTAAATCTGAAAAAATATATAATTTGTGGGGTACAAAGGGGCGTATACTTGATTTTGTTAAATACCAATTTCATCATTTTTAAAGACCCTCAAAAGTACGAAGATACAAAAATGTTTAAAATAACATTTCCAACTTATACCAACACTAACAAAATAATAAATTTTATATTCTTGTGGATACAAAACGGAAGAACGATTTAAGTTAAACTCCATAAATGTCCTAAGGCATATTGTAATCCTGGAGTTTTCTTCCACTAGTATTCTTTCAATTCCACCTAAATATTGAAATGAATACTCTTTAAGCTTATTTTCCTTCGCCTTTAACACCCAATTTTTACTTTACTTTAAGCTACTGTCTTTCTGTGAAAAGTACGTTAGATGTGTGCCTATTTTTCGGGGTCAGACATTTGTCATTGCTCTGCACTTATCCCTTATCTGCATCTATGTACGCACTCATATATCTATATCGAGTTCAATGGCTGCGTAATTCTTCGACTGCACAGCCCCTGGGCTAGATGAAAAAAAGAAAAAAAAATAGAACAAAAAGGGGGCAGGGGGTGGTGGGCTATGTGGGCGGATTGGGTGGATGAGGGTCAACTGGGGGTGGTATTTTTGGCTTGGACCCGGCTTTTGGCTTTTGGGTCTTTGCTGGGCATATAACATAAACATGGATGACTGAAATGGGCGCAAAGCCAAAACGATAAAGAAGACGTCGTCGTTCTCGTCCTCGTCCTGCCTCTCTTTCCCGCCGCCTCTATCTCTCTCCCCCTCTCTTTCTAATGGGGGAGTCTGCAACCCCCGTGTAAGTGTGAGATTCAGAATGTGTGCTTGTGTGCGTTGTCCCCTTGTTTTTGATAATGCTACGCAAACATAAAAACTGGGTGCCAATCCGAAATAATAAAAGATGGCCGGCCAGCAACAACAACATGGATTTCAGACAGGGGTGGAGGCCTGCGGGGGGTTGGACAGGGGGTTCACCGGCTAAAGCTGTGTAATTTTTTTGTTGTTTGGCTTTCTTTCAGCATTTTTTTCTCTGCCGTTTTTATTTTCTACGCAACCTTCAACTGTCAGAAAGCTGCTAGAAGGGTGAACAGCAGCCCATGGGGCGGTGGGTGGTGGTGGGTGAATGTGGGTGGCGGGGTGACTGGTGGCGATGAGGCGGCTCGGTAGTCAACCATTTATACGTTTCAGCTCGCGTGCGTTTGAGCGTGAAAATAAAACGAAGGACACTCTCCGTTCTGCCGGACGGAGCTTAAAAATCAACAAAATTAAAGCAGCCCACGAAGCTTGGGGAAAAGCGTAAGAAAATCGTAAGAAAACACAGGGAAAATCACGGAAAAAACAGGCAAAACAAATGAGAACTCAGGTCTCTATAATTTGAGTGGCTATGGCAAAGGGTGGGTAGAAAAAAAAGCAAGTTAAAGAAGCTCCAGGGATTCGGTTTCCGAATGCCCGCGAGACTTGAGATTTCGATTCGCAAATCAGTAACAAAAAGGTGTGGATTGCATTGGAAGAAGGGTAATAAAATGGGAATAGTAGTAATAAGCACTCACCTGCACATCACCTCGTGCGTTAAAAGTACTCGACACATTTCGGGATTCTTGTCCTGACCCTCATATATGATGGCCTGAAATTGGAAATAATAATTGGGAATTAAATACAAATCCAAGTGTTAAAGAGGATATAAATAGTAATTTAAGCAAGGTTGTTTATGATTGAAATAATAATAGAAATAATTTTATTATTAGTCTTATATTTAAGTCATTTTAATTTTTATCAAGGAAAATATTGTATGTATGCCTTAAAACAAAGGAAAATCGAACTAAACCCAAAAGATAATTTCATAGTTTTAGCAAAACCTCAAAGATCCTAATCTCATCGATTTACGTACCTCCATTACCACCTGAGTAAGCGCCACATGACCCCGTTATTAACCCTCTGCTATCGACACCAGACTTTAACCCCCTCCCCTGCTTACTTGACCCCCTATCAACTATCATTTTGGGCTAAGACAAACACACATAAATGCTAATTACAGAGCCCCGAAAACTCGGCCCGGCAAATCGACATATGGGACACAATGCAAATATTGACAATGTCCACAATTTTTACCTCTGCATAAATAATATTCGAGCGGTATGGGCATCTAAGGGGCGTTTTGTGCGAGTCTAGTATTTGTGTTTGCCCAGTGAAAACGCCACTCGAACTGTGTGTTTGTTTTCGTGTGGTGGCAGTGAATTGAAGTGAAGTGAGGCGTTTTTCCGAGGGGGTGGTAAAACGTTCCATAGAATTGTGCCATGTGGAAGAAACAGAAACCGCAAGTGCAGCGTTAGACAATCTGCTGCAATTTCCTCAAGCCTCTCGAAGTTCCAACAAATAGATAAACAAGGGGATGGCATACAAAAAGGCGCATAGTTCTCTAATTTAAAAATGATTAAAGCGGGTGTCCCGTTGCCCCGCCCCCCGCCCTCTGACCGTAATCCAACACTCATCCAGCGAATTAGTTGGCAAAAACACGGCATATGCGAAGGGTGAAGGACGCACTTCCACGGGGGGTGAGAGGATCATTCATCAACTGACGGAGATACACGCAAAAGTAATAACAATAACCGAGTGAGGAAGCCAAAAACCTGAGCCGTGTTCATCCACCAAAAAGTAAAAACAAAAAAAAGCAATAGGAATCCCGCCACTTGCCGTCAAGGACGAGTGGTTCCTCTGACGTCACCGGCATATGTGCATTTGTTTCCTCTCCCGGCAGTGAAACTGTATCCTCGGATGATGAGTCCAGAAGCTGTGCCCAACCAGATAGATAATCAGAAATTAATTTTAATGCAACCAGCAGCAGTCCTCCAGAATCCTACCCTCTGTATATGTATATATCACCGCCCCCTGCTGTTTTTGGCATTAGCTGGGCACATGTAAAATTATGATCATCCCTTATTATCCCGTTTGTCAGGTTAATAATTCCCCCTACCCCTGCCGAAACCTGTAAAGGATCAGACAGCTCTCGATGGCCCAGCTCAATGTCCAATATGTGTGGGATAGCCGGAATTACGGCTCGAACTTGTCCCGGACGGAGTGCAGCTAATTATAGGCCGGACAAGGATGGTGAGGCCTTTTTATCCCAGTCCGGGGTAATGGATTTTCAATGTTTTCCGGCATAGGACATAAAGTTTGCTTAGATTTTTTTATGCGACAACTTGTAATTGTCACCTGTTTATTTTCGAATTTGGGAAGAGAAGACCTCATAAATATAGTTTGACATTAAAATGGCCAAAAAAAAGGACAAGGCGGTATCAGAAATCTGAAGAGCAGAAGTCAAAGCTTCAATACATTTTAAAATCCATTAAACGAAAAACATCTATTCTCATTAATAAAATTAAATTTATAATGTCTTAAACTAACTTTTCAAAATACTCTTTCTTACAAGTTCGGCATTCTTAATACAAATAATAATAAATATTACATTAATTTTCCATAAATTTCACTCACAAATAAATTCAAATAGTTAAACCAACTAAGCGAAACTAAGTTCTCCAAGCTAAAAAAAAACCACTTGCCTAAAGCGGGTAAAAACAGGAATCATCATCCATCATCCTTGCGGTGGGATGCAAAAACAAACAATTAGTTTGTATCTCGTTCTCTGTGTTTTTGTGGCCGAAAGTCAGGAGTTTGGGAGCTCGGAAATCAGAGGCTAAATGGCTCATCTAATAAAAAAACGGCAAACTAAACGAAACCCACTAAAACTGGAGTAAAAGCGTTTAAACTACGATTTATCAACAGGACAAAGAACAGGAGTCAGGAGCAGGACAACAAAACAGCAAGAAAAAATGTGCAAAAAAGCGAGTGATGAAGTGATGACAGGACAGGCAGAAAAAGGACTCCACATAGGACGGTGGAAAGGGGGGTGTTGCAAACAGGATGAGCCTCGGCTTTTAAATTTTAAACGATTTTCCATCAAACTCCACCGAAGAGTCGATTTTTTTGTAGCATTTTTGCAAATTGTTATTATCGCTTTTGGAATAAAATGAATCGACGTTCGCTGCATTATTCACGCACTTGAATGCTGCATGTTGCATGCTGCATATTTAACGTGCCAAATAAAAATCTCGCCAAACAAGATAAATTATCGCGCACAAAAGAGCGGACTGCAAAAAAATGTTTGTGAAAGGCCAAACAATAAAACAAAAATAACCGAATAAAAACCTATAGAGGGTTGCTCTTAATTTATTAAAGCTTCATTTATCAGGACAACGCATAAATTGCCCAGGAAGAAGAAAGGACAACATAATAAAGGTTACCGTTGCAAGGACTCGTGCATCCTCTGTTCGTATTTTTTACTTTTTACGTTTGTGCATTTTGCTGAGGGAAAAGGGGGAGAAACCTTTTTTTGGGTCCCTTTTCTGATATTTGCATATTTTTAGGGACACGGGATAACAATGTAATGCCAACATCTTGAAAAAATACAAATATAAACATTTTGAAATATGCACTTCCTAAAAAAATATTCCTATACATTTCTTTGTTTGATTTCGGTAATTGAAATGTTATGAATTATTTATTGAATATGTTGTCATTATTGAAATATTAAAATTTGTATTGTAACGTGAAAAAAACCCAAATTAAAGCAATGATTTTAATTTGAACTTTTCTGTGCTTTTAAGAAAGCATACAAATATAAGACATACAATTTTGCTTTTCAAGCCTTTGTTGAGTATTTTTCAAAGAGACAAATTAATTTATAAAAATACAATTCCTGAATCAAGGAGTATGTTAAGATATTTCCTATATAGATTATTAAAAGTTAAGATTCTTTTCACCCAAATAACATCCATAGTGCATCATCTTGCACACCTTTTTAAAACCGAAGGTGTCCCAAGGGACCAGCAAGAATTTCAAAGGGGAATCCGCATGCATTACACATTTCGCATAATGAGGGCGATATCATTTTTTGCGCCTGCTTTCACCTCTCGCCCTCTATCTCTCTCTTTTATAACACTATACCCATCTCTTTCGACCGCAGAAATGCACTTGCCGTGAAAGCATTTTTAATCGCATTGCGTGCGAAAGGGAAAGCTAGTGTGGGGAGCCCATAAAGGGGGGAAGAGCGAGCGAGACGGATAGACAGCACATGCAAATGTGGAGATTTCGCGCAATCTGTTGAATTTATTGAGCGGCCGGCGGCGCCAACGCCAACAACAACAACAACAATAACAATTTGCCATTAAGCGTGCTCGCACAATTTGTTAATAATCGAAAATGATTCTCTCTCTCGGCTTTTTAAGTGTTGACATACAAATTAATTTTATCGCTTAATTAACACGCGCAGACAACAGTGTGTGTGTATGAGTGTAATTGCTATGAGGTATTTAATGCTGCTCCATTTCCTTTTTTCAACCGTTAGCGGTTGGTTCGTAACGGGTAACCGGTTGGCGGATCCTTGTCATTTGTTCGTCTGGATTTGCTACCACTATATGTCTCAGTTATCTCAGTGCATTAATCGCCAGTTACCCCCCTCCCTCTCACCCTATCTCCATCTATTTTTCGGTTTAGAATTTCGTTGCGCTTTTGTGCGTGTATTTGTGCGTATTAATCGCGATAAGCGCAATTTTGGCAAAACACAAGAACGGGGAAAAGGATTTTCCCTATTGTTTTATGCCGGACCCGTAGCACCACGGCCGCTGATGAAAATGAAATATGATCGCCGAAATGAGGCGATTTTCCGTGGTTCCATCGTTAGCTCAAATTGCAATTGCGACGCCTCCCGGTTCGAACTGTTTTCCGCCGTTATCTGATCGAATGTAATTATGATTATGACCATGATTTGCTGCATTCGCCAAAAGGGGTTGCTGATGCAAGGGTTGTCCACGGGTTCTTGCCACGTGGATGCCAGTTGACAATCGTCCTGCCTTCCTGCCATTTACAATTGCCTTCGCTTGAGTTCCTCGGCTGAGACAATTCCGACTTAATCGCCTTCGGCCTGCCACAGTTACCAGTTCTCCAATTTCAACCCCCCCACCCACTTAGATAACACTCGCTTATCCCCGCCTTACCTGTTACGCAATCCGATAACAAAGGCGACACGCGACAAACGAAATGTAAAATTCAAAAGCAGCCAGCAAAAAACAAAAAAAAAATAAGAGGAAGCCAAAACCCACCTAATCCGATCAAATGATTGTTCTTTTCCCAGCTTGCGACACTTTCAAACAGGGCAACCAAATCGTTTCGCTGTGAGATTTTCTCAGGTTAGGGGTAGGTCCATCAAAAATACATCACAACTCAAGCAGAAATGTTCGAATGAGGGGTTTCAGAGGAGTGATGTGAAACTAACCAGGATAAACTAGGTATCCTTTAAAATAATACAATGTACTTCATCAATTTGGTATAATACTAATTAAATTAATACAAGATTTTATAAAGATTTATAGGATTACAAATGTGTCTTTATGTACTGTAGATTAAATATGTAACACAACTAAAAAATTGTAAGAAAGTAAGCAAATCTTTTGGGAATCTGCAGCCCGGAAATCATAATTTGTCCTTGTAGTCCCATAATATTCTTGATAATTGCTCATTAAAATCAAAATAACTCTCTATGGCGCTATTCCATTGTCGATAAGCTTTAATTGCTTAAGAATGCACATTAATAATAGTCTCAAGCGATTTCTTATCAATATTTCTAAAAATAATACATTTTTTGGGAGACCATTCTTTATCTGCAATTTTGTTGCGTTATTTTCGGGAAATTCAATTGGCAGCAGGGCAAATATTTTTGCGATTAAATTGCATTTGCACAAATGGTTTTCTCACCATTAAGAAAGGGGCGATGTCGCTGCTGTCGATAATTTGTGGACAAATTTATTGCGCGCTCGTTTCTGATGCGAACGGGCTAAATGGGCAAGAAACGCCCACAAAACGTGGAGAATTCGAGAAACGAGGGGGTTAAATGGGGAAGACACCGAAAGAAGAGGACAAAGGACGATTCAACGTCTATAAAAATTTGTCACTCGAGAAATTAATTGCCCTTGAAAAGGAAAAAGGAAAGGCGGCGGCGAGCATTAGGCCCACAAAAGCGGACATATGGTGCACTAGAAGGACTAGGAAAAAAAGCCCCAGGACTTGCACGCACCCACAACAAAGCGCATTAACAATGTTCGATCCCCGTGCGATTCTCTCGATTTTCTCGCTACTCTCGTTAGCCCCGGTCACACCCTTTTCCAGGAGGAAAAGTCGTTCCCGTTTGACGGCTCAATTTATCGGCCAAAGGACACACCAGGACACACTTAATTAGCCGTGACAATCAATTTCGAATGCAACTTATGCTCGAATCAGCAAAACAAACATCGTGCTCAGAAAAATGCACGAAAGCAGTCAAGTGGAAGGAATTAGTTTTTCATAGCCTGGTTAACTTTGGCCCTAACTTGCACTGAAATGGATGGAAATCACGATGTTCTTCATTTAATTAAGTGGCAATCGCAAGACGAATTGCAAAATATTAAGTGGTTTCGAGGAGTGTTTTAAATATCAATCAATTTCACTGTGGGTGTTTGTGTGAGTACTATTTTTATAACATTGTAACATTCTATACCATTATTTTATTCTTTTTCATTCTATTATGTATCAAAGGCATATCCTTTAATTTCTATTAATTTTATCTTCGGTGTAGGTGTTTTAAGCCAACTATGCTTAATGTGAAAAATACAACTCAGCTTAACTATTAAATTGAACTTTTTAATAAAGAAGGTTTCCTCCCCCTTCAAATAAATTGAGCATTAAATAGCTCTTAGTTGGTTAAAAACTTATGCAGATGGCTAAACTATAAAAGTATAACTATTAAAAGAAATGGATTGTATTTTTGAACTAACCTGCTTGGTCACCGAATCGATGAGGCGCACGAAAATGTCCTGCTCTTGGCGAGCTCCTAAAAACAAGAACAGGGCATATTATTAATAAAGTAACCACCTTGTAGGGAATTCTCCACATACCATTTGCATAGAGTAATTGCAGCCGGTACTGGATGCCATTGTTCGTCTTGGTGGCATCCGACTCCGAGTCCTTCTCGATGAACCCAATGAAGGCCGTGCGCTCGATCTCGATGGGTTGGCCAGCCCGATCGTATAAGGCGATCACGAAGTGGAAGAAGTTCGACTTGCGCAAATTACTCGGCGGCTGCTTCTCGAAGTGGGCGCGGCCGATGCCCAAACTGCAATGGAGGAAAAGGAAAATGAGGAATTAGTAAAATGTTTTAAGACCTTTGCAGGGGGACAGTAATTATGCCATTAGCTGCGTAAACATAGACCGGGCCTAAAGAGGCTCTAATTGACAGCGAGAGTCTAGTTTAGTGGCCTCAGTGTTTTCCGGCCGGAATTAGGGACAACTCAATTACGCTGGAGAGTGACATTCGGGCAGCAGCTCTGATGGGTGAGATGGACGACGGTGACAACTATCATTAAAAGCGCATAAGCAACTCCAACGTGACACAATAATCCTGATGTATGACAGACCTGTCCGCCCCTCCTACACTTGAAATATTTTATATGCGCTTGTTATGTGGGCCAAGCAGACACTGGGCAATTATCCACGGACACGTGGACAGTGAGCCGTAGACGGAATAAAGGCTTGTCCTTGCCCCATCCACTAGTCCATATGCTAAATGTCAACCCCCTCCCCCACTACTCGGGCACTTCACTCTCCTTCTGTCAGCGAACAATTACCGGACAATGTCGAGCTGGCAGGACTAGGGTAGGGTCCTGTTTCCTTTACCCTGTCCTTTCCCCTCCTCACCGTATGCATAACGAACAATTTAATTTAGAAAATGCTGATTTTATCAGATTTTTTGTATTTGCATTATTTCCTGCACTATTTATGTGCTTCTCCTGTTTGCACGGACAATGTCAAGGAGCCGTTCGCCGCATGTCCTGGCTAACTGACTCGGGGGTCCTGCAATTATATACACATTTGCCAAAGGATAATGTCGGGCTTGGAGTGCACAGCCATCAGCTAATGATAGAGTTCCTCACTCCAATCGAAAGTGCAATCGAATTGCGCCCTAGTTATTAAATAAGTACTTGGATACCCAGTGGATTCGTTGCACAATTTTATCAGAAGGTGTTTGGATTTGGTTTTGTACTTTTCAATAGTTTTGATTGCCTTTCAACAGTTGATGAGTGACACGTTGAAGCTATAGAGTCGAAAATGTTAAGCTTCAATCCTTTAGGGAGCAAATGTGATGTGTATTTATACCCGTTACTCGTAGAGTAAAAGGGTATATTGTATTCGTGCAAAAGTATGTAACAGGTAGAAGGAAGCGTTTCCGACCCTATAAAGTATATATATTCTTGTTCAGGATCACTAGCCGAGTCGATCTAGCCATGTCCGTGTGTCCGTCTGTCCGTCTGTCCGTCTGTCCGTCTGTCCGTCTGTCTGTCCGTCTGTCTGTCTGTCCGTATGAACGCTGAGATCTCGGAAACTATAAAAGCTAGAAGATTGCCTTTTTGCATGCAGATTCTAGGAGTTCCTACGCAGCGCAAGTTTGTTTCAAAAAGGTGCCACGCCCCCTTTAACGCCCACAATCGCATATATACGATTTTAAAAATTTAAATATTTCGGAAAAGTAAAAATGCAGTTTTATTGTGTTTATCAATACCTATCGAAATGTAGAAGAAATTTTTCAAATCGGACCATTCGTTAAAAAGTTATGCGTGATCAAAGTTTCTATCTCCATCTCCCTCGCACTCCCTTTACCTGAGTAACGGGTATCTGATAGTCGGGGCACCCGACTATAGCGTTCTCTCTTGTTTGATTTATAAATGTACGTAGAATTTATTTCTTAGGTAATCTTAGTATATCAAAATCTAATCCATCTTAAGAAGGTATTACGTATTTTATTGTCAATAAATAATAGATGAAGTCAATAAATAGTATATTATTTATTATATTTATTTATTGACAATAAAATTAGTTCAACGGTTTAAATATTTTACTTCTTTAAAAACCAAGAGTTTTTTTTGGAGAAGTTGAAAGTCAAGCTTGTGTTGTTTAAGATTTTGTTCTAGTACATTTAAAAACTTGTAATGACGAGAATGTTTATGACAACTGACTGCTTAAAATGGCATGGAAACATTTTGGATAATGCTCTTTAGCCGACTTCAAGTGAATCTGAAAACGAATTTCACAAGGAACCAAACACATTTTGCGGTGCTAAAGTTGATTCACCCACAAGCTGATATCAAATTAAGAGGGCAGTCAGCTTTTGGGGGAAAGCGGAAGTTCAATGCGATTTCCACTGGCGGGATGTGAGGTAAACTGTCGAGGAGCGGACCTGGTGGTGCCTGTACGACATATAAATGCCAGACATGTTACATTCTGGTGAAAGGTTATTGTTATGGCCATGGAGTGGAGTCGAGTGTTCGAAAAGTGAGCAGCAAAATAATGCCGAGTACATCCTGGCAAATAAAAAACTTGCGCCAACTCCCCCAACCTCCCAAGCTCCGCTTTCTTTTTTTTTTTTTTTTTGGTTTTTTGTTGACTTTTCAACTCGACTGGCTGGAAATTGTGGAAAATCGTTCTGCGGCAGTTTGCCAGCTCACTTTGTTTGCACTTGCCGCCAATTTGCGAGAGAGGAGCAGTTAACAAAAAAAAGATGGAGAACATTTTTGTGGCCGTTTTGCTGTTGATTTTATTATGCCAACATTTAATTGTCGCAAATCGATGCCCAGGTGGCCGTTAGAAAACGGGGACGTGGTAAAGGTGGCTCTATTCGTGGTCACGTTTAGTCTATTTGCTGGGCAGGCACGTGAAAAGCTGCTTTCCACACATGCGAGTCCTTTAAAAATGCGACTTTATTAGTGGTAGAAAATGTAGCAGAGAATGTGGCTGCTCCTGCTGCTCATTGTTTAAGGACACTTTACGGGCATTTGTTGCAATCTAAGCGAAGCTGCTTCCATTTCTTCTCCCTGGACAATCTTTGTTGAAATAAATTTTCGAATATTCCCTTGATTTACGAGCAGCGACAAGAAGTACAACACAATTGTGTGTGGTTTATGCACTTTGTTTACAGTACAACATTGTTTCTGCTGTTCTAGTTAGATGGGCAGATAAGTGTTTAAATAAATGGGTTGCCACAAACATATTGAGCAATTATCGGAATCGAGAAGATTTATTTGTCGCAAAAGTTGCGTACAAAATAATAATAAATTCAAAAATTCAAATTGCAATCACAACAGTTTGAACTTTTCTCTTTGAGGGGAGAGATTTAAAGCGGTTCCATACGGAACAGGAATGTATCTCTAAAGGGATTAAGTAAGAAATAAAAGATTATTCATTTGTGTTGTACTCATGACAATTATGGCTTCATATAGCATAAACTAACAAAATAAAACAAAATATGATATTTGGTCTAACTTATAGATTAAGTTTCAACAGTTTGGGTTAAATCCGAAAATTACACTTCTTAGTTTGACTTTATATGCCTGTGTAACTAATTTATTACTTAAATTTGTTTAGATCAAAATTGTATGGTGGCAACTAGAAATTCGAGTTAAAGAAGTTTTATTTTGGTTTTCGTTTTAATTAATTTTTTATAACATTTCGATGTAAAACTTTTAATGCACTTTGACGCATTTTAAATAATTCCGTTAATTAAACATAATTTTCAACTTAACCAACTGTCTGAAGATTTTTGAATTACAAGTTTTTCACTGTTTCTTTTGTTTTCAATTAAAGTATGGTATCCAATTCTATTACCTCGTATCACAGCGCATTGTCTTATTGCTTAATGTCTGATTGTGATTATGATCTTGACTGAGATTGTCCTGCCGCTGAAGGTGGATGTGATTACTCGGATTGTGATGTGGGTGTGGGTGGGAATGATGATTTGCCGCCGCTGAATTGACAAATCCCGCTGTCATTTCGCTCTCGCTTTCTGTTTGGGCAACTCGCGCACTTCTTCTCGGCGCGAACATCTCACGCCAGAAACATCTCAGACGCAACTAAACAAACAAGGGCCAAGAAAAATAAAAGCTTTTCCCGAGCAACCCTCTTTTGGGGTCGTTGAGTGGAGTGACTTCTTGAAAGTCGTCGAATTCATTCAGATGAGACGAAAGTGAAAGTCAAAGCGAAATGGGCAACAACAAAGTTACATCCCTTTGAGCTCAAAGTCCCTGTTTATCCCCCTCGTAAGCCCCCAATTGAAAGATTGGCCAAAAAGTGCGTGAACCAAGTGATTTGAGTGGGAATTTCGAGTGAGTCTGGGATCTGAATGGACGCATTTTGTTTTGGGGTTCATCTTGGGTTCGAGAGGGTGGCTGGCGACCATAAAAATCCGCTCGCTTCCCCGGCTGACTGACTGACTTACTACGTTTCGGAATCGCTCCCCCAGGGGCCTTCATATATTGTTGGACACGATGCCGGCTTTGGCCAAAAGTAAACAAACGCACTTTTTTCTTTCACGGTCTTCCCTTTTTGGAGACTTCTTTTTGTTTGGGCTCAGCGTGTGTGTTGCCGAAACATTGTTGCAGGCACTTTGCCACTGGTTTCTCTTGGAGATTGCCGACAGAGATTAGGGGAGAGATTAGCAGAGATTAAGGGGGGATTTTCATTGAGCCCCTTGCTACGTGTCAGAAATATATGTTAATAGGCCCCACGATGGGCGCCAAGAAATAATAGCAGTTATAAAATACATATAAACACAAAAACTTAATACATTTTCAACTAATTAATTCTCGTGAAGCTCAAATATAGATAAAACTGTTAAACTAGATTTATTAACTAGATTGAACTTTAAGAAGAGAGCCTAAGCTGTTATCTTTTGAATCATTACAAACACATTCACGCTTAAGGAAATGACTGTATAAAAAGAGTTGCGATAACGATTTTAAGTGGCTTTATACATACACTATTTTCAATAGCGATATTTACAGGGCTCACTTATTAGATTATATAACAATATATAATACAGTTCAGTAAGCAATAAAAGCAGTTCAGTTTATCAGGACAGTGAAGAATTTCGATCCACAAAACTAAACTAACATTTTCGAAATGGTGGAAATTCCGAGTTTAATTATAAGAAGCAATAGGAATTAAATGAACTGGCTTTTGGGCAGGAAATTTAAGAGTTTTCTTCCAGAAATCTTAAATTGTGGAAGTTCTTCAGGTAACTTAAATTTAAGATCAGTAAGCCTTCAAACTTTCACTGAGATCGGTTTTCAGATTTAAGTAATATTATACACTTGGTCATTTAAAAGGTCTTGAAGACCTTATGGGTCAGCAGGTTTAAGCTACACACGTTTTGCACTTGAAAGATCACTTCATAGAGTCACTTGAGGTCAGTTTTATTTGATTTACTCCATGGTTAATAACATGATGGATCACTTGCTTGTGTCACTTTTAGGCCACAATGTAACCCGTCCTCCCACTTACTTGGTCTGATCGACGACTGGCTGCATGGCCCACCGGCTGCCCAGCGGCTCCTCCTTCAGTGAGGTCATCGGTCCACGTGGCTGGTTCATGTCGACGGCGGCGGTTGGCGGAAGGCCGAACATCAGGCTGCCGGCGGATCGCGGACCGGAAACGCCGCTGGGATAGCCCAGCTTCCGGCCCCACTCCATACCCAGCTCCAGGGTGGGCCAGGGGGAGGCCGAGCTGAAGCCCGGCACCGGCTCCTCGGAACGCAGTTTGAAGCCGTCGGAGGCAAACGGGTGCGGATGCGAATGCGGATGCGGATGATGCGAATGCGAGTGCTGGTGGAGATCAGCGTACGCGACGTCTCCTCCAAATCCTGCGCTGGAAATTGTGGCTGCCGTTTTGATGGCGTCTTTAGGCGTTTTATTTCGGTGAACTCGATCGGTATTTGCGGTTTTTTGGTTTTTCTTTTTGGGTCTCCGGAGAGCTGGCAATCAATCGCGAAACGAAAGTGTTTTATGTGTGTATGTGGGTGTGGGTTGTACTGGCCAATGCACCGCAGAGAATTTGGGATTTTCGGAAAATTGGTCTCGCAACAAGTTTGAGCGGCGCGCGCTACCGTCCCGAGTGGCTGTTAAACCCCAACTGAATCCTTGCCAGCGATGCTGCTGCCGCTGTAGTCGCACCAAGCAGCGCCGCAGCAGAGGCGCAGCAGCTGCGGCAGGCGGCCAACGAGAGTTTTGAAAATGGAATCGAAACGAGTCTGCGCCACTGGAGAGAACGAGGGAGAGGGAGAGCGAGAGAACGAGGGAGAGAGAGAGAAAGAGCGAGAGAGACGGGGGTGGTGGCACTCCAATGGCGATGCGAATGGCCAATCCCGTGGAGAGGAGACCAAAACTGTCAGCGGAAAACCCACCACCGTTATACAGCAACAGCCCCCTAGGAACGCTGCGAATGGAACCACAACGACGTCCCCAATCGAAGGGGGCGTGTGTCTAGGATCGAGGCTTCTCGGGTCTCGGTTTTGGGATTTTGGCCACTTCGGGGTCTCGGGGTCCCTTCCCGGCTCTCCATTTCAGTTCAGTCCTATTCCTATTCCCAGGCACCTTCGGTTCTGCTCTTCTGGGATGTTAAGTGTCAACGCCTGCAAAGACACAAACACAAACCCACCAAAACACAATCGAAACGGTAACCAAAACCCAAAAAAAACAAAACAAAATCACTGGGGAGACCGATATAAAAAACTGTCATTGTGTGAAGTGCTCAAACCTGATTGGTCAGTTAATCAGCCGCTTTCGAAAGAGAGCAGTGGTTTTGACTTCTCTTCGAACGCTATCGGCAAAGCAGTTCGAAGAGCAAGCAGGGTTTGTCTGCGCGGAACGGGTGGGAAAAAGTGGACTGTTCCATTAATATTTACAAATATTTGTCATTCACCAAATTCAGCGGGAGGATAATAAAAAACTAACTTAATTAATGCTTTGAATTTATTTTTGTTTAATTTTTGAGAACATTTTAATCTTATAAATTCAATTTTTCCCAGTTATTAAATTGTTTATTTTTTGTTCCTCTGTTATTTTTCAAAAGTCTTTGAAAAAGGAGTTTAAGGATATAACAAAGCGCCAAAAGAGTATAACCATTTTAATGACATTTATTTTGTATAAAATTGTTTATATGTTAATAAATGTAATTAATAGTGGGCCATTAAGGTGGTGCAAATTTAGCTATGTTAAAATTTGTTATATTTATGTATTATATATTGAGCTAATTTTCTTGTATTATGAAATAACTGTAAACCTCTTTTAAAAATGTGTTTATTCCATACATCATACCTACCTTCCTATTTATTTTAACCTTTGTTTAATATATTTGTTGTGAGCACAAAGTTGATTAGTCATCATTTTCGGGTTTAACCCTTCTGACTTTCGCACATTATCCAGCTAGAAGAAGTTGTCAAACACTGTGGAGTACCTATAGGTATACCTATAGCATCCACATCCATATCCATATCCCTCCTTGTACGGATTAGTTACCAGGAACCGCCCACAAAATTTTCACGCCTCGTTAGGAGAACAAACAGTGAAAAGGTCAGGGGATGGCATTGGCTTTCGGGTTCTGAGTTCTGGGTTCAGATGAAAAACAATTTGCATTTTCCGCATTTGCGGTTTTTGGCCTGTGACCGATTGAATAAACGAGGGAAAGAGAGGGACGCAGCTTGTTTGACTTTTCCGTGAATTAATTTGAGGGGCGGGGTAATCTCATTAACTTCTGACAAGGCCGGAAAACTCCGTTCACCAAAAGTCGGCAAGTGTCAGAGGAAGAATCAACTCTTTTCCCGACTGTTCCACTCCCACACTGGCTGGTCTATTTTTGAGAAGTTCTCGAAACATTTCCCCAGAGCTGGGAGCACAAATTTTATGTGTAAATCAGAGGCAAAAAGAACAGGCTGAAGATGTCCCCAGACATCGCTAATTAACCAAAATACCCAGAAGGAAATTCCTCGCCCTTCTACAAATAAATTTTCTTTTTCCGCAAAGGTGAAGAAAATTCTCCGATCCGAAACAGTGGTCCGCGTGTTCGATTAACCCCTTTTATCACGCCCAATCCTCAGCGGACTTTCTGGGCCGCGACAGCTGTCATGGAACACCATGACCCCTTAACCCCTGCCACCCCCTGTTTGTTGCTGCCCCTGGAATTTGATTCAAATTGTTTACAATTGGATTTACATGGCGTTGGGCTGGACTTTCACTAGCCAATTGCTAAATAATTTGTTGGAACTCCCCGGTCTTTTGATTTTATTTATACCCCGTCCATGGCGACTTAGGGGATTAACGGGGGATGACAATCGGAAGGACTCTCATCACCACAACTACAATTGTGTCAATTAGCCAGAGGTTTGACTTTTAACCATAAGCAGATATCTGGTTGAAGGAATTTATAATAAGGTTTTGACTGCACACCAATAAAAAGAACCACATATTTTAATTGTCTGTAAAACCATGGCAATTTTAATTCTAGGTAAATGATATCCCAAGTATATACGAAAAATGATTGATATTTCATATGCACGACCTTTACTTAAAACTTATATTAAGCTTTTTGCGCAAGGAAATTGATGAAATATAACAAAAAGATGTGTAATACTAATCACTGGTCTTAAAAATGTGATTTAAAAACATTAAACAGTAAATTTCAGAGCCCAGAAATAAGACATAAGTCTGTATATATTAGTCTAGAATCAAATAAAATTGTTGGTACTGATGGCGTTATGAAAGTCTGATTATGTTTAGATTATATTCCATTTGACAACATGGCATAAACAACAAATAGAAGCCGGTTAATCCTCATATAAAATCTAAAATCTGAAATGCCTCCATATTGGTTTTATGAACATATTTATCTATGCCAACAGTAAAATCTTATATTTCCGATTTCCTTCAGAAAGTCCTCACCCTTTTCCTGCGGCATCACAGTCGCCATCTCTTAAGAAACCATGAATAATTCTAATATGCATACTGACTCGCATGTAAATGTCCCATTTGTCACTCGTAAACAAAAAATAAAGGAGGAAAATAAGAAGGCAGTGACGGGGAAAAGAAAAAGGAACTCCAGACGAGGTTCCCAACTCTGTCCATATGCAAGACATTCACAGGGTCATAAATAAAGGAGAGTGGAGGAAATTTGAGGCGCGAACATTTTAATTAGTTTCCAGCTCTCGAGTGCGTCCTTTTTCCTGGGGCCAGGACACTTATGCAAATTACCCGGAGCTCCGACTAATGAGAGGGGCGAAAGCGGCTAACACACCGTGAAAATAAATCATATTTAGTTACAGATGGAAGATCGTTCGTTGATTTCCTCAAGTCATCATCGGCATTGTCGTGCGAGTTCGAGGGAATTTAGTTTATTCTCCACGGACTGTGCCAGATGCCAGAGATCCATCCAAATATGACAACGGCATTGTGGCATTGTCGCATTGTCTGCCGCGCGGACCACCAAAGTTTTCGATTCCTAGGAATTCCTAGTTTCAACCAACCCCCCCACACTGCACTTGCCGCAATTCGAGCAGCGATTTAAAGCAAGTGCTCAAGTGTTTGCCACTCCATTTCGAGGGCACCGCACTGGACTCGAGTGGCACGTGGCAAAGGGAAAAAAGCCAAGTAAATTTAATTAAATTATCTCAAACACGTGTTTGACCAACTGCAACGATTTTGCCAAAACAATCGCCAACCAGTTTAAATGTTTACCCAATTCTCGTCCTAAACGTTCTCGAGAGGGTAACTCCCAGAAAAAAAAGGTTTCGTTTACATAAGAATAACAGGGGGATGGAGGCTACCAAAACAAAACCTTTCTTCAGATTTATTATTTCAAATAACAGAAGGTGAACCTTGGGCTAGTTGATCAATTGCTTCCCACAAACATTTTCGCACATCTCCATCTCTTGTCTGGGAAAAACCCGTTTATCAGTCGAATAAAAATCGCAAAAAATCATAAATATTTACAAGTCTCGCTCAGCGATCTCAGCCGTTCGATAAGCATTTTTGTGGCCGGTGAAAACAACTTTGCCATAAACATGAAATTATTTTTCAGTCCGGCCAAATATGTGGCATCCAACGCATCAAATTCGAGATTGGAAAAGTGCGGCTGGTTCATTAACTTTGCTGCCACAAAAGATTGATTTCTGGCCAACTGAAGTTAGCCAAAAATTCAGAAAATTGTGGGAATGAAAATTGGATTGAAATTAAAAGCAGTGATAAATAAAAAACACTTTAGTTATTTTATACTAAAATAATCATTAAGTCGATTTTTTAAACCGCGATTTGCCATTAAATGTGAAATGTAATTTCTAAATTAACTTTTATTCAGACAATTTGTATTTTATAAAAGTGAAATTCAAGTTAAAACTAACCTAAAGCAAATGTAATTTTTTTTACAATTTAAAGTACTTATATTTTCTATAAATTTCCATCGCCTGTATTTAATTTATTTTCCAGTTGAAAAGTCCCCCTAAATATGTTGTAAATACTTTCATGTAAACTTTTATGAGGTGCTTGGCTGCGGTGAAGAATTCATGCATCTCATTTGGGGTTTTAGTGCAGCTCCCCGAGGGGCCAACCTGCCCACTTTCCCATTCCTCCTGCACCTGGAGAAGCGTGTCAGCTTTAGGGATCCTCTGGAGAACCACAAAAACGCGAACCCACTCCTGATGGAATGAGCTGCGACACATTTACTAGATTAATTAGCTCATTTACGGTTGACAATGTCCGTGTTAATTCCCAAAGAATTAAATGATAACATCATACGAAGTGGACGCCGAAAAGGTATTCTACGTGTCAATGAAATGGCCCGGCAAATGCTCGATGACACTAAGTATGGTTGTTTGTAGGGGGTTATCTCTGGTGATTAGGGGTGTGGGGTCTTAGTAGGGGGTAGTATCTGAAGTGCAGCCGATTTGCATAATTCCAAGGACCAGCAGTGGACGCACCCTTACCTAACGCCCTGCTAGTTTGAGCCACTCACACCTTCCCTGATCATCTTCTCTGCACCCCAACTCTATGTATTTTAACTCCCCCTTTTTTGTACTACACAGAGAAAAATTGTACTTTAGTAATTGTAAGACTTCATATTTAATAACCTGCAAAGAAAGTAACTTAGACTGGAAAAAATGGATGTGAACGATAGTTTATTTATATACTGTAAATTCATTTTATCATGATCTTTGTATATAATTCACAGCGGGGGTTATAATACTCCTACTCACTAAGCCATCTACATTTTTTATTTAGGAATTTAAGATAAAATTATAATTATAGAATTATGTATCGTTGTCCGAATGACTTCATAAAAACCTAAATTCATGAATGAAACCATTAAAAAATGGAAACAGAACTTCCAGACTTCATGCAGTGTATCTAGGCAAAAATATAATTTGACTTCATTATGCGAACAGTTGTTGCCTTTAGTTTTGGTAATTTATTTCAATTTTTCAAAAAGGGGTTAATGCTCCTGGAGTGCAACCCCTGTATTGTAATATATACTTTCAGGTCCTGCAAATGTTCATTTAACTGAAGTGTGTGGAGAAAATTCCTCAAAATGTTTTGCCGCCGTTGCCATTGTTGCAATTGTAATTTGTTTTTATTGTCGCCTCTTTGGAGAAACAGGATTTTGGGTGTGTGTCCAAAAAGAAGATTCCCGTTCGGTCAAATCAAAAATGTTTCTGGCCAAAAAAGAATGGCCTATCACAACATAGATCCCAGCATTCATAATTAATTTTTGTGAAATTTCCAAGACTCATCGGGGCAGAAAGTGTGAGGAGGGACGAAGCAAATCCCGGGAGATACAACCTTTTTGGCCATTTAGTCTCAGTGTCAGCCACAAACAAACAAGCAAGCAGACAAACAAGAAGCTGGTAACGAAATAACGGTACTAGACTTGGGCACACTTTCGATACTGGACAGCTGCACTTTTGGTCAGAAGTTTTTGGGGAAAACAAGGATATTGACACTTTTCTTCGTCTCATTCTCAACGTTTTCTCAGGGAATCCATCTCTCATTCCCTTTCAAAGTCCTGCGAAACTTCAGTTTTGTGGTCCTGCTCTGAAGGACATAACCATGCATATAAATTTGATTATTATTAAGTCGGGCACATTAGTGAGCATTTCTAATGAACGGAGTCGAGCAGATCCTTGTGCCCAAAAAAAGGGTCAGCCACAGACACACCCCATCCCAACCTTCCCCACATGAGCTTGTTAAAGTCAATTTATAAATACTCAGGTTTATGGTTTTAAGTATTTAAATATTTAGCACACTTCTTGGCCTCAGACTGTAGCTGCCCGTCTCCCTCTTATTTTATATCCCCATCTCTTTCCTTTTCTCCACGTGTGTGAGGCTTTTATTCATAATTTATGCGTCCGCAGGGCGACACTCATTCGGTTGTGCGTGGGTGTGGGCGTGAGTGCACTCATTAACCGAAGGATGTCCTTAAAGGCAAATGAGCAAATTTCATTTAAAACGGGGAATATTTGGTTGTTTAAATGGGTAAAACATACTTGTTTTGGGCTTACAAAGTTGCGTAAAAAATAACTTTGCGTTTTAATTACTCAGTTATTTACATAACTGAATTTTAAAATATAGTTTTTCCTTTTAAATTTTAAAAGTACTTACATCTTATCAACCAATAAGATAGGTCTATATTCCTATTTTAAAGGTGTCACAACAAAATCACCTTTATGAAAAGGCTTTAAAAGAATTTGAAATCCTGTAAAAGCGCAATTTAAAATATGTCCAAAAATAATATGAATAAAATATGAAATTGGCAAGTGGCTTTAGATACTATATTATTATATTCAGATATATAGTAATAAGTGGGTTCAGACTATCCAATCTGTTAATTAGAGCGTATGAATGTAGCAAACACATTTTTATTAATAACCAAAATTAGTTACTTTCAGTAATTAGGTAACAAGAGATGGACAAATTCAATCGAGCTAAGTGGTATACATTATGTTTCTCACTCACTCCCTTTCCCCAATTCAAATTCTTGGAGGACATTATGCGCTGCCATTGAGTTGACCTGATAAATGAAGCCATTTCGATTCCGATGTTCAGCTTAGCGATTTCAATTATCGGCCATGTAGGGCGGTAGTGCATTTACAAGGGGGGTGGATGGGTGGATGGGTGGTGCATGGGCGTTGCAGACGACCGCCGATTAGCACGTGCCGCTCGTTCCGAGGTCGCGGAGGAAATCGGAGGAATAACCAGAGAAACCCAAGGACACGTGGCAGGAGCGCAGCTACCAAAGATAAACATAATTATGCAATCCGGAGGGGAGAGGCAAGTTGGCCAATCTGATAACACGCAACGAGATTTGTCATCATCAAACAAAGTGGGCGTGAAAATTGCGGATGAGGCCGGCGAAGGGATCGGCAGGAAGGAAGCAAGGATGTAAGGATGCTGGAATACATGACGCAAGGCTTCCTGGCCGGATGCAATCATGTCCAAGGAGTGTGCGCGAAATATCCTTTGTTTGCCTTTCCCAGGACCCAAAAACAAGACAGCGCAAAATAGTCGGAAATAATTGCCAAGCAGTCAGGATAATAAAGATACTCGTGGACCAAGTACATTATTGCCATTGATATGCGGACTATATCTGGCATATGCTAGTCGTAGTCTGCTATAAATCGGCAGGGGAAGTAGGCTGGGTAAAACATTCGGATTCCAGTCGCGTTTCTTCGCCACCAACCTCAATGCATTTCACTTTGTCGCTCACTATTCTCATGCACTTAAAAAAAAATGATAAAACTCATTTAAAAATAATAATATAATTATGACCTTTAAAAGCTTAACTTAAATAAAGGTTTAGATGAAGTTTAATGTTACTTAAATTTATTTATGAATGTAAAAGAGAGATAAAGAGTTAAGATTAGTTTATTTACAATTTCTCTATATTGACTAAATATTTTTACAGAATATTTGGGAAGGTTTTTTATTGTGTTTTTAGTGAAAGTTTTTATTTTTCGGTCCCAGTCGATGTCCCAAGCTCTTATTATATCTCTAGTAAATAAATTAAAGCTGAAGTTGATTAATCAAATGAAATACTTGCATGATTGAGGTTCTTTTACTCACTTTATGTTAGTTTTGGTGATTTAATTTCATTTCCACTTTTTAAGGCAATGTCAACTTAATCCTAAGCACTACATTTTTTTTCAGGTGTAACTAGGAACTCTCTGACCATCACGTAGTTTATCAGGCGGCTTCTTTTTGCCCTGTGTCCTTGTGCCGCATTAAAGTTTCATCTGGCCGAGGCCACTTGGCATGCGAGAGAGTCACTTTTGACCTGGCTGAAAGGATACTAATCATAGCACTGCCTCCATCAGTATCGTCCTCTGCACATCCTCATCAGGTTGATTGCGAAAAATCACAGGAGAAATCAGGCGAGGTTCGTGATTCCACACTGACATATCTGGTGAAGTGGATTTGGAGTGGTTTCTCCAACCAACCAACCACCCACACAAATTCAGCCGACAATCAGAGGCAAATTTTTTCGACTCTTTTGTGTATTTTTAGGCGA